>CM042478.1:9220000-9930000 GCA_023621385.1 Quercus gilva | reverse complement strand
GTATGACTATATTTGATTTTTACATTACAACACATTTTATATCTAGTAATAAAAATTATAATTCCTGTCGTAATATTCAATGTACTAAACGTAACTTAAGTAATATTACATTACTCAATAATTTGTTATTGAATTCATATTTTGAAAATTCAACTGTTGAATCACACGTACTATATGTTTTTAACATGCATGCCAATTTTCATGCCAATCAGATATAATTTACCATTTGATCTATAACCTCATATTTTATGTATTATTTTAAACTATAAAAACTTGAATTTAAATAATTGATTGATGACATAATTATTGATTTTTAATTATTTTTAAATTTTGTAAGCATGAAGAATATATAATGTAATTCAACAGTGAATTTATTAAAATTTACATTTAATTAAAAAAAATATATTGGTTGGTTAAAATTGTTTAAGAATGCTCTTACACGATTACACAATTGCGTAGGGATGTTATGTGCGATGAAGTGTCAATTTTTAAACCCATAACTAAAAATAGTAAGATTTTTAATTTTTATTATATCATTGGGGTAACATCAATGAAATTCACATTCATGGCTACCTTAGTTTGTAAACTATTTGTAGTAACAATTATTTGTAACAAAATAGACGGCATGTTTAGTAATTTTTCCTTCTTGAAATTGGCTGTGGTGTTTGAAATATTTAGGAAAAATTCAAAAACTTACATGAACCGACCAAATTCTCAGTTTTTTTTATTATAAATTTTTAGGAAAGACCAAACTATTATTGTCCAAAAAAAAAGTCCAACCTTTGGTTTTACCGTTGCATGTTTTTTTAGATGTGTTATATTCATAACATTTTTACATTACTTTTACAATAAATTATAATTGGTAAGTTGTCATTTGTTCTAATTTAACTCTATAGTTTCTTCCTAAAAAAAAAAAAAAAATCTATAGCTTAAATTACTTTTTTGTCCATCCATAACAACCAATGACAATTTCTACTTAAAATTTGTTATGAAAGTATTGTGAAAATATCGTAAGCGTAACATTTACCCCTTTTTTTATTATATATTTAATTTATGAATACCATCACATGTTTTTTAGACCTTATATTCTATTATATTTTATTTCCCATATGGCTTCAAATCCATATTATATAAACCCAGAAAAAAGGTCAGCCCCAACTAAGAAAAAAAACCTAGGAAAACGACAATGGGAGATGATGTGAAGCACTTTGTTTTAGTTCATGGAGTTTGCCATGGGTCTTGGTGCTGGTACAGGCTTATCGCTCTGCTCAAACAAGCTGGTCACCGTGTCACTGCTTTGGACCTTGGTGCTTGTGGGATCAACCCCAAACAGCTAAATGAGATCACTTCTATTTGGGACTACGTGCACCCGTTGATGGAGTTCATGGCCTCTCTCCCTCAAGGTGAGTCTGTGATTTTGGTTGGTCATAGCTATGCCGGCCTTTGTATCTCTCTAGCCATGGAAGGCTTCCCAGAAAAAGTTTCACTAGGAGTTTTTGTCACAGCCTATATGCCAGACTTCAAATCTCCACCACTAACTCTCATCCAAAAAGTAAAAAGTTTCTTTCCCAATTCCTAATATTTCATGTGACTGCTTTATAGAACTGCTATTTTGTTTACTCACTTCATTATCTTCTGCTTTGGTGTTGGGTACCACAAATCAGTATTTCAAAAGGACCCCAAAAGAATCCACAATGGATTGCCAATTATCTTTAGATTCGTTATTATTTGGCCCGGATTATATGAGAACCAAGGTGTACGCCCACTGTCAATCAGAGGTAAGCTTTACAAGCAAATTCACACTTTTCTCAAGTGCTTAATACTTGATGAAAAAATTATAGGCTACCTTACATCCTCTGAAGTTTAAAATTCAGCTATTTTAAGTTTCATTTTAGAGTGTTTTTTTACTTTCCAAACGAAGTTATTTTGGTGAACTTGATTGTGTGAATTGGATGAAAATATTACATTGAAAATGAATAAAGTCAAAAGGACTAAAATGAAGCTTAAATGAAGTACAATTAAAGTCAGAGAGAGAGAGAGAGAGGTATTTGGAATCAGCCAAAATATTGTACTATATTATTCGTGCTATTTATATGGTTGACTTGCATACAGGATTTGGAATTGGCTAAAGTGTTGATAAGGCCAAATGGATTGTTTATGGAAGACTTCTCTAAGGAGGGTATGTTAACAGAAGAGAAATATGGGTCAATTGATCGGGTTTTTATAGTTTGCGAAGAAGATGAAGTGATGAAAGAGGATTTCCAACGCTTGATAATCGAGGACAGCCCCCCAAAAGAAGTGATTTTAATTAGGGAAGCTGGGCATATGGTGATGCTCTCAAAACCCAGTGAACTTTGCCAATGGTTATTGGAAGTTGCTGGCAGATATCATCGTCTTTCTTAGGCCAACTATTAGAGCTTCACAAAGTAAAAGTAAAGTAAAAATGTTGGGTGAAGTTGGAATGTTGGACATGCAGATGGTCCTTGACTGATGAGTAAATTTATTCAGCAAAAAAAATAATAATTTATTTGTAATAAAGGTCAAGGAATCACAAATATGGTAAATTGCTATGTTGTTTTGTTTTGTTTTTGTTTTTTGTTTGTTTGTTTTATGTTTTTTTTTTGAGAATAAATTGCTATGTTGTTAAAAAGATAACCTTCTAGCTTTTTCTTTTTTCCGTTTGCTTTTAATCATGAATCATTGAATGTGACCCTTTCTTATTTTTATGAGAAAGATTATAGACATAAAATTTTTTTAAAAGCACTTATAAGATAGATTGTTAATGATAAATAAAAAAACTATGATAATAGTAAGTTTAAGTAAGACTAGTAAAACCTTTCCAAAAAAAAAAAAAAAAAAAAAGACTAGTAAAAGCCGTGACGGCTATAGAATTTTTTTTTAAGGATAGTCATAAGAAAAAACTTAAATTAAAAAAATTAATTAAAAAGGAATTTAAATATATAGAATTATCAACATAAGGAAAAAATTAAAAAATAAAACATGCAAATATATAAAATTTTACAATTTTTTTTTACAAGTTTTTATAATGAGAAATGATATGTCTACAACATTTTTATAATAAATCCTAAGTGGCAGGTTGTTACTGGTTGTTATTGTTGGGACAAAAAAGTAATTTTATTGTTAGTTTCAAATTTGAACTAATAACAACTAACTACTTGTGATTTGTTGTAAAAATGTTATAAAATTGTTGTAGACGTAGTATTTCCCTTTTATAATTAGGTTGTATATATGTAAAAACTTGCAGATGACTGTGGATTTGCTTGTAGTAGTTATAGTTTTAATCAAATTAAACAGATGGGCATTGTGAAACTGGTTGAATAAAAATGTCAAATCATACAATCTGACTTGAATACTTCCAAAGCACTCCCTAGTTAGTTTCCACCGACAATCGTGGGACCATTGAAAACATAAATTATTAGGATGGTTCAAATTAAGTACTGATTGTTCTTTAGGGCCACGGCGGTTCTTGGATTATTTTGATAAGAAATATAAATTATATAAAATTTTAAATAAAAGATAAATTAAACATACCGACAATTGTATGAGAAGATATTTCTTAAAATAAATCTTAAGCTTTATTCTAATGTTATAACTCATAACTAAACTTATGAATATGTTTAGTTTTTACATTATAACATATTTTATTTCTAGTAATCAAGATTACAATTCCCGTCGTAATATTCAATGTACCAAACATAACCTAAGTAATATTACACTACTCAATAACTTGTTATTGAATTCATATTTTGAAAATCCAACTTTTGAATTACACGTACTATATGTTATTAACATGCATGCCAATTTTCATACCAATCATATATAATTTACTATTTGATCCATAACCTCATATTTCATGCATTATTTTAAACAATAAAAATTTTAATTTAAACAATTGATTGATGACATGGTTATTGATCTTTAATCATCTTTAACTTTTGTAAACATGGAGAATATACAAAAATAATGTAATCCAATAGTGAATTTATTAAAATTTACATTTAATTAAAAAAAAATTGGGTGGTTAAACTTGTTTAAGAATGCTTTTACACGGTTGCACAAGTGCATAGGGATGTTACGTGTCATGAAGTGTCAATTTTTAAACCCATAACTAAAAATATTAAGATTTTTTATTTTTATTATATCATTGGTGTAACATCAATGAAATCCACATTCATGGCTACCTTAGTTTATAAATTATTTGTAGTAACAATTATTTGTAACAAAATAGACGGCATATTTAGTAATTTTTCCTTCTTGAAAATTGGCTGTGGTGTTTGAAATATTTAGGAAAAATTCAAAAACTTACGTGAACCGACCTTCTCAGTTTTTTTTATAAATATTATGAAAATATCATGAACATAGCATTTTTTTTATTTTTTTATTTTATAATTTATGAATACCATCACATGTTTTTTAGACCTTATATTCTATTATATTTTATTTCCCATATGGCTTCAAATCCATATATATAAACCCAGAAAAAAAAAAAAGTCAGCCCCAACTAAGGAAAAAAACCTAGGAAAACGACAATGGGAGATGATGTGAAGCACTTTGTTTTAGTTCATGGAGTTTGCCATGGGTCTGTTAGGATTAGTGCCCTTAAATCCTATTGTATAATGCTATGTATGATATTAAGTGTGACATTGTATATGACATTATGTATGACTTAATATTATGTTTAATAAATTTGTTTTATTATTATCTGAAATAATGGTAACATGAATATTCGGACATTATCATATAGTTCATGAGATGCATAGTATGTGATTTATGTGAAAAGTCACAGAAGATATAAATCACAAGTTCTTTGTAAACTTAGAATTATAGTTCGTAGACGGTGATGAAATTGGGCATTTCATCTGCGAAAACTATAACATATCAACTACGATGATTTGTCTTGATCATGGAAGTGGACACTTCTAGTTGATGTGTTAATATGTTTTAAGAATTAAGACATATTGAACTGGACTGCAGTGAGATTTATTATTCTCCTAAAGACTGTCAAATAAATAATAAATCTCACGACTTACATTTGCATGAACTTTTAATCCTGAGAGAATAATGGACCTGATTATAAGGTATAGGTTGCTTTGATATATCATGAGTGAGATCTAAAGTAATGGTCAAAACCTCAGTATGTTGAGCAACCACATTTAGTGTTAATGAAACATATATTCTCAAGATAGAATTCATACTCTCTTAACGGAGATATAAAATATTCCTTTAAGATAAGTTTAATAGGTTTGTTATTCAGAGAGTTAGGCCTAACCACTTTAGTTAGTAGTTACTAAAGTATATATTTATGAAATTAGATTTCATAAATATATGATAAATAACTTAAAGGATTAAACCGGGTACTCAAGAATCAAGATGTAGTAATTTACAAAGTAGCAATCTACATTAATGACTTTGTATTACTACGAATATTTTATGAAGGGGTTGCATGTATAATAAAGTCTTGGGATATAATTTATAGATAAGGCCTAGAGTGCAACTATATTTATATAGTAGTATTAAATATAGTTAATGGTAACTTTTGACTTATCAAGAGTTGATAGAAAAGCCCAAGGCTCATTGGAGCTAGTGTCTTATTGGTCCCTTTTGGTCCCACTCCAAGCCACACACTTAAGCCCAATTGGAAAGGCCCAAAAGGCTAGCCCAATTAGATAATTGGTTAGAAACAAAGGAAAAACGTACAGAATATGATGTGAAAAAAGTAACATCATTCTGAAAGTGTATGTGAGTGTTTGTCACTCTCTAATCATCCCTTTGTTACCAATTGAGAGACCACACATCTTGGGTGTTAGTGGAATTGGAGTGAAGATTAAAAGTATTCCCAAGTGTTTCGATCTTTGTTTTGAAATTCACTGCTTCAAGGTACGCTATCTTGTTCTCAAATTCTGAAATTTACTCAGTACATATTATCAATATCGAATGAAGTAGATTCGTTTTAAACTTATTTTTCCGCTACGTTCATCTTTAATTCCATCAGGGTCTTGGTGCTGGTACAGGCTTATTGCTCTGCTCAAACAAGCTGGTCACCAGGGTCTTGGTGCTGGTACAGGCTTATTGCTCTGCTCAAACAAGCTGGTCACCGTGTCACTGCTTTAGACCTTGGTGCTTGTGGGATCAACCCCAAACAGCTAAATGAGATCACCTCTATTTCGGACTACGTGCACCCGTTGATGGAGTTCATGGCCTCTCTCCCTCAAGCTGAGTCTGTGATTTTGGTTGGTCATAGCTATGCCGGCCTTTGTATCTCTCTAGCCATGGAAAGCTTCCCAGAAAAAGTTTCACTAGGAGTTTTTGTCACAGCCTATATGCCAGACTTCAAATCTCCACCACCAACTCTCATCCAAAAAGTAAAAAGCTTCTTTCCCAATTCCTAATATTTCATTTGACTGCCTTATAGAACTGCTATTTTGTTTACTCACTTCATTATCTTTTGCTTTGGTGTTGGGTACCACAAACCAGCATTTCAAAAGGACTCCAAAAGAATCCACAACGGATTGCCAATTATCTTTAGATTCGGTATTATTTGGTCCGGATTATATGAGAACCAAGGTTTTCGCCCACTGTCGATCAGAGGTAAGCTTTACAAGCAAAGTCGTACTTTTCTCAAGTGCTTAATACTTGATGAAAAAACTTATAGGCTACATTACATCCTCTGAAGTTTAAAATTCAGCTATTTTAAGTTTCATTTTAGAGTGTTTTTTTACTTTACAAACGAAGTTGTTTTGGTGAACTTGATTGTGTGAATTGGATGAAAAGATTACGTTGAAAATGAATAAAGTGTAAAGGACTAAAATGACACTTAAATGAAGTACAAACATGTTAAAGTCAGAGAAAGAGGTATTTGGAATCAACCAAAATATTGTACTAAATTATTCGTACTGTTTATGTGGTTTTGACTTGCATACAGGATTTGGAATTGGCTAAAGTGTTGATAGGGCCAAATGGATTGTTCATGGAATACTTTTCTAAGGAGGGTATGTTAACAGAAGAGAAGTATGGGTCAATTGATCGGGTTTTTATAGTTTGCGAAGAAGATGAA
Source organism: Quercus gilva (assembly GCA_023621385.1). Lineage (NCBI taxonomy): Eukaryota > Viridiplantae > Streptophyta > Magnoliopsida > Fagales > Fagaceae > Quercus > Quercus gilva. The sequence continues at coordinate 9,922,925 of CM042478.1, read as the reverse complement.
GTGATGAAAGAGGATTTCCAACCCTTAATAATCGAGGACAGCCCCCCAAAAGAAGTGATTTTAATTAGGGAAGCTGGGCATATGGTGATGCTCTCAAAACCCACTGAACTTTGCCAAAGGTTATTGAAAGTTGCTGGCAGATATATCGTCGTCTTTATTTGGCCAACCATTATAGCTTTGCAAAGTAAAAGTAGAGTAAAAATGTTGGGCGAAGTTGGAGTGTTAGACATGCAGGGGGTCCTTGACTGATGAGTAAATTTATTCAGCAAAAAAAAAAAAAAAGTAATAAAGGTCAAGGAATCTCAATTATGGTCAATTGCTATGTTGTTAAAAAGATAACCTTCTAGCTTTTTCTTTTATTTCCGTTTGCTTTTAATCATGGATCATTGTATGTGACCCTTTCTTATTTTTATGAGAAAGATTATAAACATAAAAAAAAATTAAAACCACTTATGTGGTAAATTGTTAGTGATGAATAAAAAAATTATGGTAATAGTAAGTTTTAGTAAGACTAGTAAAAGGCTCTTACTAGTCTTGGAATTTTTTTTTCAGGGTAATTATAAAAAACTTAAATTAAAAAAATTTAATAAAATAAAACTTAAATATATAAAGTTATCGACATAAGAAAAAATTTAAAAAACAAACATGCAAATACATAAAAAAATTTTATTTCCTTTTACAAGTTTTTATAATTAGGTTGTGTGTATATATATATGTGTGTGTGTGAAAACTTGTAGACAAAAATGCCAAATCATCCAATCTGACTTGAATTCTTCCAAAGCACTCCCTAGCTAGTTTCCACCGACAATCATAGGATTGTTGAAAAAATTGTGGTAAATGGCAAACTCTTATTTATTAGGGTATTGCACCTAATACAATTACTATCAATGGATGAGATTGATAGTTGCAAAAGGCAACTTTCAATCTCAATCATTGATTAAAAAATGTTATGAAAAAAATAAAAAATAAATAAGAAATAAAAAGTAAAAGTTCAAAAAGTGAAATGTGAAAAACTCAAGGGTATTGCACCGGATCCTAGTCCATTTATTAGGACGGTTCAAATTAAATACATATTGTTCTTTAGGCAACTTGGGTATGACAGAGGTGTTGGTCTTAGGCATCAATTTGAATTTTGGTCACTAGGTTTGTCTCTACGTGAGAAATTGGCCGAGCATTCACAATAGGAAATACCATCATGTTCTATTTTGCCGTCTAAAAAATCTATTTTATCAATTATACCATACCATTTTACAACACACCCAACATCTCATCTTTTATTTTCCTATACAACATATTAAAGTAATATATCTACACAATAAAATATTTTTTTTCTCTCAATCTCATTTTTCTCTTCCTCTCCATCTCAACCACTCGTCAGTCATCACCACCTAAAACCCAGATCCAAAATTCCCAATATAGAAACTCATCCCAAACCCCAAATAAACCCCCAGCACAAGATTTCAACCCAACCATCATCAACACAACATCCTCCCAATTTTGCACAGTTTAAACTTAGAATTTAGAATATAAAATCTTTGAGATTAGCATGGCATCTGACTGATTATAGAAGGTCAACCACAGCACTGCCCCGATCCATAAACCACGACAAGGAGTGTGAAGCTTAGAACCAAGCAAGCAGCACAGTGAAATCAAATCGCCTTTAATCTCAAATATTCATAATTGTGGGTGTAAAAGCCCAATGTCATATATTGGGCCTAGGGCCCAATTCGAATATCACTATGTGTCCGAAGAGAAAAAAGGGATTAGGAATGCGTCCATGTGGGGGAAATGCGCCTGGAAATGAATGAGAGGAGAAGTCCGAAGACAACCATATTGGTCCGAAAAGGTCCCTCTCTTTGGATCTCAAGGGAACTTGATCAAGCAAGTGTACTGAAGGCCTGAGCGACCTTCCCAACTAACTCCATGATAAGAACAAGCATTGGGCATGCCTAGAGATGATGAGAACAGAGAAATATCTAAAAAGAAAAGCTGCTACCACTGCATTTAATATACTGCAGCAACTTTCCTAGCCGCCTTTATGTGGAGAAGACACCTAAACAGTGCAACCTCAGCTACTACCACTCACGGCCAACTAAAGCACACGTCTAATATGATATGTACTCAAGTGAATGCTTAGATAAGGAACAACTATATGGTGAAAATGAGGAAGAAGAAGGATATATAAATGGAATAGGCCTCTGAATGAGAGGAGGGAGAAAAGAAGAGAGAAAAAAGAACTGAGAGAATTGTATCCACCATTACGTGAATAATAAGCCTCTTCGGATTGGAGCATTATCCATTCTTTAGGTGTTTTTGCTTCAATTTATTCTAACTAGCCTAAGTGAATCGTTGCTAAGTCCATAACCAGCCCAGCTTTTTCATCCACTATAAATTTATTGTTCTGGGTTCATTGGGCTCACAATCCGAAAGATTTGGGCTTGGCCTACCAAATTTGGACCCTACAATAATAATAAATAAAAAAAATTAAAACGTTTCGCGAACCTAAACCCTAAACTCAGTCTAAATTCATTCATTCTTTCTACAATTGTTGTCGTCCGAACAGCTGGTATCGATTATCATCAAGCATGGGGAGGAGAGAGAAACAAAAAGCGAAACTCAATCTCGAAGAAGAAGAAGAAGAAGCAGAACCTAGTGGCTCTGCCAAGCCGTCGAATTCCTTCTTGGTACTGAGTAGCAACGACGACGACGACAAAGAAGTGGCGAACAAAGATTTGAGCCTGAAGATCATCGAGAAGGCGTTGTTGATGCGCGCCGCCAAGTTGGTTCCCTACGCTGCTGCACCACCTGCCCACGCCACTAGACCCACGCCACCACACCACCTGACCCACGCCATATGCTCTGAGATACACCAATGCACAGGCACCAATCCACATAGAAAGGGACAAGAGAGGGGATGGATTGAATGAGAGAATCAGAATTGAAAAAAAAAAAAAAAAAAAAAAAAAAAAAAGAGGAGATAAGAGTGACCGGTGAGAGAGAGAGGAGTTGAAAGAAAAAATATCAGAGCAAACAGTAAAAAAGAATAAAATATTAATATTTTGTTTTACCATTTAGCTACAGTGCGATTCTACATTTAAAAACGCTTTATAGCACAATTGCAAAATTTTTTTACAATAATCAAAATTTTCAAGTCTAGATGGTGTGGGGGTTTTGAACTTTTATTCTAAATTAAACCAGCATATGGCATATGATATTCCCAATGTGAGTGTTTTAAGAAACTTAAAAAAAAAATTAGTTTTTAGTAACATAAAAAGTAAATTTAATTATTTTAACAACTCAATTTATAATTCACCCTTATATCAAAGTTTCTATTTTTTTTTTCAATTCAATTAAAATAATATAAACAACTCGTTAAAATAACAATAAACAACCGCCACAAAAACCTACACAACAGCAATAGCAACATCTACCTCCACCATCGCCCCACTAGCCACAAAAACAAACCACCAAAAAAAAAAAAAAAAACCCACAATCCAGTCACCACCAACCTTCCTCTTGCACTTCTCAACCACAGCCACAAGCACAACACAACTATTAAAAGAAATCAAACAAATCAATAACCATTTTGCCCTGCAACGCCACTGTGACCCAACCACCCAAATTAAGTCATCGAAGCCACAACCACCCGAATCATTGTGACACAGCCACAACCACCATGACCCAACCACCCAAATCTCAATCCCAAACCCATAATTGCATCATCACCAACAGTCGAAAAAAGAAAAAGAAAAACAAAAGCCTAGAAAATGGACCCAACAAAAGAAGGCTTTGGTCTGGGCAAAGAGGAGAGAAGAAAGGGAGTTGAGCAAAGGGGAGAAGTTGGGGGGGAAGGGAGAGGGGGCTAGGCAGAGGGAGGGCTATGCAAAGGGGAGTGAGGGCTGGGCTGGGACATTGAATTGATGGTGGCGTCGGCCTTGGCTGCGTGAGAGAGAGATAGTGAGATTAGGTGGCAAAGCTGTGTCCCTGTGTGTTTGTTTATGCGTGAGAGAGAGAGAGGGAGAGATAATGAGATGAGAGATAGGTAGAAACTAGAAAGGAGTCGCTTGTGGGAGAGATTGAAATATTATTTGTAGCAAATAACTCTCAGCTAGAGTGGGCTGCTATCTCTAGTAGCCCACTGTAGCAATGAGTCAAAATATTATAGCAATGAGTTAAAATAACAACTTTGCTGTAGAGTACGTATTTAGTGTTTGGGTTGCTAAAATGACTATTTACTCATTTTAGCAACCTCATCATGAATGCTCTAACATCTTTCAAGGAGGTACTCTACTCAATATTCAATAACAACCCAACCTAATACCCAATGGTTCTTGCCGCTCTCCCTTACATTATTCCTAACACCACTATAAAAGGGAAAGGAACCCAAATTTGCGACATTGAAAACAGCTCTAGAGCTAAAACCCACGGTATATTAACACGGAAATTAGATAGAAACCTTTTAAACTTTTCACATATTTTTTCATTGAATATGAATTTTGAAAATCTAATTGTTGAATTACATGTTTATTATGTGTATAATTTGCATGTTAAAACTCGTTCAAATCGGATATTATTTATTATTCGATCAATAAACTTTTTTTGCAAAATTTTAAGTTGCCAAAACTTGAAATTTAAACATTTGATTAATGACACAACAATTAATTTTTGATTTTCTTGAAATTTTGCAAACATAAAGGATACAATAAAAACATACAATCCAATAGTTAGATTTTCAAAATTCACATCAAATTAAAAAAATATATAAAAAGTTTGAAGGATTTCTCTAATTTTGAAAGAAACCTTTTTCCACTTACACCCACCTATTTACTTGAAACACTTGAGACCTTTTGATCCTCATACTCCTTGAAATAATTATGTTAAGAGAAAGTATAAAATGATCTCATGAATTCTTGTTCTTTTTCTCTTACAACTCACTCTTCCCCATTTTTCCAAATTCTTAAGGCAAATGTTTAAATCCCAGCATATTGCAAAGGTTTTTCCTTTGCAAGTTCTTTCTTCTCTTTTTGCAAACGTGGCTCTTTTGTGATCAAAGAGTTCACCACTAGCCTTCCTCATCATCGGTGTGGACGCGAATATTGGATTGGACTCCTCAGATTTATTCATTTTTTGAATGAAACTATGGGATTATTTTCAAGTTTTACAAAGCCAATCTCAACCCATGCATTTTAAATGTCATGCATTTGGATTCATCTACTAAAATACGTATCCAAAAATTTGGAGGTTAGAAATAGGATGGCTTACTTATCACTGTGATATCAATTTATGAGAAACGTAACATAAATATCCCAAATATGAATGTCCGTTATGTTGTGAAATTTGGTCAAGCTCGTCATCAACAAGAGAGCTTTAGAAATGAGCATCATTATAGAGTGAATATTTTTAATGTTGGAATTGATTCTTAATTGCAGGAATTGAATCATTGTTCAATGAACATGCCATGGAGTTATTTATGTGTTGTGAAATTTTAAAGTAGTCACAAGTGTACGAACTGTACCAAAGTCTAGTTTGATAAGAACGAGAACCCACATAGACTTGTATGAACGTAGGAAAATTAGTTAAATTTTAACCAAATTAATCATAATCTAGTTTAATTAAAATTGGTTGTTTTGAAATTAATATAAACTAAGCAAATAATTAAACAAAACAAAGATGTGATATAAAGCAATAAAAAAATGTAAACAAACAAGAGAAATGGATTAAGGTTTTAGAATCCGCCTTGTAAGTCATATCAGCATATATTTATGATCATTATTTTTTTCCAACCCACTACATGATAATCTAGAAATCAATCTTGCTATCATGAAAAATATTCTCATTAAAATCTTTATTTAATAATCTAAAGTATGCTCTTCGTCGCTTCTTAGATATAAAATCAAATCATCAATTGTATCTATAGTCAAACAAATCACAAAAAATATCCAATTTTAAAATCAAACAATTATAAAACCAAGCATTCAATTAATTAAGATAAATCCAAAATCATGAGAAAAACATGTTGAACTCATATTAAGAATCCTATCTTAGTTAATTGTAATGAAGCAAGAACAATTTAAATCATTAAAGAACAACTATGGTAAGAAAAATCAAATCACATAAATAACATTGTCAATCCTTAACGAGGTTTTATCCTCAACCTTAATTGAAAATTTAGTTACTCATAGTAATTGACAAAAAAAAAGAAAAGTAAAATACTAATCATTAAACTACACAAATAAAATGAAGGTAAGAGTGAAAGAGATAAATCACCGTGCTAGAGAAAAGCAAGAAGCCACGTGCAGCACGGCCACTTGCTCCAGCCCCCACCGTCCTCCCTCTATTTTTCTGATTTGCTCTTATTTATATCCCACATGAACGCCGACCTAAAGCACTTAAAAAAGAAAAGCTGAAGTAGCCTCTACAGACTATAGCTCACTTATTACTGTTTTGGTGAAGGCCCACTAACAAGAATGCTACGAGACTTTCAAATATACTACCGTTCAAAGCCATTCGCCCATTGCATTACTAGCCATCTCAACAGATCCATGTTAAATACTTAGTGGGCTTCTTATATTCTTTCTTCATGCCCCGCACCTTTCTTTACTTTATTATTCTTTTAATTCACACAGGGCCGGATTTAAGTTGGCTTGAGTCAATTGGCCCAGCCTGAGCATTCAACTTTAGTGTAAATTGTTCTAGCATGGCCACGCCAATAACTTCTTTCTTTTCTTTGTCTTCCACTTCTAATTATGCTGATTTGGGTTCAGCCCACCTGAATTTGAATCTATCATTTTATCTCAAATAAAGCCCACTATCATGTAAAACCTTTATAACCTATAAAACAAAGATGGATTATAATCAATCACAAATTAACATAAAAGTGAGACTAAATATGTAAATATGAGAGTACTTTATTGTATATATTTTGTGCACATCATTATGCTTAACTCAACTCTAGACCCTTGAGAGGCATTTGAATCTTTTCAAATAAGTGATATTTGTTCATTGGTAAATAAGTTTTATTAAAAAGATTTCACAAATGATGAAAAAAAAAGATTAGAAAATGGAACCTAATCTTTATGAGCGTGATGTAGTTCAACATCTAGGGTTCAAGAATTTGAAAATTATTTCTAAATTGTGCCAAAGAATATTGAGAACTAGAAAATCATAATATTACTTGCTTATTGATAGAGTGGTCATACTTATGCTTACTCTTCTAGTTTACTGCAATTATGGAACGAGCAATTTTAACTATGAATGTCATCAAAATTAACTTTCGCAATAAAATGGATGATGAGTTTTTTACGAAAGCTATGATGTTATTCATTGAAAATGACATCACTATGACAATTAGTATGGATTCAATCATAGACGATTTTAAAAATTTTAAAAAACGTTGAGTTTCTTTTACATAAATGATTGTATTGTAATGCATTAAGAAATAATGATTTTGTGTTTTTGTCTTCATTAATAGTTTGTTAATACTAAATGAATACTTATTTGGAATTTCATAATGATTATTATTTTTTTGTTTATACTTCAATCCCCTAACTCTAAGTCCTAACTCCTTCCCCAATTATATAGCTATGCCGGCCTCTGTATCTCTCTAGCCATGGAAAGCTTTTCCCAATAAACTTCACTAGTAGCAGTTTTTGTCATAGCCTATATGCTAACCTTTAAGTCTCCACCAGGAAATCTCATCCAAGAAGTACAAAGTTCTTGCCCAATTCCTAATCCTTCATTTCTCTGATTTAAAGATATGCTATTTTGTTTACTTTCATTTATCTTTTGCTTTGGTGTTGGAAACTAGTACTTCAAAAGGATCCCAACAGAATCCATAATAAATTGCCTTGCCAATTATCTTTTTATTCAATTGTATTTGTCCCAGTAAGCAAGTTAGACCCTAAGCTAAGATAAAAATCGGCTGAGTTAAAAAGAGAACATGAAAACAGCAACTTTGTAGTTATAAGGTGGAGATGTCATAAATCTATTAAAACAGATTTGCGAAGATGAGTTTTATATATATATATATATATATATATATTTGGGGAGGGAAATTTGAAGCTTGAACATTTCCATTGGAAACATAAAGTGTAAATTAAGTTATAAGGCTCTTAGCATGGGTCATACAAGTCTAATGAGATTTTCCTCCATTTTTCGGTGCATAAGTGGGGAGAGACTACACCCCAAAATGGGGTGTCAACAATAAAGTTTCTCCTATAAAAATGGTGCAAAGATGATTATGCGGGAAGAATCAAATTGCTTATGACAAGGAGCAGTGAACGTGCATAATTGTGTAGCCTGGTTTTAGTTTTTATTGGGAAGCTTGATTTTCACGACACAATTTGTTGATCATTATCTTAGCTATATGCCTATATCCAAACATACATACATAGTTTGCCTCAACTTTCTTTATTTTCAAATTTTTTATTATTATAACTAAAATTAGTAAATTAAATAATAATAATAATATTTTCAAACGCAAAGTTTAAACAATTTTTGCAAAGAAACCAAAATCATTAATAAGATCAATCAGAAATTTTATTTTTATGAAACTAATTGGAGAGAGAGATAGAGAGACGTGGGGGCAAGACACTATGTGATTGTGTGTTAGATGGAAAAAGCTTTGCTTCCTCTGTGGTAGTTGGCACGAGTTCAGCTTAAGGTCACGGTTCATACGAAATTCAAGATTTTAGTTAGAAGACAAAAATAATACTTAATAGTTAACCAAAAAAAAAAAAAAAAAAACTGTTGGAAGTAATGACTAATATTAACCAATATAAGCAATAAAATAAATAAACAATTAAAAATTAAATTTATATAAACTTAACAAAGGATTTATATGAAGATTCGAAAAATCCCACTTTCATAAAACTTTGTATAGGCTTTAATTGGGATTCAATATAATAATCATATTATGCTCATGTTCCTACCTAATATCAAAAAATAGGTTTATTTTAATTTAAAAAAAATTCAAATATATTAATAAAAATAATTAATATTCATTTAAAAATATAATAAACGTAAATGTATCTTTAACATGTTGTTTGAGAGGAGAGAAAAGAGAGAAAAGAATGAAATTGAAAGGAACGAAAAGAATAATTTTGAAATATTTCTTTATTTTCCTTGTTTGGAGTTTTAATAGAATAAATGGAAAGTTGATTTCCTTAGTTCTCTAATTTTATTCTATTCATTTCTTTTCAATTCCTTTTCATTATTTAAATGCATTCTATTCTATTATATTTCTTTATGATGATTTACTCATTCCATTCTATCATTTCCTTTATGAACTTCCAAATGAAGTGTAAGAGTAAATTAAAAAAATAAATCAAAGTAAAAATGATAAATATAATCTTTAAATCAAAATGCAATCTAAAAGGAGTGTTGAGCTATTAAGGAAAAAAATTGGGGGGGTGGGGGGGAATAAATTTTCGTATTTTATTTTGAACATGGATTCACAAAATTTTTGGATTAAACATTTGTTGTTTTATTGAATGGACAACATTTAATTATATATATATATATATATTATTACTACAAATAAGGATGAAATTTTTAGGAAAATAAAAAATGAAGTTGGAATATTCAGGTCAACCGGTGGCACATACTTGGAAGAATGCATGGAAGTTTCAATTTCAAAGATGTTGAGAACTGTCACTATTAAAAAAAGAAATATTCAGAATATTCAAAAGGGCCAAAGCAATATTATAAGGCAAACTATAATTCAAAAGAAATTTCTACCTAACTCATATATATATATATATATATATATCCAAAAAAAATCCAGGAGCTACTCTGTCATATCTTACACCACCAAAGCCTACTAAGCTTCCTCAAATAATAATGAATTTGTCAAAAAATGTAATATAATCTAATCATTAATTAAACTAAACATGTCATATATACGTGAGCTAAGTTTATTGGGGTTTAATTAAGCTTAATAATAAAAAGGGCTTGAGAGTTTAGAGTTAAGTTGCGTTACTTATTCTAGTGGAGGTACCAGGATTATCCACAAATGACATAAGCGGTGGAGATCGATCCTGATGAGTAAGTCAAATCGCACTTGTTTTTGAGTAACTGTTATGACTTTTTAGTGAAATTGACAAACTTCATGGCCATGGAAGAGTTTTTCTTTACAAAACGTCCACGCAACATGAGGTGCAAGTTGATGCCAAACTGAACTTTTTTAGGAGTAATATAATAGAATACAATTAGTGGCTACCCTAAGAATTTTTCTTACAAAAATTTTATTCTTTCTATACGATCTGGGAATCATCCAACTTCTCTGTTCCGTGGGGTTTCTTCTCAAGTCTGTTTTGAATTTTGGAGTAGTATTGCCAAAAGTTCTACCGTTTTTTCTTTTCTTGCTCGTGGACTTCTCTTAAATGTTAACATTGTAGAAGAAAAAAAATTTATTGACATGTTACTTTATTGGGCTCAATCTAGTAGTCCAATAATTTTATGTAGCGTTACATAAAATTTTAATAAAAAAACTCATTTTAAACTCATGTATTTATGTATCAATTGTATGATGTGTATGTTTTTATAATTCATACGATACACATTAATTTGGGTATTGTATAATTCATGAGCATGTTTGATACATATCTATGATATAGAACTTTATTATCAATTAAAAACAAAATAAAACGATAACCGACATCTATGGTGCTTAGAGCATTCGCATTAGGAAATTCTACTATATCCTATTTTACCATCTCAAAAAGCTATTTTATCAATTATACAATATCATTTTACTATATATCCAGCATCTCAACTTTTATTTTCCTATTCTACTCATTAAAATAATATTTCTTCTCAATAAAATAATATATCCCAAAATTACCATCATTTACAATACAACACATTATTTATTCTTTCTCTCTCATTCTTTCTGTTCAAGAACAACCACAAATTTACATCGGCCACCATGACCACCAGCCACCATCAACACCAGCACAACAGCTCACAAATAATATATACCAAATCCACTCAGAATCACCGGCCACCGTGACCACAACCCAAATCCAACCAAATTTGCAAAAAGAATCATCTAAAAAACCAATGAAAATTACACAAACCCATCACCTCGAAGGAACAAAGAAAAAACACAACAGCATCACCACCTAAAACTCACCATCAACACCATCCACAACCCATAATCCAAAATCAACCAAAGACCCACACCATAAACCCACAAAATCAACCCACAACCCAGAAACTCAAATCGGTGAGGGGCGAGACTGCGAGGCGGCGATGGCCATCAAAATCCATAGCAAAACCCATCGGAATCCACCCACATCTTTACCACGCATGACCTTGCCATGACCTCGCCGTGACCCACGTTGATCTCCACCAAACCCATCACCAATCTGAGCAACCCAGAAACCTAGCAACTTTGGACCCAAACACTGGCAATATCTAATGACCAACAAACCCAACAACATCGGACTTGAGAGAACCACAACCCATTTCAGCCATACCCACCTCTTCCTTTAAGCACTAGTCACAGCAAAAAAAAAAAAAAGAAAAACCCACAGAATCTGCTGGATCGCAACCCACAAGAAAAAATGAACCACTGTAATGTGTGATGTTAATGTTGGGAGGAGGATGGTGTTTGGGTATGAAGAGAGCAAAGAGTAGATGAGACAGAGAGAAGGAAGAGAGAGAAGAGACCATAAATAATGAGAGAGAGGAGAGAAATTTCGGAGAAAGTAGAATAATTAATATATATATATATATATTTACAATACTGCTACAATGCAATTTTACCTTTAAAATTGTACTGTAACAGTATTGCAAATTTTTTTGCAATACTTGATATATAGCATTCCGAATGTGGGAGGTTTTTGAGAGAAAAATACTAAATAAACTTTACATATGGTTTTTGTAATAGAGATGATGCTAATGGGCTACATGCATGCATTGTATTTTAATTCAAGTAATGATCGGCTGAAATATAATTTCAGTTCGACAACACCACTAAAAATAGAACTTTTGCCAATTATTTTTTGGTTATGGGTATTGTAAAAAACTAAGATATGTAACATAATATAATATTCAGGCATCTAATATTAATTTAGTAGTGAAAATTTATCTTACAGGTATAAATTTTATAAAAGATAGTAGTAATTTACAAAAATTATAATTCCTCTCCTTCCACTTTTTCTTTCAATGAAACAAAGGAAAAATACATTCATTTTTCATTATTCTCATTTTTCATCATCTAAACAAAATACACATGATATAAAAACTAATTATTTTTCATGTTGCCACTTTCTATCCTCTTAACATTTTCCATGATCAAAACCAAACAGAATCATATAGGCATTCTTAAAGGCAGCAAAACAACTTCAGCTTCTATATTTTCTTTTTTGCTGAAATACATTTCTATAAACATATACTCTACTTAAAGCATTTTTATTTTAAGTCGGCCTTACACTTGCCAAAACTCATATGGGTGTGGTTACAGACATAATGATTGATTCGATTACCAAGTATCATCTCATTCTTCACATGACAGCACTATGGCCATGTAAACTTCGTCAGCTAGTGCCACTGGGCCATGCACACGCTATCCCACGAGCAAGAAAACAAAAAAAAAGGGTCGAACTTTTAGCAATACTACTGCGAAATTCAAAACGACTATTTAGACCACACAGTGCACACACTTAACATTTTTCTTTTATATTTGCAAATTTCTTCTTTATATTATGAATAAGGTATTAAATTTAAATGACAATATAATTATTTTTTTATTTTTGTTATTATTGTTGTTATATATAAGCCTAAGAAGCTAGAATGTCAAGAAAAGATTTTTTTTTTTTTTTTTTAAGAACAAGAAGAGAGATGGTACTGTTGATGATAAGGAATGCCAATGGAGAAATAGTTTTGCAAAATAATGAACATATGATGAAAAAATCGACTTAAATGAAATTGATTAGACAAGATGTTGAATATGATAAGAAAGACATTATTATTTTGGCTCACTAGTAAAATATGTTCAAAATTTATAATGAATATAAACCTTTATATGCATATCTATAATTATTTTTAGGCCAGATTACTTGTAAAAAAAGATAACTTTGTACACGCACCAAATTATGAAGCCCAAAAACTAACTAAACAGTGCAGAAAATGGATGAATTCAAATTGATAAAACCACATTAACCGCATCAGGACTAGCAGAGCAATACCCTGTAAAACACAATACCCTGTTGTATAGTATTGTTGTAAGGCTGTTTGTGTGCTAAAAATGATTTCATCCAATTAACTACGTGGTTTGTTTGTGGGTTAGCAGAATTCTTTTCTGTTTTTCGATCGGTCCATCTTCTTTGGTATACTTTAATGATAAATTCACGATAAGATTTATCGTTTTGACAACTATGTTAAGCACCACCATATCCAACTATTCGCGGAAGTAGAGAAAAATCGCTACTTCATAGATTGAAGAAGTCGCTGGAGTTCAAGAAAGCGACAAAAAAAGAAGGAAGAATTGATCCTGACTCGGTGTAAATAGAAGACAATTTAGTATTCTTTTTATCTTGTTTCTCGTGCCGACTCATGGTGTCAAACATAGTGTAAATAGAAGACAATTTAAAACTCTTTTATCTTGTTTCTCATGGGTGTCTAGACTCAAAAAAGAAATCCTTAAAAAAGTGTTAAGTTCAAGTCCTTTTTCTAAATAAATAAATAAAAATAAAAAAAATAAAAAAAAAAACATTTTACATGATAGAAATACCAAAACTTAATTTAATTACAATATGACACCCAATGCCTCTATCAGTCTCGGTCAAGCTCCTCCGCACACAAATAACATCAAGCCACCGTCAAGTTCATTCTCCTTATAGTTGTGCATCTAACCCGCAAACCTAACTCAATCCAACCTACCATATTTATAGTTTATTTTACTATACTTATTTTATTTGTTCAATTTATTTCAGTATTTTTTTGAAAAAATTTATAATTTTGAAATTTTAGAATATAATTTAGGCATAGATATGAATTATAATAATTTATTTGACAAAAAAAAAAATTAAATAGTTTTTGAAAGTCCAATTTTTTACAAGGTATGAAATATGTAAGTATAACCCACTGATCCTACCCAATCCATGTGGGTTGGTTTTTACACATGTAATGGGTTAGATTAGGTTAGAAAATTTATAACCCAACAAGGTTGAATTAGGTTAAAAAATCTTTTGAACTTGACCTAACTCAACTATGCACATCTCTAATTCCACCCATTATCAGCCCTCTTCACTTATTACAATCTCCAATAATATACGCTCTTCTTTAAAATAAAATTATAAATAAATAAAGACTTTCAACCTGAAATTCGCATCACTTGTTCAAGTAATTAACCACTGTTTCTCCACAAAAAAAAAAAAAAAAAAAGTAATTAGCCACCACTTTTATTGTTGCTACCCTTAAAAATTCCACCAATTAGCCTTACCATGTCATGACTCAAACATTTGAACCAAATATACAAGAGAGGAGAGAGCAAAGCTAACATCATGTCGTGACCCATGACTACACAGCAATTGTCCACCATCGTCGCATGCCATACCTCTTTTCCCCCACTATCATGAGAAAAAAAAAAAAAAAAAAAACCAAACAAAACTTAGGTCTAAATCGATTTGGAGTTAATTTCTTCCAACACACTATATGATGATTATTAGACTATTTATATGTATTATTTAAACAAGTTATGTGAAATTGACAAAAGTATCTTCTCCCTTCGGCCTTCACCTTCCCATTATGCACATATCAAGTTCAATATCCACTCTAATACATTTCAGTCATTTAATCACCACACTTAACAATAAAAAAAGTATATTATTTTCAATGTGAAATTAAACATTTTACTAATTTTTTATCTTCCATATTATTTCCTACATCTTTATATTTATGTTGTCATATTTATCCATTTCAATTACATAATATTAAAATGTTACAACAAATTATACATCTCCAATTTAGTTTGGAGTTTAACTCTTTTTAAATAGGACAAAATTTAGTTATAAAATTAGTTGTAGCATAAAGTTACAACCTTACTTAATAAAATAAACATAACTACATATTTTGAAAATTTAACCGTTTATTTGCGTGTTATTTATATTCTTAATATACATGTCAAATTTTGTATCAATTAGATATTATATACTGTATAATCTATAAGCTTATATTTTATGCATAATTTTAAACTACAAAAACTAGCAATTTAAATAATTTATTGATGACATAGCTATTGATTTTTAATTTTTTAAAAATTTTACAAGTATGAAAGATATAAAAAGAATATATAATATAATGGTAGAATTCTCAAAATTCACCGCTAATAAAAAAAAAAATTAAATAAGATTATAACCTTATATTATAAATAATTTTATAACTTTGTACTTTTAAATATCCACTCATTCAGAGGGGCCATTATTACCTAGTGGTGTCAGTTTTCGACAAAAGAAAAGAATTACAAAAGAAACAAGAAATCCCACTTGCACGTGAATACAATCACATATCTTCAGAATTCAATTCAAATCACACCACACCCACCAATCCTTCTTTATTTTAAATTATCTATGAACTATCTAATGGATCTGATTAACTTTAAGCATTTGTAAACCATTCATTTTAAAAAAAGTATTTGATCCTACTTTCAGTGAATAAATAAAAGCGTTCAAAAAATCTTTTTTTTTTTTTTTTTTTAATTTTCTAGGAAAAGTTTTCTAAAACAATGATTAACGAATGACCTTAAAAGGTGCTCAATAATTACACCAATTTCCTTTCTTTTTTTTTTTTTTTGGTAAACATTACACCAATTTCAGTTCATTACTTTTGCGTGTGCAAACACGGACTTATAGTTGCGTCCCATGACACAAAATAATATGGGCCCGTGTTAAATCATCTGCGTGTTTCGTCTGCCAATTCTTAATAGACCAGTTAACCAATCCAAGTGAGTCTTGGGTTGCCATTGGCCTCAGTAGCCTATTGGCACCTAGGTACCCGAGTGACAAAAAAAAAAAAAAAAAGTGAGTCTTGGGTTAAATAATTTTTTTATAGAAGAAAAATATTATAAATTTTACTATAAAAAATTTATAAAAGTGTAATTTTAACAAAATATTAAGTGCTTTAATTATTTTTTAAGATTATTTACATATCAATTTATAAGATTTATGTAATAAAATTTTTAGTATTTTTAAACATCACTCATAAAAAAGTATATATTTTTTTTATTTACACTTTTTATTTTTTATTTTTGCTGAGATTTTATTTATATATTTTATATTCTAATTGAGTTGGAATTTTCATAGGTTTGTTTTTAAAAAATTTTAAAGTTAATATATGAAAAAGGTGCATTATTTATTTAATTACCATTTTGGTCTATTTGTATTATGCATCAAAATAATCCCCAACCTCTCGAATATATTAGTTTAGTGCATAACATTTGATATTATGTCAAAATAGTTAAGTGGTAGATGAAAAAAAATTGACACGATTAACTGAGATACTAAAATATTAATTTATACCACATGAACTGCCATGCAGTCTCTCACGTATTTTTAATTTGAAAATTAAAAAACTAAAAAAAAAAAAAAATTAACTTAGCTAAAATCACAAACACAATTACATTGTCATTCCGAATTTTTTGAGATGTGTTTTTGGGTAACGGGAGACTTTATGCCAAGGTCACTTTATGCCTAGACACACTGCCGGCCGCGCTGGCCCTGCAATACCAACCACTATGAAATAACTCTTAATAAAACAAAAGGAAAGCCCATAATGTATCATGGACCACCATTCTGATTCGTTCAATAATCCAAAGGTTATCCAAGCAGTGTTCATTAATATTCAATAAACTAGAATTTTCTGTATCAAAAAAAGAAAAGAAAAGAAAAGGAAAAAAAACTAGAATTCTCCACTTCACATTATATATAAAGCTCAGCGAAGAACATCATTGCCCCCATTAAAAGAAGGGGAAAAAAAAAAACAGCGTTTCCCACAGAAAAAATGGCAGCTCCCAAAGTACAAAAGCATTTTGTTCTAGTGCATGGGGCATGTCATGGGGCCTGGAGTTGGTACAAGCTCAAACCACGGCTGGAGTCCGCTGGCCACCGGGTCACAGCTCTTGATCTTGCGGCTTCAGGCATCAACAGGAAGGCAATTCAAGATGTTCATACCATGTATGAGTACACTGAGCCTTTGTTGGAGTTTTTGGCCTCTCTTCCTCCAAATGAAAAGGTGGTGCTTGTTGGGCACAGTCTAGGTGGATTGAATATAGCACTAGCCATGGACAAGTATCCAGAGAAGGTAGCTGTTGGGGTTTTCATGGCGGCCTTTATGCCAGATACGAGACACAAGCCCTCATATGTCTTGGAACAGGTTTGACATTGATATTTTACCCACTAAATTTCCATTACCAAAGGAATAACATAGATAACTACTATTTAAAATTAGGATTTTGGGAATTTTCAACCCAATATATATATATATATATATTATATGTGTGTGTGATTTTTTGGGCTCTTCTAATTAACAAGTCGTTTGGCATGGGAATAGATATTTGTTGTTGGCAAAAAAAAAAAAAATATTTATGATATCATTTAGATTTACGCATCGGTTATGAATATCATATTTTGAGTACTTAAAAAGTGTAATTTTAGTACCATGAATTAAACTACAACAGTTTACACTCACATGGTAAATTGTAACCGGTTGTCTTTCATTTTTACTAAAATCTACTAATTCTTCTTCATCACTTATGGTCTGCCACGTAAATAGTTGTGATAAAAATTTTGGGTTAGTTTGTGGTCTCAGAATTTTTGGGAACTGATATTGCTGCCTTGTACTGATGATTGATGAATGATGATTAGCCCCCAGTTTCTCCATATAATGGTCGATAATGTCACATAAATTTCATGAAGAAATTGGGGTTCTTAAAAAAAACATTGGGAGAATCAGATTATTAGGCTGATCACGTTGTGAAACTGATCCCCTTCAATCGCCTCCCATTTTTAGATGACCTGCTACACGTAAAATTTATTTGATTTTTAATAGACACATATCATACATCCAATTAAAATTGAGAAGGAATATTAAAAGAGATTAGATTGAGGGGATTTGATTCCAATTGCATTTGACTCATTCCTTAGAATTATGGGCCGCCCTTGTTATTTGGTAGTTGTGAAATTAAGACATCAGAAGTTTATACCGAAATTTCCATTTGTGCTAATCGTGGTCTTTTTCTATGCGAAAAGTATAATGAAAGAACCCCAGCAGAAGCATGGTTGGACACACAGTTTTCGGACTATGGAAGCGTCAACCAACCTTCAACGTCAATGTTTTTTGGCCCCAAGTTCTTGTCCTTGAAGCTCTATCAATTAAGCCCCACCGAGGTAAACACTTTTTCCTTTTGTGCAACATTGCATATGCATGCGCAATACATAATTGAAGAATTTTGGACATGATTCAAATGTGTGTCCATTTTTCAAGGATTTTGAACTAGCCATGACTTTAACAAGGCCAGGATCGCTGTTCCTTGATGACTTGTCCAAGACAAAGAATTTCTCAAATGAGGAATATGGGTCGGTTCCACAAGTTTATGTTGTTTGTGATCAGGATTTGGGGATTCCGGTGGAATTTCAGCGATGGATGATTAAAAATGGAGTGCCTAAAGATGTGATGGAGATTAATGGTGCTGACCATATGGCAATGCTTTCAAAGCCAGATGAACTTTGCCATTGTCTTCTGGAGACAGCACATAAATATGCTTAATGTTGTTTACATGCTTTCATCTATAAACCACTATGATGCCAAATAATTTGTGATGCTTGCTGTTAATGCCTTTGGCTTTATTTTCCCCCAGTAATCAAGAAGGCTTTGGCCATTTTAAGTGTTATTACTTCTTGTTAATCTTTGTTTTGCTGAATATAATATCTTCCTTTCCTACAAAATGAAAAATGTGATAGGTGTATATATGCACGGAATTGCTGAATAGGAATTTGTGTTATAGAATCTCTTAGAGCTAGGTCTACCTTATCAATTCAATCATATACATCAACACAATATGATAAGAATTCTTTCCCAAAAAAAAAAAAAAAAAGAAAAGAAAAGAAAAGGTAAAAGAGAGACAATATAAGGATACTAGTTATGCAATGTACAACAAAGTTCGACAAAAAATTTATATATATATATATATATACATACAATATTTAATTAATAAATATTGTGGGGCCGAAGAGTTTGGCAACCTCGGCTCATTTTACACTAAGCTCAAAGCCAGCACCGAGAAAGAAGAAATGTTCGAGGACAAACGAAGGGAGTCTGAGGTGCCAAGAAAAATTGCCGAGGACAATCCTATCCTCGACCATTCGTAATCACAGAATGGAAAATCGGCACGCCATTAAGGGTAGCCTCCCAAAGCATCCCAAGAAAAGGGACAAGTACAATGAGTCAGTCAAGGGAGCATGGTGGAGGAGCAATTCAAGAAGAAACTGTCACCTTCGCATTAACTGCCTACAACTAACATTTTAGCTGCATTAATGAGGAAATGACCCCTAAACAGTGCTATCTCGATTACCGCAACTCACAGAACACCAGAAAGAGTGTCTGATGGGACAGACACTCAAATGTAGGCTTGGATGATCAACAAGTGGAAGACCAAGATCATTTAAAGAAGACTATATAATAAGAGAAACCCACCACAGAGAGGAGGAGGAGAAATAGTACTTTAACAATCTCAAGAACTTCTGTAACCAGAATCATTCAATATTCCTTAGAACAAAACTCCTCGGATTGTGCCGAGAACAACTTTTCTTTGATAAACTCAGTTCATCTCTGTTTGATTGTCATGAACACCATATTAACCGTTGTCCATGCGCTAAAGCCTAGCTCTTTGACCCACTCTCTACAAATTTATTGTATTGGGCTAGTTTGGCCTGAGTCCACTTATCTAATAAAAGAAGTGCTCAAACCCAGTTCCTACAATTGGTGCCGTTTGTGGAAAAGAACTTGTGTGATAGTGAGTGCAACGGTTAGTTAAGGTGGGATCAGGTCCCCATCAGCAAGAATCCCTAGGGAAAACCAATATAGTGGCCAGTTTACTATGTGAGTGAGACACTACATGGGTCACAGTTCTAGGAGTTTCTGACATCAAGTACATGCCTCATACCTCTGTCAAGAGTCAGGTCCTCGCAAATCTGGTGGCTGAGTTCACTGGACCTCCGTTGGAGGAAGTGGCAGCAACACAGAGCGATTTAAGGGGGCTCCGCGGCGGGGCTAGTTCTGGAAGGTACATATGGATACCTTCTAATCTATTGAAGTGGTTAAATGGAACCTTAGCTATAACGAGTCCTCAGATCTCCTACTTTGGGGGAATTAACACACACTGACAATTATTTAAAGTATTAGACAAAACCAAGGTCTTGCATAGCTCCTCAGACCACAAACCTATGGGAAAACTAAACTTTTGACAATTATCTAAAGTATTAGACAGAACCAAGGTTTTGCATGGTCCTCGAATTCAAACCTATGGGGAAAGTAATAACTTTTGACAATTATCTAAAGTATTAGACAGAACCAAAGTCTTGCATGACTCCTCGGACCACAAACCTATGGGAAAACTAATAACTTCTGACAATTATCTGAGTGTTAGACCGAACCGAGGTTTTGCATGGCTCCTTGGACCACAAACTTATGGAGAAACTAATGACTTGTGGCAACCACCTAAGGGTTAAACCGAATCAGGGTGTTGTACGAGTCCTTGGACCACGGCCCTTGAGGGGATTAACTACTTCAAGCATCTATCTGAGTGATGAGCAAAATCTAAGAGGAGTCCAGCTCCTTGGATCGCCTACCCTTTCCCCACTCAACAAAAATGTAAACAAATGCAAGTCCATGAGCATCACTTAAGGTATTCCAAATATGTTCAACAAAAAAGAGAAAGGAGTGGCAAACGGCATAAATGAGATTACTCCCTTATCAAGTAAAGCATGAGTTGAGGTTTGCATTGTGGGTTTAACATTTTTTTGTTACCCATTCAATAAAAGAACCTTAGCTATGTCGGGTCCCTTGGACCTCCTGCTAAGTGCCTATACAGAACCTAAGGCAAGCCTAGGTCCTCGGACTAGGCGCTTGGGGGAAACAAACACTATGACATCGTTATAAGTGTCGAACAGAGCCTTAATACACGATGGTCCCCTCGGATCAATTACTTTAAATTCAACATTCTTTGATGATTGCACAGTTTGCGGTATAGAGCACCTGGTTATTTTCCTGATTATTCCTATATAGTTAACTTATATAAAGTTAGCAGCCAGGTACTATCGTCGGTTTTGTTAAAGTCAGGGTAACAACTTCTCGTTACCATCGACAGCATCAATTCTAAGTCCCATTGGAGAGAAAAATAGCAACACATCCATTAATGAAATAATTACTGCAGAGAAAGGAAAGATTCATAAAGAAAAGAGTGCAGCCTTTTTTATTAAATAAAGGAAAGGTACATCATATATAAAGCGACTTAAGCAGACTTGTTTTAAAGCTAACTACACAAAAGAAAGCCCATAGGAATGGTAGATTCACAATCTTGTTCTAGCAGTAATCGAGCCAGCATGGGTGGTACCGGCAATGAGAAAGAAGAAGAGACGGAAATGATGGATGGACCCCTTTTCTCCTAACTACAAGATGTTCTACTATCAAGGTTGATAAACAGGAAACCCGTTTATCCTTGTCCTTGTTGATTTGCTTGGTCAACCCAGGGTCACTTTCACATCTGTGCACACATGATATATGTCGCCAAGTGAGACCCAAGCTTTGTCGCACCAAAAGTCTGATGCGATTTACACTTGCTTTGGTTCTTGGCTGAAGGAGGAGGGTCTTCTTTCTTGCTCGGTTGAAAGGTAGGAACATCTTTGGCCTCTACTTTCTTTGCCTCAACTGCGTCATCCAGGATTTAATCGACATCCTTGATTTCTGAGGGAGGCTTAGTTTCCTTGTCATTGCCTTTATCCTCGGCCATCTCATTCCCTAGGCATTGATCACAATCTTGGCGAGGTCCTTGGGAATGCCTGAAGGGTTGAGAACTTGAGATTCTTGCAAAACTCAAGGATCTATAAATGAGAAAGAACGATTTCCCCAGGGTGCCTTATATAGAAGGCGAAATCTAGTGAAAATTAATTCGCATGCAATTTAAAGAACGAGTTACAAGTGAAATAAATCCCGCCCGATTTCCAAAGAAATCCTCAACCGTTGGATCTGCGTCACTTCATAAAGATATTAATGAGGGCGCGCCTCGTATACCGAAGCACCAGGAACTTGCCTTGGACAAGTGAAGAGACTCTGGTACTGACGAAGAAGAATACTTGACAAACCGTGGCAAAGGCCCAAGGACATCAAAATCCTCCTCTCCATTTGAGGATCCGGACAATAGGATTTTAAGGGGCTATTGTGGGGCCAAAGATTTTGGCAACCCTGGCCCATTTTACAGCAAGCCCAAGGCCCACGCCGAGAAGGAAGAAATGTCCAAGGATGAACGAAGGGAGTAATCACAGAAGGGAAGATCGGCACGCCATTAAGGGTAGCCTCCCAAAGCATCCCAAGAAAAGGGACAAGTACAATGAGTCAGCCAAGGGAGCATGGCCATTCGTAATCATAGAAGGGAAGATCGGCACGCCATTAAGGGTAGCCTCCTAAAGCATCCCAAGAAAATGGACAAGTACAATGAGTCAGCCAAGGGAGCATGGTGGAGGAGCAATTCAAGAAGAAACTATCACCTCCGCATTAATTGCCCACAACTAACATTCTAACTGCATTAATGAGGAAATGGCCCCTAAACAATGCTACCTCGATTACCGTAACTCACAGAACGCCAAAAAGAGTGTCTGATGGGACAGGCACTCAAATATAGACTTGGATGATCAACAAGTGGAAGGCCAAGATTGTTTAAAGCAGACTATATAATAGGAGAAACCCACCACAGAGAGGAGGAGGAGAAATAGTACTATAACAATCTTAAGAACTCCTATAACCAGAATCATTCAATATTCTTTAGAACAAAGCTCCTCGGATTGTGCTGAGAACAACTTTTCTTTGATAAACTCAGTTCATCTCTGTTTGATTGTCATGAACACCATATTAACCGTTGTCCATGCGCTAAAACCTAGCTCTTTGACCCACTCTCTACAAATTTATTGTATTAGGCTAGTTGGGCCTAAGTCCACTCATCTAATAAAAGAAGTACTCAAACCCAGTCCCTACAAATATTAATAAATAAAATTTCAAATTCGAGAATGGACAAAATTTAACTACAAAATTGGTTGTAACCTTAAGTTACAACCTTACTCAATAAAATAAACATTACTATATATTTTGAAAATTTAATCGTTGAATTGCATGCTCTTTACATTTTTAATACATATGTCAAATTTTGTGCCAATTGGATATTATTTACTATATGATTTATAAACTTATATTTTATACATAATTTTAAATTACAAAAACTTGCAATTTAAACAATTTATTAATAACATAGATATTGCTTTTTAATTTTCTAGAAATTTTGCAAGTATGATGAATATAAAGAGAATATATAATTCAATGGTAGATTTGTCAAAATTCACATTCAATAAAAAAATATTGAGTAAGGTTGTAACCTAAGATTACAACCAATTTTGTAACCAAATTTTGTCCTTAGAGAAAATGTTAAAAAGAATTTACCTAATTTAAAGAGAATTTTTTTAGCATTATTTTGCTCTTTTAAACTTGATAAATTTGATAGCTAAACTATACTGTAACTAATACATATTGATGAAGCTCAAATATGACCTTGTCAGTATGCTTCTCGTCGTTATCGATAGACAAACCACGATACTTGTTGAAAAGATAAGAAATAGAAAGAAAGATCATAGGTGTGATGCCAACTATAGACACTCCGATGCCTAAGTCAGATTATCGCTCTGAATTGATAGGATAATTGTAGTATATTGTGTTTTTCATGAAGAAAACTCATTTGGGTTGGCTAGCTTTATATAGCTTGCTTTTTGGTTGGTCATTTATGCCCATTAATGCTCTTCTAGGCGTTTTCACCTGAATGAATTATAGCATTTAATGGCAATGATGATTCTCTTTAGTGTGTAATGCATGACTGTTGGCTCATCAAATTAAAGCTCTTGTAACCTTTCCGACGCATTTACTTGTTGTTGACTGGCCATATGGAGTTAATTTCTGACTTTAATGTGCATAGGCTCGTCCTTTCATACGAACGGCCTTTCATTGCTTGCTCATGGGCGTTATCCAAACTTAGATGTGCTTTATGGTCGTCCTTGTAAATGGACGACCATTTCACTAATACTCGTCACATATAAATTAATTTGGATCTTGATATTAATACTTATGATGTATTGACTCAATGATGTGTTCGGGTTATTAATGATTAATATGCAGCTTGTTCTACCCAAAATAATAATAATAATAATAATAATAATAATAATAACAAAAATAATTAAATAAATAAATATTACAAGCCAAGGCCAGAAACAATGAAAATGAAACAAACATACTCTCTTTTTGGTCAATTACTCTTCAACTTTTAGTTGGTGGTTTCACTCTCGAAGATAGAATATCTCAAAAAAACTTCATACTTCAATCAATTTTGTCACCATAACGAAAAAATTTTAAATATTTTTAAAATATAATAAAATAATATTTTCTTCTCTCATATTAAAGATAAATTCTATTATAAATATGAAAAAAAAAAAAAAAAAAAACTATTTACGGTATTCCGCTCAGAACTACTTTACCTTTTTTATTATTATTTTTTTTTTCTTCAAAGAATTACTCTACCTTAACAGCCCTTATGTCCCACACGGATAAGATGGTACAATGGAATTTAGTTGAGTAGTTGACAATAAAAATAGCAAGCAAATCTCGCCGATCTTATTCAAAAGAATCAAAACCCGTCAAATAATATGCAGTTTAGATGTCAAATTGGTTTCGACTTTCGCAGTAAAACACGTATGTAGCTATTGTTGGTGGGGCTTACGTGTACGTCTATTAGCCCACTAGTCCAGTTTCAAACAAGAGGACCAAAATTTTCAACGAGTCAATAAATGTGTCTTGTAGTTCAGCCGTCGCGGCACTACAGTAACAGCATTTTCCACATTTTTTCCGCTCAAACCATAGTCATATAGTTGTGAAAACTTAAATTATAAATTGATTTTTTTAATATATATTTTGTATATCATATCATATTGTATTTTATAAAATATACAAATATTTAGTAAAATTTATAAAAATAGTTATAGATATACATATATAAAATGTATATTTATTATAAAATTTGAATATATTTAACTAATGACTAATTTTATCAGCACTTATATATACGTAATAATATTTAACAAGCTAACTGAATAAATCAAATTAGCACGTGTTTATAATATGCACGTTTAAATTGTATAATTTTGATAAGTGCAAATAAGTATATATAGTTGGGGATTTTGTAAGGGATTGTTATCCATTAATAATTTGTGATGCTTGCTGTTAATGCCTTTGGCTTTATTTTCTCCTAGTAATCAAGAAGGCTTTAGCCATTCTTACTACTACTTCTTGTTAATCTTTGTTTTACTAGATATAATATCTTCTTTTCCTACAAAAATGAAAAATGTAATAGTTAGGTGTATGTTTTTTTTTTTTTTTTGGGTGGGGGGGGGGGGGGGGGGGGGGGAGAGAGAGGGGGTTTGAACTTTGACATGGCCTAATGAGTAAAGCTCGAGAAGCATATCCAGGAAATCAAATTGGCTCAGGATACAAGTAGAGAGGAAAGGACCAATTGATGAAGATAGACCAGCCAAGGTCGCTAACCTGGAAAGCCAAGGTGGCAACCCCCCCCCCCTTCCCCCACAGGGATCATATTCGAGGCAGTCCCTTGTGGGCTACTTCCCGAGGTCGCCATGACACCTTAAATAGTGATTTATTTCCCCAATGGTGGCTATTCTCCTTTCACCTCTCCCCTAAGAAACATGCTGAAGAGGATACAGAACCCAACGAAACAATCACCTCTACATTAATGAAATCTCCTACCCAATGTTAACCACATTAAATGCTGACTGACTAGCCTAAATAGTAAAAAAACCTCCCAAAAGTCCTACTTCATGATCAAAAGATGATAGAGTAGTGGGATGATGGGACAAGTATCCCCCAAGTCTAGCTAGGGACAAGCCTGCCAAGGAGAGAGAAGAAGAGAAAATGACTATAAAAGAGGGAGGAGAGGAACTAGAAGGGGGTGGAGAAAATCAAAGAGAGAAAGCCTAACCAAGAACTAGAGAGAGAGAGAGAGAGAAAAGTTAGAGAAACAGTTTTAAGAGTTTTCAATCTTAGAATCCCATTCTTGTAACTTGGGAATGTTGTCCCTACGTATATAAAAGCTTGATTTGATCCTTTACATCTTCATCTTGTTGCTTTGACCTTCCATTGTGGATTACTTTTCCCCATCTTTTAGAAATTAGTGATGTAGATCAAAGATCAACCTCACTTTTCTTGTGTTGGTTGTTTTTGGTTCCCACAGAGTATATATGCAAGGAATTGCTACAAAAGAATTGTGTTGTAGAATGACTTAGAGCTAGATCTAGCTTATCAATTCAATCATAAACATCAACACAATATAAGAATTCTTTCCAAAAGAAAGAAAAAAAAAAAAAAAGGAGAGAGAATATAAGGATACTAGTTGTGCAATGTACAACAAAATTAGACAAAAAAAAAAAATGATATATAATAGAATATTTAATTGATAAATAGTAATAAATGAAATGTCAAATTAGATAAATTGTTAAAAAGAATTTACCTAATATAATGAGAATTTGTTTAGCATTAGTTTAACTAATACATATTAAGCTCTTTTTAACTTGATAAATTTGATAGCTAAACTATATTGTAACTAATACATATAAATTATTTTGGATCATGATATTGAATGGACTCACACTGACGTATTAGGATTATTGATGATTAATATGCATCTCGTTCTACCCCCAAATAATAATAATAATAATAATAATAATAATAATAAATCTTAAAATAAAAAATACAAACCAAGGCCAAAACAACGAAAATATATGGAAGAAAAAAAATCCTTTGATCATTGGTAAATTTTTCTTCAACTTTTAGCTCGTGGTTTCACTCTCGAAGACGGGGTATCTCAAAAGAACTTCAGAGTTCAGACTCTAGTAAGTTTTGTCACCATACATAACAGCTTTTAATTATGTCCCCTCCCTCCCACACGGATAGGAGAAGATATATATATATATATATATATATCATGTTGTGTGTACTTTTGTTTGTCATGGATAGAATAGTACAATGGAATTGAGTTGAACGTAATTAGCAAGCAAATCCCACCGATCTTATTATAATCAAATAACTAAATACACAATAATAAGTCAAATTGGGTCCGGTTAATATATGTTATACATTAATCATATATTTTAAAAAATATTTTATAGAAAACTGAAAAATTATCAAAATAGTTAATTATTTTTTTATAGAACGTTTTCTAAATAGTTTACTAATATTATATGTTCTAAGAGTATTAGTCAATAAAAACTCATATATATATATATATGTATGTTCTGAAAGTATATATTTCAGTTTTCAATAAAAATTTGTCTAAAATGGTCATAGATAGTAAAACCTATAAATTTTTTTTTTTTTTAAATGGTCAGAGATAGTAAAACCTATAAAAATAAGTTCTTGCTGTTGGGGCTTACGTCTACTATTCCAGTTTCAAACAAGAGGACCAAAGTGTAAAACAATACACCTCTGAACTCTGTCCAGAATTCAGACTTAGCATCAAAATCAAGCAAAGCTGCAGTGATAAAGTTTGAAGTCAAGTCAGCCTATGCTAGCTGTCTGGAGCGCCTCTTACGTATGAGAAATTATAGAGTATTCTGGTTATGTTACTTGCTCATTATTCTATTAAAAAAAATTTATTTATTTAAAATTGTTGGTTTAATAATTAATTTTTGTTTAAAAAAATTTTTTAATTAATAATTTTAAACAAGTAATAACTTTTTAGTAAAATGATAGACTATATCACTTTTTCACCATATTGACGTTATAATTTCCCATTTACGTAGACTTTCTCTCTTGGTCTTTATAGCCTGCGTTTGGTTGGTGTGATAGTGATAATTGGGGGATGGAAAATAGGGCAAAGAAAAGTGGGGAGAAAACACCAAAATGGAAATCGCTTGGTAGAATTTAAAGCCAACTATGACATTCACCAAACCACCTACTCCAGCATTTCCCACTTTTATTTCTCCGAGACCTTTAGAACCTTAACCATCTATGTACCACATCATTAGGACAAGGTATAGTACTTGCCAAAGACAGCCGATCAGTGTCTATACTTTTCATAAGCAACACCACTCACCTCTGATATTGATGATTTATAAAATTTGTATCTTTAATTGAAGAGGGAAAATCTTAAAGAAATGGGCTTGACGGATTGTCTTTTGTTGGTTAACAGTAGACGGGCCAAGCATCCGTAGTCCGTTGTGAACGAACCCAGCTTGGACGGGCGTAATGACGACGGGTCCGGTTTCCAAGAGGACGACCCTTGATATAAAATACTTGCGACACACTTCAAGGAATCCTAAGGTTAAAGGGATTCTAGTGGTGAGAGGATTCTAGAATAAACGTATAAGGAAAAGTCTTGTCCAACACATTTGGGATTCGACAAAGAAGGTTCCTATAAGGAAAAGACTTCTACTCCAAGTCAAAGAGGTCTATCTACTACGACTATAAAAGCTCAAATACTCTCATAGTCCAAGGTACGCATAATTTACCCTCTCTAGCACTCTAGAGTTGTGAGAATATTTTTGACTTAACCTTCGGAGGGTATTCGGCCGGCACCACACTGGTGCTCTCTGCGAGGTTCTTTCTTTGTGTTGTGTAGGTGACTTTTTGAGCGTGTGAGCAACGTGCAATTCATTGGTGATTTTTCAGACTTCATCAGTTGGCGCCGTCTGTGGGAACTGCTTATCGGCTTAGTGTTCTTTTTGAGATTCAAAAGCCGCACTATTCCCGGACAAAAGAGTTACATGGTGCTGACCCGCTCAATGGCAACCATCAATAACATCCAAGAGGAAGAACCACCTATGACTCCCCTCAAGAGACAAGTACAAACCCTCGTTGCAGTTGTGGAACGACTCACCAAGCAAAATCGCGACCTAGAAGAATAGCTGCGCCAAAAAAACGCGACACCAAACAACCAGAGGGAACAATAAGGTACTAGTGCTGTACGAGGAGATCGAGAAAGGCCTGAGGGAAGTAACGCACCAAGCAGACCGGAGCGACAAAATATCAGCATCCCATCCCTTATCGATGTGGCTCCACCTCCCATTATCGCTGAGATGCAGGCGATGAAGGAACAAATGGAGGTCATGATGAACGCCCTGAAGGGGAGAGTATCAAGCGACCTCGATGATCTAGTCACTCGAATAGACTCACCGTTCACAGCAGCCGTCAACTCTTTCCCCCTACCACACAAGTTTTGAATGCCACAGAACGACAGTTCTGATGGAGTGAAAGACCCTCTGGACCACCTGGAAACTTTCAAGACCTTGATGCATCTTCAAGGGGTCGCGGATGAAATAATGTGCAGGGCATTCCCTACCACGCTAAAGGGAGCCGTAAGGATTTGGTTCAGCCGGTTGACACCAAATTCCATCAGCACTTTCAAGGAGTTAAGCGCCCAGTTCACTTCTCACTTTATCGGGGGACATAGGTATAAGAAGTCCACGGTGTGCCTGATGAGCATCAGACAGCGAGAGGAAGAGACGCTGAGATCCTACATAACCCGCTTCAACAAAGAAGTGCTTTCAATCGATGAGGCCGACGATAAGATATTGGTAGCAGCCTTCACAAATAGGTTGCGAAAGGGTAAATTTTTATTCTCTCTGTACAAAAACGACCTGAATCCATGACAGAAGTGCTCTACAGGGCCACCAAATACATGAATGCGGAGGACGCATTGCTGGCTCGGGACGAAAAACCAAGTAAGAGAGAACGAAAGGAAGACAACCGGCAGGACCAAGAGCAGAAGAAACCCAAAACAGGAGACCGAAGGGACGACCGGCACCCTAAGCCCCCAGGAAGAAGATTTACAAGCTTCACCCTGTTGAATACCCCAATAGACCAAGTCCTGATGCAAATCAAGGACGAAGGGGCTCTAACATTTCCAGGAAAACTCAAGAGTGATCCGAGTAAGCGGTCTAGAGACAGGTATTGCCGTTTCCACCGTGACCACGATCATGATACATCTGATTGTTACGACTTGAAACAACAGATTGAGGTCCTTATCAGACAAGGAAAATTACAAAAGTTTGTCAGAAAAGAAAGGACGGATCCTCCACCTCAAGAGCAGCAGCCCTGAAGCGAAAATGAGAGTCCTAGACCCCCAATCGGAGATATAAGGATGATTGTAGGGGGAACAGCGACAACTGGCTCGCCCAAGAAGGCCCGAAAAACTTACCTCCGAATGGTTCAGAACGTCCAACTGACGGGCTCGATTCCGAAGATAGTGCGAAGGGATAGTCCAATAATTGGATTCTCAGAAGAAGATGCACGACGTCTTCATCATCTGCATGACGATGCACTGGTCGTCACCCTACGCGTGGAGGAGTATAACATGCACCGAGTGTTGGTCGACAATGGCAGCTCGGCGGACATTCTATATTACCTTGCGTTCCAACAAATGATGATTAATAGGGAACGACTGATACCAACAAACGCCCCACTGGTGGGATTTGGAGGAACAAGAGTATTCCCGTTGGGTGCAGTCACGCTTTCGGTGACGGTAGGCGATTATCCTTAGCAGATCACTCGGGACATGACATTCCTCATAGTTGATTGTTTATCAGCGTACAACGCTATCCTTGGACGACCTATCCTTAACACATGGAAGGCAGCAACCTCAACATACCACCTGATGATTAAGTTCCCCACGAAGTATGGGGTCGGAGAGTTACGAGGGAATCAGGTGGTTACCCGTGAGTGCTACATAGCCATGTTGGAGATGGAGGACCACCAGCAGACAATGTGCATAGAAGAAAAGCGAGTCACACCAGAACCAGTCGAGGAACTAGAAGAAGTAGCTCTAGATAAGTCAAAACCTGAACAAACAACTAGGATGGGGACATTGGCCAGCCAGCCCATACGGTAGGCCCTCAGAGTTTTTCTCAAGATGAATCAGGATGTCTTCGTCTGGAGTCACGAGGACATACCCAGGATTAATCGCTCAGTCATAATTCACAAGCTGAATGTGAACCCCACATTTTCGCCTGTAAGACAGAAAAAGCGAGTATTCGCTCAAGAACAGGACAAAGCAATAGCAGAGGAAGTCAAAAAGCTACTCGAGGCGGACTTCATCCGGGAGGTGTATTACCCCGACTGGTTAGCAAACGTGGTGATGGTTAAAAAAGCTAATGGGAAGTGGCGAATATGCGTCGACTTCACGGACCTCAACAGAGCATGCCCAAAAGACAGTTACCCGTTACCACGGATTCATATGTTGGTAGACTCAACGGCAAGACACCAACTCTTGAGCTTCATGGATGCCTTCTTCGGCTACAATCAAATTAAGATGGATGAGGCTGATTAGGAGAAGACCTCTTTTATCACAAGCCAGGGACTTTTTTGCTACAAAGTAATGCCGTTCGGGCTCAAGAATGCGGGAGCAACGTATCAAAGACTAATGAACAAAATTTTCGCGCACCAGATTAGGAGGAACATACAGGTGTACGTCGACGACATGCTTGTAAAGAGCCTTCTGGAACAGGAGCACCTAAGAGACCTACAGGAGACCTTCGACACTCTCCGGTCGTATAATATGAAGTTGAATCTGAACAAGTGCGTATTTGGGGTAACGGCGGGGAAATTCTTGGGATTCATGGTATCCCAAAGAGGCATAGAGGTCAACCCGGAGAAAATAAGGGCTATCATGGAGTTAAAACCACTAGGGACGGTGAAAGAGGTGCAAAGCTTGAGTGGCAAAATTACAGCCTTAAACAGGTTCGTCTCTAAAGCAACAGACAGATATCTACCATTCTTCCGCACCTTGAGAAAATCTTTCGAGTGGACGGATAAGTGTCAGAAAGCATTTGAAGACCTAAAGAAATACCTTGCCTCCCCACCGTTGCTCAGCCCGTCCAAACCAGGGGAAGAACTTTACCTTTACTTGGCAGTTTCGCAAGCAACGGTCAGCGCGGCCTTAGTAAGAGAAGAGCAAAAAACTCAACTACCCGTCTATTTCATAAGTAGGGGTTTCCGGGGGGCAGAAGAAAGATACCCTCAGATGGAAAAGTTGGCCTTTGCATTGGTAACTACAGCCCGAAAACTCAAGCCATACTTCCAAGCCCATGCCATCATAGTATTGGCGGATCAACCTCTAAAAAGAGCCATGAGTAGCCCTGAAGCTGCCGGACGAATGGCTCTATAGGCAATAGAACTAAGCAAGTTTAATATACAGTACCGCCCGCGAACTGCAATAAAGGGACAAGCCGTGGCAAACTTCATCGCCGAATATACCCCATTAGAAGACAAGGGGGCAGACAGCCTCAGAGAATGTAGCATCTATACGGACGAATCTTCAAACAAGCAAGCTGGAGGTGCTGGAGTGGTAATCCAAACCCCTGACGGAGATAAAATCGAATGCATGATTCGATTGGATTTCACAACAACAAATAACGAGGCCGAGTATGAAACATTGGTGGCAAGATTGGACCTCGCAACGGCAGCAGGTGCTGAAATCATGGTCGTACGTTACAATTCCTAGGTAATAACAAGTCAGATTAATGGCATCTACGAATGCAAAAATGAAAGGATGAAAAAGTACTTGGAAAAAGTCAAGAATCGGATTGACGGCCTCAAAGTGAGATTCATTCAAATCCCAATGGAGGAGAATGAACGTGCCGACCGTCTAGCAAAAACAGCCTCAGCAGAATTTATGCTAGTTCCTGATCAGGTGTTGTCGTTTGTCCAAACTTTCTCAATTATTGACAACGGAACAAAAGTGCAGGAGGTGGATTCTGAGAGCAATTGGACCACGCCATTATTAGCCTACCTGAGGATGGGCACACTACCAGATGGAAAGGAGGCAGCTAGAAAACTGAAACTCCAAGCCTCACGATTTGTGTTGATCAATAACGTTTTCTACAAAAGGGGATTCTCACGACCGTACCTGAGGTGCTTGGGTCATGAGGAAGCAGACTACATAATGAGAGAAGTCCATGAGGGCATTTGTGGAAACCATTCGGGGGCACGATCCTTAGTGCACAAATTAATCCGGGCAGGGTACTACTGGCCTACAATGCAAAAGGACGTGCAAGGTTACATTAAGACTTATGACAAATGTTAGAGGTTCAGTAATTTGATAAGGCAACCAACCGAAGAGCTGACACCCATGACAGCCCCTTGGCCATTCGCCCAGTGGGGACTAGACATCATGGGCCCCTTCCCGACAGCAGTAAGGCAACTAAAATTTCTAGTAGTTGGTATCGACTACTTCACCAAATGGGTGGAAGTAGAGGCTCTGGCCACTATCACGGAGAAAAACATTCGAAATTTTGTTTGGAGGAATATTATCTGCAGGTACGGGATACCAAGAATGCTTGTCTCCGACAATGGAAAACAGTTCGACAACAGCGCATTTAGGGACTTCTATTCGGAGCTGGGTATCAAGAATCATTACTCCTCGCCCGCACACCTACAGGCCAACGGACAAGTCGAGGTTACGAACTGGTCCTTGCTCAAGATAATCAAAACCCGGCTCGAGGGGGCAAAGGGCATCTGGCCTGACGAACTACCAAACGTCTTGTGGGCATATCGTACAACAGTAAGAGTACCTACTGGAGAAACACCGTTTCGACTAGCATATGGGACTAATGCTGTCATCCTAGCAGAGGTAAGGCTTACGAGCTATCGCGTGGAGAACTATAGCGAGGATAAGAACAAAGAGGCCTTGCGGCTTCAACTAGACTTGGTGAACGAAGTCCGGGCTATAGCAGAGCAGAGGTTGGCGCGGTACCAGAACCTCATGGAAAAATATTACAACTCCAATGTCAGACATAGAGACTTTCAGGTCGGGGATCTTATGCTACGAAAATTAATGGGAGCTGCTAGAGATCCTTCACAAGGAAAGCTCGGCCCCAACTGGGAAGGACCATACAGGATCTCATCATGGCAAAGGAAAGGGACATACCACCTTGAAACTATGGATGGACAGAAGCTGCAACACCCGTGGAACACAGAGCACCTACGGAGATACTACCAACAGAAACGACATAGAGGGCATCAACACCCCCCCCCCCCCCCCCCAATTTCCAGTTTATTTATGAGTTTTCATTAGTTTTTACTTCGAACAGCTGTTTCCATTATTTTGTTTTGCTTTGAACAATTCTTTCTACAAGTGCTTTTTTAAGCCCAATGGGGCAGGCACCATTTTTCCTACATGATTTCTTTCAGACTCTACTGTATTTTTCCTACTTAATCTACTTAGTTCAATATTGGACGAATAAAATTTAGTCCAGATGATGGACAGATCATCCCAAGAGGATGAAAATTCAAAGTCCTATGAAAGACGAATAAAATTCAGTCCATATAATGGACGAATCATCCCAAGAGGATGAAAAAATAAGTTCCAAAGAGGACAAATAAAAAACTTAGTCCACATGATGGACGGATCATCTCAAGAGGATGAAAAAATAAGTTCCATAGAGGACGAATAAAAAACTTAGTCCACGTGATGGGCGGATCATCCCAAGAGGATGAAAATCCCAAGTCCTATGGAGGACGGATAAAAACTTAGTCCACATGGTGGACAGATCATCCCAAGAGGATGAAAATCCCAAGTCCTATGGAGGACGGATAAAAACTTAGTCCACATGGTGGACTGGACAGATCATCCCAAGAGGATGAAAATCCCAAGTCCTATGGAGGACGGATAAAAACTTAGTCCACATGATGGACGGATCATCCCAAGAGGATGGAAAAATAAGCCCCATAGAGGACGGATAAAAACTTAGTCCACAGAGTGGACAGACCACCTTAGGAGGGTTAAGATCCAAAGTTCACAAAATGGACGGATCACCCCAGAAGGGATAAAAACTTAGTCCACAGAGTGGACGGACCACCTCAGGAGGGTTAAGATCCAAAGTCCACAAAGTGGACGGATCACCCCAGAATGGTTAAAATCTAAAGTCCACAGAGTGGATGGATCACCCCAGGAGGGTTAAAGTTTAATGTCTAAAGTCCACAAAGTGGACAGATCACTCCAGAATGGTTAAAATCTAAAGTCCACAGAGTGGACGGATCACCCTAGGAGGGTTAAAGTCTATAGTCTACAAAGTGGACGGATGTCCTCAAAGCGGATTAAAACAAAGTCCACAGAGTGGATGGATCCCCCCAAGTATGGCTAAAATCTAACGGTCCTTAAAATGGACGGATCACTTCTATAAGGAAAAAATTCCTAGATACAATGTAAGAACCAGACGGTTAAAATCCTAAATAGACGGATCGAGCATACAAAACATCACAAATCAATTAATAAAGCAAAGTTATAAAAATCTACAAGATGGACGGCATAATCCATTAACCAAAAAAGATATAATGAACGGGTGAGTTCCACCTAACAGGTATATAAAAAAGCAAATTATGAAAGGAAAGTTGAACGGATCAAAATACCCTTTGAAAGAGGGAATATTTACATAAAGAAAATATGACGGATGCATGAATTGTTCTCAAAATACCATTACAAAAAAAAAAAAAAAAAAAAAAAAAAAAAAAAAAAAAAAAAAAAAAAACAAACCTACATCCATATTAGCGGCTTCCTTCTCTTCATTGCAACGGGCTTGGTCATCCTTTGGACCACTTTCAACAGCAAGCTCGTCCCTTTGGGCATTGACGGTTGGATTTTCACCAAAAAGCTCGTTAGTGTCCTCAGACTGCACAGGATGGGCGGATGTGAGTTCAGGGGCATTGACATTGACGGAGGATAGATCAATGTCAGGATAAAGCGCCTTCACTTGACGGATAGCCTCATCAAAACCGTCACTGTACGAAATCCTGAGCTCACTTAACAGGGCATCGGAGTCACGGTACTCCAGGATAGTTGTATCCTTGGCCTGACGGATCTCTTTATCCTTGGCAAAAATTACTTGTTTCAGCTCCTCCGTCAGGTCGTGAAGTTGTTTGCTCGCCTCTTCAGCCATCTTGAGTTTCTTCTCTTGGGCTACTTTCCAGACCTGAAGCTCGGATAGCTGATCCTCCATCAACCTTGCCTTCTCCCGTAGACGGCCCAAGGTCGTCTCATGGTTCAAGAACCGTCCCATCAGACCCTTCACCATGATTATAGCCTGAAAGATGGAAAATAATTCAATTTCAAGCAAAGGTACCTACGGAAGGAAAATAGACGGAAAAAGGGTGGACGGATAAATTACCTAAGCAATGCTGAACAAGGCCGTCTCGCCCATAGCCTTCGTTGAGTGATTACCCAGATCTTCGTAATCCTCAGTGGTGATGATGGAGGAGAGCTGCTCCAAAGCATACTTAGGGTTGTCTCGAAGAAGGGACGGCGGTTTCTTGAGACCAGAGGACGAACCCATCATCAGGCCCTTACCAGCCCCATGTTTTAATGGGGTAACCGTCCTAGCACCTTCAACCATGAGCCCTACGACGGGCTCCAAAGGAACCTTGGGTTTCTTGGGTGGACAGTCACCTTTGGACGACTGTTTTCTCTTAGAAGAGACCGTCTCCTTGGGTTCTGTAATGCCGGCCTCCTTATTTTTGGCGACGGCCTCCTTATTTTTGGCAGCATTGGCCTTTATCAATGCCCTTCTCTTGGCATCGTCCATTTCTGTAAAGGTGAACGGGTGAAAGTTTGTTTAAAAAAGAAAAGGAACAGAAGTATCAATTAATCAAACAAGATTGGAACGACGGACTTACGTTGACGGATCCTGGTCTCGTATTTAATTGCTGCCGGTGTTAGTGCTGGACCGTCACAATACTAATGGATGGTCTCGAGGTTAACCAGCTTAGCCCAGGTCCTTTCCTCCGGCGTAGTCTTGCTAAAAATATTTTCTAGAAAACTAAACTCCTCAAGACTGACTTGTGGTCGTCGTCTAACTACAAGAAAAAGGAAGGACGGTGTGAAAATGGCTTGAAATATATATTAAACTGAACGGTGAATTGAAAGGCCTCTACATATTAGGACGGATTCATACCAGCCTCAGACAATATGCCCTAGGTAGTATCGACGGGCATATGTTCTGTATCACCAGGACGACCCATCCATTCGTCACCCTCTAAGAAAAAATAGCGACTCTTCCAGTCTCTGTTGGAGTCTAGGGTCTCGTATATTACCTTTAACAAAGAATTTCTAGCTACAAAATTGTATATCCCCCTAGATTTATCTATTTCATCCGGACAGTAGCAATGTAGGAACTCTCTCACCGTCAACCTCCTAGCCCCGTTGGACAAAGCCCCGTAAAGAATCTCCATGGCTATGAAAACCCTTCAAATGTTGGGAGATATTTGGTTGACGGATAAACCTAGGTATTTGAGTAGTTCGCGATGAAGGGAGCTCAATGGAAACCTAAGTCTTGCCTTTAACATCTGCTCATACACCCCGACACCCTCTACCCTTTCGTAATAGCATTTCTCTGATTTATAAGGCAGACGGATGAGAATGTTCTCTGGAATCTAATAATTAGCCCTAAGTGTTTTGAAGTGGGTCTCCTTGATAGTAGACGTGAAATCGTTCACCGTCCACTCTAGCAGCATGATGAACTCCCTTGGTCCATCAACTCCTACGACGGGTCTTACTTGTTCCTCGTCATCCTCGAAACCTCCCTCTAGTTCAACCAATTCCAAATCCTCATTTGTTGAGGACGGAGAAGAGGCAGACAGACTCCTATCTTCACTTGGACTCTGTGGGTCGTTGTGACCTGATGGGTATACCTCCTCGTAATTCGCCCAGTCAGGGACAAATGACTGATTACTCGACGCACTAGACATTTCCTATATATAACGACAAAACCTAAGACTCCGACAGGTCTATAAATGGGTAATAGGAGTTTTATGAAT
Source organism: Quercus gilva (assembly GCA_023621385.1). Lineage (NCBI taxonomy): Eukaryota > Viridiplantae > Streptophyta > Magnoliopsida > Fagales > Fagaceae > Quercus > Quercus gilva. The sequence goes on along the minus strand of CM042478.1, from coordinate 9,884,801 downwards.
TAATCCGACGGTTGAAAAACAAGACTAGAGATCTTACCAATTCGTATAAGAACGGAAGAAAGGTGATGATGACGGACGCCAGTATTTGAATGATGTTGTCTGACAGGATTGACGGATCGTGCTCTGACAAGTATGTATTGCTGCAAAATAGGAAAATGAGAGGTGAAAGTTTGGTATTTATAGAGGAAGTGCACAGAAAACGAAGCGACGCCTCGATCCAAAACAACATTCAATGAAAGAGTGACACGTGTTATGTTCCTTGATATCAAGACTTCTTGCCATGTGACACCGATGACCCCCGGACCTCTTGATCGTCACCCCATAATCACAAACCATCACTCCATGTGTCCTAAAATTCATGACGAACCCATGGGGTGAAGGGGGCAACTGAAAAGGGAAAATCTTAAAGAAATGGGCCTAACGGATCGTCCTCTGTTGGTTAATAGTGGACGGGCCAAGCATCCGTAGTCCGTTGTGAATGAACCCAGCTTGGACGGGCGTAATGACGACGGGTCCGATTTCCAGGAGGAAGACCCTTGATATAAAATACTTGCGACACACTTCAAGGAATCCTAAGGTTAAAGGGATTCTAGTGGTGAGAGGATTCTAGAATAAACGTATAAGGAAAATTCTTGTCCAACACGTTTGGGATTCGACAAAGAAGGTTCCTATAAGGAAAAGACTTCTACTCCAAGTCAAAGAGGTCTATTTACTACGACTATAAAAGCCCGAATACTCTCATAGTCCAAGGTACGCATAATTTACCCTCTCTAGCACTCTAGAGTTGTGAGAATATTTCTAACTTAACCTTCAGAGGGTATTCGGCCGGCACCACACTGGTGCTCTCTGCGAGGTTCTCTCTCTGTGTTGTGCAGGTGACTTTTTGAGCGTGTGAGCAACATGCAATTCATTGGTGATTTTCAGACTTCATCATTAATGATTCTCATTTTGAAGTCATTACTGAATTTCAACTTTGACACCGCCATAACTGATAAAGTATAGTATCTATATATGTTAAAGCATCCACAACAAAAATCCATATCTATTTAAGTAAAAGAATTTACTTTTTTTTATTATTTTTTTATGCAACTATTTTTTTTAAAACACTCAAATTAGATTATTTAATTTTTATTACTCTCTCAAATTATCTCTTTTTCTTTTTTTTGTATATATAAATAATTAGTCACTAATTTGTGCGACGCACGAAAAAATTTATCAAAATTTATCGGTTTAAACGTAACATACAATAATACCTAAAAGATATTGTAATTATCTATTCAACCATTACATTTTTTTATTATTATTAGTATCTATTAAAGATAGAATGTTATTATAAATTCTCAAAAGTAAGTGTACAGAAGTATAGAAAGTTGGTGCCCACATGCTTAGTATATTGATAGAACCAGAGGAGACAACAATATACACTCCAGATAAAATCAGCTATACAGTCAATTCGATTCAGGATTGTTGCTTTCATTCCTAGAGTTCGGGTGTAGAAGAAAGTCCTTAAAGCTGTGCTTGTTGGGCTTGTTCGGGTGTATATATTACAAACATACAATCCAAACTGAAATTTAGGTCCACGAATTGAATCAAATACAATAATAGACAAACTTCAATACAATCAATCAAATAAAATAAAAAACAGCTAATTCAATATTTCTCAACAATCTCTTTGTTTTCTCTATTAAGATCCTAATCCTTCCTAATTTTTAAAAGGTATTAGAAACATTGGAGTTTGCTTTGCTTTTATAGTGTTCATTATTAATCTCACAAAGTTGGAGATAAATTATCAATTTTGAGCTTGGAAATAATTAATTAACCTCACAAATTTGCATATGAATAATAACCATATATATTTACATTGTTATTGTAACAACAATATAAATTTACACAACTTTTAAATTAATTGATGTAGGTGATTGTTAAACTTAAATGTGTAAAATTAACATCTTATACCATTTTACACTAATGTGTGTGCGTTTTTACGTTTGTAGACAATTCTATATTTACAGTTTTGAGCTTTTGGTATGTGCAGGTTTTGAAATATTGAGCATTTTTTTCACTTGCTTTAGTTGTATAGAACCATAAAAATAGTTTCATTTGGGCCAAAGAATAACCGGTCATTTTTAAGACACATACAACATCGCATTGAGCACACATACACATGATGCAAGTATATCATATTCAATACCTCCGAAGGAATAGCAAGAGTGGATTTGCAATATATGTTATTGGAAATAACATATATTCCATTTCCTATTATATGTTATTGTGCATTTGCAATACTTTCATTATGTCTCTTCAGAAAAAATATATTGTATGGGTTATAATTACTACACAAACAGTGTAACAGATTTTACCCACACATATATCAAATATATCGTGAAAAATATATATATTCCAAAGTCTAACACGCAAATGGCATAGATAAGGAATTTAAGAATATTTCTCTGCAATCTCTTCGAGACATGAGCACAGCTCTCTCGGTTTAGAAAACATGACCATGTGATCGGAACCAGTTATCACCTTCACTTCATCTGCTGGATTATTCTCGATCATCCACCTTTGAAAATCCTCCTTTATAATATTGTCTTGGTCACACACAATATAAACTTTACGAACAGACCCATATTTCTCCTTAGTGAGTTCTGATTCTCTTAACAATAATGCATCATCACCATAAAGACGAAAAGGTCTCACCAATGACATGGCAAGCGTCAAATCCTAGTTCAATTCATCAATGATCATTGTTAAAGTTTTCTCAAAAAAAAAAAAAAAAAAAAGATCATTGTTAAAGAATTTTTTTTTAATTTTTTTTTGGAGAATTATTAACCAATGCTCTAATGAACTATTTTTAGAAACATTTTATTAGGAGAATAATAAAACAATAAATGTTATTGACAATTTTTTATATTTTCCATGAAAGTGGTGCCAAAACTTTCCTATTATGGTTTATTAACAATTACCCTAAGGGCATCTGTTAACATGATCCTTTATTTTTTAAATGCAATTTAGCTAAATAGCTAATTGTTTAAGACATTCATCCTTTAATTATAAAGTTGTTAAATTGATGATTGCATGCCTGACTAACTTTTCTGGCTCTTTTATTTAATGTTTTCTTCCTAAAGAAAGTGTGACATTATTGAATAAATATGAAGTTTTTTTTTTAGAGAGTTTCAACCTATAACGTCCTCTTTTGATGATAATTTTTTATTATCAAATTAAGACACTAATTGGGTTTTGATATGGGCAAGAATTGAACTCCAAATTTCTTATTCAACTATTAGAAATTTATCAGTTGAGTTAACTAAAACCCATTAAATAAATATGAAGTTAAAGAGAAGTATAAAGTATAAATTATGTATCTTACCTCAGGTGGGGAGAGCTGGTATAACTTGGTTGCCATGGAATTGTACCCAAATAGCAATGAGGTAGGTGGGTTGTTGGGCCCTTGATCGAATGTGAATTGTGCGTCCTTGAAAGGATCCAACCTTTGAGATTTCTACATATACCTGAAGATATCATTAAGCACATTTGGGAACTAGCTAGCTAGGAAGGGAGACAGCAGTGACAACTGACTCAATGATGGAATTTCCTAAACTTGGGAGAGGATGATTAGAAATCCATGAACCAAACACTATCAAATGCACAGTAAAACATGTAGCAATTTCATTTATTTTTCAGGTGATCATTTCATGGTATATGCCTATGACACTATCCCTTAAACCAGTCTCTCTCTTGGTAAGGCCAATCTCATAGGTACATATCACCATCAAGGTCACACTCACATCACATACCTAAGCTCAACAGTATTGTTAATGGTTTGGATTAAGATCAGGTGATGCAATTGCAATGAAGGGTTGAGATTGAGAGTTGGAAAAAGTAACTTTCAATTTCAACCATTAAATAATAAAAAATATTAAAAGCAAGTAAAAAGTTAAAGTTAAATTTTAAAATGTAAAAATTCTTGTGAAGAAATGGAGTTAATTGCATGGTTAAACCTGATCTCAACCCATAACTTTTGTGACTTGATATGTGGTAAATACACTTTGCAATCACACTGAACTAGTGGTCGACAGTGAGTAAAAATTTAGGAAGCACATACATTTCATTTAAGATGTTGTATTCATGTCACATCGATGTCGCACTAGCTGTTTCATGTTACAATTTTTAGAAACTGATCATGTCCCTATGTCATACATGTATTTGGACCCGTACCCATGTTAGTGTCCATGCTTAAAAACCATCATGAAGTGGAGCATGAATTCAAGGATTGAGATCTTATTGAACCATGCATTACCACTTTTATGAACAAAATTGAAACTTGATAAGTTCGCTTTTAATTTCAACCCATAGATCAAAACTTTTTAAACCTTTTTACTTTTTTACCTCTCACATAGCTACACTATTACATTTAATCTAAATCCTTAATTCAAATCCTACTTTATGATACAAAACTCCAATTGACTTCAATGGTATTGAAATTAATGCTACGTTTGTTTCAACGCCAAATGTTCCTTGATTGGAAAATATTTTGATTTTTGGTGTTTGGTTTGTACGGAAAATTACTAATGAACCAGTTGCCAATCTCTCTACGATCTACTCATAGATTTGGAAAAAAAATGATCACGCCAGAGGGAGTCTTTCTAGTCATAGATCTCACCACCACTGCTAATCTTTCACACCATTCAAACAATACCACCAAGACAAGAACCACTAATCTCCTTAGGTCTAGATATGCTGGATCAACAATGTGGGTTGTTTAAGTCGTTGATTAACAATGGTTGGGAGCGACGAGTGCAACCCATAGGAGTGTGGTGGTTGTGGTAGGTGGCAAATTTGAAAGAGGGGAGGGGGGAGGTCTCCTATTCGAGAGCTTTGGGGCATAAATTGTATTACACCATTTTTAATCGTACCAAACACTTAAGAAAATGGGGAAATGTTTACAATAATCAGATTTCTTTTTTCTTTTTTTTAATGAGTGATCCAAGGAGGGTCCAAAATTTGAAACTCTTCTTGGATCATTGCAATATTTAAGGTTGTGTGTGTTTATTTATTTATTTATTTGTGCACACATTCCAAAAAAACACAATTAAAACAAATTTACATATGCAAGCTAATACATTATAGGCAAGTACTTAAAAAAAAGAAAAAAAAGAAAAAAAAGCATTATGCAAGTCAATAAGCCCAATACATTGTTGACAAATGACAAGTGCTTTTTTTTTTTTTCAAAAAATAAGTATTATAACTTATAATTGATCATTTATTGTTTTTTTTAAAACTTGTTTCCTTAAAGACTCTCATTGATAAGACTTTTTTTTTTTTTTTTTAATGAGACTATTCTTTATTAAGTAAGAGATTAACACAGAAAATAAATACAACTTTTTTAATGTTAAGGTGACATATTGTGAGTATGGAATAAAATGATTTTTCATTTTTATCCTATATTTAGATAGAAAGAGAAGATAAAATGACGCCAAAAAAAGGACACTAGAATATTCTATAAAGTAATACATTATGATTTATAATCCTTTATAAAATGATAATAATAATATATTCTGATTACATTTCTCTCTCTTTCTCGCAAATATTTAATTAAAATGGTGTTTCCCTTTTGTAATTAATTAAAATGATGTTAAATCAATCAATTCATGTTTTATAAAAACAAAATATCCAATATTCGTTTAAGTTGCGAAAAGTAATACTAAGCACACAAAAAATTGACAGTTTTTTGGGCACTTGGCGAATTGACAAATTTTCACTAATACTTATCTAAATTCACTCTCAATATATATATTTTCTTATTTACCACTGATAATCTGGCCCTCACCATAGGTCAAATTTTGTGTTTTCCTGTACTTTCTCGCAATATAAAGGTAACATATTTCAACGAAAGAGATAAGAACCAGCCACGTGTAAAGCAGAGGCATGCATAAGACTTTTATCTGAATTATCTGAAAGCAACCCACACGGATAGTCGAAGACTCGAACGGTCATAATAGCGTGATCCTTTCAACTAATAATAGGAGACTAGTAAGTAGTAATTATCAAAAAAAAAAAAAAAAAAAAAAAAAAGAAGAAGAAGACTATAATGATCTAATTATGTTCAAACATGCCCTATTATTTTTGGGGGAGTAACCGTCAAATATACCGAAAATATTTGATTAGTTAAGAAGAAAGGAAAGCCTTAAGCCTGTTCAGAAAATTTTGAGTCGTTGTACAGTAAATAGTGGGTTTATATGAAAATGGTTATTTACGTGACTATGCGGTAGAAGATCTAGGAAAGTGTTACATACCCAGATCTGCTTTCTAACGATTGTTGGAGAGAGATGATGAGAGCAGTACCTGTTCGTTTAAGGCAAGAAAATCGAGATCAGGACCAGGCATAAGGGCGGTAGCATATACTGCAACAGAAATTTTCTCAGGGAACTTTTCCATGGCAACAGAGATGCAGGCTCCACCGAAGCTGTGGCCCACAAGGATCACTCTTTCATCTGCTGGAAGAGATGCCATGAATTCCATCAAAGGCTCAAGGTAATCTGATAGTGATCGGAGCTCATGGGCTTGCTTTGGGTGAATCCCGCTCGCAGCTAGGTCCAAGGCTGTTACTTTATGACCAGCTGATTTCAGCAGGGTTACCACTTTGTACCAATTCCATGCTCCATGACAGGCTCCATGAACCAGCACAAAATGCCTTTCCCTCTTCTGCATCTCCACCTTGTGTTGTGCGTGTGACTGTTTACACTTGAATAATCTTATACTTTGGAGTTTGGACACACTAGCTGGGCAAATGCGACGTGACACTGGCACTACTTGCCAAGTTCTCTAGACTTAAAAGTCATGGCATATAAGTTTTGGAAAATGATTTATCAATTATCGTGAAAAAGAGTCATTGGCACTGGTTATTATTAAGTGAACGTTTGGATGCAGCTGAAAATGGCATATAAGTTTTGGAAAATGATTTATCAATTATCGTGAAAAAGAGTCATTGGCACTGGTTATTATTAAGTGAACGTTTGGATGCAGCTGAAAATTTTTCAGCTGCGTCCAGAATTGGTAATAGGTATTGTTTATTGTTTACAAGACTCACTAATCTTCTTTTAACCAAAATTTTCATTAAAAATAGGTTCTATGATATTATTCATACATTTAAAAATTATTTTGCTACAATATTTTCAGTTTTTAGGAATAAACGGTATTCAAATAAACCCTAAATATACATTTGGATAGCGTTTTATGTGTCCAGCAATTTTTGGTGGATCTCGTACACTGTTTACGAGACTCGTAAGTATTTTTTTTTTTTTTAGGAAAACAATTTTAAAACTAGGTCTTACGATATTATTCACACATTTAAAAATTATTGTGCTACAATATTTTCAGTTTTCAATTTTCAGTAATAAGCAGTATTCAAACAGACCCTAAATGAACTCATGATGTTAAAAATATTACAAATTTTACTACATAAAATTTATAAATCAATACGTTACTAATCATAATAAAGTAATTCAAATTTTCATAATTAGATTGTGATGAGTATTAGCACTTGGAATTGTTGTCTAAATGTTAGTATGACATTACAAATTTTACTCTATAATACTTATAAAGTGATTTGTCAGCGATCATTATTGTCGTTAAAATCTCACTCACATTGAATGACATTATTGGATACTTTTTCTATGGAGGTGATATTTTAAAAGGAGCAAATTGTCAAAAAGAAAAATGAGATGCTAAAACTTAAAACAAGACTAGAGGGTCATGACAAAATTGGCAACTCTGCGTTGTGTAAGATTCTCTCGGTAATTGGGGGCTTTCCCGTTCTTTAGCTTAATAGAGAAGCATAGAGCAAACCGAAAAGCTTTGTTTTTGGTTATTTTATCAACTTTAGAGTTAATTGATCTCCTTCTCTATAAATGGTATGTAGTAGATGTACTTGAAGTTTTTTTTGTCTAAGATTCCAATTTTGGATTAAAATTACAAACCTTCCTGTTAAGTACTGGAGTTTGACATGTTTAAGTGATATTAGTTACTGGGGTTCGTGGGAAGACAGTTTTTTATTATTTAAATTTTGTTTATTAATTATAATATTAGTCTAGAGATATTAGTTTTAAGATTTGCTCCTATTCTTTGATGCAATTAGTAAAAATCAACAAAGGATTGGCTATGCCCTGTCTCTATGGAGTCCAAATCTTCTGTCTCATCAAGTATGCTCCACTTCATGTTCCACCAATAAAATTTAAACAACTAATTTCTCTCATTAAATGAGAGAATTCTGACTTTAACACTCGTTAACATTAAAATCCCTTTCTTTTTTTTTCACGTTAACGTTAAAATTCCTTTCTTTTTTTTCTTTTTTTTCCTTTTTTCTCTTCCGCAGCTTTTTTGGACTCCTCTGTTTCCGGCTTTTGGTTTCTTTCTTTTCTCTTCTCCATGTGGTTTGAGTGAACAAGAACTTTTGGCTAAGTTTTGTCTCTTGTTGCAGCTTTTGTTTTTGATTTGGACTCTTCACCTCTATTGTCTCATTATATTACTTTCTCCCAAAGTGTTTCCAGCTTTTGCTTTTATTTTTGTATGGCACAGAGGCTCCTTTTGTTTCAACTTTTGAGAGACTACTGCTGGAAACAAGCAACCTTCAAGGCTTTCAAGGTTTCTTTTCTTTTCTTTTTTTTCTCTTCTATATGTGGTTGACGTCTCAAGTGTTCATCTTCATCCTCACTTTGCCCCGGTTACAGACACATCCTTACTTCATCTTCAAGTGTTCATCTGCTTCTATTGGTTTCTACAAAGTGACTTGTCTATGGTGATAATGGTGTTTGATTTTTGTTCCATTATGAAACATGTGGAAAGAAAAACATTTTTGGACAATGTAAAGGTTGTAGTCATTAAATAATTGGGGTTGCTGGATTTTGTATTTTACATGTTTGTTGAAATTCTTAAATGAGTGATTGGGACGGGAAGCTCCTCCATAGGAAGCTCTCTTATATATATCTTAGGAAGCTCTCTTATATATATCTTATTGTAAAGATTACAATTTAATTTGAATATTCGGATAACATTTTATTTAAATTCCAGATTTCATTATTTTATCAAACTCTATTTGATAAGTACTGACTGGATTAATGGATATTTGCTGAGAATGCTTGGACTGATATGTTTTGGTTTTGTGTTTCAATTGAGATAAGGTCGGATATGTCTCAAATAGATTTTTTTTTTTTTTTTTTTTGAGATGAAACCGGACCTATTATGCCGGAACAAAAGTCAGCAAAGCAAATTGAACTTGCTGGGGAAGCTTGTCCGAAAGAGAAGAATTGAGTTCATCTTTTCCTCTCTAATTATGTACAAAAGCTCAGCAACATTTATGTAGTAATGTACAAACGTCAAGCCACATAAATGAATATGTGATGTTAAACTTGTGGGACACGTTGGAAGGAAGAAAGAAAAGAAAGAAGCAAAAGGCAAGGGTCATTCGGCCAAGGGAGAGCTGAAGAAAAGAAATTGGTTGAAGCAAAGTCAAGATAAGTTGGCTTGCATTTATTGTGACTTGATGTGCAGAGTGTGAAAGGGAGAAAAGAAGGAAAAGATGAAGAAATAAAAGGAGAGGCCATTCGGCCATTTGAAGGGGTGAAGAGTGAAAGAGTGAAGTCCCAAACATGCTTCTCAAGGCTAACCATCCTGTCAGTTGTGTTGCTTGGCTAGCCACTGTGCTTTGGCCATTGCTTGGAGCTATCAAGAAGAGGCTAATCCATAGGCAGGAGTAACCTTGTCAAGTGAGGCTAGTTACAATTGTACTGTCATGCTAGGCTAATAGGATCTCATATATAAAATTTAAAATCCACAGTATTTTCTCTATATGGATTATGACTTTCAATTGACTTTAGAGTCAAGAACTTTGTCACTACAATTAAAATAGGACTCCATGAACAAAATTAGGCAAGTGCCACAAATACAAAAATTCAAGGAAGATAATTTTTAAAGCAAGTAGAAGTTTTAGGCCTACAAACAAACAAAAAACAATGCTCCTCCCCCAAATACAAAGTTCAAGAAGCCTTTTTGCTAACAATATCTAACTAAAAGACACATTTGGAAAACCATAATAAAAGATAAAAAATTTGCAAAATTAAGTTAATATCTCAATGCATGATCTCTATGGACTTGGAGCGTGGCTGATAAATTCCTACAAGCAATCAAACTTCTATCTTCAATTCTATCTTGTTATTCAACATCTTCATAATTTCTTTGATTTCCCACTTTGGGTAATTGTGCCTACATATCAATGTATAACAAATTAGAAATCAATAAAATCAAAGCAAAAAATTAATAATTAAATCAACTTTCATCTAATTACCTGTATCAAGTTCAACATATCAGTAAAGCCAGGTGTATTTAAATTTGCCATGCTATCTTCCTGATACATTTAACAATGAAACAAATAAAAATAAAAGCAAAAAATAAATCAATAATAAACTTTCAATTAGTTACCTGTGTCAAGTTCAGCATATCAGTAAAGCCAGCTGTATTTAAATTTGCCATGCTATCTTCCTGATACATTTAACAATGAAACAAATAAAAATAAAAGAAAAAATAAATCAATAATAAACTTTCATTTAATTATCTGTGTCAAGTTCAGCATATCAGTAAAGCCAGGTGTATTTAAATTTGCCATGCTATCTTCCTGATACATTTAACAATGAAACAAATAAAAATAAAAGCGAAAAATAAATCAATAATAAACTATTCATTTAATTACCTGTGTCAAGTTCAGCACATCAGTAAAGCCAGGTGTATTTAAATTTGCCATGCTATCTTCCTGATACATTTCCCAATGAAAATCATATAAATAATTTAGAGAATTAGTACATACTATTGACTAACAAATCGGAAGCACAAAGTAACAAAACACAAAACAAATTTCATGCCAATGTGAGCTGTTGAATATGAGAGGATGCTTTAGTTTGACGTTTTCTCTTTTGTCATTCCTTCGTATACCCTCGCAGGAGCAACAAAAAACTCTATCTAACCATTTACGTGAACCATCTTTATCACCCTTGTGGCCCTTACTTCGCCTAATACTAAATCCAACTACACGCGCATAACTATTATAGAAATCATATGCATCTTGCTCAGTCTCAAACTCAATTCCTAATTTCGGAGTCACTTCTTCTTCTATGTTAGCATGAATTTTATCGTTGCTATCTATTGATATTGGTTCTAGTTGTTCAACTATCACAAGTGATGAGTTCTCATCTTCAAAATTCAATTTTCGAACCGACTGACTATCAGTCTTAGTATGATAATTGCTATCACTCATGACCTTAATACAAAACAAAAACAATGTAGTTATTTTTTTTTTTTAATAAACAACATATACATATATACACACACTTCAGACACAAACTCACACAAGTGTATATAAGAATGTTATAAATCCTAAAATAAATTTAAAAAAAAAATTATTTACACTAATCCAAAAGGAGAGAACTTACTGTGTGACTGAACAATACATCAAAGCCTTGAAGGCTGCTTGTTTCAGCAGTCTCTCAAAAGTTGAAACAAAAGGAGCCTTTGTGCCGTACAAAAATAAAAGCAAAAGCTGGAAACACTTTGGGAGAAAGTAATATAATGAGACAATAGAGGGGAAGAGTCCAAATCAAAAACAAAGGCTGCGGCAAGAGACAAAACTCAGCCAAAAGTTCTTATTGACTCAAACCACATGGAGAAGAGAAAAGAAAGAAATCAACCGGAAACAGAGGAGTCCAAAAAAGCTGCCGAAGAAAAAAAAAGAAAAAAAGAAAAGAAAGGGATTTTAACGTTAACGTTTCAGTAACGTGAGAGTTAAAGTCAGAGTTATCTCATTTAATGAGAGAGGCTAGCTGTTTAAATTTTATTGGTGAAGCATGAAGTGGAGCATACTTAATGAGACAGAAGATTTGGACACGTCTCTATGACTTTATGATGATTGCTATGAGTTTTAAATTCCCAATAGTTATTGTTCACTTAGAGAGTGACAAAACATTAAATATCCTTTTATTCTAGAAAAATGTGATAGGTGTAAGTTTGTTGGGCATCAAGTTATGCAATCTTGGGTTTTCAAGCTACAAAAGAGACTTAATAAGGGCATTAGCATCTGGTTTCTTAAAAAAATCTTATTTTACAATTTCAAAAACTACTTTATCTATTATACCATAACATTTTACAACACGCTCAACATTCCAACTTTTATTTTCCTATTCAACTCATTAAAATAATATATACTACCTAATAAAATAATATAATCTAATCTCTCTCCCTCTCCTCCCCCATCACTTACCTTTATCTTTTCCTCACTATCTCTCTCTTTCAACCACCCATCACCACCACCTCTGCCACAAGAAACCCACCACCACCACCACCATGAAAAAAAACCCACCCCTATCGTCACGAACAAAACCCATAAAATCCACCACCACCTCCACCCACAAAACAAACAAAACCTCCACCCACAAAACCAACAAAACCACCGCTAAAAAACCCACCAAACACCACAGCCACAGTGAGAATCAAACCCATAGGACAGAATCAAACCCAAATCAAAACCCAACACCCCATATCTAGATGGACCAAACACTCACCAAACACTACAGCCACAACAAAAATCACCAAAAAACCTCCACAACAACCACAAGAAACCGGCCACCATGCCACCACCAAACCCAGAAACCACACAACAACCACACAAAAATAAATAAATAAATAAAAAAGCACTCTCCACGCCACTCTCCATGTTGATCTTCACCACGCCGACCTCCATGCCACCACACCGATTTCAAACACACAAGTGAGGACTAAGGCTACACTGCTACAGAGAGAGAACCAGAGAAATGTGTGTGTGTGTGAGAGAGAGAGAGAGAGAGAGATGTGGGAGACGGAGAGAAAGTGGGAGACAGAGTGATGGAGAGAGAATAAATTAGTAAAAAGCTATACAAGCTTGCTACAGTACCATCTTACATATAAGATGGTATAGGATTGTAAAAAAATTTACAATTGGAAACCCGAATAAAGCATGTCTTTTGTGCTTTGATGGTAATATTTACCAACATATGCCATATGGCAGCGCGGGTACTGACGCTCTAAGAAGGTAAGAAGTAGGCCAACTTGGATATAAACCCTTTGATAAATTTGTATAGATGCCAAAAAAAAAAAAAGAAAAAAAAAAAAGAGGCTATTGTGGAACTAATAAATAAAGGGGAAGCTTATTATAATCCTTTCAGTTATTTTTAAATATTGTTGATGAGAACAAGAATGAATAGAAATAAAAACTCTTTGGGACAATAGTTGAATGATAAAGAGGGTTTAGATTCCAAGTTTAGGTGGGGTTTCCTTTACAAAATAGGTTCTTTTTTGAACCTTTTACTTATTTTTATTGGCTGAGACACTAAAACTAGTTAATTAAGGTTTTACAATTATATCATCCACAATACCATTTTAGTACCCAAAACCATAAGTCATAACAAAAAAAAAAAAAAAAAAAAAAACCAATATATACCATTCAATTAGTACCATACTATCTCCTCCTACTAAATGCTACAAATGAACTTTTGATGAGAAAGTTTCATTATTATGTGTAACAATAATGATAGTGTAAGGGTCATATTTTTATATAACTCACATATCTTATGACAAAATGCACTTTACTTATAATCCAGGCTGAATGTGATTGCTAAGTAGTTGAGTTACAATTGACCCTAAACTAGGTGGAAGTTCTTTGATTTCTTCTTGATTACGATCTAGTCCAGTCTTAGGAATGTAGTGACTACATATTGATGGTTGATACTTAGAAAATGAGACTTTCTCAATTTAGAATTGTAACCTTACTGCATTTTCTGCTTGAAACCACTCAAGCAATTGATTACTAGATAATGAACTAAAAACAGCTACTGAAGATTTTAATCCAGATAATAAGCTTGGAGAGGGAAGATTTGGACCTGTTTATAAGGTAAGTCCCTATTCTAATCAAGTACTTCAGTGGCTGAACCTAAGCCATTGCCTTAATGCTGACTGCCTAATATACGTCAGAGCTACTGTACATTTATTGCCTAATATAAGTCAGATTCTTTCCTGTATATTTTCCCTATATTTTCTTTTTTCATTTTTTTTTTGAATGTGCATGGCACTCCTTACCATAATATCTTGGTTCTTGATCCTGTGATTGGCGAAAAACTGGCAATTGCAATTATTGCAAGGATCAAGAACCAAGATATCAAGAAAAGTTATTCTAAAATAATTGAAGATTCACAACCCCATATCCATAACCATAAACTAGTTCTTTTACTAAATATAATTTCCTTCACTGTTATTCTAATCTTATAGTTGACACTTCTCTCGACACTTTAATAATTTCAATATTTATTCTCTTTCTTTCTTAAGAAGTTTTAATGTTCAAATTGATATGCGACCGTCATGGAAAGAAAAAATTTTCCTCCGATCTCTTTTTTTTTTTTTGACATCAATCACACATTAATACTTTCTATATCTATTCTTTTCCCTCTTAAATTTTTTTTTCAAAATTATTAACCCTTTTGTTTATAGCATAACATAAAACACATATCTTCAATATAGAGGTAGCAAGGCAACTATCCAAAATTCCTTTGATACTAAACAACAAAATCCAAGTGAGACAAAGCAACTATTCAAAATTCCAAAAGATGTGCAAATTGGTTCATAACAAGCTCGTATAACAATGGTGTCTATAACAAGACAAGATATTCAAAATAGCATTTAAAACCTTAAAATCTTAACATGACTAAGAATGGTCTAGATTTTGGAGTAAAACTTTCCTCATAAGAAGAGACAATTTTAGCGAAGGGTTCATGCCACAGTTTTCAAAGAACTACAATACGTTCATTGGTGCATTTTATCAAACATGTGGTATGCAAACACAATGCAAGCTCAAGGCCCAATGGGTATTGTATACGTCTAATGAGACATTCACATAATCTAAGTTCCTATAAGTTCAAATTTGATTACACGTGACTCAAAGAATTGTCATATAGATAGATTAAAAATTACCAATGTAACTTGGCACAACCAAAAACAAAAGAACTAAATATCATCTTCCCTAGACTTGTACTTAAATAAAAATAGCAAGAACAAATCTTAGGAGGAGTAAGAAGTAGATCTGTGAAAATGTTTCTTACCAAAATCCTTTAACCCAAAAGCTTCCACCACAAAATGAAAAATGAAAGCACAAATGGAAGCAAGGGGCCACGGGTATGTGTGAGTAATGAGAGATGAGAGATCCTTTTCTTATTATGTGAAGCTAAGTGTCCCATTTGTTAATGAAGTGAAGAGTGAAATACTACAACAAAATGTATTTCTCCACTCTATTTGGAGCTAAAACACAAGAATTTATAATAACCATTTCAAGCAACAATATATATATATATATATATTGATATATTCAAAGTTTCCAAATAAACTAGGAATAACACTAGAAAAACAAAAGAAATATAATATTAACCACTAAAAATATTCCAAGTCAATAAAAGCTACCAAGAAACATATACTCTTAATATCACATCAAAAACATGATCCGATACTAATAAATTTACCCTAAGAATCAATCAAGCCTATGAATTGTTTCGAAACGAAATCTCCACGAGTTTCCAAATACAAAACCAATCAAAATTGATTGCTAAAACACCTAATTAAGTCAAAATTAGCTAAGATTATAGACTAGCCATACATGTTAAGTTCTATAACTAGGAACATCATTCACACACTTAATTGATACCTAATTGCCTATAGGTGTATTACCAGCACATATTAGGTTCTCTTAAAATATATGGTCATGGCCAAGGTTTAATAGCTTTCTAACCTAACATACAATACCTCAAAGAGAAGTTCATCAGGCAAACAGCGATGTAATAACACTGACTCAACATATGGTTTGCTACTAAAACTTTCGAATGTTGCAACAGGCCTAACATTAATTCCATAGAGATCTGAAACATAAAACCTGAAACAATAAGAACTCATAAAAATATAAAATCCAAAGTACGAATTTAGATCACACTGATAGCATATGTTAATAGTGATATAAACTAATAGAGTGATTGGCGATTAGTGGATTACCAAGCCAACGCCTTTTTGTTACAAAGTATAGAACTGTCTTCAACCGCAAAGCCGATTCAAGTTCAGCAGGAACTGATAACGCAAAATCTGCAACGCATTATAACCAACTGAGATTTATATAACCAACAAAGACAGGCCTTTCAAACTCAATTCTCATTCAAACCAAATTACATATTTGAATTTTATATGGGAAATGCTACATCCACAACATGTTTACAATGCTTTCACAACAAACCCTTAGTGGTAGGTTGTTACCGATGGGGCAAAAAAGTAATTTCAGTAATAGGTTCAAATTAAAATCAATATCAACCTAGTGAACTTAGCACTTCTCATTTTATATTTCTCATTCTATGGGAGTTGAGTAAACAAAAATTCAAACTAAAATGTGCAAACTGCAACTACCAGACTCAATTGAGGTTAGTTGGAGAGTGAAGTATGTGATTCTCATTAAAATTGAAACGAAACGAAACACAAAGATTCTAAATTTAATTTAGGGTAAACTACGTTTTTTGTTCCTATCCTATACACCATATTTCAATTTAATCCCTAACCTTTCAATTGTATCAATTTGGTCTCTAACCTTTTAGTACCCTGTCAATTTAGTCCCTACCGTTATCTTTTAGATGAAAATTGATGATATGTCTAATGGCCAAAATAAAAAATTAGCTTCCGTTAATCTGATAATAAACTAAAATTTTATTTTGACCGTTTGTCATGTCAGCAACTTTCATTCAAGATATAACAGTAGATACTAAATTGACACGGTACTAAAAGGTTAAGGACCAAATTGACACAATTGAAAAGTTAGGAACCAAATTGAAATATAGTGTAAAAGATAAAGACCAAATATGTAATTTACCCTTTAATTTATTTTCGCATTTCTCAGCACCTAATCACATGCTACAATAAATTCCATATCAGTATATCTTCGAAACAACCAGATAACAATTGTAGTACATGTAATGTGAGAGATAGGTTCAAATTACACCCAGTGTAACTCTAAAAAAGTTACACATTTTTTAAATCATTAGATTTAAGTAGATCCAATGGTTAAAAAAATAACTATAATTATTACAAATATTCTGATTAGAATCTAATTAATTACTCTCATTTATTACCTTCTAAACCTATCTCTAAATTCAAAAAAAGTTTGACTTTTAACTCTCTCTCTCTCATTTACGTTTCTCTTTCTCTCTCTCCGTTTCTCTCTCTGCATTTCTCTCTCTCTCTTTCTCCTCCACCACCTCCACAGGTTGCTGGCAGAGCACAATATATGATTCTGGCCAATACAATCAAGAAATTATGAGATTTAGGAGGATGGCACTTGGCAGTGACAGCTCAGATCTTGATGCGTACAGTGGACCATACAATTCTAGAGAAATGCTAAAGCTTAAGGATGAATATTCAAGTTCTGAATCAGAAACTCGAGCCTTTAATGCGCGTGGTGGTGATTGGTGAGCAACGATACAGCAGCACAAGAGAAGGCAGTGCCCGCCGGTTTTAACTACATGTGATTCCAAATGGTTTTCTACTGCACATTATTTGACCCATATAGGGCACTAGAAAAGGAAATATCTGCAAGAGAGGCCTTTCTCCGGTGACCCAATCCAGCTCCTATCTTAGCGTTGAGGGATCATCTAGTGGATCCAATCGTTCCGGTGAATGTCCATTTGGTTATATACCTCTACATGGTTCTATGAATCAGTCAATTGGAAAATCTTCTGGCTCTAAAAAGCCTGAGTATAATGTGAGTTCATAGAAGACAAAATTGGCTTTAAATTGTATATCAAAATGGTATAATTAAAGAGATAAATAGAGGCACGTCACAGACCACTGTGTTGTAAATCCATTGGCATAATGCCTGTAATCCAATATGATCATCAGAACAATGCAATCATAAGGCAATAAGGGGACTGTCAATTGGTTTTGCACTTTGCATATATAAATAGAGTGGCAAGGTCACCATTATTTCTGTTCATTGGAGCTTCTGATTCATTGGGTCCCTTGGTTGAATTTTTGTACCAACGACCAACCTATTATGATGAGTACAGTATGATTATAATATCATTGCACTCCAATCATCAACAAAAATGATAAACTCAAGCCGCTCATACCACTCTAGCAGAATCCTTTTTCTTTGAAAAAAGAGAAAGGAATAAAGACAACAATTAGACGAGAGAGGGAGAAACGGAGAGAAACGTAAATGAGAGAGCACCAGAAGTCAAATTTAGAAGGTAATAAATGAGAGTAATTAATTAGATTTTAATTAAAATATTTGTAATTATAGTCTTTTTTTTTTTTAACAGTTGGATTTAATTAAATTTAATAGTTAAAAAAATGTGTAACTTGATTCACCATGTGTAACTTGATCTTGAACCTATCTCTTAATGTGAATATTCAACAAATACCCATAACGTAAAATCTCAAAATTCAAAGAAAATTTAACAATCTAACAAATGGGCATAACGAATATTCCACAAAAATTTTATAAATTCACGCATAATTTCAGTGAATTGTCAAGGACTAAGCTTCAGGAATTTGATAATAAAATCAGTCTATTCGAATGGAAAATTAGAATAATTTAGTGAAATACTATAATACCTGAAGCCATTGAGAATGAATAAATGGGTTTTTCCTCTGAGACAATGGAAGCTTGGATCCCTCAATTTTCTCGGGAAAATTGGGAGGAAAATGGGACGAGAAACTACGCTTCGCTAATATACCGTTTTTAGTTACCAAAGACCGACTACAAAGAGGGAAACTGTCCACTGATGGGCCCATCCTGAGGCTTGGGGCGGCGGCGGAGATGCAAGGGTGAGGGAGAGAGAGAGAGGTGCGGCCAGGTGAAGGGGAGAGAGAAAACCGAGGATGAGGGAGAGGAGCTGGGCCGCGGCGGTGGCGAGGTGAGGAGGTGGCGGCGCGGCGGAGCAGAGAGCTGAGGGAGGAAGAGAGAGCCGAAGGTCAGAGTGAGCTGGCTCGAAACCGTAACTTTTGTTTTTTATTTTGGTCCGTGATCTTTTTTTACCATTTGTTTATGTCCGTTGATCTTCTTTTTTTGTGCTGATCCTACTTCTGTTTTCCTTTTACTTTCCTGTGCGTGACATGTTTTTTTTTTCTTTTTTCTTTTTTTCTTTTTTTGGGTTTAAATTTTAACTGGATTTTTATACTGTTTAAAGTCAAAAAAAGATGAAGTTTTAACTGGATTTTTTATTTAAAAGAAAACTTTATTCTTTTGTATATGTATTGGCATGATTTTTCGTTTCCTTCCTTTGTTTTTCTTTTTTCTTTTTTTTTTCTTTCCTGGGTGTGATATGCTTCCCTTTCTTTGTCTTCCCCCCCCTCCTCCCCTTTCTTTTTGGGGTTAACTAGATTATTATTATTTTTAAACTTTTTTCTTTTGTAATATGTACAAGTATAATATTTACTAGCCTCTGAATATGCTTTTTTATTTTTTGGATAACGGTTAATTTAGAGCATTTATTATAATTTAAAATTATTACATTTTTCAATCACAAAAAAATCTAGGGGTGTTATGAGTATTATGTATGGTGAAATAATTTTTCATCACATTCCTACCACACATAATATTCATCACACCCCTAGAATTTTTTTGTTATTAAAAATGTAATAATTTCAAATTATAATAAATATTCTAAATTAACTGTTATCAAAAAAATATAAGAAAATATAAGAGCCTCTGAGTACGCTCTTAAAAAGTTTGAATTTAGTTTACAATTTGTTGAAAGAGAAAAAAAAAAAATTTAATTTAGTGATTGGATAAGTGGAAAACATGGTTGGCAAACAATAAAACGTGATAAATTAAATCGGCTGTAAAAAGGAGGACAATTTTTTTGGTTGGTAATTGAAAAGTGAAAAACGTTGTTGACACTTGACATAATAAAATCAATTTTTAAGAGTAAAACATGGGTCCGTTAGAGTAAAACATGGGATAATTTATATCTATTTATCTATTTTAATTTTTTTTTTTTAAATGGATGAAGTAATTTGAAAACCATCAAGAGAGTAATTATGTTTTATAGGCAACGTTTTGGTGGGAGTTAAATATATATCTACTTATCAAAAAAAAAATGTATATATCTATTTAGTTTAGTTTTTTTTTTTTACAACTATTTTTTTTATATATATTTTGTTTGGTTTTTGGATAAACGCGGGGTGTTTTTTTTATAGGAAAAAAAACAACGTTGCTGGGTTGTTTAACTTGTTTTTCTATTTAAAAAAAAAAAAAAAAAAAGTATAGTTGTTTTGAAGAAATGGGTTAGTGGAAGAGTCTTCCTATTTTGTAGGCAATGTTTTACTGCAAGTTAATCATGTATTTTTATCAGACTATCTTTTAGTTTTGTCTCTACTTAAACTTAGGAGTGCAGAGGTATTTTGGAACAAAAACAATCTGGTCCAAACAGGTGCAACTCCTTAAATAATAGTATAGATACAAAATGTAAGCTAACTGCACTTATTAGAGAGCTCAAACTTATCTCTAACAAATTTGTAACTTATCGATCATGATAAAACCATCATTTTTTACTATCATAACTTTACACATTTTGAACATAAATCTAACTTATAATAAAAAATACATGTAATACAAACAACTTTGGACAAATACACTATTCATTTTTTTTTAGTTTATAATATCACCAAAAAAAAAAAACAAAAAAAAAAATCAGAGCCTGTTTGGTTGTCCGTTTAAACAACACATATTTTCACAATACTTTTTCACCCATACGTATTTTTATAACACTTAAATAACATTACAAGAATAACATTACCAAACGAACCCTTATATTCTAACACTATTCATATTCCTATGCTAATGTAAAATTTAAAGCTAGGTTGAAGGATTTAGCTCCTCTCCTACGTTGAGAACCATATGACATTTTCATCAACGGAAAGAGATAGAGATAATAAATACCCACAAATTTGTTAGAGATAAAGTTTGAGCTCTCCGATAAGTGCAGTTAGCCTACATGTTGCATAAATATTATACTTGTACAGATTACACAATAGTTAGAAAAATTCATTTTCATTCTCTCATTACCTTTATTTCTTCTTCTTCTTCTTTTCTCTAGCTTCTGCAGTTCTTGCTTTTCATTCAATCATCCACTTGGATATGCAGACATTTTCTGCTCAATGATGCAATGCATTCTTCCCTTTTTCCTCATTTTTAGTAAACTGTAGAAAACTAAACAGATATGTAACAGGATTTAACTTTAAATTACCTCAATTGGCTATTTCTCCCCCCATTTCTTGTTAATTAAAAAATGTAATTTGCAATTCACATGGGCTCCCTAGGTGTCAAAAAAAGAAGCAATTCAGCAAATATGTGGCAGTAAATGAAGTTGAAGAAGCATGCAAATGGACACCTCATAGCTTCAAGGAAAAATCAAGTAAACTCAAGGTAGTGGAAATTAATGGAATTTTAAGTTTTAATACAAACAAGAAGAAAAAGAAGAAGTTGACCATGTTTCTAGACTTCTCCATATCAATGCGTAATAATTTTTATAATAATTAAATTGCAAGCTTTTAGTAGTTTTCATCCTAGGTCTTAATCCTCTATTAACTGTTTAACCCAAAAAAATAAAATAAAATAAAATCCACTATTAACTTCTTCTTTTTACTTACTTATCATCAACAATTTGCCACTTAGGTAGGTGAGAAATTTTTTGTCAAATTATTTGTCTTCTTAGACTTATTGGACTTCTCCATCTTTATCCCCCACAGCCTTCATCATATTTAACCATGTAACCAGAGTTACGTTCTCCATATGACCTCTGTCAATTTTGGCAACATAAAGCTTAACTAAGAGCATCTACAGTGGAAATTGTAAATGCCAAATCTAAGAAAATTTTGTCATTTTAAGCCTAAAAGAGTTAGCAGCTGAGATTGTAAAACTGAAGAATTGTAAAAAATTTTAGGATTGTGCTATAGTGCCATTCTACATGTAGAATGGCACTGTAGCACTATTATATAAATTTTTTAATCACTTTTATTCTCTCTCTCCTTTGTCTTCTCTTTCTCTTTGTCTCTGGGGCTGAGACGTCTTCTTTCTTTCTCAACTCTCTCTTTCTGTTTTCTCATCTACGCTCTCTCACTCTCTGACTCGCTATTGGTGGAAGCAAGGTCCGTTGAAGGCGTGGCGGTGATGGCATTTGTTGATCGCTGATGGTGTGGGTTTCAAATTGGTGGCGTGGGTTTCAAATCGGTGATAGAGTATTTTCGACGGCCTGGGTTTCAAATCGGCGATGTCGATTTGCTGATCAGTGGCTTGGGTTTGCTAATTGGTGGCTTGGGGTTGCTGATCGATGGCTTGTGGAGATCGGCGAGTCAGCGTGGTGGGTTTGAAGTGATTTTTCTTCATGGTGTGTTTCTGGCAATTTTTTGTGTTTCTTGGCAATTTCCTCGATCGGTGGTGGTAGTTTTTGGCAATTTTTTGTGTTTTTTTTCCTCTTGGTGGTTGTTTCTTGTGGTTGTTGTTGGTGGTGAGTTTGGTTGTGCTGATGGTTGCTGGTCGGTGGCGTGGTGGTGGCAAGGTGGGTTCTGGGTTTTTCTTTTTTGGAATAGAGTTTCTACGTTTTTCTGAGAGGAGTGCATTTTATTAGTTAATATATTTTAATGTATAAATATATTATTTTAATAAGTAGAATAAGAAAATAAAATTTTGGATGCTGGATGTATGGTAAAATGATATTGTATAATTGATAAAGTGACTTTTTGATATGGTAAAATAGGATGAGATTAGCATTCCGGCTGTGGATGCTCTAAGACTCTTATTGTGCGCAAAGAAAAAATGGCAGCTCCCAAAGTACAAAAGCATTTTGTTCTAGTGCACGGGGTATATCAGGCCCTGGAGTTGGTACAAGCTCAAACCATGGCTAGGGGTCTGCTGGCCACCAGGTTACGGCTCTTGATCCTGCGGCTTCAGGCACCAACATGAAGGCAATTCAAGATGTTCATACCATGTATGAGTATACTGAGCCTTTGTTGGATTTTTTGGCCTCTCTTCCTCCTAATGAAAAGGTGGTACTTGTTAGGCACAGTCTAGGAGGATTGAATATGGCACTAGCCATGGACAAGTATCCAAAGAAGGTAGTAGTTGGGATTTTCATGGCGACCTTTATGACAGATTCGAAACACAAGTTTCCAGATAAGGTAGCCTTTTGCTCCTTTGGCGGAATCAACCGAGAGGCATGGGGCTTTTGCGTTGCGTAGTAGCCAGAACGTGACGTCGGCTATGCTAATTTTCAGATTTTTTATTTTTGTATTTCTATGTTGAGTTGCGTAGCCAGAACGTGGTGATGTCGCGTGATACTTCAGATTTTTGTTTTTGTATTTGTATTTCTTGACAAAGTCAACGGAAATAACATTAATTTAAAGGCGTAAATACACTTTTAGTCTCTATATTTTGATTTTTTTTTTTAATTTTAGTTCCTACATTTTAATTTTACTACTTTTAGTCTCTAAATCAATTATTGCGTTCCATTTTGGTCATTTCCGGTAGTGGGCTACCAGAATTTGCTTATTTGGCAAACGGAACTATTAAAATAATAAAAAATAAAATTATTTTAATATTAAAAATGCCACGTCAACTTATAAATTAAAAATTTTTATTTATTAATTTTAACTATATAAAAAAAAAATTAAAAACAGATAGTTTAAAAAAGAAATTAAATTAATTAAATCTTAAAATTCAAACAATCACACCACAACCAACCATGGTGTTCATCACAATCCCAAACCACAAAACCCTATCCCTAACCCTAGACCCAAACACCACCACTCTCCACTCCCTCAAACGCTCTCTCCACCACCACACTCACATCCCAATCCACTACCTCCATCAGCTCTACCTCTCCCAATCCCACCCTCTCCCATCTCAAAACGACGCCATCCTCCTCTCTCGTCTCGGCGTGGTACTGGACGGACTAGTTCGTTTCGAAATCGGAGCCGGGTTATGGAGCCGGAATCAGCTATGGCATTTTACATTTCGTTCTACGCTGGACTCGCGATGGGGAAGTATCTGTGGTTGAATTCAAGTGAGGAGGAGCGCGATTAGGTTGGAGGTTGGGTGAAGAGAGAGAGATCGTAGATCTAGGTTTGCTTACCCAAACGAAATCTCTAAAGATCTCTTTCTCCGACCGAAATTTGCCTCTCTCTTTCATCTTTCTAAAGCTCTAAAATCTCTCTCTCTCTCTCTCTCTCTCTCAGATTGTGGATTTGGAAAAATCTCTAAAGCTCTCTCTCGGATCAATCGTTGTGAAGTGGTGGTTGGTTTGGTGGTCGGTGGGGGTGGATCGTTGGATGGGTTTGACATTGGTGTGGGTTGCAGTGGCTTGATGGACTGATCGGTGATAGTGGAGGGGTTGAGGTCGGTGGTAGTTTGGATTTGGGTTTAAAGTGTATTTACCTCCAATCTCTCATAGATCAGCGGGTCTTTATTAGATTGGTGGGTTTAAAATTTCTGGGTTTGTTTACGGATTTCTCGAATTTGGGTTTGAAATTTATGGGTTTGTTTCTGGGTTTGATGTTTGTATGAAGGGTTTGATTTTTCGTGATGTTCTAGGTTTGCTAGAGATTGAGGGTTGGGTTTGAGTTTGTGTTCTTTGTGTTTTGAATCTTTGAAGGTCTTTGTATTTTGTAGATCTGTGCCCTTTGATTTTACATATTCCAT
Organism: Quercus gilva; assembly: GCA_023621385.1. Classification (NCBI taxonomy): domain Eukaryota; kingdom Viridiplantae; phylum Streptophyta; class Magnoliopsida; order Fagales; family Fagaceae; genus Quercus; species Quercus gilva. The sequence continues at coordinate 9,860,008 of CM042478.1, read as the reverse complement.
GTTGGTATGTTTTTGATTTTTTTAATGTCCTCGGCAACCAAACATATTATTTGGGAAAGAACATAATGTAAAGAATTTTTTTTTAATTTAATTAATTTAATTTCTTTTTTAAATGATTTTTTTTAAATTTTTTTTAGTTAAAATTAATAAATAAATTTTTTTAATTTGTAAGCTGACGTGGCATTTTTAATAGTAAAATAATTTTTTTGGATTATTATTTTAATAGTTCCATTTGCCACCTAAACAAATTCCGGTAGCCCATTACCGAAAAGGACCAAAATAGAACGCTTGATTTAGGAACTAAAAGTGGTAAAATTAAAATGTATGAACTAAAATGGAAAAAAACTAAAATGTAGGGACTAAAAGTGCATTTACGCCTAATTTAAAATATATTTTTTAGAAATTTTTTATAAAAAAATAATTAATTCTTTTGATGCCTTTTTATATTTTTTACAAATAATATCAAAATTTTCTTAAAATAATTTATTTTTATTAATAAGTTATCTAAAATGCTCATTAATACACCAATTTCATTATGAGTACTTTTGTAAGTCCAAATACAAACACTTTTTTTTAAATAGTTTTTTAAAAAGTTTTAATTTATGGCGTCCACTCTTAATAATTGTTTTTTTATTTTTTTTATTTTATCAAACAATGGCATTCAATTAGTTTTTTGTGTAGGTGAAGATCAATCTCTATATCTTTTATTTAACGATAAAAAATTTTATCAGCTAAGTTAACTAGAACTGGCCCAACCAATTGATTTGGAATATAATATGACCCCGTGTTAAGTCATCCCAACAGACCAGTTAACCAACCCAAGTGAGTCTTGGGGTAAATAAATTTTTTTAAAAAAGATATTAAAGTTATTATAAATTTCTATTAATTATATAAAAAGAGCCAAAAGACTCAGACATGGTCTTTTAGTTTAGTCAAGTTTTGGACTCATGCTAATGCTACTAAAAAACACATTGTTTCATACTTATTCTTCATACTTATTCAGGAGCTTTGGTTTGGTCAATTTGGTGAGTTGACTTTATTTATTTATTTTAAGTTCGTCAGTTTTTTAATATTTATATGCTTATATTGGTTTATGATTTTATATATATATATATATATATATACACATACGGATACAACAATTTGTCACAATTGTTGAAGTGTTAGTTCCTTATCTATTTACTATATAAAAAGAGCCAAAAGACTAAGAAATAGACCAAATAATGCTTTTGGTTTAGTCAAGTTTTAGACTCATGCTAATGCTACTAAAAAAACACATTGTTTTATACTTATTAAGGGGCTTTGGTTTAATCAATTTTGTGAACTGTTTTTTTTTTTTTTCCAAGTCATTTTTTTTTTAATATTTATATTTCGGTGTAAGATTTTTTTTTTTTTTTTTTTTATATGGATACAACAAACTGTCACAATTGTTGAGGTGTCAGTTTTTTTTTAATCTATTAGCAATAGAAAAAGAGCCAAGAGGCTAAATAATAGTGTTTTTGGTTTAGTCAAGTTTTAGACTCATGGTAATGCTACTAAAAACACAATTTTTCATACTTATTCAGATGGCTTGGGTTTGGTCAATTTGGTGAGTTGGTTATTTTTATTTTTTTCAAGTTTGGAAATTTATTTTTTTATTTTGTTTTTTTAAAATATTTATATGCTTATTTTGGTTTGGGAGTTTTTTTTTTTTTTTTAATCTACTAACAATATAAAAAGAGTCAAGAGACTAAATAATAGTGTTTTTGATTTATTCAAGTTTTAGACTCATGCTAATGCTACTAAAAGAGGCTTGGGTTTGGTCAACTTGGTGAGTTGGCTTTTTTTTTTTTTTTTTTTTTTTCAAGTACATCAATTTATTTTTATTTGTGTTTATAAATATTTATATGCTTATTTTGGTTTAGCAGTTTTTTTTATATGTATACAACAAATTGTCAAAATTGTTAAGGTGTTAGTTCTTTATCTATTTCTATTAACTATATATATAATTATAAAATAAAAAAATAAAAAATAAAAAGCCAAGAGGTTAAGAGGCTATTTGGTTGATTTTTTTTCATCACTCAATTTCCGTCACTCATCACTCATCACTTATCACTCATCACTCATCAATTTAAATAACACACCTATTTGGACACCATCACCCAACTGCCATGACTCCATATTTTTCACACTATTTGTGGGACTCATAGCTGTCCCTTGTCAGACCAAAGCTGTTTTGTTACCTGCGGAAGGTTTTCATCCCCATCAGCCTTCTCTTTTCTCATTTCCCCTTCCCCTTTGGCCCTGTCACTCTCCCAAAGCACAAACCCAAACCCATAAAAATTTCTCAAGCTCCCTCGCCTCTTCAGGATCGTCACCAATGAACAACACCCATCTCTCCGACGTGTACGGCGACGCGATCTCCTCCGTTGTGACCCAGTGGCGTCGACAAGCATAAAGAAACGTGACCCATTTCCCCATTTTGTCACGGACGATCTCCTCCAACCCAAGACGGTGCTACCTTATCCTTTTCTGTACTCTCTCACCTTGTTTATTTATCTGATTTGTGTGTTTCACATTTGGGTTTTGAGAAAAATATCATATTTTATCTTGAACTCTGTTTTCCCTATTGTTTGGTTGGTGAGAAAATAATAAAGGAGAAGTTTTTTTTGGTTTTTTTTTTTTTTTTGTTTATATGATATTATTGTGCTTACCCATTGCTGGTTTGCTTCAATGGTTGGAAGTATGCAAAAGGGTTTTACTCTAAATAACCCACTTTCCCACTATCTTTCTTTTCTGCTCTCTCTCTCTTTTTGCTTGGTTCCAGAGAAACTATAGTAAAAGTTTAAATAAAAATTTGAACTTGATAATTCTTTCTACAATTTCCTCAGTGACCCAAGAGTTTGTTTGCTCTTTTCTTTCATTTCCTCGAGTTTTGGACTACCCAGAAGTGGGATTTGTGTTTTTTCTATGAATTGAGATTGTGCATGATCAATGTTGCTCTTCATATTTTAGTTTTAGTTCTGGGATACTTTCAAAGTTTTATGCTTGTTAACTTTTATTTTTGTTCTGCAATGCTTCTTTTGAATGATATGTGGATGTGTTTGTTTATGTCTCTCTAATGTGTTAATGTTTATGTTGTATGCACCATATAATAATTGTTTTTGGTTGTGTGTGTTTATTTTTCCAGCCTTATGATTTTTACATAAAAGAATGGAATTTGGCTTCTGGGTTGAAGTGTAGAAGGGTGATGTATGTGTTTTCTTTTCCTGAATGTTTTTTTGCAGGCATTTAGATATTTTGTATAGCATTAAATTCTGAGACTTTGATTATGTTATGTGATGGAGTCTTGGAGTTACAATTCTAAAGGGAAAGGCATTTTGTTTTCTGATGAAATGGATTTTCAGATTGATGGTTTTGCTAGCAGTAGAAAAACATTAATGGACACACATAACATTTACAATGCACACTACACTGCACATAGAGTCTGATATAGAACTGGAACAACAACAAATTAACCAACTGCAAACTTGTAATGATTCCTAAAAATGCACAATACACATAAACACAGTCTAATTTAGAACAGCAATAAATTAACTTACAACTCAAGGACTTTAGAAAATGTGAGCTCAAAGAGTGTGAGCATGGAATAGAGAACCCAATCAATAAAGAACCTTTGTTAATTGTATCAAATACAAATATATTTTCACATTGAAAATCTAATTGTATTTGATGCAATTAACAAAGGTTATGTGTAACAAATTATGCTTACATTTTTTAATAGTGGACCATTATTTAGGGACAATCATAAAAGAAAATATAAAAATTATTATTTAGAGACAGGGAGTAGCATGTAGTTATGTTCTCACTCCATTTGCATGTTTCTTTGATTGACATCATAAACTGATCATGTGCTTATGGGAGAGTGTTTAAGATGGCAGTGGTAACATCATAAACTGTTCTTTACTTTACAATAACAAAGAAACTTGCCATATTCTGTATCATGGCTAGAAAGGTTTTCTTTCTTTCTTGTTCTAGGTTTCTTCTTTCTTTCTTTCTTTTTTTTTTTCTTTTTTTTTTGTTTTTTTGGCAGAGGAGTTTTAATCTGTTTGATTACTAATTAATAGATGTGGTTTAGTATGGTAACATAGTGCAATATGCTGTGATTACTTACTGTTTATTGTTTTTAAGGCCATGGCTTGTCTAAATGTGGCGAGTCTGGTGACAATTACTCATGTATCAGGTTGCTGAAATACAAATTATGATCTCAGCTTTAGTAAAATGAGTTTATTACGTTTCCTCTTGCAATCTTAAAAGAGATGGACTCATAGCTAATATAATAAGATTGGAGCTACATTATCATTGGAATTGAAAAAACTTATGTTGTTTGAAGTACTAATAAAAAGCATACTCATTAAGCCACAAGGATTTTGGAACCTCTAGTAATTGAACTTGTTGGTTTGAATTGTATTCTTCTTGTTAGTATACAAGACTACTGCTTGATGTGGTTGATGGAGTTGATACAGTCCAATTTTCTAGGATAATCAAACTTTACCCTTGATGTCATATATTCTCTGCCTTGTTTGTTTACTTTCTATGAGAGAAAATGAACAATGGAAAATAAGAGAGAGACGAAAAGAATAGAATTATTTTATGTTGTTTGATTATGTAGAGAAAATGCAATGAAACTAGACAGAAGAAAAAAAATTTGGTAACTTTTCTTGTTGTTACTTGCTTTCTATTAAAATATCATCTATCTTTGGAGGGACAATTTTAAATTTCTTAGTAGTTCATCCATCTTAAGCAACTAATGAGTTTGATAAATTTCTCAGTAGTTGGATTTTCTCAGTAGTTGGATGAGTTCTATTTTCCTTATTGGACTTATTGCATGAGTTTCATTTACTCTGTAGTGGAATGTCTTCTGCCACTACTTATGAGTCCACTTCTAGTGGCCATATGTGTGATATGGATCGGTGGGTGGAAAGGACCTCCCTATCTATTCGTAATTTCGGTAGGACTATGGATGTCAGCAGTAGTCGCCGGTTAGTATTACATGATTTTATTGTCGTTACATATTTGACTTGTCATTTTCTAACTATCTTTGCTGACCATCTTATATATGCCTTCAATGTTGTATGCAGGACTCCGATCAGGCATGTAAGTTCTTCAAATGGTTGGACAATAACACATGCCCACGTGGCCGTGCAACAGCACCACTTGTCCATGAAAGGTTTACGAGATATAATGTCGAGGTCGTAGCTGCAAGAAATGAAAGGGATGAGGCTCATGCAAGGGAAGCAAAAACACGGGAGCTCTTAAGGATAGCAAAGTGCAAGGTTGAAAAAACTAAGCTCGCACTCTGGATTGCTGAAGACAAGGTCTACAAGTATAGGCTAGCTTTATTTTTGTCTTAGACTGTACTAGGGGTTTATTTTGTGTTCTCTACTGTTTTTGGGGGCCATGGCCATATTCAATTGTATCTGCCATGACCCATTGACGGTCACGTGTGTTATGCATTTATTTATTTATTTTTTTTTTTTTTATTGGTGAACTACTTTTTTTTTTTTCCCGGTAGTTTGAGAAGCTAGATATAACATATTATGTACTTATAATACATTTGTCATTTCCACTACGTGGAACCTAGAAAATTTTAACTAGTTCTAGTTTTCTTTGGGCTACGTACCAAAAAACATACTATACATAGGTTCTCTAGTCTCTACCTTTTTTAAATAATATGTTACACTTGAAGACGTTATTTTCTCTATGATGAACTTCGATGAACTATACAATATTCCGTCAACTAATTAAATATCTCCTGTAAAATAGATCGGAGACAGACAAAGGACCTTTCATCTTCTTTCTTGGTATATAATTTAAGGAGGGTTGAACCTGCAATCCTCCAAACAAAGAAACAATATTTGGCATCTCTTCGGTGATTAGCATAATCATAAGTGATGTGATATACATGTAATAAATTGATAGATGACCTATTTTCAAATTCTATAATTCTATTAAAAATATGAACTTTTATTTCTGCAAAGGGCTTCTGCCATAATTGTTGGTGTGTATGAACCAACAAAGCAAAAATTGCTGAAGTCCTTTCCTAAAAACCTTAGTGTAGTAGCTCATTTGGGCCATTTTTAAATTAACCATATATGCAAAATGACAATCCTCATCTAGCTAGACTGTCATGGCACAAAGTTTTTCATTAATCTAACAACTTTCACGTTGTCATGTCATTCCAAAGTAGTGCAGTAACGTTACAAGTTGAACTAAGTTATACATCCACCTACGTAAATAATATTTATGTCACATATTATAGTGCCAAAACAATAAATCATCTCAAATTGCCACAGGCAACATAATCATCCCACATTATATCAGTGATATTGTCCCTAAATTGGCCTATCGCTCTATTCGATCCACTTGACATTTCTAGTACATGCCTTTAGGTTGCTGAGCTTGTTGATGCTCTAGCATCGCCACTGCCTTCACTATTGGTCACATTACCTTCGCCAACACTCTCCCTTATTGTTCTGAACGATTCATCACACCAATTGTTAATGCGTATGAAATTGTGTAGAGCACAACACACAATAACCACGTAACACTGCCTAATTGGCTTGAAGTTTGGCATTAAATTCAGAATGGGGAAATGGGCCTTCAACACTCCAAAAGACTGCTCAATAACCATCCACAAGGACAAGTGCCTGTAGTTGTACAACTTTTTCTTTGATGTTATTCGCCTACCGCTTGAGTGGAATTCCTGCGCATGGTATCTAGTTGACTTGTGAAGGGGGAGAAAACTAGTGCCAATTGGTAGACCTGAATCCACCAAGTAGTACGACCCTACACACACACACAACCAGCGAGCACGTAATTAAGTTGTTCATAAACATACTACTTAGACATGGAGGATAAAATAACTTTAGTTAAAGTCACAGTAATGTATAGTACCTGTTGGTGGCCATGGAAATCCATGCTTCCAATCATTGATCGCTTCCTCGAAAACCCTTGAGTCATTTGCACTGCCCTCCCACCCACCATGGACAAATGTGAACTGCATGTCCATGTTACACACACACAGCACATTAGTTGAAACCTGGCTCTTGCGGTCCTTGTGTGCTTGAGACGCATTTGCAGGAGGTCAGGCACTTACGTGCATTCCATCAATTGCTCTTATACATCTCTACACATGAAAGTTTTAATTAATCTTAGCAAGCACATATCAAATATCATATTATTTTATTGTTATACGAAGTTAGTTAAGTAAGGGAATGTTTTGTACCTCAAACCTTGGCCAGTACTTGTTCACTTGAAGATGTTTGGGAAGGCTTGTGACATTCTGATCAGGTTTAATTAAATGCTTCACGTAGTGGTGGACAGCCCATAATGCCTTATGAAAATGCTGGCACACGATTTCTGTTGAGTGCTGAAACCTGTCTGCAACACATCTAAAGCGGGTGTTATGTCCAAGTATGTACAATAATATGGCCACGGCTTAAGTGGCATTCACTTCACCATGACCCGAATCCACCAAGTAACCATGTTGAGCCAACTCGTCCACTAAATGTAACAGAAATTCAGGTGTTATGCAAAACATCTCATAACACTTAGCTGGATTACCTTCAGTGACCTCGTCCATATACGCCTTGCCGGTCAGCGCACTTGTTCGCATTGGTTGTTTATCATAATGCCGCTACATGTACACATACATCTCCCCGACTATAGGATTCACTAAATTAAACTCTACTTCTTCTTCACGTTCGGACTCCGAATCGATCCAGTCATCACCATTTTCTTCACAGTCATTGCTGGAACCAACGTTGTTGAAGTATGCATCATCAAAGTCATACTCTTGGATTGCTGGAACCAACGTCGTTGAAGTATGCATCATCGAAGTCATACTCTTGGATCACCTACCACTAGTCATTTCCGGATGCCATAGGTGACCTACACATTAGCACAAACATACTATTCAAGTAGATTATGTAAAGAGATATATAAAAGTAAATATGTTGCATAATATAAATGTATAATATAAACACCTAATTCAACAGTCACCATAATAAACATATAAAAATCAATGAACCTAGAATCCAAATCTGTCGCATAATATAACACAAACTAAATAGTTTAGTATTATCCATAAATAAAAACCAAGTATTATCCATACATATAATATAACACATAATAATCCAAAGTTCATAAACAATATGAACCTTTGTATTGTCCATACGAAACAACAACAAGTAAATAGAACAACCTGAATCCATAGTACATAAAAACAAAATAGCTTAGACTTAATGCAATACTGCTCTCCCTCAATCCTCCTCAGGGTTTAGAATGTCCTCAATCCAAGACTTCCTCCTATGCTCCGGTATACACATAAACACTACCCTATTATCCTTTTGCTGCAAAAACTTTGACATCTTGATATAGGCCTTGTTACTCAGATCTGAATACGAATTCAACTCGTCCATTACTTTGCCAAGTGAACAAGGATCACCCGCAACACCGGATTGAGCGAAATGGTCGGATGAACCACTAGGCCTACTGAGTTTACCACTGTACCTATCCTTCGTCATTGTGGTGTACTCCTTTAGGGCCACAGTCATTTCACTTACCCTATCCGACTTCCTCGAGACCTTCTTACCCTTGCCACTTGCATCTTACATAGGACATTTTCCCGCCCGTTAGGTTACCTCAACCTCAGCATCCTCTCTTGTTTGCGGGAAACTCTCAAAGTTAGGGGTGTAACAGTCATCGTCCAGATAGATGGGTGCACTTTCATTAGCATTGGCATTGGCATCCGCATTGGCATTGGCAAGCTCTTCCTCTAGGGGACGCTCCTCGTCACTATCTAGGGGAGGAGTGTTTGAGGAGATCTGCAAGTTCCCAGTCGCAGTACTAGGGGCAAACAATTGCTGCAGTGGTGGGTAGTCTGGGCATCCCAGTTTCCTTAAGTTAGTTGCACCACGATGGGCCTGCAATGTCCTTGGAAACATTAGCACACTAAACGCAGCAGTTCATATATTACCAACTTGGAGGCAAATTGCATAAATAAATAATTGCAATAAGTTATATAATTAATAAACAACAGTAAACATACCGCAATCACATTTTGCCACACCTCGTCAAGACAAGTCATTGTTTGGGTCTGCTCGTCCCACCCTTACCCCGTGTGTCTTAGCAACTGGCTCCACTTGCGTTGTTTGGTTCGAAGCCTATTGTGCTTCTGTTGAACTTGTTTAGAGATAAATTCTTTCCCAGTCCTTTGGTTAAGTTCAGCTGTAATTGATGCCCACACAAAACCCTTGAACACACCGTTTGGCATGTTACCCTTAAGTTGTTCCTCCAACATGATCTCAATAAAAATATGTTCTACATGGGAAGGCCACTTTTTGTCATCTGTCTCTTGTGATTCATGTGCCATCTATTTGAAACATCTCACATGGTAAGCTTATGATAGATAATAATTTTAAGAATTGATTAATAAGACTATAGAATTCATGTGCCATGTAGGATCCAATGTAACCAGATATATAAGAAACAGTGGTAATATATAAATCCTTCATCGAGGTTTACCACATATACAATGTGATCAGATATACAAAAGATGGAAGATTGAAGCAATGAATTAGTAAACTGAATAAGTGTTCACAAATACAACTAGGTTAGTGCATGGTTAAGTACATAGTAATCCATAATAAAGTACGCTACTGAACATAATGGGAACAAAATATGTCAGCAGTATATAAAATGGGACATGCACTAATTGCTTCGACTACGCATCCACCTCTTACTGAGGCGGGTTATCTGACAATCGATTTGGAGATGCCACGGGGGAAACGTTAGGCCGAAGAGATCTGGTACGGCCCACCATTGCTGTGCAATAATTCTATCGAATACGCTTCCACCTCGTAATTACCCGCTTCATGGTAAAGGCCTTCCCCATGCAGGCATTAAGATTGTCTGTGATCTCCTCCCACACTTGTGCATTGGCATGATAAGGACGCAAATTCCCACACACATAGTGTCCAAGTACAGAGTCACACAACACATCCTCACAATTGGCATCCCATGGTATCAACTCCGCAGCCATCTTAAAGAACAACACACACATCTTATACACAATCATATCACAAGTACAATAAAGATATCCCAGTATTTTTAAAGGAACAAATATTAGCATAGGATCCATATTAATATGTATATATTACTGCAATGACATGTACTGAATCATTCTGTATGTACATATGTATTAAATCATTGAACAATCACAATAGATAGAAAATCAAGATTAAAAATATGAAAATATTGATATTTAATCTAAATGGTTATGGTAAAACTTAGGTTCAATATTTTAGTCTTATACCTTAAATTTTCCACTCTAAAAAGTGGAGAGAATAAGTGGGTGAGAATAAAATAAGGTAACCCTTAATACCCGTTTGGATACGATTTAAAATCCCAGTGTTTAGCGTTTTGGCCTTTTTTTTTTTTTTTTTTTTTTTTTTTTTTTTTTTGAGATGTCGGTTTTCATGTGATTATGCACTATTCAGTGGGTCATGTGCACTATTCATAAGACCCACAAACCTTTTTTTTTTCAACAAAACTTTCATTAAAAATAAGTCCCATAGCACTATTCACACATTTAAAAATTATTTTACTATAGTGTTTTCAGTTTTCAGCAAAATAAGCGGTATCCAAACGGATCCTTAGTAGGTTATTTATTTAGAGTAAAAAAATATAAATGATCCTAATACAACAAATTTCACTATTTAACCTCAAGAAATTAATGTCCTCAGTCATAATTTTTTTTCTTTAAATTTGTTTATTATTTATTATGTTATTGCTATTTACCAATCACAATTATTATCAAATTAATTTACAGAATGTTATGTTATAAAATCTGTAATATCTTTAGCATTTTGTAGAACATTTAGAATATATATATAGCGATAATTTCAAAATGTTACACTGGTATTGATCAATACCGAAATATATCGTTTCCTTAGAGAAACCGAAATGGTCTTTGATACAAAATTGACTCCTTGCAATGTACAAAATGCATGTGTCCAACAAAATGTCTTACTTATGCATTAGTTTTAGTCAACTTCGTTCCTCAGGGTTTAGTTTCCACAATTTTTTTTCATATGTATTTAGGTATACTGGGCCGTTCACATAATTGGTATTTTTAGTATATTAGAAGTTTCATCATTAAACCCCAAATTTCGACATTAGAATATTATTCTTATTTTCCCAAAAAAGGAATAGTAGTCTTCTTATAATGGAATTTTTTTTATGAATTATATGTTTCGTATTAATATGCATTGCAAAGACAAATCAAACTGTGGAGAAAATTATAAATTTTATAACATTTAAACATTAAAGGATAGGACCATTACTAAGTGAGAGATAGAGTGAAAAAATTCTTTGGAAAATATTAGTACTATTTTTTTAAATCTCTTAAGTAGTTTTCTCGTGCTTTGCACAGGTTAGCGACTAGTTATTATTATTATTATTATTATTATTGTATGAAACTAAAGCTGTTAGGTTCTAAGGTCTTAGGATTTTATGTATTTAGAACTCTAATTTGTAATGTTGGCAAACCATGATCAAAACAATGTATTTAGTCTAGTTTAGGCTTGCTCAAAGTTGGTTAAATATTGTAAAGTTGGAATCGAGTGACTGCAGAAGCATTGGGGCTTCTCGGCCTGGCTCGATCGATCGAATGTAATTCTCGATCGATCGAAAGTCCGCCCAGATGCGTTTTTCTGCAGAATTCCAACTCAGCCTAAACTCTTTTAAACGTTTAGGGTTTTCTGTTTTTGCCCTAGGTATATAAGGCAAAACCCTAGCCACGTTTTTAGAGTTGCACAAGTTGTATTGTTGCTCATACATTGCGGTTTTGTGTAAATCTCTTGTGAGATCTAGAGGAGCTTTCCTTTACACAAAGTTTAGGGTTTTCAAGATTGAGATTACTTCAACATCTTGATGATCAACTTGGTTGCTGCCTTTGAAGCTTAAAGAATATCAAGCGTGGGTGCTTGTACCTGATTGAAGGAATACAAAGAAAGAAGCAGTCCGTGGACTCGGAGCCTGCGCGTGGTCGTGTCAGGAAGTTTTACTGGTGGGTAGCATTAGGAAGTCAAGCGGGGAGCTTGTAAGTCCTTTTGTAAGAACTTCAATTCTTTCTTAGTGGATTCCGTTTTGCCTTGAGGATCGGTGGGTAAAATCCTCCCCAGGTTTTTTACCGGTTTGGTTTTCCTGGGTGATCATATCACTGTGTTATTTATTTTCCGCTGCTTTATATGTTTTACATGCATGTTATGATTTTGTGATTGTTTTAACCTAGAATTGTTTAATTTGACTAAGTAACAACTTGGCTAATTAATCTAGGCTACGCAATTTGGTTATAGTTTAAGGGGTCTAAACCGTTCAAAAGCCTTTGACTTTTTGTTGATCTCTCGAGAACTTGCCACATCATTATTATTTTTTTCAAACATATATATTGTGAGGGTCCTTTTTTGGACAGTGTCTAGGCCCAAGTTGAAGCAAGGACCCTGGGCCTTTTAGTTGTCGTTGAAGGGACTGAACTTTGTTCATCGCAGCTAAATGGGCTGTTTACAAACCAAGTGGTGCACAGAGCAAGAATCCTACAATACGTACATAGTAGTAGGCAAAAAATATATAAGTATTGAATAGCAAGAAACAGTAAAGGGACAATGTAATAAAGAGTGAGAGACAAAATAATTGTTCGGGATCCTTAAAACATAGTGAAATGTTTCATTACTTTTATTAGTTGTAAATTACAATGTGCTCACTAAGACGTATCACAAGGTCCAAATAAGCTCAAAAATTACAGACTTAGATGGCTTATCTAAGCCTCTAAGACTTGCAAAGTTCGAATCCCTTTGAATCCAAGTATGTTCTATAGTGGCTGTTTCGGATACCGGGCGATATTCCTCTTTCTTTTACTATTTTCTTTGAGTTTTTTTACAGAGTTTTCTCAATGATTCTATTCTGATTCACTCTTGCTAAATGCCCCTTCAATGTGGACTGCTCTCTCCTTTTATAGTGTCACTCTAGGGTTCCGGGGTACCATTGATTCCCCCTTCTGTTCCCCTAGGTACCAGCGCCTATGTCGTGCCCACCACTTCGATGACTGGTCATTTCCTTATTTTCTCATAGTCTTCTTCTTTTGATGCCTTTTCCCTGAAAGCTCCATGCTGACTTTCCTTTCTAGGGTGTCCTCTAAAGAGCTGACTTCCAATCTCTCTTCCTTCAAGGTTTCTACACCTCACCTTTTCAGATTCAACTTTTTTGGCTACCTTTCCTTTTGTCATTTTTCCCGAGTGAGCTGATTCCATCTCTACCAGGTTGAAAGTTTTCCCAACTACTTCCCTTCGTGGTTCTTCATTTTAGGTTCCCCGAGGTACCAGCCTTTTGTTCATGAATTTTTAGTCCCAAATTCTCATATTCCTTTCTGCATCATTGGGTGGCTGATAAAGATGTATCTGTTCTTCATTTCTTGTGTTTTTCTAGGCTCTTCCTTTAAGCTGTCTTAATCCCATTCCAGCTTTGTTACGTGTCTCAAGGACTCCGGGCTTCTGGCAGTCCCTGGGTATCCCGATCCAGCTCTCATCACTGGACTCCTTTTTTATTTTCTAATTTTGACAGGCTGGGCTTCTTCCTTTCTTTCCTTCGTTTTTCTTTCTAATGCCTATCCCTTCAAGGGTTCTATGATTTAAATCTTTCTAATGGACTTGGGCCTACCATCATTTTCTCTTGTGATGAGCTCAACCCTTTTATATGGGGTTTGCCCACTGTGCTATTTTTAGCCTTGGTGTTCTAATTTTTTTAGATCTCAACATTTAGCCCCCCGAGCTCGTGGGCTACTTGCAGTCCACGCGTGAGTAAATTGGAGTTTTAATTTCTGTAGGACTTCCTTCTTCACTATTTTAATTAACCTCAGGGTTTCCCCTCTCCTTCTTTCAAGATCTTGACTTTCCCGCTACTTTTGAGTGTCCTGGTCTTCTTTGCGTGTTGCATTTCCTTCTTCTTTGCACAGGATGTGGTAGTTGAATTTTGGAGTGAAAACTTCCTCCACCCACTTTTCACGTCCCCCCATAACTCCCATTAATAACTGCCAATAACTCTCTTCTTTAAAATTAAATTTTTGACAATTGGCACATCTTTCCGTACATCGTCTTCTCCAAGTACTCTTTGTGCCATTATAACAGTCACTTCAAATTTTCTTTTCACTTCCCAGAGTCTCTCATTTCCAAGCTTATCTTCTTCCTCCCAGTTAGTATGTTGCTCTGTTTTTCCCTTTTCCACGTTCTTCATTCCTTCGACTTCTCTATTTCCCAATATACTTACTGTTTTATGGCTTTCTCTTCCTCACGAAAAAAGAGGGAGCGTACTCCCAGCCCCTCTGAGGGTGAAAGTTCTTTTGGTTCTGTGCAAGGTGAGTTGCAGGGGGTCACAGAACACCCAGCTTTCCCTTTACGAGACCCCTGGTACACCCCCAGCTTGTTCTTTCCTCTGGTGTCTCACGGTAAGGCCCCTCTGTCCCCTCATACCTGGGTATTCTCCGGCCAGGCGAGATTCGCCAGTTCTGCCTAAGTCCTAGATTCAAGAGAGATTTTAGATCTTTAGATTAGGCAAGGATCTTGGGAGGCGGTTCCTATTTTCTTCAACTTCGTTCCTGGAAAGATCACTGGTTAGCCCATCTGGGTGGATAGGGAACTTTCCGATGGGGAATTTGTTGGTTGTCTGGAGCATGCTGGGATCCTGAAAGCAGTGGCAATTTCCAAGAACCTTGAAGATTTCAGAGATGCCAAGGGCCTCAGACATTTGGTATGTCGTTGATGCCCTTCTCTTCATACCTTTTTCTTTTCTGTTGGTGAGCTTATGATCACCTTGGAGGATGTAGTCAATAACTTCCTCCTCCTAGTATTTAGAGATGAGAATCCTTTTGACATCAATCTTTCTGACGAGGATCTCGAAGTGGAAGACAAATTATTCGGTCATTTTGGTGGGCGTACTGCTTCTCCTAGTGGGAAATCGGCCAGAATGGACAGATGGGTCATGAATCTTTCGTGAGAAAAAGACAAGGTAGTCAGGCGAGCCGAGTTCCTGGCACTATGGCTTAGTAAGTTTCTGTTCAGTGAGTTCCTCGGGTACGGGGTTAAGTCTGTTTTCTTCCCATTAGCAATTAAATTGGCCTGGGCTGCTCAGTATCCCCTAGCCCCCATGTTCTTGGACCATGTTTACTCTCAATTGAATCTGCTTCACGGAGATGAAGTTGAAGGCGATTCTTGTTATGCTATCACCTTGTCCCTCCACTGTGCCATTCTCCGAGTATTCATGTGGGATCGCTCTACTGTTACTTTAGCAAAATGTAGAAATTTGAAATTTGTAAAAGATAAATTCCAAGGATCTCCTAATGTAATCAAGGGTCTGTGTGGTAGTTCTACTGACAACCACCCCATCATTTTTTGTTGGGCTAGTTTGAAAGGTGGTGGTCTCAACTTGGTTGAGTTATTTGATCAGGCAGGGCACTTACGTTGGTGTTCTCCTCAGGAGTTCAGCCCCGGGTTTGCTTGTGACTCTGTATTGGCTTCTTTTCTTGACTCTATAGGGACTACCTTTGACCTACGTCTTGGTGATGAAGGCAGTTTGGCCTACTTGGCTTGTGTTAGTCCCTCATGGCTTCTTGTGCCCTCCTCAAGTGGCTCCAGGTATACCCACTACTCAGCACACCGGGTACTCTAGCAATTTGGCTTTGATCAGGACATCCCGCCAGTGTTTAAAGACATGTACCTTCCCTCCCTTCTCTGGATCCGTTCCTGAGGCTTCAGGCCTTCTCTTATTGGTCGGAAAAGGGTTCCCAGTTCGTTATACCCAACTCCCAAAGGAGAGTCTTTGCTTCCAGTGGTTTTGCTGGCTATTGGAGAAGAGTTCAGGATTCCTTCTCTGATTATGTTGATGCTGACAAGATTAGGAGAGTTCCCAATCCTACTATTCTCTCTGCTCCTACCGTTAATAGGCACCTATCCTCCCTACTGCTCGCATTGTATCTACTGCCATAAGCAACAAGACAGAATTTGCAGAATGGCATGCTTTTAGGGGTAGTTTGGTGTGTTATACGCAGGATTTTCCAAAGACTTGGTCAGGGTGTGACCTTATTGTTGGTGTTTTTTTTTATGTGCCAATTAAAAGAGGGGTAGTAGAGGCAATTGGGGTTGCCACTCCCATAGGCAAAGGTAAAGAAAAGAAGATTAAGCAGAAAAAAGTTAAAAGAGTTGAGCTTGAAGGGAGTGCTTAGGGTATTGAGGTTAGCCCTGAGACTAAGAAGAGGAAGACTGCAAGATCTCAAAAGCAGCTGGTAATTTCTGAGGAACCCGAGAGAGTGAGCTCCCCTACAATTGGAAAGGAAGTTGGGCATCCTTTAATTCCAAGGACTCGAGTGAAGACTAAGGTAGAGTCTTCTCTCTCTCAGGTTCCTGTAAGTTCCTTAGCCCAGGGTTCCTTAGGGTCCTTTGATTTTGTACCCCAATCTCCCTTAAGACTCTCTAGGAGTACCCGAAGTAGACAAAAGACCATTGGAGACTCTGTAGAGAGAAAGAGAAGGGCACGGCCTCTTTCTTTCTTCTCTCTTTTATTTTTGCAGTAGTTTATTATCAGTGTCTTTCCCTTTCTCTTTTAACTGATGAATGATTATTTCTTCCTTGCAATCCAAACGCAAGTCAGACCCCAAGAAAGGCCGAAGTCAGTCATCTAGCCCTCTTCTATTCGTGCCCTTTTTTGTTTATTTCCAACCTTTTCTGGTGTTGTGTACTTATGCACTTTGTGACGTTCTGTCACCTTTTTTTTTTTTTTTTTTCTTTTTCTTTTTTTGCAGGTGGAGGTACCTCCTCCCACAACTGGTGGGACTCTGATGAAAGAAGTGATTGCAGCTCCCTCTGTTGTTTCCCCAGTCATGGAGGAGGAGCCCCCTAGTGGTAGTGTGACTGAGGAGGTTGTGCAGCTAAGGCAGGATGTCTAGCCCATTCTGCCTTCTATCCCCTAGTTTCTCAGTACCCTGAACTTATTTTAAGCCAAAAACCCTTGGGGGGTGCATCTCCATTCATACAAGCAGGTGAGCCTGATTCACCCCTTATAAATATGCTTAACCTTTTCTCTCTTTTATTTTTTTGAGAGTTCCTATTTTCTCTTCCCCTTTTAGGTCAAACAAGTGTTTTATCTGCCCCTGAGGCCGCCTCTTCCTTGGAATCAAAGGGTTCTGAAGGTGTGTGTTGTTCACCTTTGTTGTGTTTCCTTTCCTTCCCCCTTTTTTACGCTTCTCCTTTACCTTTTCCTTTTATGGTGAAACCCCTAGTGTCCTTACCTTCCTTTAGCCATTTTGCCAAGGTTTCCTCACCCTTTCTTCAACGTGTTGTGTGCTCTTTCACAAAGTCTTCCAAGAAATCAGAGAAGCAAGAGGAAGGAGCTCTGCCACAGGAAGGTGATACCCTTTTTTTTTTTTTTTCACTTTACATTTCTTCCTCAGTTCTTTCTCCATTTTTTAATTTGGTATGCTTTTCCAGGCTTTGACACAAGTGTTAAGGTCCTGAGCTCATAGTCCTCGAGGCAATTGTGGAGTCTGCTTCTAATGTCCAAGTTGCTGAATCTCAGGCAAGAACCCCCCAAACCATCCAGAGGGTTGAGAGCTCCCAAATCCTTGCGAATGAAGATACAACGGGGGAGGCTCCGAATGTGACTGTTTCAGATCTTGGCTCAAGGCTCCCTACTTTCCTAGCTTACTTTGATCTTCTGGAGTTCAACAGCCTTCCTACAAGCCATTTTTATCGTTTTGGGCTCCCTATGGTAACTTCCTGCGCTTCTCTGTGCCTGTGGAGGTATTGCTGGAAGGGTTGTTCAAGATCCATGGAGACTTCACCAGTGGGTTCAGCGAAGGTGTATTTCTAGGCAATATCCTTATGGAGCTACTATGTACTATGCTGATCTCTTTGAGGGATTCCTTTCTTGACTCTTTATCTAAAGAAAAACTTTTGGAATGGAGGGGAGTGGTGCAGGATCTCGTAGAGGCAAAATTCACTCTATCTTTCTTGTTGCAGCACTTGCGTTCACTGGTCCATACGTTATTCCAGAGGCAGGCTTCTAGGATTCTAGATGTTGAAATTGTTGTTGCTGAGGAGGTTTTAGCTCGTGCCCACAAAGTTTTGCAGGACTTGAAGGTCAAAAGGCAGCAAGTTTTCTCTTCCTCGGCTGTTCCTACGATTTCTCCAGACAGTTCTTTGCTGGCCGACGTTATTCCTTAGCTAGTTCAGATGTATTTTATTTTTCAGACAATTTGGGTTGTATAAGTTTTATCTCTTTCTGTTGAACACTATTTCTGGCTTTCTTCCCCCCATTTTCTGTGACAGATCTGTATATTCTTTTCTTTTTTTTTTATGCTGCTTGTAATTTTTTGATAGCATGTGGATCTATTTTTCTCTTCTCTTTTTTTATTTTTTGCATTGAGTCTTGGGCCATGATCCTTACAAGTTTTGCTGTAGGTCCTGGATCAGGTACCCTGATGATTATTTTTGCTACGTAGATACTGAACTGAGTACATTGGATGCTTTCTTTCTCTTTTATTTTTTTCAAGTCCCAGGTCATGAACCAGGCAAACCCCCTTTTTGTCAAGTACTGGGCTAGGTATCCTGGGCACTTACTTCCACTCGTAGTCCTAGGTCATGTACTTTGAACTAATTGTGGTGTGAGTCCTGGGGCATATGTCAAAGTGTTTTTTTTTTTTTTTTTTTTGCATTGGCCCAAGTACCCTTCCAAATCTGCCAATATTTGGACTTTGTAATATTTAATTTAGCTGTAGCTTAAGAAAAATAAAAAAGAGATTTCATTGAATTAAAGTAAAGTTACAATCTAAGGAACACAAAAGGGTTGTGAAAAATAGTAAGGATCACAGAATGTCTTTCTACCATGGGTTCCTAAACAAAAAGGCACTTAAACGAAATTCATAACAAAAGTAAAGAATGATGAAACATTTAGCAAATTGGAGAGTTGGCAAAAAAGGTCTCGGTGTACAGAAGTTTCTTGTTTTTCATGCGTAGTATTGTTTTAGCCACTTCCCATTTATGGGATCTGTTAAGACTGTTCCATCTTCCTTTGTGAGGTATTAATACCCAATATCATGGGCTTCTTTGATGATGCAGGGTTCCTTCCATTTTGGGGCAAATTTTGAGGGTTTTGAGAGGTTTCTTCTTACATGCTCTGCTATTCTCAACACAAGCTGCCCCTCAGTGAAGGCCCTTGGGTGTACAATCTGTGCATACGCTTTAGCCATCCTCTGCTAGTACCTCTGGCTTCTCCTCTTGGCTACTTCTCTTTCTTCCTCTAGCCCCTCCAGATCTGCCAACCTTCTTTCATCATTTGTGGCCTCGGTGTCCTCTTGATTTTCTTCAAGCACTACTTTTGGCGTGGGGACAACTAACTCCACGGGGATGATGGCTTCTGTCCCATAAATTAGGAAGAATGGTGAGAATCCTGTGGCTGTCTTTACAGAGCTCCTGCATGCCCAAAATACATCTGCCAAGTGGTCACTTCATTTTCCCCCATACTCATATTTCATTTTTTTAAGGATCTTCATTATCACCCTGTTAATGGCTTCAGCCTGAACATTTTCTTATGGGTAGTATGGTGTAGACCTTCCATGCTTGATGTAATATGCTTCAGTCAGGTTCTTCATGTCTTTATTTATGAACGAGTTCCCATTGTCACTGATCAGCCTCTTGGGGATCCCGAACCTTATAATGATGTGCTCTCGAATGAAGTTTGCCACGGCTACTCTAGTGGCCTTTTTCAAAGAGATGGCTTCTACCCATTTTGTAAAGTACTCAGTGGCTGCCAGGATCCATATGTAACTATTGGAAGGAGGGTTTATAGGCCCTATAAGATCAAGCCCCAAAGTGTGGAAGGGCCACGATGTTGTCATATTCTACAGCACATTTGAATGAATGTGGATTGCATCTCCCAGTACTTGGCATGCATGACACATTTTAACCAGTTCCTCAGAGTCTTTTTTCAGTGTTGGCCAATAGTACCCCAACAGTAGCAACTGCTTGTAGAGTCTTCTTTTCCCCGAGTGACTTCCATAGTCACCGGAATGGACTTCCCTAACTACTTCTCTGGCCTCCCTTGGCCCCAAGCATCTCAAGGGATCCTCTTTGTATCCCCTTTTGAATAGGATCTCGTTTTGTAAAAAATACCTGACTACCAATTTCTTGAGCTGGTGGGCCAATGTCCTGTCAATTGGTAGGATCTCTTGAGCCAAGTATTCAATGAATGGAATCCTCCAATCTTCTGCAACAAACACAGCATAGCTTTCTTCCTTATCCACTGAAAGTTGACATCTTTAACATCTCTCCTGTACAGTTGCAACCTCCTTGTTCATATTTGGCCAGTAGTACCCCATGCGTTACATCCTTCTATATGGATTGATTTTTTCTGCAACCCCACAGACTTGGCTGTGCAGTTCTTCGAATCTTAGCTTTCCTTCTTTTTCGTTGATACACTTGGATAGGATCCCTCCAGGTAGTAACTTGTATAGCTCCCCTTCTATCAGAGTGTAATCCCTCAGTTCCTTGATACTTCCTCCATGTCCTGCCTCTTTTTTTTTTTGACCTCATTCCTTAAATCTTGCTGCTCTGGTTCTTCGGGGAACATCTTTTTGAGGATCCTTATGATGGAATCTTCCTGCTTACTTACTCTTATCAGAGTGTCTCTTCCTTTGAATGGAATTTGGGATCCTAGGGTGGCTAGTGCATCAACGAACTTATTCACACTCCTTTGGGTGTACTCCACGCTAAAGGTTTAGAATTCCTGCTCCAATCTTTGTGCCCAAGTTTTGTAGGCTACCAAACTCTGCTCTCTTAGTGCAAAGTCACCTTTCACTTAGGAGACCACAAGATTGGAGTCTTCTAAGACTTTCATATGTTTTACGCCTATGCTGAGGGCTATGGTCAACCTAATCAAGTATGCCTCGTACTTAGCTACATTATTTGAACAGGAAAACCCAAGTTGGAAAGATAAGGGCATGGTGTCTCCATCTTCGCAACTTAGTACAACTCCCAATCCATTTAAAGTTGTCATTGCTGACCCATCAAATCTCATCGTCCACTTCTTTCTTGTGAGCTCTGCCACTGCCACTTCCCCGAGGATCTCTTCACTTAGTGAGCATTCCTCTTTTCCTGGGAACTAGGCTAGCAAATCTGCTATGGCTTGATTTTTAACAGCCTTGATGGTCCTGAGACCAATATTATATTGAGAGAGTAAGACCAGCCATTGTGCTATCCTTCCTGTCAGGAGAGGCTGGTGAAGGAGTGCTTTTATAGAATGTGACTTAGTCACCAAGAGGATCTGGTGGGCTAAGAAGTATCGTTTTAGCCTTTGGGATGCGTAGATAACCACCAAATATCCTCTTTCTATCCTGGGGTACCTAGTCTCGGTATCCTTAAGTGTCCTACTTACATAATAAATGGGTTGCTCATTCCCATCATCGTCCTTCTGTGCTAGCAAGGCTCCTATAGCCTAGGAGTTTGAGGCTAAATATAGCAAAAAGGGTCGCCCACGTATTAGTGCTTGTAGGGTGGGAAGATGATTCATGATTTACTAGATCCTCTAAAAGGCTTCCTGCTGCTCAGTTCCCCAGGTGAACTCAACCCCTTTTTTCAACAGTTTGGATAAACTACTTGTGACCGAAGTCAATCCTGGTACAAACCTTTTGATGTAAGAGACCCTCCCTAGGAAGCATTTGAGCTCTTTCACAGTAGTAGGCTTTTTCATCGTTGCAATAGCTATGACTTTGGCTGGATCCACACTTATGCCTCTGTGATGTACTAGGAACCCAAGGAACTTTCCAGCAGATACCTCAAAGGCACATTTCATGGAGTTCATGCGTAACTTGTACTTCCTACATCTTTCAAAAACTTGTTCAAGTATCTAAAAGTGCTCTGCCCTGGTTTTTTATTTTACCACAATATCATCCACATAGTCTTCCATTTCCTTATGCATCATGTCATGGAAGATAGTTGTCATAGTTCGTTGGTACGTGGCCCCTGCATTTTTTAGGCCAAAGGGCATTACAATGTAATAAAAATTCCTAATTGGAGTCCTAAATGCTGTCTTCTTTGTATCTTTGGCAGCCATACAGATTTGGTTGTACCCACTATATCCAACCATAAGTGAAAACATAGAACTTCCTACAGCTGAATACACAAGGAGGTTAACATTAGGCAGAGGGAACTCATCTTTTGGACACGCCTTGTTCAGATTGCGAAATTCCACGCAGCACCAGATTTAGCCATTCTTTTTCTTCACGAGTAATATGTTGGAAAGCCACTTAGGGTGCTAGATAGGCTTGATAAAACCAACTGCTAGCAACTTCTTGACTTCTTGATTTATCTGAGCTTTTACATCAGTGTGAAAGACCCTGGTTGTCTGGATTACTGGCTTGACTCCTAGGTCTACATTGAGAGAATGGACCACCAGTCCTAAATCTAGACCAGGCATCTCATCATAGGTCCACGCAAGCACATCCACATATTTATTGAGTAAGGCCACTAATTGTTCTTTCTTTTGTGTTGTCAACTGACTATTAATGAAAACAGGCTTCTAGGATCCCAGCTCAGCTCTCAAGTTTATTTCTCTTAATTCTTCCTTAGTCTGAATTTGCGCCTCCTCAACTGGTTCCTTTGGGGATTTCTTCTTGAGCCATCATACAATCCAGTGGTCCGAGACCCATAGGTTTCTCAGGTCGCGAGTACCTTCTCATTCTTCTTCTTCCAGGATAGGAGTTCCTAAGGTCCCCAGCGTGGGGCTCTCATCATCTAGTTCCAACTCAGTGTAAAACATTGTTTGTACAAAGTTTACTTCTCCTTGGCTGAAAGGGCTATGGTTGGCAGGGATCCTTATGGGCCTGCCATTCAATCTCCATTTAACACATTGATGGTACGTGGATGGAATAAGGCGGTGCTTATGGAGCCATGGGCGTCCCAACAGCATATGGTAGGAAATTTCTGAATTGATCACATAAAATCTAGTCAGGGCTACTATTGGGCCTACTCTTAAGGCCAGCTGCACATATCCCTTAGTTGATTCTATTGATCCTCCAAATCTCGTTATCTCCATGGGAGCCCCCAAGATCCTTCTGCCAGTCAGGCCCACGGCTTTCAGGGTACTCAGGGCTATGAGGTCGAGTGATGTCCCTGTGTCTATTAATGCTCTTGTGACTTGGACGCCATTTCTAGTGACCATCAGATAAAGAGATCAATGGTGGTCTAGATGCTCAACCTCCATGTCCTCATTAGTGAAGGTTAGTGCATTGGTTGTCTCCAAGTAAGCTCAACTAGCATGGGATTCTGTTGTAAAACATTCCATTCCCAAATTTGCTGCTATACTCATAAGGGACTCTGTGGCCATTCTTCTTGCTTCTGCCCCAAATCCCAACTAATTGAATAGTGATCTGAACTTGGGGTTTTTTTGGAGAGTCTTGACTGTGTTTGGATGGAAGGATCCTTCAGATTCTTCTGCTTCCGCTGGGTTCCAATGGATTACCACAGCCACCACCCCTTTTCCCTTGTGATTGGGTAGAGGGTTCCTTTGCACGGGCTTTTTTTGAGTGAGCTATAGGGTACCCTCCCTAAGCTTCTTGTGAAAAAGCCTACAGAGGGTCCAGCAGTCCTTGGTGGAGTGCTTGACATAGTTATGAATCCTGCAAAATAAAGGATTCTTCCTTTCTACCTCAGTTAGTGGCTTGGACACAGTAAATGTCCTAACAATTCCATCTCCAATCCATTTGTCCAAGACATGGTTCAATTCCTCCGCAGTACATAGGATCATGGGTGGCTCCTCGAACACTTTCCCTTCAGGCCTCTTCTGTTTTTCTCCAACTGACACTGTCATGGCCTGAGGTACTAACACCCTCTTTGTTCTCATAGTCTGCGTTGTCCTTCTAGTTCTTTACAGCAAGTCAGCAAACTGGGTTATGCATAAATTTTCGAGGTTGAGCCTATAATTAAAGATCATGTTAGATATGCAAGTCTCCATGAGCTCTTTTTCTTCATGGTCTCAGTAACAGTCCAAAGAAACGTCCTCAAACCTTTTGATAAACTGGATAGGATCTTCTCCAAGCCTTTGCCTCACCATCTGGAGGCTTTGGAAGGTGACCTTGTCTTCACCTGTGTAATACTTTGTGTAGAACCTCTCCATCATTTCGTCCCAGGTCTTAATGGACTTAGGTCTCAGCATGGTGTACCATTTATATGCTCTGTCCACTAAGGACTTAGCAAACTCCCTTAGATACAGCTCTCTGTCTCCTGCGTAAGGGCCCATAGTGTGAATAAACCTACTCACGTGTTCCACGGCACTTCCATTTCTTCCATCAAAAGGATGGAACTTCTGGGGTTCAAATCCTTTAGGATATGGCTTGCTAAGGAGTTCTGGCGAGAATGGGGAATTCCGAGAAAATTGCTTCGGGATCCCCGAGAGTTTTTCCCTTTCTTGCTCCAAAAGGGCATTGACATCTACTAGCTTTAGGAACTAGGGGTTGGGTCCCCCTTTTACTGCTGACCCTCTCTCTGGTTGGGCTCTATACTGGTTGACTACAAGGGGGACGTTATCCCTGATTTCTTGTGTCTTGCCCTCTTTGAGGAGGCAAATCTCTTGCTGTAAATCTTTCAGCATTTCAGCCATTTCAGCCACAAGGTCTGGTTCCTATCTTGCGCGCCTTTGTCCTGATACAACCTCCTGTTCTACCAGAGGCACCTCATTCCTCTGTCTAGAGGCCACTGCATTTTCTCCTACGGGCTCAAAGGCCGCAGGTGGCGTATTGGTACCTTTGTTGTTCCTTAGTCTTGGAGCCATGCTCTACGAAGGGACTACTTTTTCCCTCTCCTTTACCCAATTTCCAATGAAGTCGCCAAAATGTGAGGGTCCTTTTTTGGACAGTGTCCACGCCCAAGTTGAAGCAAGGGCTCTGGGCTTTTTAGTTGTTGTTTTAAGGGACTGAGCTTGGTTCACCGCAGCTAAATGGACTATTTACAAACCAAGTGGTCCATAGAGCAAGAATCCTACAATACGTACATACTAGTAGGCAAGAATATATAGGTATTGAACAATAAGAAACAGTAAAGGGACAATGTAATAAAGAGAGAGACAAAATAATTGTTCAGGATCCTTAAAACATTGTGAAATGTTTCATTACTTTTAGTAGTTGTAAATTACAATTTGCTCACTAAAATGTATCACAAGGTCCAAATAAGCTCAAAAATTATAGACTTAGATGGCTTATCAAAGCCTCTAAGACTTGCAAAGTTTGAATTCCTTTGAATCCAAGTATGTTCTATAATGGCTGTTTCGGGATACCGGGCGATATTCCTCTTTCTTTTACTATTTTCTTTGAGTTTTTTGACAGAATTTTCTCAATGATTCTGTTTTAATTCACTCTTGTTGAATGCCCCTTCAATGTGGGCTGCTCTCCCCTTTTATAATGTCACTCTAGGGTTCCGGGGTACCATTGATTCCCCCCTCTGTTCCCCTAGGTACTAGCACCTATGTCGTGCCCGCCACTTCGGTGGCTGGTCCCTTCCTTATTTTCTCATAGTCTTCTTCTTTTGATGCCTTTTCCCCGAAAGCTCCTCGCTGACTTTCCTTTCTGGGGTGTCCCCTAAAGAGCTGACTTCCAATCTCTCTTCCTTCAAGGTTTCTACACCTCACCTTTTCAGATTCATCTTTTTTGGTTACCTTTCCTTTTGTTATTTTTCCTAAGTAAGCTAATTCCATCTCTGCCAGGTTGAAATTTTTCCCAACTACTTCCCTTCATGGTTCTTCATTCTAAATTCCAGAGGTACCAGCCCTTTGTTCATGAATTGTTAGTCCCAAGTTCTCTGATTCCTTTTTGCATCATTAGGTGGCTGATAAAGATGTATTTGTTCTTCGTTTCTTGTGTTTTTCTGGGCACTTCCTTTTAGCTGTCTTAATCTCATTCCAGCTTTGCTGCATGTCTCGAGGACCCCGGGCTTTTGGCAATCCCTGGGTATCCTAATCCAGCTCTCATCACTGGACTCCCTTTTGATTTCATGATTTTGACTGGCTGGCTTCTTCCTTTCTTTCCATCGTTTTTCTTTCTAAGGCCTATCCCTTCATGGGTTTTGGGCTTTAAATCTTTCTAATGGACTTGGGCTTACCACCCTTTTCTCTTGTGGTGAGCTCAACCCTTTTATATGGGGTTTGCCCACTGTGCTATTTTGGGCCTTGGTGTTATAACTTTTTTAGACCTCAACATATATAAAATCAAAACTTTTGACTTTTTATTGGCCTCTTCTGAGCTTGTCACATCATCATTATTATTATTTAATTATTTAACTACAATTTTTTACATCAACCATATCTAAAAAAAAAAAAACTATTCCTCCCAAAAAGCAAAACTTGATACTCTCCTTCCCAAAAACTCAGATGCTCCATCGGTCTCCTTCTCCTTCAAAATTTCTCTGTCACTGAATCCTTTCCCCCCATGGAAAACACAAGCACAAATCTGATTCACATCATAATAACTCTCCACAAGAGAGACCTACTTCTCTAATAGTATATATATGACACACCACTCTAAAACTCACTTTGCTCATTCTTTTTGTTTCTACAAACTCTTTGTCCTCAAGGTATGTGAATTTTAGAGTCATCAAGTTTGGTGAAAATTTAATCAAACTATGTCTCATTTTGGTTTAATTTTTTTTTTTTTTTTTGGCTACTTAAAAATAAGTTTTTTTTTTAAATTATTATTAAAGCAAAGTGGACATATTTAATAGAAAAATTACCACAAAATTTTTAAGATCTCATTTTTATCAGTTTTCCATGCATAGCATGGGTTAGCAGCTAGTTATTGTTGTTGTTGTTGTTATTATTATTATTATTATTATTATTATTATTTGTGTGTTTTGGTGTGCTAAGAATAAATGTTAAAACATCTGATGCTAGTGCCCTAACAAATGAATTAGCAAGAAAAATCTCACTGCTCTTAGAGTGTTTGGGAAGTGATGAAACCCACAGCTTATTAGAGTTTTTAGCTTATTTTTGCTACTATTCATGGGTCTCATTGCACTTTTTGGTACTATTCATTAGTCCCATTGTACTATATTCAACTAGCTTTTAGCTTTTTTCTACCGTACTTTTAGTAAAAAGTTTTCAATTTTAACTAAATAAGCTCTTCTCAAATGGAACAAATAAAACAAATATGCAGTTTAGATGTCAAATTGGTTTTGGGAGCTCACAAGTCACATCACATATGCAGTTATTGTTGAGGAGTGAGAACTTAAGAATTTTGCCCTGTAGTAGGGAAAAATATACCTTGCACTTGCATCGGGTATATGTTTCCTCTCTCTCACAACTGGTGGGTCCCACTAAGGAGTGACACCCACCAAATGTGAGAGAGGAGAAGCGTATATCTAATGCAGAGTATAACTTCTCGTGTAGTAGTACTAGGCTACTAGCTGTGTGGGTCGACTCTTCAAGGACAGAGCCAGGACTTTGAGTTAAGAGGGGCAACTCTGATCTCTAGCTCGGCAACTTCTTCTTCTTTTTTTTTTTCTTTTTTTTTTCTTTTTTTTTTAGTTTTTGATGTGTGCGTCTACTGAGTAAAGACAAAATTATTCTGTTTAAAATTTTTAAAAGGGCCAGTTGTTTGTTTGAGTAAAATTGGTTAATTGGACTTAATTTTTTTTAGCTTTGCTATTGGGGATTTTTGTTGTTGCACAAATGTTTTTGGGCCAGTATTTGTTATTTTAGAATTTAAGTCTATAAATTTTTTAATGGCCTTTAAAATGAGGAAATGCTAGAGGTATATTTCTAATAAAGTAAATAATTATTAGT
Source organism: Quercus gilva (assembly GCA_023621385.1). Classification (NCBI taxonomy): domain Eukaryota; kingdom Viridiplantae; phylum Streptophyta; class Magnoliopsida; order Fagales; family Fagaceae; genus Quercus; species Quercus gilva. The sequence goes on along the minus strand of CM042478.1, from coordinate 9,832,096 downwards.
AAGTAAAAAAGTGATGTAAGTGACAAACCCAGATGCGAACGAATAAAAATTTGTATCTCAACAGTTTATAAAAATGTTGTAGATAAATTTGTAACTGTAACGTTATCTTAAAAAAATCATTGATATTGTTAAGGGGACAAAATGTAATTTTATAGAACAAAATTGCTAAAATTAATGCATATATATATATATATATATATACACACACTAATATCTTTTTTTTTTTTTAATTTAGGGGGGGCCATTGCCCCCCATGGTCAATGCATGCCTCCGTCCCTGCGACTCTTGTTCTTAGAGTCGGTTGGATGAAGTTAACGCCAACTATGACATCCAGCTCTAGAACTCACCATCAAAGCTATATAGTAGATAACACTCAACACATAGCCACATCATTTGACAATGGTGCTTGCCAGAGAATTGGTTGTTCGAACTTATCATAATCAAAATCACTCATCCTCTTACTATAATATTTTATAATAATAAAAAAATCTGTTACAAAGTTAATTAGTTTTTCATAAAAATTTCATAAAATGGTTTATTAATGCATACCGTTATAAAATTTGTATCTTGAATGATTCTCATTTTGTAGCTCTCATCGCTGTATTTAAACTTTGACACCATATCATATAAAGCACAAGATATATGTATGTTATGTTTGTAGACAATTCTATATTTATAATTGTGGATGGTTGCAAGGTGGTAGTTCTACTTTTATTTTGATGATATTATATAATTTTGTTAAGTTCAGATAAGTATGGTTGATTGGTTGGGGATTATGTGCATATGGAGGTGGCCACATGTTTAAACATGGCCAGGACTAAACAAAATAGATGGTTTTATCAATGTTCATTGTGGAAGGAATGCCACATTTTGGAACAAATATTAAGAATGGTTACTGATTTATATGTGTAGGTTTTGAAATTAAGCATTTTTTTTACTTGCTTTTGTTGTCCAAAACCACAAAAATAGTTTTATTTGGGCACATAATTACCTGTATTTTTGAGACACGTACAACATTGCATTGTGCATACATACACATGATGCACGTAAATCACATTCAATACCTCGGAAGGAATAGCATGAGTTTTTTTTTTTTTTTTGAGAATCAGGAATAGCATGAGTTGATTATATGTTATTGCGCATTAGTAATAATTTCACTGACATTATGTTTTTTTTAGAAAAATATATTATGGACGATGCTTATTACACACAGTATAATGGATTTTGCCCATACATTATATCAGATACATCATGAAAAATGTATTCGGAAGTCCTACACGAAAATGGCATAAATAAGAAATTTAAGAATATTTCTCCACAATCTCTTCGAGACATGAGCACAGCTCCTTCGGTTTAGAAAACATAACCATGTGATCGGAACCAGTTATCACCTTCACTTCATCTGTTGGATTTTTCTCAATCATCCACCTTTGTAAATCCTCATTTATAGCACTATCTTGGTCACACACAATATAAACTCTACGAACAGACCCATTTTTCCTTGGTTAGTTCTGGTTCTTTTTACAACAATGCATCATGACCATAAAGACGACAAGGTCTCACCAATGACACAACAAGCGCCAAATCCTAGTTCAGTTCATCATTGATCGTTGTTAATAAATCTAATATATATATATATATATTTATATATTTATATAGATGGACACTTCATTTGGGGTGTCATACCCGTGTTGTATCTATGTCATACATATGTCGTAATAATATTCTATCTGCTGTATCATGTTATAATTTTTCAAAAATTGCTCGTGTCATCGCATCGTACCTATGTTCGTGTTCATGTCCTTGCATCCAAGATATTAGCTAATTTATTAAGAAATTGAAACTTATACAAACTGTTAAATTGATGGTTGCATGCCCAACTAACTTTTCTGATTTTTTTTTTTTTTTTGTTATAATGTTTTCTTCCTAATTAACATGTGACAATGTTGAATAACTATGAGGTTAAAGGAAAGTCTCAACTCTAAATTCTTACCTCAGGTGGGGAGAGCTGGTATAACTTGGATGCCATCAAATTGGACCCAAATAGCATTGTGGTTGGTGGGTTGTTGGGCCCTTGATCAAATGTGAATTGTGAGTCCCTGGGCAAATCCAACTTCCGAAAGATCTACATATAACCAAAAATATCATTATGCACATTTGGAAACTAGTATGGGAATGAGCAATGATCACTGACTCAATGAGAGATTTGGAGCCCCTTTGACTGTCCTAAACTTGAGAGAGGCAGATTGGAATCCATAATCTAAAAAAGATCTAATTCACAGAAAAACATGTAATAATTTCATTTACCTTTTAAGTTAATCTTTTCATGGTACATTCCTATGATACTATCCCTCATAGGTGTATGCTTATTCCTCCATAAGGTCACATCACATATCCAAGCTCAACGGTTGGGTTATTAGTTTATAATAAAAAACGATTAAAGTTTATTCTCTATAGTTTCAAGTCCTTTAACATCCCAAGTATATATAACTGTTGTCAATTACTAGGCCCCATCCCATAATTTCTAAGACTTGATGTGTGGTAAAGAAACCCGGTAACCTCATTGAACCAGCGGTCGACAATGACTTAAGTCCATCGTGAAGTGGAGCATGAAACTAGTATATCTATAAGATAAAATGGAAAATTCACCCCTGCTATTACCTCTTACAATTCAATTATGCTATTACACCAAATTCAAATCCTACAAAATAACTAGCAAAACAAATGGAGGATATATACAAACTCCAATAAACTTTAGTGATATTGCAAATAAGAGCACATTTGTTTCGACGCAAAATGTTTTGATTTTTGGTGTTTATTCTGAATGGAAAATTACTAATGAACCAATCGGTCGATCTTACTACGAACTACTCGTATATCTGGAAAAAATTGATCAAGCAAGAAAGAGAGTCTTCCCAATCGCCAATCTCATTGCGAACTAGTCGCAAATCTTTAAAAAAAATAAATAAATGAAAAGATGATTGACGAGAGGGAGAATCTTCCTAACCGCAGATCTCACCACACCATGCAAAGCTTCGACACCATCAAAACGATGTTGTCAAGGCAAGCACCAAATCTCCTTAGGTCTCTCTATGTTGAGTCATGGGGTGGCTGGGGGCGGTGGCCATGATGAAGAGTGCGGTGGGGAGGGAGGAGGTCTCCAATTTAAAAGCTTTGGGGTGTAAATTGTTTTACACCATTCTTAGTCATGCCAAACATTATGTTGAACTAGTGTAGCCTTAAAATTATAGTATATTTTTTTATGGGCGGTGTGAGGAATGATCCAACATTTGAAACTCTGTTGCATATATGCAATATTTGTGATCACGTTTATCTATATCACAATGAATTTACATATGCAAGTTCTTAACATTAAAAAAAAGAGCATTGCGCAAGCCAAATACACATTATTGACAAGTGCATTTTTTTTTCTTTTTTTTCAAAAATGTGCATTATAATAACTCATAATTGAGCATTTTAAAAAAAAAATTGTGTCCTTAAGGACACTCATTGACCACCACACACCCTTGGTGCGGTGGTCATTTTACAAGTATAAATGCTTGTAGAGTATGGGGGGCAAGGGCTGGAGTTCATGTCTCTATGAGGAATTTCACACACATATACACTTAGATTAGATTAGAGTAGAAATTCTATCTTGTATAAAAAAAATAAATAAATAAATAAAAGGGCACTCATTGATAAGAGATCTGGGTTTCCAATTAGCTTAACTGATAAAGTTTCTAATGATTAAATAAGAAATATGAAGTTTAATTCCCACCTACACCAAAAAATGATTAATGTCTTGGGTTAATGATAAAATGCTATTATCAGGAGCTGAAGCTATAAGTTGAAAATCTCTCTCTCTCTCAAAAAAAAATAAAATAAAATAAAATAAATAAAAGGACTCTACTTTTATAAGAGAAAAAAAAAATCACAACTTTTTTAATGTTGAGGTGACATATTGTGAGTGTGCAATAAAAGAGATTTTCATTTTATCCTAAGTTTAGATAGAAGGAGTGGAAGAGATGAATGGAAAAGAGAACACTCAAATATACTTCAAATTAATATATTATGACTTCTAATCCTTTATAAATAATAATAATAATAATACATTCTTCTCTCTCTCTAGTGTGTGTGTGTGTATATATATATATATAAAAGCTCAGAGAAAATTCAATTAGATTTTAATTAAATTTTCAATTTTGTGCCACGTGTTCCATTTAATTTTTAATTTTGTGCCAAGTGAATTATTAAATGTAAAAATCAAAGAGTACTCCAAACCCAATTAGATTCTAAATTGGATTTCAATTGAAATCCAATTTTTCACCATGTGTCCATTTATTTTTTAAAATTTTTGTGAGAAGTGAATTATTAGGTAAAAAAACGAAGAATCTAAATCTAATTAAATTCTAAATTATACATATATATATATATATAACAAGAAACCATTATATATTTTTAAAATGTATGGTTTAAAAAAGGTGTAAGCTAATACTATATATAATTTGAATTTCTTCTTTAAAAAAAAAAGTATAATTGTAATTGTTTTTAATTGTACTGTGCATATTCATGGGGCTACACACTAGTATTTATTTAAAGTCAAAATTGAGAGAAAATTTAATTAGATTCTGTGGGGCCAGTAGCCTGAAAAATTGGTGGAGTCTATAGAAGGTGGGCTTGCAGCCCAACGGCCCAGTCCGAGAACACTCATCCGTCCGAGAACACTCATCCGTCCGAGGATGCTCCTCTATCCAAGGATAGGATTCGTTCCTCAAATCAGCCTGCGATGTTGATGTAACTATTTTAATTGTCAAGGAGCTTCGCGAAGTTACATGCAAACCAAACTAATGAATATTGATCAAAGGAGGAACCGGAAAAGATAACAAATATCTCCTAAAAGCTCCTGTCCCCGCATTAAATGTTTCCCACCTAACTCTCTGGCCGCATTAATGTGGAGTTGATACCTGAACAGTAATTAAGCAGCTTTATAACCACTAAGCGGAGGATCTGGGAAGGTCGGATGGGATAGAAGGAAATCCTCAGAAGGGAGTGTACATGTGTACGGTGAAAACAAAACAGAGCAGTTAGTATATAAAGCGAAATAAGAATACATGGAGGGGAGGATTTTTTGGATCTGGAGGAGTTGGACAAAAAGAAAAACTCTTTCTGCTGCGCCAGAACTACGTCTTTTTCTACTTACCGGAACTAGCTCTTATATACATACTCTACAAATTTTTATTGTGAAGGGTCCATTACAAATTGAGTCCCTACAGATTCTAAATTAGATTCCAATTTTTGTCTAATTTTACGTCACATGTCCTATCAATTTTTTTTTATTTAAATTGTTCTAGGTGAGTTAATGTTGTGCAAAAGACGAAGAGTCTAATTTAAATAAGCCATAAAAAACTCAATAAACAAAAAAGAAGAAGAAGAAATAGTAAAATCATGTGTATATTCAAAAAATTTATGTATATATCTATGACTTAAAAAATTGTATAACTTTTACCTAGGTATAATTTGAACTCATTTGTAGAGAAAATATTTGATTAGTTAAGTTAAGAAGAAACGAAAGGCTGTACAGAATTTTTCGAGTCCATTATTTTCATGACATTGCCATACCCATCTATTATCCAAGATTGTCAAGCTAGATTGTCTTACAATATCTAATAGCAGTAACTTAGATAGAGAGTAGTACCTCATCATATACTGCATAGAAATTGAGGTCAGGACCAAACATATGGGCTGTAGCATATACTGCAACAGAAACTTTCTCAGGGAACTTTTCCATGGCAACAGAGATACAGGCTCCACCAAAGCTGTGGCCCACAAGGATAACTCTTTCATCTGCTGGAAGAGTTGCCATGAATTCCATCAAAGGTTCAAGGTAATCTGATAGTGATCTGAGCTCATGTGCTTGCTTTGGGTGAATCCCGCTCGCAGCTAAGTCCAAGGCTGTTACTTTATGACCAGCCGATTTCAGTAGGGTTGCCACTTTGTACCAACTCCATGCTCCATGACAGGCTCCATGAACCAGCACAAAATGCCTCTCCTTCTTCTCCATCTCCTCCACCTTGTGTTGTCAGTTGTGTGTGACTATTGACAATTGCTTAATCTTTTATACTTTTTAGAAGAAAAACTAGAAGCCTCAATAATTGGACACGCTAGCTTGGCAATTCTTTTCTTCTTTTTTTAAGAAGGGTAAATTTTATGGTGACACTAAGGCACTACTAGCCAATAGGGATGGAGCCAAGTCTTGAAACGAGGGGGTGACAGAAGTATAAACTGAAAAAAAAAATAAAAAAATAAAAATTCAAACTCACAAATACACAAAATTATTGAAAAGAGAACTTGACTTTAAAAAAAAAAAAAAAATCTTCCAAATGTTTTGAACCTTTTCTTCTGAAAAAATCAAATATGGTACTTTTTTTTTTTTTTGAGAATGAAATCAAATATGGTACTTGATTTTCTCATAATCTCTACAAATAAAATATAATTTGAACTTATCATCTCATTAAATATTTAATAATCTACAAATTATTACACAAACACTCAACAACTAACTAATGAATTTCAAAGTTGAAAATAATCTCAAATTTTATTATTATTATTATTATTATTTTTTTTTTAAGATACTAACAGACAAACACCAAAAGACAAGCGTAGTACAAACAAAATTTAACACTATCAAGTAACAAATACACAGAATAGGACATGGTTGATGTGTTAGTCACTATTACAGTATTTTTTATAATAAAATATTACTTTAACTTTATTAAAGAGAGAAAGAGAAAAGGATGGAGCATTAGATGTTATCTGGCCCCCTCTCTTTCTCTTCTATTTTCGGTGAGTGTAAATTGTGGAGAGAGTTTTTAGAGAAAATGGATGTTTGTCCATAATTTACAAACTACACAATAAAATGTCTTTGTTTTGAAACTACTCAGCAAAATGCTTCGATTTTTTAACTCGACTTTAACAAAAACGAATTACAGGTGGAATTCGACATTAGCAATTTCGAGTTTTATGCAAATTTTTTTCTTTTAAATTTTTTTGAAAATTTAAGTGGAACTCGATACACGATATCAGCAATATCGAGTTCCACTTAAAAATATACATAGAACTCGATTTTGAGGATATCGAGTTTTACATAGAACTTGATTTTGTTAAAATCGAGTTTAAAAAACAATGAATATTTTCTAAATAGTTTCAAAATAGAAGCATTTTGCTGCATAGTTTGTAAATTAAGGGCAAATGCCCATTTTTCCTGAGAATTCTCTCATCTTTGCCTCTATTTTATTTTCTTCACAACTCAGATAATCAAATCAAGCTAATCCACTGACAAAAGTTTAGTAATTTTTGGCACTAGAGATTCAGATATGAGAGATAAGATATTCCAATCCTAAAACGAGGGGAGATTAGATATAATACCAAATTTGAGAGCGGTGGACTAGTGGTGGTGTGGTGCTAGTATATTTACTGCTACTGCTGTGTTGTGCTGTGCAGCCTATGCTGCTGTTGCCCAATTACCTAGGCCCAGCTAGGGGTGGCAAAATTTGTTACGACTTGTGAACCTAACACGACTAACCCATTTATAAACAGGGCAAGGGTTGAGGCTACACTAGTTCAGGTCATATTTTGGTCGACACGGCTGACCCGTTTAATAAACAGGTCGTGTTTGTTTAACATGTGAACCTGCCTAATCCATTTGACCCATTTAGTTTATAAAGTTATTAACTTTTGTTATTATTGCTTAATTTTTGTTGTAATTATATGTTTATTACTATATTTATAGTAATAATTGTATTTTAATTTTAGATATATGGAAATTGATAATAGGTTATTCAGGTTAGGCATGACCTATTAATCAAATGGATTATTAAATGGGTAATTTGTATTGATCTTTACATGATTTGTTAATTAAACAGGTTAAACATATCGTGTCGGGTCAACCTATTTAATAAACAGGTCGGGTTAGGGTTAAGGATTCTTGACACATTTATAAAATAGGTCGGGTTCGGGTCAACCTATATAACCGAATACTTATGACTCGACACAACATGACCCGACCTGCGAACATGAATTGCCACCCCTAGGCCCAACACCTCCCACTCCTTGCCTCTTAGTCCCTGGTCACACCTAGTTTAGTTTTCCTTTTTTTTTTTTTTCCTTTTTTTTTTTTTAGTGTCTTGTGTGTTGGGTGCCTTATTCTTTTAAAACCTTTCTCTTTTTCTTTTTTTCTTTTTTTCTTTTCTATTTTTTGGTGTATGTCTGCTTGGGTATTGTTTGGACTTAAGCTAATTTTTTAGCTGGTTAAATTTATTTTAAATTTTAGACTAATAAATTTTTTTTTTTTTTTGGTAACCCTTTAAAAAGATCAATAATATTGTTGAGGGGGCAAAGTGCAATTTTATTGAAGCAAATTGCTAAAATTAATACACACACACACACATATATATATATATACTAGTATTTTTTTTTTTTTTTTAAATTAGGTGGGGCCACTACCCCCCAGTCCAAGAATAGCTATGTCCCTGCTCGCCAAGTTACTTAAAAATGTCAACCTAAAATATTACAAAATTTAGTACATAATACTTATAAAGTATTATAAAGTGATAATTCACCAATCAATATCGTTATTAAAATCTATCACTCACATTCATTACATTGTACACACTTTCCATGGAGGTTTTAAACATCACCATGGAGGCGATGTCATTAAGGAGCAAATTGTCAAAAAAGTAAAAATGGGATGTTAAATCTTTGGAAGCCAATCTATATCAAAATCAATGAATAACAGCAAAATATTGACTCTTTATGTTCTTTGTCGGCACATTAAGTAGTAAATATAATTTTGTGGAGATAGGGTAGAAAGAACACATTCAGTTTTAACAATAATTTAAAACAAATTTAAATTTTATTCAAACAAAAAGTCTAATATAAAAAATTTCTAAACTTAAATCCCAAACAACCCCACATTTTTTTGTTTTGTTTTTTTTTTCCTCAAGTTGCATGATTTAACAATATATTATATAATAAAACTCCATAAACTCATATTTTATTCATTATTTTAACTACAAAAACTTAAATTTAAATAATTGATTGATGACATGACTATTAATATTTAATCATCTTGAAATTTTGCGAGCATGGAGAATGCATGAAGATAATGTAATCCAATGGTAGATTTGTTAAAATTCACATTCAATTAAAAAATATTAAGTGGTGTAACATTATTTAAAATAACACCAAGTGTAACTTTAACCCAACCCATAACATCATAGTGCTTACGTTCCATCACTTGCGTTGCATATATACGTACATTGGTACATATATATTGATGTTACTAGGATTTATTTTAAACAAGGGGTAGGCAAGGGTGTATATTGGTGTCATCATCTGAAACTTTCCATGAAGATTTTCTATCCCAAACATTGTATAATTGCCATTCAATAGTTTGTAAGATCTGATCTGGATGCCAAAAGTCTAAGTAGTGGGTTAATGAATAAGTAGGCTAATTATTGATGATGTCTTGATTTTAAGATCACAATAATTTCACCACAATTGAGGAGCAATATATTTTGGCTACTCTATTTATGTAGTATTTCCTTCCACAATTTACATTTACGGGAGCATTTTGGTCTTTTTTTAGGTTTAGGAGGGGGGGGGGTATGTTGGTCTTATTTAAGGCATCGAGGGCATTTTGGTCCTTTGTTGGCAACAGGGGTATTTTGGTCATTTCCTAAGCATCGGGGGTATTTTGGTCATTTTTCTAAGTTCAAAAGTATTTCGGTCATTTTTTACATTTAAGGGGGTATTTTGGTATATTTTAGGAAGAACTTCTTAAAAACCAAAAAAGAGTAAACCCTATTACAGCGCTTTTAAAAGCATTGTAATAGGGTCTACTCATAAGGAAAAGAGTAACCCCTATTACAACTCTTTTAAAAGCGGTGAGATATGGTTTACTCTTTTCCTTCTGGGTAAACCCTATAGCAGCGGTTTTAAAACCGCCAGAATAAGCTGTTTGCAAAAATTAAATAAAAATAAAAAAATTGAAAATTTTGTCCTATAGCGATGCTTGGGAAACGCCGTAATAGGTCCACCTATACCAGTGGTTTCGAAAACCGCCACAATAGGAGACCTATAGCAGTGGTCTTAAAAGTGCTGGCTTTGACCTGCCGACGCTGCCGTAGTAGGTCAACCTATACCGGCAGTTTCTAAAAGTGTTGCAATAGGTTGACCTATTACGGAGGTTTTGAAAAGCACTGAGAAAAAACACTGGTGTAGAACGAGTTTTTTGTAGTGTTCTACTTTTGTTGGTCTTGAAAAAATATATTTCCCCTCTATTTTGTTAAAAAATGCTTTTAAATTTATCACTGCGAGTTAATCATGATTAACTCGCAGTGATAAATTAAAAGCAGTGATAAATTTATTTTACCTTATTGATCAATAAGGTAAAATAAAAATAAAAATACATGAAAATGGAAGTAAATGAGGTCTACATACAATTACAACTTTGAAAAGGATGGAAAAATTATGCACATTGAACTGCATACACATACTATGTGTATTGCTCTAGTACTAAAAGGAAATGCTAGCAATCAGTTGTCCAATCAATGCTCATATGTAAATAAGGTGAGAAAAATTAGTGGTTATAATAAAGAATGTGAGAGAGAAAAAAAACACCCTTAAATAAATTTGGCTAATGTGGCAGTTGAGTATTTTTAACCATTTGATCTCATGTAAATCAATGGCTTAAAAAATGTGTAACTTTTATGGATTTACAGTAAGTATAACTTGAACCCATCTCATATATATATAGGTTGGGTTTAAGTTTTACTTTGTGTAACTGTAAGTAATATTACACCACTCAATATTTTTTAATTGGATGTGAATTTTGACAAATCCACCGTTAAATTACATTATCGTTGTATATTCTCTATGCTTGCAAAATTTTAAGGTGATCAAAGATTAATAGTCATTTCATCAATTAATTGTTTAAATTCAAGTTTTTGTAATTTAAAATAATGCATAAAAAACGAGTTATGGATTTAATAGTAAATAACATCCAATTGGCATAAATGTTAAGAATATATAAAACATGTAATTTCAACGATGGAATTTTCCAAATATAAATTTTATAACAAGTTATTGGATAGTGTAACATTGCTTAGAGTTACAACAACAATTTTCTAGCTCTAACACTGCTAGTCACAAGTCATATCACACACGCAGATATTGCCGAGTGAGGAACAAAAACTTTCAAAGATTCAAGAACTCATGAGTTATGTCCTGTAGTAGTACTAGTGGTGTGGATTGGAGCGTACCTCTTATATAGAACGAGGGTCTCTTGTTTGTTCTTAGAGTCGGTTGAAGTTGACGCCAACAATGGTACTTGCCAGAGAATCGGGTGTTCATACTTATCACAATCAAAATCACTCGTCATCTGACTGTGATCTTGAATGGATTCTCATTTTGTAGCTCTAATTACTATATTTAAACTTTGACACCATATCAGATAAAGCACAATATGCATGTTATGTTTGTAGACAATTCTATATTTATAATTTTGGATGGTTACACTACTATGCAAGTTGCAAGGTAGTAGTTCAGCTTTTATTTTGATGAAATTGTATAATTTTGTTAAGTGCAGATAAGTATGGTTGGAGATTATGTTCATATGGAGGTGGCCACATGTTTAAACATGGCTAGGACTAAACAAAATAGATGGTTTTATCAATGTATGCCACATTTTGAAACAACTATTATGAATGATTAACTGATTTATATGTGTAGGATTCGAAATTGAGCATTTTTTTCACTTGCTTTTGTTGTATAGAACCACAAAAATAGTTTCATATGGACCATAGAATTACCAGTCATTTTTTAGACAAATACAACATTGCATTGAGCACCCGAATACATGATGCAAGTAAATCATATTCAATACCTCATAAGGGACAGCAAGGGTAGATTATTTGTTATTGTGCATTTGTAAATTCTCTGACATTATGTCTTTTTAGAAAAATATGTTATTTCAGATATACATAGTGAAAAATACATTCCAAATTCCAGCACACAAACAGCATAAATAAGAAATTTAAGAATATTTATCCGCAATCTCTTGGAGACATGAGCACAGCTCCTTCGGTTTAGAAAACATGACCATGTGATCAGAACCAGTTATTACCTTCACTTCATCTGTTGGATTATTCTCGATCATCCACCTTTGAAAATCCTCCTTTACAAGATTATCTTGGTCACACACAATATAAACTCTACGAACAGACCCATATTTCTCCTTGGTTAGTTTTGCTTCTTTTAACAACAATGCATCATCACCATAAAGATGGAAAGGTCTCACCAAAGACATGGCAAGCGTCAAATCCTAATTCAGTTCATCATTAATCATTGTCAAGTAAATTTAATATATATATATATATATATATTAGCTAATTGTTTAAGAATTTGAAACTTATACAAGTTATTAAATTGATGATTGCATGCCCAACTAAGTTTTCTGATTTTTCTTTTTAATGTTTTCTTCCTAATCAACATGTGACAATGTTAAATATATATGAGGTTAAAGAAAAGTATAAACTCTATATCTTACCTCAGGTGGGGAGAGCTGGTATAACTTGGTTGCCATGAAATTGGACCCAAATAGCCATGAGGTTGGTGGGTTGTTGGGCCCTTGATCGAATGTGAATTGTGAGTCCATGAATGATTCCAACCTTTGAAAGAACTACATATAACCAAAGATATCATTATGCACATTTGGGAACTAGTATGAGAAAGAACAGTGACCACTGACTAAATGAGGGATTTGGAGCCCCTTTGATTGTCCTAAATTTGAGAAAGGCAAATTGAAAATCTATGATCTAAACATTATCGAATTCACAGTAAAACATGTAATAATTTCATTTACCTTTTTAGCTAATCTTTTCATGGGACATTCCTATGATACTATCCCTCATAGGTATATCCTCCATAAGGTCACATCACATACCCAAGCTCAACGGTTTTGTTTATAATAAAAAACGGTCAAAGTCTATTCTAAATAGTTTCAAGTCCTTTAACATCACCACTACGCACCCTTGGAGCGATGATTATTATAAGTATTTGTGTGGTGTGGGGGGCAGAGGTCAGGGTTCAAGTCTCTAGAAGTAAGTTTCACAAACATTTACACTTAGATTATGCTAGATTAGAATCTCTATCTTGTATCGGCGAAAAAAAAAGGTCCTTTAACATCCCAAGTATATATAATTGTTTTTGATAAAGTGAGATTCGATGCAATTACTCCTCTCTTCTCTCACAAAAAGTTTTACCACGCCCTCTTTTTAACTTTAACTTTTTAACTATTTTTTACTTTATTTTATTCAATAGTTGAGATTAAAAGTTGCTTTTTTCAATTCTCAATTTTAACCTAATCTCAATCCATTGTTGATCACCAGGCCCCATCCCATAACTTCTATGATTTGATGTGTGGTAAAGAACCTAATAACCACATTGAACCAGCGATCAACAATGACTTAAAACCATCATGAAGTGGGGCATGAATTCAAGGATTGAGATCTGGTAGATATTGCACCATGCAATACCAATTTTAAGGGTTAAGATTGAACTTGATAAGTTCACTTTTAGTCTCAATCCTTGAATCAAAAAAAAATTTAACCTTTTAAATTTTTATCTTTTTTTACTTTTTTTACTATGATACCTTTTACTCAAGGGTGTAGCAAAAAAATTTTACTAAGGGAGGCCGAATTGTAGTATTAATACAATAATCATATATGATTATTGTATTAAGAATATTGTGATATATTAAAGATGATAATTTGTATTTAATAAATTTATGAATTATATAATTCATAAATTTATTAAATACAAAATTATCATCTTTAATATATCACAATATTCTTAATACAATAATCATTTTTCATAGTCGTTGTATATTATCATATAGCAAGAATAATGATAAAAGAATGATGATGATTTTTAGAGAGAGAGAGAGAAGAAAAATCCCTCCTGCAAATTCATTTCAGCAAACCGTATGCCACATCCAGACAAAAATTTGATTAATGATCAGATTTTTTGTTATAGGTAAAAGGAGTTTGTTTTTATTTGTGTTGAGAAAATAAAAAATCTATCCTTGTTTTTACCGCTCACAACTCAATTACACTATTGCACTGAATCCAAATCCTACTTTCTAACACAAAAATAATAAACAAAACAAGGGGAGGATACAAACTCCAATAGACTTTAGTGATATTGCAAATAAGAGCACATTTGTTTCGATGCAAAATGTTTTGATATTTGGAGTTTAGTCTGAATGGAAAATCACTAATGAACCATTTGTCAATCTTACTACAAACAACCCATAGATTTGGAGAAAAGAAATTGATCAAGCAAGGAGAGTCTTCCCAATCGACAATCTCATTGTGAACTAGTTGTAGATCTAAAGGAAAAAAAAAATTTGATTGAGCGAAAGGGAGAGTCATCTCAATAGCTGATCTCACCACCATGCAAAGCTTCAACACCATCAAAACGACGTTGCCAAGACAAGCACCACTGATCTCCTTAGGTCTCGATATGTTGAGTCATGGTGTGGGTGGTTGACAATGGTTTGGGGTGGTGGCCATGATGAAGAGGAGTGTGGTAGTTATGGTGGGTGGAAAATTTGAAAGAGGGGAGGGAGGAGGTCTCGTATTCAAAAGCTTTGGGGTATAAATTGCTTTACACCATTTTCAATCGTGCCAAATACGTGGGAAAAAAAAACAAAAACAAAAAAAGGAAGGGGGGGGGGGGGGTGTGGGAGGAGGGGGGAATGTTTCCAAAAGATATTTTATGTTGAAACAAGTGTAACGTTAAAATCATCATGCACATTTTTTTAATGGGTGATGTAAGAAACAATCCAATATTTGAAACTCTTGTTACATACATGTAATATTTGTAGCAGTGTGGGTGTGTATATTTGGGCACACATTCCAAAAGACACATACAATCGCAATGAATTTACATATGCAAGTCAGTATAATATTGTCATAAAAAAAATTTGAGCATTATGCAAGCCATTACAATATTGAGAAGTGCATTCCTTTTTCAAAAAAAATGAGCATTATAATAACTCATAATTGAGCTTTTTTTTTTAAATTTGTGCCCTTAAAGACACTCAGTTAATAAGACTCTTCTTTAATAAGAGATTAAAAAGAACCACGAACTTTTTTAATGTTGAGAAAAGAGCGAGTCTCGTGTGAGGCTGAGGCCTGCATAAGACTAAAATCTCAATCTCAATTCTCAAAGCCAATAAGCTTGGTCTGGTCCATTACTAGGCAACCCCGCACGGATGGTTCTAAGGGTCACAACAATGGCATGGTCCTTTCAACTAATAATACAATACTAAAATGGGTCTACTAATCAACACTGCTCATTTCTCTGGTTATGTTTGTGTTGTTCTCCTTTCTCTGGCAATAATGTCTTACTCAGCAAAAATAAATAAATAAAAATTCAAGACTGCTCATCCATGTAATTGCTCACCTTGCAACACCAGAGCAGTGGCTTTGCTCGGGTGGAGACTCGTGCAGTGATAAAAGGTGGTCACCTTTTGCCATATATGTAACAGGCTTCTTTTCAATATCGAGACCTCAACTTTAACTTATCATAAGCTTTTTTTTTTTTTTTTAATAATAAAATCTATGCCATACAAATTTTAATGTCATTTTTAATGACAAAATGATCTGATTATGTTCAAACATGTCCTATTACTTTTTGGGGGGAGAAAGCTTCAAATGTAGAGGAAAGATTTGATGAGTTATGTTTAAGAAGAAACCAAAGCCTGTTCAGAATTTTTCTGAGTCCATTTTTTTCATGGCATTGCCAACCCATCTATTATCTTAAGATTGTCAAGTTAGATTGTCTTACAATATATCTAATAGTATCAACTTAGAGAGAGAGAGAGAGAGAGAGAATAGTACCTCATCATATACTGCAGAGAAATCGAAGTCAGGACCAGGCATAAGGGCTGTGGCATATACTGCAACAGAAACTTTCTCAGGGAACTTTTCCATGGCAACAGAATTACAGGCTCCACCCAAGCTGTGGCCCACAAGGATCACTCTTTCCCCTGCTGGAAGAGATGCCATGAATTCCATTAAAGGCTCAAGGTAATCTGATAGTGTTCTGAGCTCGTGTGCTTGCTTTAGGTGAATCCCACTGGCAGCTAAGTCCAACGCTGTTACTTTATGACCAGCCGATTTCAGCAAGGTTAACACTCTGTACCAACTCCATGCTCCATGACCAGCTCCATGAACCAGCACAAAGTGGCTCTCCCCCTTCTCCATCTCCACCTTGTGTTGTCAGTTGTGTGTGACTACTGACAATTGCTTCATCTTTTACTTTGTAGAAGAAAAACTAGATCTAGAAGTCTCAATAATAGGACACGCTAGCTTGCCTTTTCTTCTTCTTTCTTTTTAGGAGGGGAAAATTTGATCGTGACATTTTGGCATTACTCCCAAGTGACTTAAAAGGTCATCGTGCAATATTACAAATTTTAGTATATAATACTTTTTAAAATCTAACACACATTCATTACATTGTACACACTTTCAATGGAAGTTTTAAAACTCACATGTACGTTGTAAACATTTCCATGGAGCCATCAATGGAAGCATTTCCATGGAGCCATCAATGGAAGTGATGTTATTAATGAGCAAATTGTCAAAAAAGTAAAATGGGATGTTAAAGCTTTAGGAGCCCATCTATACCAAAATCAATGAATAACAGTAAAATCTTGACTCTCTCTATTTTTTGTCGGCACATTTTTATTTGAGTACAGCTTATTTAATTGAAATTGAAAACTTTTTACTAAAAGTATAGAAAATAATGTTAAAAGTTAGCTAAATAGTATAATGAGACCTATAAATAGTATAAAAAAGATGCTAAAAACTAAAATAAGCTAAAGCTTGTTTGTAGCTCATCCCAAACGAGCTAAAGTAGTAAACATAATTTCTCTTTATGCGGAAATAGGATTGAAGGTCAAAAAGAACACATTCTGTTTTGTTATTTCCTCTACAATATTAATGATGTTGGCATTAGATTTCTTTTCAATTGTTTCTAAACTTCTTTATTGTAGGGATTTAGTTGGTGATTGATTATAGACAATATCTTAACCCTTTTTTTTATGTGGTAGAGTATCTTAAGAACTCTAAAGAATCTTGGTTCGTTGTATTTGTATTAGTGTGAATCTTGGTTCGTTGTATTTGTATTAGTGTTATTATGCCTGTCTTTTGAGGCAGTGTGAGTTTCTTTGTTTATTTCCAGTGGTCTTTTGATGGCTTGTGTTGTACTCTGTTTTTCTGATAATGAATTTTGAGCTAAATTACCCACACACACAACTTTGTAAACATTTTGTTGGAAAATTTGTAATAACTTTTAATTTTAACATTTTCATATGACGTCTACATTTGTGGGTACAATACTAAAGGAATGTATAAGTCGTGTCTTAGCATTGTTAAACCAGAAGTTGAAGATGTTGAAGATAAGCTAGAGGCAGAATCAAGTAAAGCACTCTCTGCTACAACTACAAGTCCTTTTTAGTCTTCTAAATAGATGGTTCCTTTGATATTGATGACATGCTGTTTAGACCTAGAATGCATTATAAGTCCTACCGTGTAAAGAAAACTGAAGATTAGTTAAATTAGTTAAATGTAGAGTTTGTAAGCATCAGTTACAAATTTGTTACTAGTTTGAGCTCTCTGGTCAGTGCAGTTAGCCTACATCTTGCATATATATCATACCTGTACAGATTACAAAATAGTTAGAGAAATACATTTTCATTCTCTCATTCTTTCTACTTCTTCTTTTCTCTAGCTTCTGCATTCCTTGCTTTTCACGCAAGCATCCACTGGGATATACGGACATTTTCTGCTCAATGATGCAATACAATTCATTCTTCCCTTTTACTCATTTTTTAGGAAAACCGTAGAAAACTAAACAGATTATATATAACAGGATTTAACTGTAAACTACCTCAACTGGCTGTTGCAGTCAGGTGGCTATTACTCCTCTTCATCCACTGCTCAATATTAATTCAATTGGTAAAATCAAACACCGCAACAGAATGTCTGCAAGAATATCGCACAGAGACTTGAGATGAGCTTCAAAGTTCTCTTTTCAATTGTGTCCCAGTTGCCTGGATATCTTTCCATCACTAGTAAACATATTCATCTGAAACATCTGGAACAGCTAAGCCATCTAGCTGACATTACTCCAAAGAAATAAATGATGCTCTGCGAAGTTTGTTCGGTTCAAGCTCCTAAGTAATGCCTCAATAATATTTCTCTTACCTGAAGCAGAGCTCCTGAAATCTTGTCAAACTGCAAGACAAGGGCAAGCAGCTTAGATAACTGTAGTCTCTCTAGGATCCCCAAGCTATTTATTAATTCTGGTCCTTTAATTCATTGAAAAATAAAAAATAAAGAAAGAAGAAGGCAATCAAGACAAGTGTACAAGAAATAATCTTTTTTTTTTTTTAAAAGCAAATAGTATTCCCACATACCCCCTGTTCTACAGATACCATGGTGAAGCGGTTACAATTTCAACAGGTAACTGCCCCATTAGTCTCCATGTGTGTGTCGGTGTATCTTGAAAAGAATTTTCAAAAGTTTCAAGTTTTTACAATCTGAAATGACAAAATGATTTAGAGCAATACATGTATAAAGGACCATCAATAGAAACATCATCTTTTCTTTTTGAGAAAGAATAGAAACATCTTTTAGATTACCTGCTTACTAACCAGTCCTGAGACCTTTTTCAATGTAGAATCTAAAACATCTCTCAAACACTTGAAAACAAAAATTAAGTAGAATGTTATGGACAAGATAAATAGAACGAATGCTCCAATATGATATCAAAATCGAAAATTGGTGAATTAAGTCATTTCATCTAAGAAGCACTGTGAGGGGCAAAACAAATGAATACTGAAATGCAACTCCCAGACATTCAAGTACCATATACAGAGTCATAAGATTATTATGTAAAGGTGTATGTAAATTGTAGCTATAGACATACAACTAGTACTAAGAAGAAACAGACTACAAGTTCATATCATTTTCCCAAATTACTCATAAAGAAAAACAACACTGCGTTGACGTCAATAAGCCTTAGCTGCTGTTAAGAAATGAGTATGTTGAGAAATATTAAGTATATCATCCATATTGTACAGGGCATCAGCCAGTTTAGGTACCTGAGATTAGCCACTTAGAATAGATTAATAACACAACTTCCTTTTTTTTAATGTAACAGTGATGAGAAGTTTACTGGAAGCACAATGTGTTCAATGTTATGAATACCCACCGTTTCAAAAGCACTTTGGGATTATATGGAAAGAGGTTCTTCTTGTGAAGACTTTCAACAGAATTTCTCAATGAAAGCAAGCACTCTTTGGCTTCTTCAAATGGCTTTGTTATATAGTGCTGACTTCCATATCCATGGTCTCTCTTATATTCCTTCTCCTGTGATGTGATAATTCCATTGTTTTTCACAAGCATAGGTGTTACATCTGCCCCAGAATTTGAGCCATCCAATGAAACTTTTCTTTTCTTGCAAGAAGATTGTTTAATAACTTTCCCATTAAATGAAAATTCCACAAATAAGCTCCATGAGTCACATATTATACGCAAGCACCTATGAAGAAACATATAAAAACTAGAGAAATTAAATGTCACCATTACAGCAATATCGTATATAAAGAAAGCATGAGAAACAGAACTCTGCTTGTTTTCTGCCTTTATAGATGTAAGAAAGAATTCATTAAAAGCAAGGAAGACCAAAAGTTAATGAAGTAAAACCATCGAATTAGCCTAACCTAACAGCCTAAGTAACCATCACTAGTGAACTGCACACAGGCTTGAAGGTCAAAGCAGGAAAAGTTCCCATCAGTGATTGAAGTAAATAGCTTTCCAAAGTTTATCTTCTTCTTTTTTTTGAGGTGGGGAGCAACTAGTAAACGTACCTTAAAAGATATTCTGCACAACTGATTCCCATATCTTTAGATATAAGGTAATCAAGAAGAACTTCATGATCATAGTGTAACTGCAAATTATAAATAGAAGAACGTCATAATTCCTTTTTTTCCCTTTCAAATTGACTTTAGTTCAAACTAATGAATAGACAACATTCATAAGAGGGAGGGATTGTCCAAAATGTTCCATTTTTTGGGTTGCATAAAACTTGCCTTTGAAAGAAATAGATGGAACAGGCATATGGGACTAAAAACATTCGAAACATGAAAAGGAATATCTTCTTTTACATCCTGAAATGTCCCTTTCTCTTTGTGATACCTAGGTACAACCCAAGAGATTGTTAGATTAGTTTCCAACCAACTTAATTATCAATTAAAACAACCACAACATGAATTGCTCACTGTTGCTCTGTGCAAAAAGGTATGCCAAGCAGTTGCAAGAGCATTTTAAATAATATATCATCCTACAGTTCAAGAGAAGAACAAGAAATTAGAATATAGAAATTCTATGAGAAGAAAATATATAAGAAAAGAAGAAAGAACAGAATTTGGAAGAATAGTACATTGCAGTGCGCGAAAAATGGCATTCTCAGAGTAATATACCTTTTCTCTTGGTAATTTCCATACCTCAATAACATGATTATTCTTGCGCAGCCAAATACAATTTTATTGCTTTGGAGTTCAAGGAAAATAAATTATTTTGAATACAAACAATATGCCTCTAAAACAAATTGACATCCATGAATCAAATAACCTGTGAAAAATAGCTTCCTCGTCTAGAACAATTATTATTCTACAAGCACTTATGCTATTAAAGCTACTGCATTAACTCAACTGATACCTAAGATCAGTGTTAACTATATTACCTCTTTTCCTACCAAAAGAAGAGAGAAAGATGTACTACGTCATCACATTATAAATTATTTTGTGATATGTTCTGTTCCAATCAGCAATTTATTGCCTACCAGGTTGCT
The DNA here is from genome assembly GCA_023621385.1 of Quercus gilva. Taxonomy (NCBI): domain Eukaryota; kingdom Viridiplantae; phylum Streptophyta; class Magnoliopsida; order Fagales; family Fagaceae; genus Quercus; species Quercus gilva. The sequence continues at coordinate 9,811,111 of CM042478.1, read as the reverse complement.
TAACCATACAAACATGAGGAAAGACGTGTAAAAACAAAAATGGAAACCCTCCCACTTTGATTGTCAACTGATGTCTACAGTATGTATTGCTCAAATTAGGTAAACTTCAAATCCCTAACAACCTGTCCAGTTTTTTGCATAGATATGTCCCTAAAGAACAAGAAGTTGAGTTCAGGAATTCCTATCTCATATAAATACCAACCTAAGAAGCTCTTCACACAATCCAGGATGTTATCAGATCAGAATGTGCATGGATACTGAAACCTCTAAAATCTTCCTACCAGAGTTCAAGAATTTCCTTGTACTTGCTAGCAGAATGTGACAGGCTGCAAAGTGGAAACTATTCAAGCCGGAGTTCAGTGAAGAAAACATGCACAGCTTTTTGTGGGTGTGTGTGTCCGTCTGTGACTGAGAGTAGTTATATGTTTAGCTATAACATAAGAACTTAGCTTAAACAAATGTTACAATAGATAATAAAAAATGAGACCAACAAGAAGTATAGACTTTTTTTTAACAAGTCACAAATTATGACACAAGTATTCAGTACATCAAATATAAGCTGAATAAGTACAAGAACTCAGCATGTACAAATGCAAGTTCACGATATATGCATATTCAGGTGCAAATCATGATTTTTTGCTTGGGGAGGGGGAGGGGACTGTAATCTCAAAATATAATTAATTAATTAATTGACACACATATATAAACGAACACCACCAGGAAGGTCTTGATTCAATTTCTCTTTTAGACTTTTTAACATTATGAATTTTGATTAGATATCATTCTTTCATATCAGATTGTATAAAGCTCAATAAAAAAATTTCATACAATATTGAGAACTATATAGACTTAAATTTTACACTAAAAAATGAATGTGAATAAGATATTTATATTTTTTATGTCATATAATTATAGCTTTATTCTCATTCTATGAGATAATTTTGCTACTTGAAAGTCTTAACCTAATTGAATATTGGAATCTAAAATAACTAACTCTTTTTTTTTTTGTTGGGGGGTGGGGGGGTGGGGTGGAGCAACAAAAAAAATTTATATATAAAGGTATTAATACATTTTTCAAAATTTGTGGGGGATCCCAGCACCTATTTTCGCCCATGCACAATTTAGGAATATAGCAAAGGCATATGACCTTATAAACTTGCACAAAATCACAACATTGTTAAAGGGGTAGGAAAGACAAACCTCGTGCATAAATAATTGGAGTAAGGATGAGGCAAAATTGACACATCTTTCCATATACATTTCATGGTCCAAAAATGTTTCAGTTGGAAAATGCCCTTGAAGCCACTTATGGAGCTCTAACAAACCCTTCTTCCTAAAGCAGCATTCCAGGCCTGAATTTGACTCATACATTATGCGTGAGTTCGGAGTTGCACAAAGACACTGCTTCTCAGTGTTTTCTTTCAGACTTATCAAAGTGAAGGAGATTTTTAAGAAAAGAAAAATAGTCTGCCTCTGTATATGGCGTGAATGCAGATGTGTTTCTCCATCAGAAACATAAATAAAAAATGGAGAGCCTTCTAGACAATCATCCAGAGAAGACTCAGCTTGGGTTATGGGTTGCCACAAAAGCTCTTGAAAGTAAGTATGAAGAAGTTGCAACCATGAAACAAGAGTGGAACATTCCAGACATGTTTGAAAACTAAGCCTGATCATTAGAACCTGCAGAAAATATTTAAGTTGCTTTACTACTTAGACCAGACTTATTAGAGAGAGAGACTGGCTGGAATTGTAAAGTAAACACACATTTATAGTGCAATGAACAGGGCTGCATTCTTTTACATATATATAAGTGATCACCACAACATATTTCCTAGAACCTTTAATACCAACAACTATTTATGTTACTATTCAGTTATCCTTGTTGAAGTTTATGAAGTTCAAAGAATCTCTAATTAAGTTCATCAAGCAAAAACTTTAAGTCCAAACCTTTACTTTTTATAAGTAAAAATTATCATCAATCCATACCAATAACTTGTGTCTAAAGTACTGAGAGATGCATGTATCGACATAATCTCCTTCCTTGCCAAGGCACCAGTATAAAACTTTAGGCACAAGGTTAATGATTTTATAACGAATTGGGTGCTTATCTATGCAACCACCTGCGGCTTCCACAAAATCACTTTCATCAACCAATGAACAAAGTAGCTGAAGAAAATTTCCAAGAAAAACGATGCTTGGCTCATGACACCCACTGATGTTTCTGAAAAATAAGGCATCCGCACAAAAATTCTTCTGAGTGACACTGTTCTGACCAACACGAACCTCTTCAAATAAATCCCAATGCACATTTGAAAGACAAGAATCTACAGAATTTAAATACACTTCAAGAAGTTGATCATCGTCTTCTCGCTTCAAATATTTCAATATATTACGTAAAACTCGGATAATGCCAGCCACTGTGCACCAGTTAGCATTTGTCAGTCTTGGTCTTATGACATCATCAAACTTCGATGAATCAGAATTAAAATCTTCAGCTTCACTACTTGATCGTGCAGAAGGATATGAAAGTGTGTTATTGATAGCCAATTCCAAGCAAACACACACCAAATGAATGAATCCATCCCAGTTGGTTTTCTGCAAAAACATTCATAGTCATGAACATAACGCAGACTACAAGGTTTATAAATTGAGCTTTCAAAACAGAAAATTGTAACATACAGATGTTGCAACAAACTCGGAAATGAAACTAAGGACATTGCCTGCCAGATGTTGAATATATTGATTCTCCAAAGTAAGCAAAACTATCTGCCATGAAAAAGCAAAATCAAACCTAAGGATTGCAGAAACTGAAATGATAGCATCGCCAACTACACACTACAAATTTAGAGTACACAGGAATTAAAAATAAATAAATAAATATATATATATATATATTCAAGAATAACGAAAACAAGAGCATTGCTAAAACAGGCTCAACTCTTAAAAATTAAATAAAGAGCCATTAATCTACTTTGTGCCCTTGAATTTAGTAAATTCAATATTTGCATCCTAAATTTTAAAAGCTGCAATTTCATCCATGTGTATAAACTAGTTCCCTTTAAATTATGTAGTGAAAAAATTGTAACTTTTGAAATTTGGGAGATGAAAATGAAACTTAACCAATTTTAAGCAAAACAAAGAAAAAGAAGAATCATAAAAAATAAAAAATAAAATGGCTCACAAAAAATCAGAAACCCTAGAGAGATTTTGATAAATTGCAATAGAAAGGTTGATATTTAAAAGAACAAATAAAAGTGAAATAAAGAAAGAATACCAAGTGAGCTACAATGTTAGCCAAACAGTGATTGTCGTCGTCAGAATGTGATGCACATCCACCTGAGCACGAAGCCGATTCCAAGTCCTTAACATTGTGAGAGGAGTAGGCATTGAGTTTTGGAGTCCAAAGCTGAATTTGTTTCAAGACCTGAAATACCAAAAAGAAAGATTATTAGAATTATGATTGAGATAATTTTTTTAATTTATTAGGGGTCAAATGGAGAAGCAGTTCGAGATTGAGATTGAGATTGAGAAGCGAACTTCAGAAAGAGCAATCAGAATCTGTTTCTCTTTGTCTTTGTCTTTGTCTTTGTCTTTGGGTAAAGAAGAAACGGAAGTGGAGTGAGAGTGGTATGTATGATGAACCGTGAATTGATGGAGAGAGTTGTCGATCAGACGGCAGAGACGTGAACAATTTGAAGAAGAAGAAGAAGAAGCGGCTGACATGTTTAACTTTGCCTTTTGGTTCAGAGTTCAGACTTCAGACTCAAAACGATGCATTTTTCCGCGCCTAGCTCTGCTCTTGTGTGTATGCGTAATGTTCTTCTTCTTTTTTTTTTTTTTACCGTGTTTTAACTTATAGCGTATCATCGTATTAAAATAAATACTAATTGATTTTTTGATATAAATAAAAATTGAATTTAAAATTTTTTATTCAACGGTTAAAGACAAGAATCTATCATTTATGTGTGTAATGTGTATATATTATTATGGGAGAGTTTTTTTTTTTAATTAGTTTATTTTATTTGCAATTCTTTGGTTTAAGATTTCAACTTTCAAGAAATGGCATCTTTTATAGTTTTTTTTTTTTTTTTGAGAGAATACTCTTTTATAGTATTTTACTTATTTATATCTTTGATTTCAAAATAATAGTTAAAAAATAAAATAAAAAACTAAACTCCACTTATTCATTCTCCAGCATCTATTATTTCAAAAGGAAAAAAAAAAATTTGAAAAGGAGCACTAAAATATAAATATATGGTTTAAAATTCTATTTAAATCCTATAATTAAACTCTATCAAAAATAATAATAAATTAATTCATAAATTATATATATATATATATATATTATAAATTCTATAGGAAGTATAAAAAGTAACAATGTCAAATTAAGTTCTAATTTGCTTACCAATAAAAAAAAATTTAATTCTACTAAATTTATGTTAAATTTTGTTTCTCAAAATAAAATTTATGTTAAATTTTAAATATAATTCCGTTTCATTTAAATGATATGAAGTTTAATTTTTTTTTTTTAAGGTTTAATAAGATTTAATTTGTTATTTTTAAGATTATAGGCATAAAATCTAAATTTTCATAAATATAACTGATTTATTTTTTTAATATAAACAATATATTAAATGATAGTTACACACGCGCCTACTCAAAATAAATAGAGTACAAACTCTCTGCAGTTTTTGTAGGTAAGAAGCACTTAAAAGTAAGAAGTGAAGTTTTACTAAGTACTAACCTTTATATGCCACCATTGCATGAGACATCTTGCTTGGCAAGCCTTATACAAAAATGCACCACTATAACCTCACTGAGAAAAGCGCGCCAACTTCACGCTCTCCTCCTAACTACCACAACTGTCAATGCAGGAACTCCCTATCTGAACAACAATCTCCTCTCAATGTATGCACGCTGTGGCTCCCTCCGCGATTCCCACTTGGTGTTCGACAAAATGCCTCAGAGAAATCTTGTTTCCTTCAATGCGCTTATTACAGCATATTCTCGAGTCCCGGACCATGCAATCTTGGCCTTTGAATTGCTTGCTCAAATGGGAATTGAATACTTGAGGCCAAATGGTTCTACTTTCACCAGCTTGCTACAAGCGTCCTCTTTGTATGGGGATTGGTTGGTTGGTTCTTTGCTTCATGCCCAAGTTGTGAAATTTGGGTTCTTGAATGATGTTTGTGTTCAAACCTCTTTACTTGGGATGTACTCAAATTGTGGGGATTTGGAATCTGCAAAAAGAGTTTTTGAGTCTATAGATGATAAAGATGTCATGGCTTGGAATTCTATAATATTTGGGAACTTCAAGAATGATGAGCTCAAAGAAGGGCTTGATGTCTTTGGTAGGATGGTAAGGACAGGTGTTATTCCAACCGAGTTTACGTATTCAATGGTTCTAAATGCGTGCAGCAGATTGGGAGATTTTCATTCCGGGCAACTTATCCATGCCCAAGTTATTGTTTCAGATGCGCTAGCTGATTTGCCTTTGCAAAATGCCCTCCTTGACATGTATTGTAGTTGTGGTGATACCCAGATAGCATTTAGTGTGTTTTGTAGAATTGAAAATCCAGATTTAGTTTCATGGAACTCAATGATTTCTGGGTATTCAGAGAATGAGGAAGGAGAGGAAGCCATGACTCTATTTGTCCAGTTGCAAGGTATGTCTCTTCTTAAACCAGATGAGTATACTTATGCAGCCATCATATCTGCGACTTGTGCGTTCCTTGCCTCTAATTATGGGAAACCTCTCCATGCCCAAGTTACAAAAGCAGGATTTGAGAGGAGTGTCTTTGTAGGAAGTACACTAGTGTCCATGTATTTCAAAAATGCTGAAGCTGAATCTGCCAAGAAGATCTTTAATTTGATTTCAGAGAAGGATGTTGTTCTCTGGACTGAAATGATCTTAGGCCATACTAGAATGACTGATGGGGAGAGTGCAATTAAATTCTTCAATGGAATGTGTAGGGAAGGCCATAAGATTGATAGTTTTGCTCTCAGTGGAGCGTTGAGTGCATGCGCTGACCTTGTAATATTGAAACCCGGGGAAATGATTCATTCTCAGGTGGTAAAAAGGGGATATGATGCTGAAATGTCTGTCACTGGGAGTTTGATAGATATGTATGTCAAAAATGGTGACCTTCACTCAGCTCAATTAATATTTTCCCAAGTTTCAAACCCTGATTTAAAGTGCTGGAACTCAATGCTCGGAGGATACGGTCATCATGGAATGGTGATGGAGGCATTGCAGCTCTTCGAAGAGATAATAAATTCCAGTCTAAGACCAGATCAAATAACATTTTTGTCTGTACTCTCTGCTTGTAACTACAGTGGATTAGTAGAAAAGGGAAAATTCTTGTGGAATTATATGAAGGAAAATGGTTTATCACCTGGGCCTAAACACTACTCTTGCATGGTAAGTTTGCTAAGTCGAGCTGGATTATTGGATGAGGCAGAAGAAATGATAATCAAATCACCTTTTAGCGAAGATAAACTTGAACTATGGAGAATTTTGCTAAGCTCATGTGTAATCAGAGGAAATTTGAGAGTAGGAGTTCGTGCAGCAGAGCAAGTTCTAAGGTTGGATGCTGAAGACAGTGCTACCCATATCTTGCTTTCAAATCTTTATGCTGCTGCAGGGAGATGGGATGATGTTGCAGAAATGAGACAGAAGATAAGGGGATTGATGTTGGAAAAGGATCCTGGACTAAGCTGGTTTGAGGCCGAGAATAATATTCACGTATTTGCCTCCAGCGACCAAATACACCCCAAGGTTGAAAAAGCCCAAGACGAACTAAAGAGGCTACGACCAAACATGATGAGATCAGAAACAGATGAATTTGATGCGAGGGTTTATTCTACATAGGATATACAAACTGGGAAACAAAGCAATAGCAAATATACCTGCAGCCCAACCAACCATATGACCATGCCTTCACACCGGTTTTAAGCTCACCTTCAATCCAAGGTGTTCAATTCAGGCTTGGCTTAGACATGGTTGATCAGGCAACACGACTAACAGTTCTGTGTTCTACAAAATTCTTGAGCGATAAATGTCCAATATCTGTGCCCTCCAGCCAAGTTTTGCATGAGAAGAAAGCGGAACTTCAAAATCTTTTGTGTAACAATATTTCAGTCTTGGAAACCTGACAATTCTATTAACGAGTTGTCTTTTTTTTTTTTTTTTTTTGGGTAAATAAATTGTCATATTCATAAACCTCGAAGCGTTACATTTTGCTTCACTTACAATATTTCAGTCCAAAATGTCTGGACCTTCTTCAAAGTTCATGTTCGGGTTAGTTTTCCCAAAATGGTAAGACTTGTCACCTCATAAACACAGTAAGGAACCTCTATAGATATCACATTCTTCAGAAAAATATTCCAAGCCTTAGCAAATACAGTCAGTATTTTTCCATTGAAATAAATACTTCCATATTATTCTGAGAAACCCTATTTCAACTGAAGCACCACCCAGAATTGAACTTACTAAACCATCTGACCACGATTTATACAAGCAAGCAAGACTATCAAGCAAGACTATCGGTGGCTAAAGCATATATCTTTTAATTCTGGGATTCAGACCAATTGTGTACCATCTGTTCTATCACTCCAAAACATTTTAATCAAAAAAATAACATATAAAAACAAAAAAAAATATGAAATACACAAGTTGTGAGTGTTGAATACATGTCAAATAGAGGTTCTATCAACTGAAACTGTTCAAAGTACATGATTAACATTGACAGGACTCATCCAGCAAAGTCAAAGCAAGACAACAGATGAATAGTTTATTCGACATATTCTAATATCTCAACAAATGAACTACATCTTTTTCATGAGAGTCCACATCCAGACATTTTATCTAAGATTGTACCCTACAACAATGTTACAGTAACATGGATCTCCCAGCATCTCACTAACAATATCAGAAACACAAGGGATTAGCACAGCATTGGGATTTCATGATACAGAAGCATTCAATATGCAATCCTCGATTGAGTGAGAAATCTTTGTAGAAACACAACTCCACAGCATAATAAACCGCATTTACGAAAAGTGGAGAGCAAAGAAAAGGCTTCTGAACATAAAAATATGCTAATATCTTCAGAAATACAAGAGGTTTCCTCCAGATTTCATAACCCAAAGCCACTGTGGCTATCGTCGATTAGTTCGAGATTTTGTCTTTGATGATTTCTGCAAAAGACAATAAATATATGGAAAAAAATAGTTATATACAGATGCATACCATGTAACTTGTAAGGAAATCATATAAAAGTAAAGCTGGTGATGAATGGAAGGAGCTCTGCAGCAAAGATAATTGTGTTTATTACTCTTCTTGATGCGTTGAATGATCAATTTATCCCAACCAAAAAGAAAAATGATAATTTTATTAAGGACTAGTGTTCCTATGGTTCTTTAAGCAAGAAGTACAAGATCGAATAAACTTGTACACAAAGTCAAAAGTGAGAAAATCTGCTCACCGTTGCAGCCCCAAAGCTAGCCCCAGAGCCTGTTGCAGCACCTGGGAAGTAGGAAAATTTATTAAGCAAATAAAATTACATAAGAGCCTAAGTTTTTTTATAAAAAAAATCAACAAATCAAAAAATGTAAATGCACAAGTTCAAATCACTAACAAAATTAAAGTTATGATCTGTAAATTAGTTGCAAATCATCAAGATTTATCTTCCTTTTTTCTGGTAACCCAACATAAATTGAGTTCAACAAGTACCATCAAAGGCTGATACTGCGATGAAAATGTTATAGTATGATTCAGAACTACATTTAATGAGACCCATTTTTTTCATAGAATATTATAATAAAATTTAATCAATTTCCATATTATTATTATGCTAAATATTCTAATCTGATTACGTACTGGGAAAATAAATGGATTCAGAATTTGATCTATTCAATAAAATAAAGACAGAATAATCAGAAATCATATGGACTTTTTTTCTTCTTTAAACTAAACTTTCTATCACTACAATAACCCACTCTCAGGGGCTGTTCAAACTTTGAAGCTCCAAGCAACAACCAAGCTGAGCCAAACTGACCGTCCACGGAGGCTCCAACAAAGATAGTGACAGTGGTCTGTACCAAAATCTTCAAAACCAACAAGGTTAGTGTGGTGATCAGCAGAAGGTTTTAAATACCACATAAAACAATTGACCCTCCCCATTTTCACATAAAATCCCCACCCCCGGGTTTCTTCTCACCCCTCTCCAACACTGTTGCACCTTCGCCCCACTCAGATTGGCCTTGTGGCCACCAATTATAAAGCCCTACTCTAGCCAAATTGCTCAACCCCACCTTAATATACCATGCCACACTGTCAACAACCCAAGCCTGATCCCATGTAATGAGCTGTCAAGACAAACCTCCACATGCAGTCCCCCCCCCCCCTCCCCCCTCTGCACAGTTTGGCCATTTAGGAAACTGATGAGATCGGTGTGCTGAGAAAATATCTTTAAAATCCTACTAGAACTACAGATGAACAACCCTAAGTTTCATCATTCTCTAAGTCCCAGGTCAAAAGTTACAGCCTCAAATGCTCAACTATAATTAAGTATTTATGGGAGCATTCAATATGTCTCAAAGGGGCTCATATTATAAAGTAGGCCAAGCCCATATACAAAAATGATTGGAGTCACAAAATTGTAGAGAACAAGAAAAAAAATGAGCAAGCAAAATTATAAAAATAAATAAATAAAAACATAATGTCACAAGCTCTCAGCCCAAAACTAAATTTACAGTGTGACCATTCTTTTGTAGAACTAAAAAAGGAAGGAGGATACCTGAAGCAAATGGTGTTGAAAATAGTGAACCTCCAGGAGGAGTAGCTGAACCAAAGGATGGAACAGCAGTCCCAAACAATGAGGGAGTTGAAGCAGACCCAAACAAAGAAGCTGATGAGGATCCAAAAAGTGATGTCTGTGGTGTAGCACCAGATGATCCAAATAGAGAGGATACCGGAGCAGAAGTGCTTGGTGTTGCAAACAGAGAAGATGGCACAGAGGAAGGGGCAGAAGCAGGTGTACCAAAAAGTGACAACCCACTCCCAGAAGAAGCAAATGTTGTGGCTGCAGATGTCTGTTGTGCAGTTGATGATGCCCCCTGAGTCCCTGAGCTTGTAAGCAACCCTGCAACTTGTGTTGATGGTTGTGAATTTGCAGGCAAATTCAAAGTTGGATGTACCCTTTTAGCAGCAGCTTCTTGTCTTGCTGTTTCACGCCGATCAGCCTCAAGGAACGGATCATTCCCATCCCCTCGGCGGCGCTGGTCAGCAAGATAAGCTGCTTTCATGGATTCAATGTACTGATGAATACTCTCCACCTAAGGAACACATTTCAATGCATCTGCTATTAATCATAAGAAATATCAGGAAACAGCATACCAAACCATTTTGAGTGTGATCAACTCCAATTACATAAAGCATTGCACTAGGTAACGAATTTTTTTATAGATTATATAAATGAGTAATAATGTACTTTTTGGCATTTGCTTTGGTTCAAGGAAACCCCAATTGCTTTCAAGTCAACCACTAATGCATACTCATAAATGAAGGCACCTAACCAGCCTCTATTTCTAAAAGTACTCTGGATAAATAAAGGGAAATGTTCCAGCTTTATGGACTTTTTTTTTCAACTCAACTCAAGTCAAAAGAGCTTTTATCCCAAAAGGCAGACTGGCAAAAAGAAATCGTTTTCTTCTTTTAAAAAATTTACAAAATCTGTCAGAAGACAAATATGGAGAGAAAACGAAGGGTTAGTTCATCATCTATATGTTATACAAACAAAGCCAAAAAAGATACATGTTAGAATTATGGTTAAATAATTAAATTCACCATGGTATCAGAGCAGGGGATCTTGAGTTCAATCCCTATCTCCACTCTAACCTCCCATTCAAAATGTTAAAAATCCCACATGTTGGGCCCCACTTATTAAGGGGGAGTTTAGGCCCACATGTGAAAGGGCATGTTAGAATTATGACTAAATGATTGAATTCAGCATTTACTAACAACTTAAACTTTTGGGACAATCAGCAATTTATCAATACATATTATAACTGACAATATTTCACCAGATAATTAACAGCAATAATGCTTGTTGAACACAAAAAAATTGTTATTTTACCTTAGCAGCCACATGAACAAAAAAGTCATGCACATTTGACATGACTTTTGGAAGAGACAGTAACAAGGAGGATCGAAAATTGGAAGAGTTTCTATCAGAATCTAAGAGAAGAAGCTGCTCTAACTCTTCAACCCACTGGCGGCACTCACCAAGATACTTCTCAAATCTAGAAACTGTCTGCTGTAAAAAAGGAGATGGTTTTCTTGGAACCCCACTGTAGAAATCAAAAACTGGCACTATAGAGTTTGCTGCCGTTTGACTACTTGAACCAGATGATCCTGTTGCTCCTGGAGCTTGTGATGGTACAGTGACATTTGAAGCACCTCCAGAATTTGGATGAAGGAACCTTGGGCGTAGCATCATGAACGAACGAACAGCAACCTCCGTGTTCCGTAACATATCTTTCACAACAGACATCAGCTCCTGCAGCAGAGCTTTCTGTCGTTCCATGGCAGTACTAATTCCCCCCAGTTCCTGACAAATAACATAAAGATATCCATTTTCATGCAATATACTCACAGATAACAAGCACATAAAACACTGCAGAAAACCAATAAGTACTGCAGTAGACTCAGAATAAAGGTCTTAACGATAAGATTTTCATAATACTATAATATAAAAAGGAGTTTCTTTTCTCAAAATCTTTTTTCAACTGATTTCATTGTCACTTTTGCTATAGATAAATTCAATAAAAAAATTTTGTGTGAAACTCAACAAGACTGAGGTATGTGTGTTATATTACCAAAGCACCTAAAACTCTCCTCTCATAACAAACTCCAAGACTTGGTTATAAGCTTCCACTTGTTGAACTTCAATGCCTTACATGGTAGCACGCAAAGCCACTCCTGCTAAGGCCACATTTGCTTGCCTGCAATGAGTAGAATGGGAATAAATTTCCTATTGCAGCTGTTTTCCTTCCAAGGTTCCAATGACCATTATGGTGTTTTCATGCGATCAAAAACCCATTATACTTCCATTTCCATGTTTGCATCACTCAAGGAATGAGCCTGGCTTCCACCCTATAGCTCCCACCACGACTTTGATGCAGCCATGGGACTACTAATTGTTACTACTTCACAAATTCGCCCACTCAAGATTTATTTTATGGGTTCACATGTGAAGTTCAATTTTGTGTGGTTTGAAATTTCTAGATATGTGTCTTAGTGTAAAAACAGTTTTTTGTTGGGCTTTTTATTTTATTAATTATGGTCAATTTTGTAGTCACGGGCAAATCTATAACTTCTATGATTCCTACAAATTAAGGGTATTTTGGTAGTTTAATTGAATCTAGAATTTTCTAGGGGATCCTAAGTATCTTATATTTTATTAGGTTTTTAGTTTATTAGTCAAGCTAGAAGTCCTAATACTTCTAGTACAAGAAAATGTCCTTATCTTGTGCTCAATGCACTCAAAGAATCGATGGAGCTGATTAATATAAATATTGGGCCTTTGTGTGCGCTTTCCTCCATTTCTCTTCTCTCTTTTTTTCTTCTTTTTATTTTTTAAAATTTTTGGTGTTGTTCACGTGTGCTGTTCATTCAGCCCCTAAACACCATAAAATTCTATCATTTTCCTCCTCCTTACAACCTCAAATCAAGCCCTTTCTTTTACCTATCAAAACCCTGAAACCCCACATACTTTCTTCTATCACATAGCCATCAAATAACTCATCAAACCACCTTGCAATTCTTTATACAAACCCATAAACCTTTCTTCAACCAAATTAATGGGAATGAGATCTACAAACCCATACCTTAAATGTAGTAATTGTTGTATTGGAATCCCCTAACATTTTTTTCCCCATAACCTAGATTTCCTAAGCAATCACACTTAGGTAGGGGAAAGCAATCACACCCCAAAGCCTAAAATATGTTGCAGAAATTTTATTGAATTCCATCTCCGTGTCTATATTATTCTCTCATCAAATTTATTCACTATGTAAAAAATCTTTATATAGGCTATTGCAATACCCTTTCCTAGAAAAACTATGACTCCTAATAACAAAGAATTGTTAGACAATACACATATAAAGACAATATAGAAAATATTCAAACCTATCAGTCCCAATTCAATGAAGAGAGAAGAAAAGAAATTTGATCAAATTGAAGAGTAAACCTGAACAATATGGCTTGCATCAAGTTCAAACCCATCATTGGAAACCGAAGAATCATAAAGACGATTACATTGATCTAGCCTCTGGCTCTCATCTCTATACCCCAATATCCGCTCCCTATTGACAAAAATACTTCAGCAACTCAAAAAGCTCATACAACAATTATCATGTCAAAACTCAATCCACAACAATATATTACAAAAAGATAATAAGAACTATAAGTAAAACCCAAAATTAATGCCATGTTTAGTTAATGAAAAAAAAAAAAAAAAAAAGACCCTAAGCTCCTTGTAATAATTGACATTATCGTAGTACAAAAAAATAAAAATAAATAAAGAACTTGAATTTTTAAGGTTTCTCTATTTAGAAACCCAAGAGACTTTAACAAGTGGGAAAAAGAAAAGACTCAATTTTGCATTGTTTCTGTTAATTTTCCCACATTCTCTCGGCAACCAAACAGAAAACAAAGCCAGCAAAAAAGAAAAATCAAGAAATAGGAAATAAGAAAAAAAAAAAAAAACATACTCGATCTGGAGGAGAATTTTCTGGGACTCGGGATGGAGATCCGACCACTTGGTACTATAATTCGCCGGAGTTTTATCGTTAGTGAAGAGAAACAAATGCCGCTGCTGTTGTTGCTGTTGTTGCTGTTGCTGCTGCTGCTGCTGTTGTTGTTGCTGCTGCTGCTGTGGTTGAAACAGTTGCTGTTGTTGTTGTTGCTGCTGTTGTGGTTGAAACAGTTGTAGCTGTTGCTGCTGTTGTTGTTGTTGAGGAAAGAATGGACTACTTTGTTGAAAAGACTGAGTTTGAGGTTGAAACAGCGATTGTTGTTGTGGTGGTTGCTGTGGAGTAGAAAACAGTGAAAACGCCATGTTGTGTTTTTGGGTTTTGAATGGGAAAAGTGTTTTCTGGGTTTTGATTTGGGAATTGGGGGATGGAATTGAAAGGAAAAAAAAAAATACTAAACCCCTGGTCTTCAAAACCCTAGGTTGAGAGGGAAAGAGGGGGAGTCAGTGAAGTGAAAGTGTGAAAGAGAAAGACCCGCCTTTGGGATTTGGTTATTTGCTGATTAGTCCCCCATTTTTTTTTTTTTTTTTTTAAAGTTTGGGGCCTCACGGGTTTAGCTAACTCGAGCCTCTATGTGTTGCCGGGCTGAGAACTTTGGGCTGGCCTGATTCGTTGATCGAACTGTGTATCGCGTTGGCCCGTATAACAATTGTAGCCCATTTACTCTCTTTCCCTCTGATATCTTAAGGCTACTGGTTTAAAAAATATTTTTAAAACTTTTTATGGTAAAATAAAAAATGGTAAATTATACTTTATTATCATAAATTATACTTCATATTACATTTTGCACCCCAAACTATAACTCTTGTTATACATTGCATCCCAAAGTTAAATTTTACTGTTAACTTTGACAGAAATTCAATGTTTATGGTGCAAAGTGTAATCAGGAGTATATTTAGGATGGTAAAATGTAATTATTTTTGTTTTTAAGGAATTAAGAAGAGGGACAAGTAAGTCTTTTCACGTGATGCCATATTTTTCTATCCAAATTAACAACAAACTTGATATGTAAAGTATAATAAGGGTCATAATTTATGGTACAAAATGTGCTTTCAAAAAGTTTATAGTGCAAGTTATAATTTAAAGTATAGTTTAGGGTATTAAAGTATAATTTCACCAAGAAAAAAATGACTACCTTTTTTTTATAGCTTTAAATATTTTTCATCAAATGATATCAAAACTTTCTTAAAATTGTCCCTTAAAAAATGTAGTAATGCACCTGCTAACCAACCGGACTCTTCTTTAAAAATCAAGAAAAAATTTAAAATAATGTGGAATCCTTTTCTTTCCCTTGGATATTGCCCTATACTAGGACTCTAGGAGGGCCTTGACATAAGAAATGTGTCACAACAAGCGTGGACAACTGCTGGTTTGGGCTTTTGCGAAAACAAGTGTAGGAGTTAGTACTCCTACATAATGGGCCTGAGGTCCTACTCTGCCACTACTAACATGCACACAAACTTTAAAGCCCAAAATACAAATAATAACAACATATGATAATAAGAAAATGGGTCAACAACTATTATTCTATGTCATTGTGATGATTCCAATTTGCTCCTCTCTCTCTCTCTCTCTCTCTCTCTGGGTTCACGTTAGTTTAACTGATAAAGTTATTAATGGTTAAATAAGATATTTAGAGTTCAATTTTCACTTACACCAAAAACTAATTTATGTCTTAGTCTGATGATAAAGAACTACCATCAGAAGTAGACGTCATAAATTAAAATTCTGTTAAAAAAAAAAAATTACTCCTCTCCCAAAATAATCAGCCAATATACCATTCCTTGCTAACGTAATTAGTCAGTTTTTAATTGTTGGCGTCTTCTTCTCTTCCAACTTCAACTAATTAACGTGCATGAATAGCATTGCTTTAGTCAAAAATCTAGCCACCTACACCCATATAAACGTAATTTAAGTAAATTAGTATATCATGATTTGAGAATTTTTGGATCTAGCATTTTTTGTTTTTTTAATCACGTCATTGATGACTCTACATAAATTGGAATGGCAAGACAACACCTACTACTTAGTCATAAGATTTTATATATATATATATATATAGAAATAACTTAATCATAAGATCAATGCTAAGGACAAAATTTTACCACAAACTAAGTTGTAACTTAAAGGCTACAACATCACCCAATATCTTTTTATTAGATATGAATTTTGAGAAATCTACCATTAGATTGCATTTTCTTCTTATATCTTTCGTGCTTATAAAATTTTAAAAAGATTAAAAATCAATAGCTATGCTATCAACTAATTGTTTAAATTACACATTTTTGTAGCATAAAATTATACATAAAATATAAGTTTGTTAATCATATAGTCAATAGCATCTGATTGATACAAAATTTGACGTGTATATTAAGAACATAAAGAACATACAATCTAACGGATAAATTTTCAAAATATATAATCGTATTAATTTTTTTAAATGAAATTGTAGTTTTAAGCTACAATCAAGTTTGTAGCCAAACTTTGACCACTTGGTGATAAACACAATAAATTTTTTTTTTTTTTTTTTTTTTTTTTTGGTAATAGTTAAGTTGATAGATTTTTATTAATTCTTATATTGGCGCTCTTTTTGACAAACAATGTATCCAAATCTTTTCGAGTATCAAATTATTTATTTGAGCATGTGTAGTCTCTACGCCACACTCACACTGAGTTATTATAAGAATAAATCTCTTAGGAGTAACCCCAACATGAGGTTAAGAGATTTCAAACCCAAAATATCATGGATATCAAAAGGTTTTAAAAAATACTACGTCAGCATATTGAGGTTATACTGGCGCATTGTTGACGTTACTTTATCACTTCCCATATTGTTTTTTATTAACAATTAACTTGCTACATGCCTACATCAATAATTATGAAATTTTTTGTGATTAAAATTATTGTAATTCTTATGCACACACGAAACTCCCGTTTTGTGCAGTGTCTATCTATAGTTCACTTTGATCGCTCAGGATTTGAGGCCGACAGGTAGAATATTTTCAGCACAATACCCTGAAAGATCACACAATAGCTTTTCAAATGAATAAAAAGCAATTGAATAATATGCATATCTATGAAATGAAATTAAAGAAAGAATTATGGCGTAAGCATGAACGTTGATTAGGAAGCTGGTATGATTCATGTTTTACTATTTTTAAAAAAAAAAGTCAGTTGTTGTTGTTGTTGCTATTATTCTAGAAGTAATTATTTCATATTTAAATTTAAATTATTCAATTATTAATTATGAATGTGTTTAATTAATACTTTAGTTTTTTTTTTTAAGGATTGAGTATCTTTTTTAAATTAATCATAGTGGTTCATGATATTTTACATTATTTAAGAGAAAAAAACAAAATAGATCTAGTAATATCAGTCATTAAAATTCATTATCCTCAAAAAGGGACTTGGATTCGAATTTCGCATACTTCAGAAACTAATTAATCCTTTGACCTAATGATAAAAAACAGCAACTATAAAATGGACGTCATATATTCAAATATGCGCTATCTATCAAAAAAATTTATATAAATTTAGTTTTAGGACAAAAGTTGCAAAATTTGAGTTTTTCAAAAGATAAAATTTTAGGTACAACAATATTTTAGGTTTAGTACATTAGGTTAATCAATTAATTTCAAACACTTAATTCCATTAACCAATAAAAAATAAATAATGTTATGTTTTTCAATGATAATTAAAATTAAAATAATCAAATATTTGAATTCAATTAAGAAACCTAATCTATTGTACTATACCCCTTTAAAGAGTTGTTTGGCCCTTTAAAAATTCTATAAAAAAGTTTTCTTAACCTCAACGGCCACTAATAAACTCAAGATACAGTGAGTTCTAATTAGCTCAACTGGTAAAGTTTCTGACAATTAAATAAGAAATTTGATATTCAATCCCCGTCAACACCAAAAACCAATTGGTGTCTTAGTCTATTAATAAAGAAATATCATTAAAAACAGATGTCATATATTGAAACTCTCTCAAAAAGAAAAATATACACAAATATTTATTATTTAACCCTCCAATAGTACAAGAAAGAAATGCTAATTAGAATGTGATAGTATTTCTCTACCAAAACAAAAGAAAAACACCATCACATCTATGATCTACCTCCTCTAAGTCGTCCTTTGATGTCAGTTGCCCAATATTGTCCATGAAATCCACGTCAGTGAGCACTACAATTAGTCTCTGATTATTCTCCATATTCTTCTTCAATATGTGCGATTCCTAAAAGAAAGGCATGATCGAGACCTCAGTCTACAACCATAATGCTAGGATATTGTTTTCATATACAGGAAAAAATAAATAAATAAATAAAAATAAAAATTGAACAAGTCAGTTCAGAAAACAATATTATACAACCTACCCTCACTTATTTAAGAGGAACCTAGCTAGCCCTCTCAAAGGTCAAATGACTCAAATCCCATCTTATATACAAGTATTGGCAATATCTCTTGGCTTTTCCATCCCCATGTATACAAGCTGAGACGTTAAACATCTAAACCAGGTCAAATAAGAGAGTCCCTCTCCAATAAGGTTTTAGAAAATCTTTGTCTTAATTTCTAGCATGGTGGTGGTTATATCCAAGTCTCGACTCACATGGGTTTATGGTATATTCCATCTCTTGCACACTGGAGGCTGGAGCAGAGGCTCAGCCACTGATTGGTGTGCAGGAGGTGGAATACATCATTGAATCATGTTACGCTTTCCCTCTCAATATATGATGGTTATTTCCATTGAACTGGTAAGTATCAAAGTCCTCCCATGTAAATAAGCAAAATCGTCTCTAGTTTATTGTTTACTCTCTTTTCCCACCATTCTTGACCAGAAGAAAATCATTTCTACATTTTTGCCTCAGACAAAAGTAAATAATAATTAGCAATCGAGAACAGGGAGCTCTAGTGCCAGCGCTCTAAACAAGTTGAGCTGAGGATTAGAAGTTTAAGATTATTCATTTAATTTTATTTCGAACACAAGCATATCTTAACTATATTACATGCTCAAGTTTTGTTTATTTTCTTATCAAACAAGGTCGAGCTTATTTTCAAGTTACTTCAGTTAATTAGATAAAACAATTGTTGTTTATTAATTTATAATGAACTAGGTTGTAATTTGTGCTTACGTGCAGAAACATTTAATAACAGTGATGAGATGGTCTTACCTAAGTGAGTAAGGTGGTCATCTTGACTTTCTTGTAGATCGTATTATATGAATGAATCACTTAGCAAATAAATTAAGAAAATTAAAGTGGACATAGAGCTCAAAAGTAAACTATAATTGAAAACTAATTTATATTCAATTTGAATTCTAATTATGCTTTGACTTAATATAATATACTTGATAGGTTCACCAACTTTGTATTATTAAAATTTTTACTACAAGTGTGGACTATTTTTGTATTATCAACAAATTTTAAAATAATAATTTTATATCTTATGCACCTAGTTACAAACTTATACAAACCAATCTCAAGTCTATATTGTTGGGTTAAAATAGCTTGACTCCGATTAATTGATTCAATTACCCAAGTTGATTAATTAGATAAAATTACATGCAAATTGTGGAGGCACCAACGAATCACCAAATAAACTAATATGCTACAAAAAATAAATTAATAAAGTGATTTGTTGACAAATGGGGAAAATCTCTCGCAGGGCAAAAACTCCATCAGGTGAATTTAAGTTTACCATTCCCAAAAATCCACTAATCAATAATCAAGCGGTTTCAAGTATGAAGAATCTTACTATTACCCTAGCCTATCCCAAAATACCAACTTACAGTTGAACCTTTGCTCCAATATCCAGTTGGACTTGATTTTGTAATAGCCTTCTTTCTTTTGATGCACAAATCTTCAATCTGTGACTAATTCCTTTACACGAATCACAGTACATAACTAGCTCTAACAACTTGAATGATTGTTGTTGGTTGCAAAGTTTTTCACTTCATCAACAATGAAGATCAGGTATGGCGTACAAACACAGTAGCTTCTCACAAAGAAAATTAAACTCTTGATCTTTATATCCGTATTTAACAGCTCTTAAAAATAAGCCTTATATATGTCTAGGGTTGTGAAAAAAGAAACCTTAAAAAAATATATCAGCTTGGGCCAAATTACAAATCTGTAATTCTAAAATTGTAATTCTCGATAGATCGAGCTTATGTTGAGCTTCCCTTAGTCTCAATAGCAACTATCTGTCGAGCTTTAATAAAACAATTTTTCTTCACTTGTTTCTTAGATCAATCTTCATATCTTTAATATTAACACTTGATATGTTTGAACAACATATTTCTTGATATATTAAACTCAACTTAAATCTACCAAATTACAAGTAAAGTGCATTTTGTCAAAGGATTAACCAATTACATATTAAATATGACCCTAACATATATAAATATATTTTTATACTTGTGGACAAGTAATCCATAATATTATTTTTACTTAAATTGAGTCTCATCCTCATAAGCTTTTTTACGAGCACATCATTATATTTGAACTCGATTTGTTTAGTGATTGAGCCTAAAGTTAGGGTTGAGCTTGGCTCATTTGCTAAATAAACAAACATGAACAAGTATTTCCTCATATAAATTTGACTTATTTACAATCCTAAGTAATGCGGCAATATAAAAGGTCGTATATGCTAAACATTATATAGTATCCCTTTCCAAATAAATAATTATTTCAAATTATATAAGCTATTTTAGCACTTGCCATTCAAATGGGATATATTAGTACCATTCAAATTGCATTGTAGGATCGATCAATGTTTTATGGAACTGTTAGACATGTTATGGCTTAAGAGGTCCCTAATTGTAAAGTAAGCACACTAACTCTTGGTTAGTCTAGGGTTAGTTTAGAGTTTTCTAGTGTATAAACTTTACGTTGTGTTCATTAACACAATTTAAAATAGACAAGATGTAGCCGGCAAAGACTTTTCAATGTGAATATAAGTCATTAGGCCAAACCACTTTAAATTCTTAGGCTGCGTTTGTTTTGGCTTCAAACCATTTCCAAAAATGCTTTTACACCAGCGTGTGTGTTTGGTAAGTACAAAAAACTGGGTCAAACGGAATTGGTTTTCTGCGTTGACAATAAAATAAGGCTTGAAGGGTGTAAAACTATTTCAGGTTTTATTTTACCTTTAAATGAATTACACCCTAAGAAAATAGAGAGAGAAAGAGAGCAACAACAAGGAGATCGCACTAGAAGGATCGGTCTCGTTGCACCCAGCACCGGTGAGATTGCACCCATAGTCATCGCTGGAAGCTCATTGGCGCCGCCATCTAGATTGTCACCACCCAAGACCGATCCACCCAAAACTGATCTCGTCCTCGACCCACCCAAGACCAAGCTCATTCGTCGAGCAATGCCCAAACCACAAGGCGTTGTCTGAAGTCCCGTCTAGCTTTGTCATCCCCTCCATTTTTTCTTGTTCAAACTCAACCCGATTTGGTTACATCCCACCACACCTATCCCTGAAACCTAGAAAACCCATTCCTCAAACCCACACCGATGAACCCATTCGTCAAACCCACCACTCCGACGAACCCATTCTACAAACCCATTTCTCAAACCCCCACTAGCCGCCGCCGCCTCCATCCACTCCGATCCTCTCTTTCCCGAACTATCTCTCTTTCCCTCAATCTCTCACTCTTTCTTCCTCCTCTCACCAAGTTTGTGAATAAATTTTTTTTTTTTTTTTTTTTTGGTTGTGTTTAGTGTATATTTTGAATTTTTTTGTTATAAAATTTGTTTAGGAGCTGAGAAAATGACTGAGAAAATGTGAAAATTTTGTAGAAAAATAACATTTTCATAATGTTACCAAACACCGGAAATTGTTTTCTGGACTATTTTCCATTGCAGAACCAAACACTCGGGTTTCATTTTCCTTGCAGAAATTCACTTTTCCTTGCATTTATTTTATACTCAGAATTCGATTTACATTGAACCAAACACAGCCTTACTTTCACTTTTCTCATCTTCTTCAATTACTCAATCACTCAATAAGTTTAACAAGGAAAAAATAGAGATGTAAACAGATAGGATCAAGGTTGGAATCACGTTGACTTGTAGGGGGAGGGACCATGGCTGCCCAATTTTTTTTTTAAGTCTTTTATATAGTATAAAAATGAGAATTTCAACCCATTTTTTGTAAGAGTTGGCCCCTCAAAGGAAAAGTTTTGGCCCCCCTGCCATGTCAATGCAAGTCTTTTCAAGCTTGCTTTGAAGCTTAAAGCCACACATTTTAATATTTTTCCGTCAATTTACTTACTTCTATGGTTTTATTAATACAGAACCTTTTACTATTGAAACTACCTACCCACCTCATGTAATCAAGCCATTAATTTGGCTTACTTTAGAAACATTTTCCTTTTCATTCCATTTTCCATGAGTCATTACGGTTATTTTCTGATCCTCAAAAAAAAAGAAAAAAACGGTTATTTTCTATCCATTAGATGCTCAATTGGTCACCGGGCGGCACCGAAATCGATGAGGAATGCCTATCTCAAAAAAAAAAGAAAAAAGAAAAAAAGAAGAGAGGCTCAGTTGTTCATTTTAATTTTTTTTTTTTTTTGTTAGTGCTTTAAGTATTAATACGAATTACACTAATTAAAAGTGCGTAACAAAAATCTTGAACTACTATAGGCATTTTCAAGTTTTTTTTTAGGAGAGTGTCAATCTATGACGTCTTCTCATGATATTAACTCTTTATCATCAGATCAAGACATTAATCCATTTTTGGTGCATGCAGGTATTTTCAAGTTAATTCAACTAAACTAATGTACAAAGATATGTATTTATATAATATTTAGTGTGTGTGTGCTTTTTTTTTTTTTTTGTATTGCAAATCAATATGATAGTTTAGCCTCTCCCAAACAAATATTTTTGGTCTTGCCCTAAATGGGACGCATAGAATTATTTGTGATTTTCTTGTTTATATAGAGATATATATATATATATATATGAGATGAATTCAAATTACACCTAGTGTAACTCTATAAAAGTTACACATTTTTTTGGTCATTGGTTTAGATAAGATCTAATGGTTAAAAATACTCAACTGCCACATTAGCCAAATTTATTTAAGGGTGTTTTTTTTTCTCTCACCTTATTTATTATAGCCATTGATTTCTCTCACCTTATTTACATATAACTATATAAGCATTGACTGGACAACTGATTGCTAGCATTTCCTTTCACTAGAGCAATACACACAGTATGTGTATGCGGTTCACTGTGCATAATTTTTCCATCCTTTTTAAAGTTGTAATTGTATGTAGACCTCATCCACTTCCATTTTCAAGTATTTTTATTTTTATTTTACCTTATTGATTAACTTGCAGTGATAAATTTAAAAGCATTTTTAACAAAATAGAGGGGAAATATATTTCGTCAAGACCAACAAAATTAGAAGTTGCAGTTTCTTTTATAGCATAAATTGTGGAAGGAAATACTACATAAACATAGTAGCAGAAATATATTGCTTCTAGATTGTGGTGAAATTACTGTGATTGTAAAATTAGGACATCATCATTCATCAATAATATTTAGCCTACTTATTCATTAACCCACTACTCAGATCTTGCAAACTATTGAATGGCAATTATACAATGTTTGGGATAGAAAATCTTCTTGAAAAGTTTCAGATGATGGCACCAAAATACACCCCGCCTACCTCTTGTTTAAAATAAATCCTAGTAACATCAATATATATGTACCGATGTACGTATATATGCAACGCCAAGTGATGGAATGGCTGTGATGTTATGCCATTAAGTCTCCATAGCAAGAAGGGTGGGATAAAAAAAAAGAAATTATACCATAATGATTTGGAGAAAAATGTTTTCACTTTGACCACATGAATAAATAAATAAGGTGAGAGAAATCAATGGTTGTAAAAAATAAGGAGAGAGAAAAAAAAAAAAAAAAAAAACACGCTTAAATTTTTTTTGCTAATGTGATAGTTAACTATTTTTAACCATTAGATCTTATAGATATCAACAATCTAAAAATATGTTACTTTTATGGAGTTATACTAGGTGTAACTTGAACCCATATATATATGAGTTGGATTCAAGTTACATTTTATGTAACTTTAAACAATATTACACCACATAATATTTTTTAATTAAATGCAAATTTTAACAAATCCTCTATTGGATTACATTATCTTCATGCATTCTCCTTACTTACAAAATTTCAAGATGATTAAATAAAAATAATCATGTCATCAATCAATTGTTTAAATTCAAGTTTTTATAGTTTAAAATAATAAATAAAATATGATTTTATGGATCAAATCGTAAATAACAACTGATTGGCATGAAAATTAGTATGAATGTTAAGAACATATAGAACATATAATTTACCGGTAGGATTTCAATATATATATATAATATTTATTTATTACTTACACATGAAATATTTGTAATTTTGATTTAACATATAATATTTTCTTATGTAAAAAAATTTACATCAAACAAGTGTTCATCTTTGCAAAAAAAAAAATGAAAGGTAAGTCATGACATGTTTAAAATTATGCCCAAAATTATATAAATTTTTTTAATCAAAAAGAGGGAGGGAGGATTTTTGAAAAGTCAAGGGGCCATGGTCCCCCTAACCCCCCTTCCTCTGCTAAAATTTTAAACTACGTGTTAGTATTTGAATAAGAGTGGTTGGATTTGCTTACTATTTCATTTATTAAAGCACTAGCATCGGATGTTTTAGTATTTATTAGCACACCAAAACACACCCAAAAAAATAAAAAATAAAAATCCTACGTTGGACTATCGGCGTGGGACATGTCGTTATGATCAACTCAAAATTCCATTTTACTATTGGTGGGGGACACAGCCATAGGGGGATTGTTACCGTGACAAAAACTGAAGTCTAAGGTTTTATTTGAGATACTCTGTCTCCCAAAAGTGGAATCAAGAGCTAAAAGCTGAAGAAATTTTGACCAATGATAAGAGGATTTTTCTTTCCTTTTCATAGTTCTGGCCTTGGCTTGTATTTGATTTTGGTTAGAACAAAATGCATATTAATGAATCATTAATAACCAAACAGGTCATTAGCCTAGTAGTAAGGGCTTGGGCCAACATGTCTTAGAGAATGGTTTGAGTTCTCCCACTAATAATGTGTTGCGGTTCCTTATACCTCACCGGTAGAATGTTCACTTAACTTATTGGTAATTGTGGTATGAGGTCTTAGTTTGAAAATAGTTAGAGTGCTACTAAAGTCACCCTCAGATAGGGAAGCCACACTTATCGCCTTATCTAACAATTTTTTTTTATTGCAAAATAATAATAATAATAATAATAACAATAAAAAAGATTGATTACAAGTTAGGCAAGAGTTAAAAACAAAAACATCATATTGATTACACCCATTTTGGCAAAAGAGCATCGGTTGCTCTATTACTATTCCAGACGCTGTGCAAAAATTTGATTTCTCGAAAAGCTCTGAAAATAGTCCTGCATTTGGTCACTACAAACTTGGGTTGTTATCAGTTGGGAAAATTATTTTGAAAAATTCATATTCTTTAGTTTTTTAATAAAAATATAAAATAATGACTAAATATTTCCCCAATTATACTTGTACAAAATATTACAATGTCACTACAAATCTAATGCTCTAATATTCATTATAATCGTTTATTAATTGTATTGCAAGTACTATTATGATATATGGCAACATAATTATCAAAAAAATATTTTTTAGTTTCATCTTTTATTGTTTGAGCAAAATTTAGGTACTATTTCTTTGATGTTGTACCCTAGGATCTTCAATTAAAATTAAATCACATATTTGCATTGATCAATGAACCATATGATTGAATTTATTGTTCTTAAAATAGAGATAAAAAAATTTATATTGTATTATTAAACATAGTCATCTGGTTGAATTTGATTGAAAATTTAAGGTATAACACCTAAAATATTAAACCTAATTTTTACCATTACAAATATATTAAATATCTTGTAGGGTATGAATTTCGTGGACTACGCAATTACTTCCCGTATTGTTAGCCCAACAAATCCCCAACAATGAATTTGTAGAGAATGGGTTAAACAGCTGGGCTGGATATAGATTTAGCAACGGTTCATGCAAACGAGACAAGAAGAAGAAGAAAAAAGGACTCAGGCAATAATTTAATGAAAGTCTCTCTGATCCGAAGAGATTTTGTCTTTCTTTTCACCTCCTCCAAAATTAAAAGTCCCCCTTCTATGTTAGACATGTTTCTTTATATATACACCTTTTTCCCTCATCCTCACCGCACACTTGTCCTTCATCTAAGCGTTCACTCGAGTATTAGTCACATCAGGAGTTTGCTTTAATCTGCAGTGAGCGGTAGTGGCTGAGGTTTCACTATTCAGGTGTCTTCTCTACATAAATGCGGCCAGAAAAGTTGTTGCAGTGCATTAAATGCGGTGATGTCAGCTTTATTTGTAAGATATTTCAAGATATCTCCGTGCTTATGGATGCCCAGCACCTCCCTCTGAGGAATCTTCTACTTGATCAAGTTCTTTGGAGGTCTGACGAGCGGAATCTCTTCGGACATGTCAGATTGTCTTCGGACGCAACAATAATCCTTCCCCGGTTGAATGTCTGCCAGGACGGCAAAGCATTGTTCCTTTCAATTTCTTCGGACAGGAAGTTATATTTAAATTGGGCTACAGGCCCAACATGTGGCGTTGGGCTTACTCACCCACATATCTATATTTCATATTTTTATTTATAATGTAACACCTAAAATATTGAACCGATTTTTTACCATTACAAATATATTAAATATCAATATTTTCATATATTTATTTATAATCTTGATTTTTTTTCTATTGAGATTGTTGAATGATTTAATATATATAGAGACAAGGGTTAAGATATTGTCTATCACCAACTAAATCCCTAAAATAAAGACTTTTAAAAACGACTGAAAAGAAATCTAACACCAACATCATTAAACTTAAACTTAAAACAGCTTCTCAAAGAATATTCTAGAGGAAATAACAAAACTAAATGTGTTCTTACCATCGCCCCTATCTCCACAAAATTATATTTACTACTTAATGTGCCAACAAAGAATAGAAAGAGTCAAGATTTTGCTGTTATTCAATGATTTTGATATAGATTAGCTTCCAAAGTTTTAACGTCCCATTTTTACTTTTTTGACAATTTGCTCCTTAATGACATTGCCTCCATGGAGATGTTTAAAACCTCCAAGGAAAGTGTGTATAGTGTAATGAATGTGAGTGATAGATTTTAATAACGATATTGATTGGTGAATCATCACTTCATAATACTTTATAAGTATTATGTACTAAATTTTGTAATATTGTAGGTTGACCTTTTCAAGTAACTTGGCAAACAGGGATGGGGCTATTCTTGGATTAGGGGGGCAGTAGCCCCCACTAAATTTTTCAAAAAAAAAATTTCTAGTGTGTATATATATGTATGTATGTATTAATTTTAGCAATTTGCTTCAATAAAATTACACTTTGCCCCTTCAACAATATTATTAATCTTTTTAAAGGGCTATAAAAAAATTTATTAGTCTAAAATTTAAAATAAATTTAACCTGCTCAAAAATTAGCTTAAGTCCAAACAATACCTAAGCAGACATACACCAAAAAATAATAAAAAATAAATAAAAGAGAAAGGGTTTAAAAAGAAAAAGACACCCAACACGCATGCAAGACACTAAAAAAAAAAAAAAAAAAAAACCTAAACTAAGTGTGACCTGGGACTGGAAGGCAAGGAAAGGGAGATGCTGGGTCTAGTGGTGGCAATTCGTGTTCGCGGGTCGGGTTGTGTTGTGTTGAGTCATGAGTATTCAAATATATGGGTTGACCCGAACCCGACTTGTTTAGTGAATGTATCAAGAATCCTTAATCCTTACCCGACCTGTTTATTAAACAGGTCGACCCGATATCAATGGCGAAGCCAAGATTTTAGTTTAAGGGGGGCAAGGTTATGATTGAAAAAAAAATTAATCTAAAAAATATTAGTCTGTATTAATAAAATAAATAAATAACTATATAATAAATAAATAAAGATAATCAATTCATATTAAATAAAAATTAATTGAAGAGATTAATCAATGTATTTATCTACAATTCAAGAAATTAATCAATGTACTTAAAATAAACTGTGAGATTAACTCAATATAAAAGTGTCAAGACTATAACAATATATTTAAAATGTTTGTATAATGACTTGTGGGGCCCAAAGATTTGGCTACCCCGGCCCATTCCATATTGGGCCCAAGGCCTATGCCAAGGAGAGTACAGAATCTGAGGATAGTAGGAGAGGCCCAAGTCATCAAGGAACTACGCCGAGGGTGACCATGTCCTCGGCAGGCCGACATTAAAGAAAGGGAGCTGTCATCCATCCATTAAATGTGCGCAACTAACACTCTGGCAGCATTAATGGTGAATTGACCAGCAAACGATGATGCCTTGGTTACTTCAACTAACAGAAAGCCTGCAAAGGCGGCTGATGGGACAAGTCCTCAGACACAAGTTCAGATGACTGACAAGTGGACGGCCGAGATCGACTAAACAAGACTATATAATAGAGCGAACCCCCAAGAGTTAGGGGGCTTTTTCCGGTTTAGGAGGTTAAGGGGTTTTTCGGGGTGTCTAAGGAGAACCCTTGTGTTCGTCAGTTTTAAGGGAAGGGCTCCTCGGACTAGGCCGAGGACGAACTTTCCCTTAGAATACTTAGCCAAATCTCAGTTATTGATCCTGTAAACCCTCGCCGACCGTTGTATCTTTCGTTAATTCCTAATCCTTCTATCCACTCTCCACGAATTTATTGTATCGGGGCGCTTTACTCGCCGACGTAGGATTAAGGTGTCAAGCCTTACACTACAAGGCAAGCTCTTGGTGGGGTAAAAATCCTGAACCCCTGCGTCGCTTGGGAAAAAGACTAGTCCCTACATGACTCATTGGAGCATAGGCGATAGACCTGCTGCTTTAAGTCGAAATGGTGAGAAATTTTAAACTTGGTTTAGTAGAATATTATTTTATTTAAAAAATGACTTAATTAAGAAATGAAGTGATATGAGAAAAATACGTTTTGACTGGCTTAAAAAACACTCTGTTTTTGGACTAAGAAACAGATCATAGCTCCTGTGGGGCCCAAAGATTTGGCTACCCCAGCCCACTCCATATCGGGCCCAAGGCCCATGCCGAGGAGAGTACAGAATCCGAGGATAAGTGGGAGAGGCCCAAGTCATCAAGGGACTACGCCGAGAATGACCACGTCCTTAGCGAGCCGACATTAAAGAAAGGGAGCTGTCATCCATCCATTAAATATGCGCAACTAACACTCTAACCGCATTAATGGTGAATTGACCAGTGAACGGTGATGTCTTGGTTACTTCAACTAATAGAAAGCCTGCAAAGGCAGCTGATGGGACAAGCCTCAGACACAGATTCAGATGACCGACAAGTGGACGGCCGAGATCGACTAAACGAGACTATATAATATAGTGAACCCCCAAGGGTTAGAGGGCTTTTTCCGGTTTGGGAGGTTAAGGGATTTTTTGGGGTGTCTAAGGACAACCCTTGTGTTCGTCAGTTTTAAGGGAAGGGCTTCTTGAACTGGGCCGAGGACGAACTTTCCCTTAAAATACTTAGCCAAATCTCAGTTATTGATCCTGTAAACCCTCGTTGATCGTTGTATCTTTTGTTAATTCCTAGTCCTTCTATCCACTCTCTATAAATTTATTGTATCGGGGTGCTTTACTCGCCGACGTGGGATTAAGGTGTCAAGCCTTACACTACAAGGCAAGCCCTTGGTGGGGTGAAAATCCTGAACCCCCGCGTCGTGTGGGAAAAAGACCGGTCTTTACAATTTGCGCTATCTGTGAGAAGGACTTGAGAATTAACAAGAACAGCGGTTGGTGTACAACACTTCTTTGAAGTTCAAAAAAAAAAATACAAACAGTGGCAACATACTCATTCATAAAGCAATCATCACAAAGAAATTAAAAGTGCAAGAAATAAAAGAAATGAAATGTAGCTACTTCTTTATTAATCAAAGAAAAGTTACATTGTACAAAAGTAAATGCCTAGGCAGGCTTGTTCTAAAGCTGATTACAAAGGTAAATGCCTAGGTAGGCTTGTGCTGAAACTAAAAAGAGAAAAAAAGAAGAAAACATGCATGGAGGGAGAGGTGGAAACAGACCTATGCTAAGGCCATCCACAGCTCCCCAACCAACATGGACGGCGATTTGAAGGAGAAGGAAGAAGAGGTCGTGGCGCCTGATGGTCCAACTCCAAGGTTTCTCCTAGTTTCCCTCCCAGTCCCATGACGACCGAGAGCCGGCGAATCACTACCAGCTTGGAGGGCCAGCAGATCCGCAGGTAGAGGAGAGACGTTACGTTCCTTTCGGATCCCCCTCCAAACTGCAAGGGGGGTCCCATCTCTGGCTAGGTTGAAAAGAAGAAGGACCTTCGGCCTTTGCCTATCCCACCTCCATTGTGCCGTCCAAGATCGGAGTGGCATCCTCAGCTCCTGAAGGCGGCTCGGTTTCCTTGTCACCACCCCTTCCCAAGGCCCCTTCATCTCCTCACCCACAAAATATTGTTCTGGCAAGACCCTTTAAGTGCCCAGAAAACGGTGTGTTTGTGAGATTTTAACCCAAATGTTTGTAAAGTTTGAAGAAAAGACTACCTCAAAGTACCTTATATAGGAGGCAAGAGCTGGTGGAAGCCAGCCCGTACAAAATCCTAAAGAGGAATTACTAGAGACATTAACTCTGCCCTATTTCCAAAGAGCTCACCAACTGCCTAGTCCTCGTAAATCCGCAAGGATATTAATGAGGACGTGCCTCGCGCACCGAAGCATCAAGCGCGTTACTAGGGTAGCCCAAAAAATGCCTCGTAATCAGAAGAGGCGCGCCGGACGAAGGGGCTAGACCGAAGAAGGGTCCCCCCCTCGGCAGAGCAAGCTCAAGGCCACTATTACTCTAAGGGCAGACTCCCTAACGTTGAAATTGAGTTCCCTAGCTCCTAGCTATTTCAGAACAACTAAGTGTTGAACAAAACCAAGGCCTTGCATGTTCCTCAGACTCAAGTCTATAGGGAAACCAATTACTTCAAGAATTAGGTACTAGACAGAACTAGGGTATTGCATGGTCCTCGGACTCAAACCTATGGGGAAACTAGCTACTTCAGAACAACTAAGTGTTGGACAGAACCAAGGCCTTGCATGGTCCTCGGACTCAAGCCTATAGGGAAACCAATTACTTCAAGAACTAGGTACTAGACAGAACTAGGGTATTGCATGGTCCTCGGACTCAAACTTATGGGGAAACTAGCTACTTCAGAACAACTAAGTGTTGGACAGAACCAAGGTCTTGCATAGTCCTCAAACTCAAGCCTATAGGGAAACCAATTACTTCAAGAACTAGGGACTAGACAGAACTAGGGACTAGACAGAACCAGGGTATTGCATAGTCCTCAAACTCAAACCTATGGGGAAACTAGCTACTTCAGAACAACTAAGTGTTAGACAGAACCAAGACCTTGCATGGTCCTCGGTTCAAGCCTATGGGAAAACCAATTACTTCAAGAACTAGGTACTAGACAGAACCAGGGTATTGCATAGTCCTCGGACTCAAACCTATGGGAAAACTAACTACTTCAGAACAACTAAGTGTTGGACAGAACTAAGGCCTTGCATGGTCCTCGGACTTAAGCCTATGGAGAAACCAATTACTTCAAGAACCAAGCGCTAGGCAGAACCAAGGATTTGCATGGTCCTTGGACCCAAACCTATGGGGAAACTAATCACTCAAGAAGATAAGTGTGTGACCGATCGGAGCGCAATTAAAGATAGGATTGTGCGAGTAAAAAAATATATATATAATAACGCAAACAAAACAAGTAAGAGAAAACAAAATATGCACTTTATTGAATCTTTAAAAAAGTTATATAAAACAAGAGTACCATTACAATACTAAAAAAAAAAAAAAAAAAGGGCGCGGCAAAAGATCATTCCTTCGGCTCTATCTCAACTCCTCCCTCAGAAGGCTGGGCAGAAGAATTCTCTGGGTCCTGGTAACCCTCGCTTGGAACTGCAACCTGGGGAGGGTTAACCGAATGTGGTATCTCCCCAACGAGAGGGGCTTGGACATTAGCTAAGGGGTTCACAGCCTCCAAAGGCGCATCAACAGTAGGACCCTTACTCGTCTCAATGGCCCCAAAAGGATCGGCCTCCTTGGTGGGCTTGTCCGAAGTAATAGCAGCTGGGACGTCTTCCTCAAGAACAACCCCCACTCCCTCGGCAGCCACCTCAGCCTCAGAACTTAAAGGGGCAGCCTCACAAATGGCAGGGGGATAATATACATTCTTCACTTTCCACAAGTCTGACGAAGCCTCAACCCCAGCTTGTTTAAGGGCCTCACTCCAAATCTAGGAGCAGTAAAGTCTGCACATCCCAGGCACTTGGGCTTTAAGGATGTCTTCTGTCTCAGCTACCCCTGCCTCATAGGCCTCTTGCACGGCCTTGCCTTTGGAAGCCTTAACTTTGGTCCTGGCAAACTCGGCCTCTTCTTTGGCTTTCAAAGCCTTGTCCCTAGTAGATTCTGCAGCACCTCTAGCCCCCTCTGCCTCAAGCACCCTTTTCTCCAGGGTCCCAATCCCTTCTTTGGCGACCCTCAGCTGATCCTCCACCTTAAGCGGGCCCTTAGTTTGGTCTAGGGCCAATCTTTCAGCGACAGTAAAGGCTGACTTGGCAGTGTCTCGAGCCCTCTTCATCTCCTCCAGCTGATCCATCGCCTTTGAAAGATCAGCCTTGGCGGCGTTGAGGGTC
The DNA here is from genome assembly GCA_023621385.1 of Quercus gilva. Taxonomy (NCBI): domain Eukaryota; kingdom Viridiplantae; phylum Streptophyta; class Magnoliopsida; order Fagales; family Fagaceae; genus Quercus; species Quercus gilva. The sequence continues at coordinate 9,778,461 of CM042478.1, read as the reverse complement.
CACACAGCGTCTAACAGCTTGGTATGCTCTAAGCCTGCAGCTTTGCTTTGGCTACTGGCCATGTCCTCCAAGCTAAAGGCCGCCTAAATAGCCTGCTAATTGAAACTAATGCGCAACAGATAAAGAACAAAAAAAAAACAGGAAGTAAAGAGAATTACAGGCGATCAGAAAACTTACCATGTCCAAGTATTGTTTAAGGCCGAGAAAGACCTCCTTGCTCCTCAGAGCCTCCAACTGGGCCATGTCCACAGGAAGTAGCAAGGACCGCCCCAATGCATTAGCCACAAGCGCATCCACGTCCCCTTGAAGGTCCCTAAGGGAAGCGTCGTCCGTCAAAGGCTTCCCATGGAGCATAGGGGCAGGAAGCCAAGCTTGGGCTTCGGGCTGGATGGTGACCTACTTTTCCTACCCTCGGCGCCCTATCCTCAGCTATTTCGATGGCTGCCGAATGTCGCTCTCACCTCGGGAAGGGTCAGACTCTTCACTCCCCCTAGGCCTCTTGCCTTTGTCTTTCTTCTGCAGAGGGCTGGTGGGCTTGGTCCCAGATGGTGAACTCTGTTGGGGCGGGGGAGGAGGAAGCTTGGGAGGGGACTTAGCCGGCGTATCCTTCCCCGACTGTCCTTCAATCAGGGCCAGTCGGCTTGGTTGGGATCGTTTCCTGAAACTCATCTTCGACCTAGAAGAGGCTTCTTCAGATAAAAGGTCCGCTTTAGTTAAGTTGGAATCACCCAAATCACCAAGTGGGTCCTCAGGCGAATGGAGTTGGTAGAACATGTCAAACTCGTCCTCGAACGGACCTGAGTCAGCAACTTCCTCTTCTCCTAGCTCTCCTCCTTCGGCCTCAACAACTTGAGACAATGAAGAGGTACTCATCAACGGTATGCCCTCTGGAATAGGGGATCCTTTAAGGATCAAAAACCCGCGCTCGACTACCGTTATCTTCTACAGCCGAGGATCTTTAGCTCGGATCACGTATTTCGAAGCCGAGAACGAAGTTTGAATCGGATCGTATCCCAGAATCTTGTGAGTAGCCCTAACCTGGTCGTCGGCCTCGTTCATAAAAATCTCCGACCTCAATACGATCTGCAAATCCTCCTAGTTAACCAAGCCGAAGTCACGCTTAAAATCGCGCGGATCTGCATAAAAAAAAACAAATTCCTGTTAACAGTCAAAAAGCGAAGGCACAAGAGATTGAACCCTCTCCCAGTCTGAATGTCCCACCTGGCGTGCCCTCCACCATTGGACAAGGAAGGCCCTCGGGCCACTCTCCGAACACAATGAGGAAGTCTTTGTTCAAACCCTTGCTGGACTTAGGGAGGCACTGGATGAGCCGGACCTTATCGTCCCTCGTCTTCATGTAATAAGACTTCCCCTTATAGCATTGGAGGTTGTAGCACCAGTTTACATCGTGGTGGGTTAACTCCAGTCCCATCTTCTCATTCAAGGCATCCACACAACCTAAGATCCTAAATACATTAATCGCACACTGGGCGGGAGATAAGTCGAAGTGCCTAAGGTAATCCCTCATCACCGACCCCATAGGGATCCTCATACCACCCTCTAGAAATGCGATTATAGGAATCGCCACCTCACCATCTTTTCTCCTAGTGCTCCACTCCCCTACTCCACAGTACCTCAAACCCACTGTGTTGGGGATCTTGTAGTCAGCAACGAATTTGTCCATTGCCTCCTCAGACTTAACTAACTTCTTAAACCTACCTATCTTAAAAAGCTAACAAGGGGCTCAGGGAAAATGAAGGAAAGAGAAAGAAGAACGAGAGGACAAGGAATTTGGGCGAAAAAGTACGAACCAGAGAGAGAAAAAAACTTATAGGAATGAGGAAATGCTTCTCGAACAGGCCTTTTATGATTGAAAGAAGGCGTACGGACGATTGGAGACTTGATCAAGTTCAGTGTATGTGCACAAGGGCTCTTGAATGCAAAAGTGAAGGGACAAATTAGTTTGATTGGGTATATATATCCCCAATTAAAAGTAACCGCACGGGCTTTCCCCCCCAATGAGTCAGAAGCATCCCTACCGTCCATTCATCATCACACCGTTGAACGTGGAGGACACAGAGCCGCCGAAATTTAATGAAGGTGCGCCCCAAATACCGAAACGCCAGAAACGTCTCCTGGGCAGTTGAAAGGATTCTGACACTGACAGAAAGACAAGGTTCACTAGGCCAGGGCAAGGACCCGAAGACATCAAAATCCTCCTCCCCGCCCGTGGAACCGGGTAGCAAAATTTTGAGGGGTTATTGTGGGGCCCAAAGATTTGGCTACCCCGGCCCACTCCATAATGGGCCCAAGGCCCATGCCGAGGAGAGTACAGAATTTGAGGATAAGTGGGAGAGGCCCAAGTCATCAAGGGACTACGCCGAGGATGACCACCTCCTCGGCGAGTCGACATTAAAGAAAGGGAGCTGTCATCCATCCATTAAATGTGCGCAACTAACACTTTGACCGCATTAATGGTGAATTGACCAGCGAACGGTGATACTTTGGTTACTTCAACTAACAGAAAAGCCTGCAAAGGCGGCTGATGGGATAAGCCCTCAGACACAGGTTCAAATGACCGACAGGTGGACGGCCGAGATCGACTAAACGAGACTATATAATATAATGAACCCCCAAGGGTTAGGGGGCTTTTTCCGGTTTGGAAGGTTAAGGGGTTTTTCGGGGTGTCTAAGGACAACTCTTATGTTCGTCAGTACTAAGGGAAGGGCTCCTCGGACTGGGCCGAGGACGAACTTTCCCTTAAAATACTTAGCCAAATCTCAGTTATTGATTCTATAAACCCTCGCCGACCGTTGTATCTTTCGTTAATTCCTAATCCTTTTATCCACTCTCTACAAATTTATTGTATCGGGGCGCTTTACTCGCCGACGTAGGATTAAGGTGTCAAGCCTTACACTACAAGGCAAGCCCTTGGTGGGGTGAAAATCCTGAACCCCCGCATCACGTGGGAAAAAGGCCGGTCGCTACAGCTCCTAACATGAAAGGCAATTTACCCCTCCTTTAAAACAGTCGGTAGATGATAAATTAATTGACCTTTTTAACATGTAGGTCAATTTAAAAGCCTAGTTACGAAACGAAAAAGGTTTATTGACTATTTTGTGAGTTTACCTGATCAAGTCCAATAATTGAAATAAATAATTAAAACGCTTAACAATAATAAACGTCAGGTACAACAAAACACAAGTTCATCTACAAATATAACTGGACAGTAATTAACATAACCAAAAAATATTTGGAAAATAACAAAATAACTAAAGGTATTTCTTGGGGGGGCGACTGCCCCCCCTCGACCCCCCTGGCTCCACCCCTGCTAAATATGACACGTTTAACCCGTTTAATTAACAAGTCATGTAAAAATCAATACAAATGACCTGTTTAATAACCCGATTAATTAATAGGTCATACCTAACTTGAATAACCTATTATCAATTCCCATATATCTAAGATTAAAATACAATTACAATCATAAACATATAATTACAACAAAAAATTAAGCAATAATAACAAAAGTTAATACATTTATAAGCTAAACGGGTGAAATGGGTTAGACGGGTTTGCATGTTGAACATAAATACAGCTCGTTTATTAAACGGGTTAGCTGTGCTGACTCGAACCCATTTAGCCTCAACCCATGACCTATTTATAAAAGGATTAGTCATGTCAGATTTTGCCACCCCTAGTTAGGCCTGGGCAAGTGGGCAACGGCAACGCAGCACAACACAACAGTAGCAGTAAATAGAATGGCACCACGCCACCATCAGTCCACCGCTCTCAAATTTGGTATTATATCTAATCTATCCTCTTTTTGGGATTGGAATATCTTATTTCCCACATCTGAATCTCTAGTGCCAAAATTACTAAACTTTTGTCAGTTGATTAGCTTGATTTGATTATCTGAGTTGTGAAGAAAATAAAAAAGAGGCAGAGATGAAAAAGTTCTTAGGAAAAATGGGCATTTGCCCCTTATTTACAAACTATGTAGCAAAATCCCCCTATTTTGAAACTATTTAGAAAAATGTCTTTGTTTTTTAAACTCGATTTTAACAAAATTGAGTTTTATGTAAAACTCTATATTCTTAAAATCGAGTTCTATGTATATTTTTAAGTGAAACTTGGTATTAGCAATATCGAGTTCCACTTAAATTTTCAAAAAAATTTAATTGATAAAATTTGCATAAAACTCAATATTGCTAATGTCGAATTCCACCTGTAACTCAATTTCTTTTTTAAATTGAATAAAAAAATATAAATATTTTACTTAATAATTTCAAAATAAAAACATTTTACTGTGTAATTTATAAATTATGGACAAATGTCCATTTTACCGGAGAACTCTCTCCACAATTTACACTAACCGGAGAGGGGCAGATAACATCTAATGCTCCATCTTTTTCTCTCTCTTTAATAAAGTTAAAGTAATATTTTATTATAAAAAATACTGTAGTAGTGACTAACACATCAACCATGTCCTGTTCGGTGTATTTGTTAAATTTTGTTTGTACTATGCTTGTCTTATAGTGTTTGTCCGTTAGTATCTTTTAAAAAAATAAAATAAAATTTGAGATTATTTTGAGCTTTGACATTCATTGGTTAGGTGTTGAGTGGTTGTATGTAATGATTCATAGATTATTGAATATTTAATGGGATGATAAGTTCAAATTATATTTTATTGGTAGATTATGAGAAAATCAACTGCAATATTTTATTTTTTCAAAAGAAAGGTTCAAATGATTTGGAAGGCTTAAAAAAAAAATGTCTAGTTCTCTTTTCAATAATTTTGTGTTTTTTTTTTTTTTTTTTTTATACTTCTGTCCTCCTAATTCTAAGTTTGGGCAAGAAGTGCCTTATAAAGTATTTGAATATCGCTTATTTTGTTGAATACTGAAAATTGAAAATATTATAGTAAAATAATTTTTAAATATGTAAATAATATTGTGAGACTTATTTTTTAATGAAAATTTTGTTGAAAAAAAAATTTGTGAGTCTCATAAATAGTGCACAAGACCTAATAAATAGTACATAATCACGTGAAAACTGACTTTTCCAAAAAAAAAGAAAAAAAAAAGAAAAAGAGGGTGGAACGTTAGGATTTTAAACCATATCCAGACGGGTATTTAGTGTCACCATAAAGAATTGCCAGTTAGCGCGTCCAATTATTGAGGCTTCTAGTTTTTCTTCTAGAAAGTATAAAAGATTAAGCAATTATCAATAGCCATACACAACTAACAGCACAAGGTGGAGGAGATGGAGAAGAAGGAGAGGCATTTTGTGCTGGTTCATGGAGCCTGTCATGGAGCATGGAGTTGGTACAAAGTGGCAACCCTACTGAAATCGGCTGGTCATAAAGTAACAGCCTTGGACTTAGCTGCGAGCGGGATTCACCCAAAGCAAGCACATGAGCTCAGATCACTATCAGATTACCTTGAGCCTTTGATAGAATTCATGGCATCTCTTCCAGCAGATGAAAGAGTTATCCTTGTGGGCCACAGCTTTGGTGGAGCCTGTATCTCTGTTGCCATGGAAAAGTTCCCTGAGAAAGTTTCTGTTGCAGTATATGCTACAGCCCATATGTTTGGTCCTGACCTCAATTTCTATGCAGTATATGATGAGGTACTACTCTCTATCTAAGTTACTGCTATTAAATATTGTAAGACAATCTAGGTTGACAATCTTGGATAATAGATGGGTATGGCAATGTCATGAAAATAATGGACTCGAAAAATTCTGTACAGCCTTTCGTTTCTTCCTAACTTAACTAATCAAATCTTTCCTCTACATTTGAAACCTTCACCCCCAAAAACTAATAGGACATGTTTGTACATAATCAGATCATTTTATCATTAAAAATCACGTTAAAATTTGTAAGGCATAGATTTTATAAATAAAGCCCGATAAGTTAAGGTTGAGATTACATGGAAAAAAAATGACCAGTTCTTATCACCGCATGAGTGTCTAGTCTACCCGAGCAAAGCCACTGCTCTGGTGTTGCAGGGTGAGGGATTAAATTGAGTTTCTAGGAAAGTTTTGATTCTACTATCATGAGTACTATAGAAAGCTAAAGTCGGTTTTTTTTTTTTTTTTTTCCTAAAACATTTAAAAAAATATTTTCTAAACCGAAACACTTAGGCCGTTAATTTTTTTCCTTAAAACTTTTAGTGCTTTATTATTAGTTGAAAGGCCATTATGACCCTTCGACTATCATTTTTCATAAGAGTTGCCTGAAAAGTCTAGTAACACAATTTTTTTTATAGTTTCTTATCACAACTATGACGTAGCAAAGTGTGATTGATAAAGAAAAAATAATTGATCTATGTATAAGTAATAGTTAACCACTTATAATTTATCACATTAAAATTGTGCCAAAAAAATTGTAAAATAATTTATTATCCTAGAACTCGGTTATTTAGGAAAATGCAATGGATAGACATTGGCTTTGAGATTGAGATTTTAGTCTTATGCAGGCCTCAGCCACACTCGTGACTCTTATCTCTTCCATTCAACAACCATTCCTTTATTGTCTCATTCATCAATGTCACGACATTTTTTTTTCCAAATTTAGATAAGTGCTTGATTATTCTGCTTTGACATCCCAAGAGTTGATGGATTTAACATCACTTTTATTGATTACAAAAAGGAAACATACATTATATGACTCAAGCATATACACAACGCAATTAAAAACAATTATAATTACACACACACACACATATATATATATATATATATATGATATATGAGTTCAAATTATACCAAGTGTTTTCTCAAAAAAAATTATACCTAGTGTAAGAGTTACACATTTTTTTAAGCCATAGATATACACATAAATGTTTTAAATATACACATGAGTTTACTTTTTCTTCTTCTTCTTTTTGTTTATTGGGTTTTTTATGGTTTATTTATATTAAACTCTTCATCTTTTGCATAGCATTAACTCACCTAGAACAATTAAAAAAAAAATTTATAGGACATGTGGTGCAAAATTAGACAACAATTGAAATCTAATTTAGAATCTAATTAAATTTTCTCTCAATTTTGGCTTTAAATATATACTAGTGTGTAGCCTCGTGTATATGCATGATACAATTAAAAACAATTACAATTATACTATTTTTTTTTAGAAGAGATTCAAATTATTCATAGTATTAACTTATATTTTTTTAAACCTTACATTTCTAAAATATGTAATGGTTTCTCATATTATATATTATAAGGGCCAAATTTGAACTCCTAGCCCAAAATGTATATGGACCTAGGCCCAAAAAGCCAAAAACAATGAATTTGTAGAGAATGGGTTGGAAAACTGGGTTTTAATAAATTAATGCAACGAGTAAACAGATCTTGATGACAAAGAAAGGAAGATAACAAGTTTACACTAAGGAAAAATGTCCTCGGCGATATTCGAGGAGATTTGTTCTTATGTATTGATTCCGAAATTGGGTTACAAGTTTGATTCTTGATTGTTACAACGTTTCTCTTCTTAATTTTCTCATCCCCTATCCATGGAGGATCTCTTTCATTATATAGTCCCTTCTGGACCATTTTGATCCTACACTTATTGATCATTTGAGCCACTACTTGAGTACTTGTCCCATCGACACCCTCTCTGGCTTTTTGTGAGTTGTGGTAGCAAAGGCAGCACTGTTCAGAGGTCTTCTCCACATAAATGCGCCTAGAAAGTTAGCTGCAGGGCATTCAATGCGGTGGCAGTAGCTTTTCCTTAAGTATTTTCTAGCTTCCACTCTCTGATACACTCGAGATGTACGTCCCTGTCACTGGATCTTCTTGGAAGGTTACCTTGAACCTTAAGATGCACACTTGAGTCGTGATTAACCTATCCGAGGAGACATTCTTTCTCGGACCACCCTCCCATTTGTATCTCACTCATTATATTCTAAGCTTGACCCATCCAACACCATTCATTTGTTCTTGGATTACTATGCTCTCGACTAAGGCCCAAGGCCCAATATACAATCTGAGCCCTTAACCCTACATATATATATATATATATATGATTTAGAATTTAATTAGATTTAGATTCTTCATTTTTTTACCCAATAATTCACTTGTCACAAAAATTAAAAAAAATAAAAATAAATGGACATGTGGCAGAAAATTAGACTTCAATTAAAATTCATTTTAGAATCTAATTGGATTTGGACTTTTTGATTTTTACACTCAATAATTCACTTGGCACAAAATTAAAAATTAAATAGAACACGTGGCGCAAAATTGAGAGAATCCAATTAAAATCTAATTGGATTTTCTCTGAACTTTGACTATTATATATATATATATATAGATTTGAGAGAGAGAAGAATGTATTATTATTATTATTATTATTATTATTAGAAGTCTTAATATATTAATTTGAAGCATATTTGAGTGTTCTCTTTGTTCATCTCTTCCGCTTCTTCTATCTAAACTTAGGATAAAATGAAAATCTGTTTTATTGCACACTCACAATTGTCACCTCAACATTAAAAAGTTGTGATTTTTTTTTTCTCTTATTAAAAAAGAGTCTTATCAATAAGTGTCCTTAAGAACACAAGTTTAAAAAAAAATGCTCAATTATGAGTGATTATAATGCTCATTTTTTGGAAAAAAAACAAAGAAAAAGAAAAAAGAAAAAAGAATGCACTTGTCAATAATGTATATTTGGCTTGCATAATGCTTTGTTTTTTTAAAATGTTAATAACTTGCATATGTAAATTCATTGCTTTATATATATAAACGCGACCACAAATATTGCATATATGCAACAAGAGTTTCAAATGTTGGATCATTCCTTACACCACCCATTAAAAAAATACGATGATTTTAAGGCTACACTAGTTCAACATAAAATATCTTTTGGAAATTATTTCCTTTTTTTTTTTACCAGGTGTTTGGCATGACTAAAAATGGTGTAAAACAATTTACACCCCAAAGCTTTTAAATTGGAGACCTCCTCCCTCTTCAAATTTTCCACCCACCATAATCACCACACTCCTCCTCATCATGGCCACCGCCCCCAACCACCCCATGACTCAACATATAGAGACCTAAGGAGATTTGCTGCTTGCCTTGACAACATTGTTTTGATGGTGTCGAAGCTTTTTATGGTGTGGTGAGATCTACGATGAGGAAGATTCTCCCTCTCGTCAATCATCTTTTCTTTTTCTTTTTCTTTTTTCAAGATTTGCGACTAGTTCACATTGAGATTGATGATTGGGAAGACTCTCTTTCTTACTCGATCATTTTTTTTTTCTAGATATACGAGTAGTTCGTAGTAAGATCTACGGCTGGTTCATTAGTAATTTTCCATTCAGACTAAACACCAAAAATCAAACATTTTCTGATCATTAAACAGTTTGCGTTGAAACAAATGTGCTCTTATTTGCAATATCACTGAAGTTTATTGGAGTTTGTATCCTCCACTTGTTTTGCTAGTTATTTCGTAGGATTTGAATTTGGTGCAATAGCATAATTGAATTGTAAGAGCTAAAACCAGGGGTGAATTTTTTATTTTATCTTATAGATATACTAGTTTCATGCCCCACTTCAGAATGGATTTAAGTCACTATCGGCCAGTGGTTCAGTGTGGTTATCAGGTTTCTTTACCACATATCAAGTCATAGAAGTTATGGGATGAGTCCTAGTGATTGACAATAGTTATATATACTTGGGATGTTAAAGGACTTGAAAGTTGAACCTATTGAGAATAAACTTTAATCGTTTTTTATTATAAACTAATAACTCAACCGTTAAGCTTAGGTATGTGATGTGACCTTATGGATGAATGAGGATACACCTCTGAGGGATAGTATCATAGGAATGTACCATGAAAAGATTAACTGAAAAGTAAATGAAATTATTACATGTTTTGCTATGAATTAGATTTTGTTTAGATCATGGATTCCAATCTGCCTTTCTCAAGATCAGGACAATCAGAGGGCCTTTAAATCCCTCATTGATCAGTGATCACTGCTCATTCCCATACTAGTTCCCAAATGTGCATAATGATATCTTTGGTTATATGTAGTTCTTTCGGAGATTGGATTCGCTCATGGACTCAAAATTCACATTCGATCAAGGGCCCAACAACCCACCAACCACAGGGCTATTTGGGCCCAATTTGATGGCATCCAAGTTATACCAGCTCTCCCCACCTGAGGTAAGAATTTAGAGTTGACACTTTCCTTTAACCTCATAGTTATTCAACATTGTCACACGTTGATTAGGAAGAAAACATTATAATAATAAAAAATAAGAAAAGTTAGTTGGGCATGCAACCATCAATTTAACAGCATGTATGAGTTTCAATTTCTTAAAAAATTAGTTAGTATCTAGGATGCAAGGACATGAACAAGAACATACATATGATATAGTGACACAAGCAATTTTTAAAAAATTATAACATGATACAACAGATAGAACACTGTTACAACATATGTATGACACAGCTACAACACAAGTATGATACCCCAAATGAAGTGTCCATCTATCTTAGGTTTATATATATATATATATATATGTAATTATTTAATAATGATCAATGATGAATTCAACTAGGATTTGATGCTTGCTATGTCGTTGGTGAGACCTTTCCGTCTTTATGGTCATGATGCATTGTTGTTAAAAGAAGCAGAACTAACCAAGGAGAAATATGGGTCTGTTCATAGAGTTTATATTGTGTGTGACCAAGACAGTGCTATGAAGGAGGATTTTCAAAGGTGGATGATCGAGAAAAATCCAACAGATGAAGTGAAGGTGATAACTGGTTCCGATCACATGGTTATGTTTTCTAAACCGAAGGAGCTATGCTTATGTCTCCAAGAGATTGTGGAGAAATATTCTTAAATTTTTTATTTATGCCATATTTGTGTTGGACTTCCGAATATATTCTTCACAATGTATCTGATATTATGTATGGGTAAAATTGATTATTCTGTGTGTAATAAGCATCATCCATAATATATTTTTCTAAAAAAAATAATGTCAGTGAAATTATTACAAATGCGCAATAACATATATAATATCCACTCTTGCTCTTCCTTTTGAGGTATTGAATGTGATTTACTTGCATCATGTGTATGTGTGCATAATGCAATGTTGTATGTGTCTCAAAAGTGACCGATAATTCTGTGCCCAAATGAAACTATATATTTTTGTGGTTCTATACAACAAATTAAAGAAAGTGAAAAAATGCCCAATTTCAAAACCTGCACATATAAATCAGTAACCATTCATAATAGTTGTGGCAAAATGTGGCATATCTTCCCCGACCATACTTATTTGAACTTAACAAAATTATACAATATCATCAAAATAAAAGCTGAACAAATACCTTTTTTTTTTAACATGTCGCCACCTCTATTTTTTTTTTTTTTTTTTTCCTCATTACTTCAATTGAATAATTATAATAGATATGTATGTGTGCAAAGAAAAGCACAATCAGTTACCAAGAAGCACTGCCGAGGACAATCATGTCCTCGGCCAACCGAGACCATGGAGAGGAAGAACAAAGCACAATCAGAGGTGGCCCTTCAAAACGTCTCCAAAGAAAAGACAAGTACAATGGATTAGCCACGAAAGCATAGTGGAGGAGCAATTCCATGAGGCACTGTCACCTCCACATTAAATGCCCACACCTAATGTTCTGGCCGCATTAATGGAGAAGTAGCTCCTGAGCAGTGCTACCGTAGTTGCTGCAACTCACAAAAAGAAGGGGAAGGTGACTGATGGGACAAGCACTCAAGTGGTGACCTACATGACCAACAAATGGAGAGCCAAGATTAACCAAATGGGGGATATATAATGTAAGAAGTCCCCCAGAAAGGGGGACGGGATTTTTAGAAGGAGAAAATATTGTAGCACTTGTATCAACTCTGCAACCAAGCATTGAAGAAATGAGAACTTCCAGCCCCTAAGAGGAAGGCCGAGGAACCATATCTTACGCTTTAGCTTATGTTCTTGTCGTCCAACCCATTCACTACCATGTTTAGTTATTGCAATCCTTATTAGGGCCCAGTTCTTGAACCCCTACTCTATAAATTCATTGTATCGGGTTAACTGGGCTTGAATCCACTCACCCCATTGAGGTAGTGCTCAAACCCGGTCCCTACAACCACTATTTTGGAACTCGACATTACTAATGTCGAGTTATATGCATATTTTTTAACTATCTAGTAATGTTGAGTTCTATGCATATTTTTAAATAAAATTCGACATTTCTAATGTCGAGTTTTATGAAAATTTTTCAAAAATATTTAAGTGGCAAAATATACTTAGAACTTGACATTGCTAATGTTGAGTTCTGTCAAGAACTCGACATCAGTAATGTCAAGTACCAAAACAGTCGTATCTTACTACGTAGTTTGAGAAGGGGGTTGTTTAACTAAATAGTTTAAAATTTTCGATTATTTTTCCCCCAACAACTATCATCTCAACATAACTAAAACTAACTCCTTTTACCTATAACAATCTAACCATTAATCAAATTTTTGTCTGGATGCGGCATCACCTCTTTGACGCTTTGCTGAAATGAATTTGCAAGAGGGATTTTTCTTCTCTCTCTCTCTCTCTCTCTCTCTCTCTCTCTCTCTCTCTCTCTCTCTCTCTCTCTCTCTCTCTCTCTCTCTCTCTCTCTCTCTCTCTCTCTCTCAAAATCATCATCATTCTTTTATCATTATTCTTGCTATATGATAATATACAATGACTAAGAAAACTTGTCAAAACAAGACCTTTTTTTTTTTTTTTTTTTTTTGTAGGATATTTTTGTATAATGTTTACAGCAAACTAAACGATTTTTGTTTGTTTATTAATGTTTAAGAATATTGTGATATATCAAAGATGATAATTTTTGTATTTAATAGATTTATGAATTATAATTATTGTATTAATACTACAATTTAGCCACCCCTAGTAAATTTTTATGGCTACACCCTTGGGTTAAAGGTATCAAGGTAAAAAAAGTAAAAAAAGATAAAAATTTAAAAGGTTAAAAATATTTTTGATTCAAGGATTGAGATTTAAAGTGAACTTATCAAGTTTCAATTTTAACCCTTAAAAGTGGTATTGCATAGTGCAATAGCTACCAAATCTCAATCCTTGAATTCATGCCCCACTTTGCAATGGTTTTAAGTCATTGTTGACCGCTGGTTCAATGTGGTTACCAGGTTTCTTTACCACACATCAAGTCATAAAAGTTGTGGGATGGGGCTTGGTGATCAACAATGGATTGAGATCAAGTTGAGATTGAGAGTTGGAAAAGGCAACTTTCAATCTCAACCATTGAATAAAATAAAGTAAAATTTTTTTAAAAGTTAAAGTTAAAAAGTGGGTGTGGTAAAAAATTTTGTGAGAGAAGAGAGGGGTAATTGTATGGTGCAATTGCACCAAATCTCAATCTATTAACAAGAGTTATATATTTCCATAAAAAAAAAAAAAAAAAAAAAATAGTTATATATACTTGGGATGTTATAGGACCTTTTTTTTTTTTTTTTGGTTCATACAAGATAGAAATTCTAATTTAGGCTAATCTAGAGACTTGAACCCCGGCCCTTACTCCCCACACCCCACAAATACCTATACACTTGGGAATTAACCATCGCGCTAAAAGTGCGCAGTGGTAATGTTAAAGGACTTGAAACTATTGAGAATAGACTTTGACCCTTTTTTATTGTAAACAAAATTGTCAAGCTTGGGTATGTGATGTGGCCTTATGGAGGATACACCTTTTAGGGATAGTATCATAGGAATGTACCATGAAAAGATTAGTTGAAAATGTAAATGAAATTATTACATGTTTTACTGTGAATTCGATAATGTTTAGATCATGGATTTCCAATTTGCCTCTCTCAAATTTAGGACAATCAAAGGAGCTCCAAATCCCTCATCAAGTTAGTGGTCATAGCTCTTTCTCATACTAGTTCCCAAATATGCATAATGATGTCTTTGGTTATATGTAGTTCTTTCAGAGGTTGGATTCTTTCATGGACTCACAATTCACATTAGATCAAGGGCCCAACAACTTGCCAACCTTATCGCTATTTGGGTCCAATTTCATGTCAACCAAGTTATACCAACTCTCCCCACCTAAGGTAAGATATATGGCATGTTTGGATATTTAAAAAAAGAGGGGGAGTAAAGTAGAGGGAGGGAGAGTAATCCAATTATCTTGTTTGGAAGTTTTTTAAGGAAGGAAAGGGATGGGTTTGGAGGGGTTTCAACTCCCTCTAACCCCTCATTTTTAATTCCCCCAAATTGGAGAGATTTGGAGGGAGAGTAGAGTAGATAAATTATTGTCCAAGTAAATTCTCTAATTTACCCTTTCTAACAAATTAATCATAGACCAATGTTGCAAGTCCATTTTCAAATAGGGGTAAATTTGTCTATTTTAATCATTTCCTCTCCTCTCTATCTTAATTTTTAAAACATCCAAACAAGGAGAATGGTTAATTACTCCCTCCCCCCTTACTAATTTTAAAAACATCCAAACAAGGTGTAGAGGCCTTTTTTTGTGTTTTGAGATGGGCTGGATTGCCTCCTACGGTGATGGGCCCGAGTATGTTTCTGAGTAAGAAAGTTGAGACCGGCCCAACTGTAACTCACTTTGGGCCGGCTTGTGCACAAACTGAGCCTTATCTGCCAGGAACATTCTCACGGCAAGCAAAGCTATTACAAAAGGGTTATGGCGGGCAAATATAATAACAATAAAGAAAAAAAAAACAGAGTACAGTGACTTTTTCTTAATAACAAAGTCCAAATATTTCTATGATAATCACAATAATAACAATGATAATAATAATAACAGCTTTTATAGAGAAGAATAACTGATTGAACGATGATGGAAGTTACTCAGAAAATAAACATCAAGTCAAGTCTGAGTCTGCAATGGCAAAGAATCAAAGAGGAAGAACGCTTTCTCTCAATGAAACTAATCTCCTAGGAGAATATCCTGCCGTGGGGATTAATGACTTTGAGGGAATCAGACCTAAGTGATAAATGCCTAAAGGAATTCCTATTACTTGATTGTTTCTTAGAGAGTGGGATTTTGAGGGGGAGAGAAGGGAACCGATCTATTGGTGCATACCCATTACCCTTACTCTTTGTTTTCTTATCTTTTCTTCTTTCCTTTCTTTTTCTTTTTGTTTTTCTTATATTTTTTTCCTTCCTCTGTTTTTCGGTCTCCTTTACAGGGCATGGCAAGGATCCTTTTATAGGGCCTGCCGTGATTGGTTTTTTACCCCTTTACCCTCCAACGGCCTTTGTCTGGTCTGGGCATACTTGTCGACCACCGTCTGTGTACTACTTACCCTCGTCAAACAAAGACAGGTTTGTGCTGTTTTTTAGTTTGCCATGGCACTTTCTCCTGCCGTGGCGTAAATGCTCTTTCTCTCTCCCTATGGCATGCACCCAACGTTCCCCCCCCCCCCCAACCTTGCCTCTTTTGGGCGGTCTGTCATCCCAGCAGGACGTACCTCTCAAAAGAGTTTGGACAGGGAATGTAAAATAGATCTTTTCCCCTCTCCCCACCACCAAACCACACGCCTCCCCTTACCTCTAACCATTGACCCATGGCCCCACCACGTCCCATATTGGCTGGGTACAGGCTGGTGGCACCTGGGCCTTGCGCGTGCTTTCCTGTTATGTACATTCAAAGTCTGCCTGCAGCTCATGTGTTTGCTGTGATCTGGAGCTTTGTTTGCATCGTCTGCCATGCTTCTTTGTTCTTTCATGTGGGCCGTTCTGTACATTTCACTGCTTCCCTTTGGGATTGGGCTTCTCTTAATACTGGGTTTCACATTTCTCTTGGCCCATTTCTTGGTTACACTCACGTCCTGTTTCATTACTTGGCATTTCCTACCATGATAATATGTTCCTACCAGGCCTCTTTTCAAGCCTGCCATTTCATTCCTTCCCCTAGTGACTTAACAGAGCCACTGGTGTTCTTACTCATGGGCTCCATTGTCCCTTTCTTTTTCCTTTGGGCCTGCGGCCCATTTACTTCCTTTGGGCTTCCTCGGCCCATTTACTAACTTTGCATTCCCATATGTTTTTATTAACTTGATTGGGCTTCTCCGGCCCAATCTCCTCATTCTCATCCTTGGGGTTCATGGGCTTGCCATCAACCCTTACTTTCTTTGTTTATATTGCTTTGGGCCTACCGCGGCCTATTCTCACTTTTCCATACCATATGCTGCCCATAGGTGTCATTTCTCTCTTTTCAGGCCCTTTGGGCCCATTTGCTTCCTCAAGACCCATTAATTCATGTTATGGGCCTGTGCTCTATTACTCCTGCCGCCTGGGCTTAATAGTCTTATTCTATGCCTGCCACTCTTATTGCCTGCTTTGCTGAGTTGGGCATTCTTTTACAAAATGACCCTCAACACAAGGTGGAGGGGAACCATTCCCCTCTACTCTCTTCCCCACTACTCTCCTCCCCTTTACTCTCTTTCCTCTCTAAACTTCCAAACAGGCCAATAGAGTTTATACTTTTCTTTAACCTCATATTTATTCAACATTGTCACACGTTGATTAGGAAGAAAACATTAAAAAGAAAAATCAGAAAAGTTAGTCAGGCATGCAGTCATCAATTTAACAACTTGTATAAGTTTCAAATTCTTAAAAAATTAGCTTATATATATATTGAATTTACTTAACAATGATTAATGATGAATTGAATTAGGATTTGACGCTTGCAATGTCTTTGGTGAGACCTTTCCGTCTTTATGGTGATGATGCATTGTTGTTAAAATAAGCAGAACTAACCAAGGAGAAATATGGGTCTGTTTGTAGAGTTTATATTATGTGTGACCAAGACAATGTTGTAAAGGAGGATTTTTAAAGGTGGATGATCGAGAATAATCCAACATATGAAGTGAAGGTGATAACTGGTTCTGATCACATGGTCATGTTTTCTAAACCGAAGGAGCTGTGCTCTTGTCTCCAAGAGATTGCGGATAAATATTCTTAAATTTCTTATTTCTGCCATTTGTGTGCTGGAATTTGGAATGAACCCTTGCTATCCCTTCTGAGGTATTGAATATGATTTACTTGCATCATGTATACGTGTGCTCAACGGAATATTGTATTTGTCTAAAAAATGACTGGTAATTCTATGGTCCATATGAAACTATTTTTGTGGTTCTATACAACAAAAGCAAGTGAAAAAATGCCCAATTTCGAAACCTGCACATATAAATCAGTAATCATTCATAATAGTTTCAAAATGTGGCATACATTAATAAAACCGTCTATTTTGTTTATTCCTAGCCATGTTCAAACATGTGGCCAACTCCATATGCACATTATCCCCAAGCATACTTATCTGCACTTAACAAAATTATACAATATCATCAAAATAAAAGCTCAACTACTACCTTGCATAGTAGTGTAACCATCCTCAATTATAAATATAGAATTATCTACAAACATAACATACATATTGTGCTTTATATGATATGGTGTCAAAGTTTAAATACAGTAATTTGAGCTACAAAATGAGAATCATTCAAGATCACAGTCAGATGATGAGTGATTTTGATTATGATAAGTACGAACACCCAATTCTCTGGCAAGTACCATTGTCAAATGATGTGGCTATGTGTTAAGTGGTACATAGCTCATTAGATGGTAAGTTCTAGAGCTGGATGTCACAATTGGCACTTGGCGTTAACTTCAACCGACTCTAAGAACAAACAAGAGAACCATCTAATAACTTGTTATAGAATTTATATTTTGAAAATTTCATCATTGAAATTACATGTTCTATATGTTTTTAACATTTATGCCAATTGGATATTATTTACCATTCAATACATAACTCATTTTTTATGCATTATTTTAAACTACAAAAACTTGAATTTAAACAATTGATTATTGACATGGCTATTAATCTTTGATCACCTTGAAATTTTGCAAGCATGGAGAATATACAAAGATAATATAATCCAATGGTGGATTTGTCAAAATTTACATCGAATTAAAAAATATTGAATGTTACACTAGGTGTAACTGAATCCAACCATATATATACACACTATTAATTAATAGCAGGATTTTTTGTTTGGGTTTCATCATTTTGTGTACAAAAATATTCTCACACAAATTTTTAAATGCTCTAAAATACCCATATCTTTTAGTTAAATAATTTTAAATTTAAAAACACAAATTAGTTAAAAAATTAATTTACTATTTTGTAAAATGTTCCTTATTTTTAGGCTTTCAAACTTTTTTATGCATTATTTAAGGGATAATTACAGTAAACCCACCAGTGGTATGGCCCGTTTTCGCTTTGCCTACTCGTAGTTCAATCATTTACATTTTGTCCACCTGAATTTCAATCTGTTACCTATCCGTTATCCAACTCTGTTAAAATCAGGGGTAAAAATGTATTTTATCTTCACTTTTATGTCTCTCTCCTCTAAAAACAAAAAATAACAAAAAAAAACTCAAACAAACAAGATCAAAGAGGGGGTTTTATAGCTTGGGTTCAGGAACATACTTGCTCTTGGTATGAATAGTCTTGAGCCAATCAATCCAAATAAAATTTTCATATTCGTACAAATCCTAAAAAACATTTACAAAAATCCTACACTTGAAAGTGCTCTACTATAATTTCACAAAAATCCTTTCAGACACTTTCAGTTATTCACAAAAATCATACACGGCTTCACCTTAGTTCTCTCTCAAATCTCAAACCAAAACCAAAGCAAACCCCTCTTCAAAACCCAGACCCACCACACCTAGCAACACAAACACAGACCCACTACACCTACAACAAAGAAAATAAGATAGCAGAGAGAGAGAGGCGGATCGAAGTCACAGTCGGAGCCAAACTCAACGCGAAGGAACCCATGGCCAAAGCTAGAACTTGCACTGCTGCAATATTTGTTTGTCATTACTCCATTCACTGCCACCATTGCTTTGTTCACTACTACTACATTGGTCCGATTCATTCGCCTTCCTCAACTAGCCGCTCATGCTCACCCAAGCTCTCTATTCGATCAGCCATCTTTGTTCCTTCTCGTCGACCCATCTCTGTCCCAGTCACCCTCTCGCCAAGCCATCTTGCCCACAATGCAATCTTTGAACTCAACCGAGAGGACTGAAATTGAAATTGAAATTTTCGCTGTAGCCACCGACTACGACGGCGTCGTTTTTGGTTGATGGTGGATTGTGGGTAATGCCATGAGTGGGTTGGGTTTGAAGAGAGGGAGGAGTCAGAGAGATAAAGATGAAGAGGGAGAAAAAATAATAAATAAATGAAGGAGATGGGTCTGGAAGCTATTAAATTTTTTTATTTATATTTGATTTGTATTCCTCCAATTTATTCTCGTAGAAGTTCTTTAGCAATCAAAAACCCTAACTTTTTTATTTTTGTTATATTTGTTTTTTCTTAAAAATTTGTTTTTCTAACGGCAAAGGGAAAGGTGGGTAACAGAGTCCTAACGGAAGTTACCACAGGTGGGCAACGTATAAATAATTGAACCACAGGTAGGCAAAGTGAAAACGGGTTATACCATAGGTGGGTTTACTGTAATTATCCCTTATTATAAACTACAAAAACTTGAATTTAAACAATTGATTGTTGAAATGGCTATTAATCTTTGATCACCTTAAAATTTTGCAAGCATGGAAAATATACAAAGATAATGTAATTTAATGATGGATTTGTCAAATTTTACATTGAATTAAAAAATATTGAATGGTATAACATTACTTAGAGTTACACTATGTGTAACTTGAACCCAACCATATATATAAATATATATATATATACACACACACACACACATTATTAATAACATGATTTTTTGTTTAGATTTCATCATTTTGCGTACAAAAATATCTTTACACAAATTTTTAAATGTTCTAAAATACCCCTATCTTTTAGTTAAATAATTTTAAATTTAAAAACACAAATTGGTTTAAAAAATAATTTACTATTTTTTAAAATATTCCTAAGTTTTAGGCTTTCAAACTTTATTCACTTTTAAATATTATTTCACTAAACCCAAAATAAAAAATAAAAAAGAGCCTCATCACGCACAAAGCGCTTGTAATGATGCTAGTATGTGTGTGTGTGTATATATATATATATATATATATGCACTATACTAAACAAGCTTATCAAAATACTTATTCAAAAAAATATAGATGAAGCCCAAATGTAAGGACCAATCCCATATATAAATTCAATGTGGCAGTTGAGTCAGTTAACACCTTCACCTATTTTGACCTCAAGGGGAAGTATTATAAATTGCGCGTGTAATGAGGCTAGTATGTGTGTGTATATATATATATGTGTGCGCGCCTAAACAGGCTTATCAAAATACTTATTCAAAAAATATAGACAAAGCCCAAATGTAAGGACCAATCCCCTATATAAATTCAACGTGGGAACATTATGGGAGTTGAGTCAGTTGACACCTTCACCTATTTTGAGGTCAATGGGAAGTATTAGAAATGATTTGGCAGTGTTTAGCTATTTGCAAGCCCCTTGAGCCCATGTTAGGTATGCGATGCAAAAATAAAATAAAATTTCAGGTGTGAAGACTAATCGGTTTGACAATTTGTCTTGTTTAGCAAAAAAAAAAAGAAAAAAAAAAAGAAAAGAAAAACAAAACAAAACAAAAAAGGAAAAAAAGAAAAACAAACACACAAACAAATTAGCCTCCTATGAACTTAGCATCCATTTACTTACTTCTACAATTTTACCATTATAGAATCTTTTACTGTTGAAAGTTGAAACTATACCTACCCACCTCATGTAATGAAGCCATTAATTTGGCTTACTTTAGAAACATTTTATTTTTCATTCCCATTTTCCGTGGCTATTTTCTATCCATTAGATGCTGAATCAGTCATTTTAATTTTGTTAGTGCTTTTAAGTATTAATAATTACACTGATTAAAAGTGTCTCACAAAAATCTTGTACTACTATAGTTATTTTTTGGTTAATTCGACCAAACTAATGCACGAAAATATGTATTTATATAATATTTAGCATTTTTCTTGAATTGTGAATCAGTTTGATAGTTTTTAGCCTCCCCAAACATATATTTTTGTTCTGCCCCTGAATGGGACTCATAGGATTATTTGTGATTCAGCTCCCTTAATGTTCCCACATTGAATATATATATGGGATTGGTCCTTACATTTGGGCTTCGTCTATATCTTTTTGAATGTGTATTTTGATAGGCCTGTACAGTATAGTGCAAATAAATAAATATTTTGAAAATCCTACTGTTGAATAATATGTTCTATATGTTCTTAACATTCATGCCAATTTTCATATTAATTAGATGTTATTTACCATTTGATCCATTAACTTATCTTTTATGCATTATTTTAAACTACACAAACTTGAATTTAAGCAATTGATTGATGACATAACCATTGATCTTTGATCGTCTTTAAATATAACAAGCATGAAAAATATACGAAGATAATATAATTTAATAGTGGATTTGTCAAAATTTGTATTTAATTAATTAAAAGTAAAAGCAAGCAGGGAGCAATGGGCAGTAACTCGTCCCCTACCAAATTCTCAACATCCATTAATTTCCAACATACAAGTTTTGTTTTTCACATTAAGCATTTCTGGGAAATGGTTTTTCACAGAAAATGTGGATTGTTTCGTATACTTTCTTTATGTATCATTAGATATCTTTGTTCGATGCACCAAATTCATTTATTGACTTGGATTTAATACTGTATGAACTTATTTTGACATTTTGTAATATATTTATTTGACCTCACTAAGTTACTATACATCTCTCTTTATAAAGTGTGGTTACAAAAGTTTTCTTCTTATGCACTTTATGCTTGCAAATTTTTTTTTTTTTTGAAATTTAAATATTAGTAATTATATCATCAATCAAATATTTAAATTTTAAGTTTTTGTAGTTTAAAATTATGCATAAAAAATAAGTTTACAAATTGAATAGTAAATAACATCCGATTGACACGAAATTTGACATGTATATTAAAAACATAAAGAACAAGCAATCTAACCGATAGACTTTCAAAATATGTAGCCATGTTAGAGCACTAGCATTGGGGGGTGTAAACACCCTCCAATTGCTATTTTACCAACTGAACCCTTCAATTCATTCCACATCCGGGTATGCAAACCCAAAAAGTTTTACATCTTAGTTACAATAAGATTGCATATTTGCAACCTACTGTTCATGAGGATGTAAAAAATTTATAATTTTTTATTCTCTTCCTCTCACTTATGAGTACAGACTCCTCTACCTCTCTTTTCTTTTTCTTTTTCTTTTTCTTTTTCTTTTTTCTCATCCTCTTCTTTCACGCTCTCTACTGTCTTCCTCTCACGGTGGCTTCAGATCAGCGAAGGTCGTCGATATTGTGGGTGGCTATGGGTTGGCGTGGGTGGCCGTGGGTTGGTATGGGTAGGCATGGGTGGCCGTTGGTGGGTGGTTTTATTCACCATGGGATCGTGGGCCGTTGTGGGTAGGTGGTTTTACTTGCCGTGGGTCTTGTGTGTTTAGATTTGGATTTTTTTTTTTTTTTGTGTATTTTCGGTGATGAATCAATGTTCAAATTTGAGTATTTTGGCGCTTGGGTTTTTGTTGGAGTGTTTCTCGATGGTGCTACTGTAGATGGGTGTTTCGGTGGTGCTGTTGTATGTTACCGTTGCTGTTGCTGGTTGCAAGTGATGGGTTGTCGTTGTTGTGGGTTTGGTGTTACAACGGTGGGTTTGGTGTTACAACGGTGGGTTTGGGGGTTTGGTTTGGTGTTTTAATGGAGTTTCAGAGGTGGTGGTCGTGTTGGTGGTGTTTGATGTTTCTGGGTGGTTGAGTTTGGTGTTCGATGATCGATGGTGCTAGTATATTTCTGGGTGGTTGGTGTTTCAGAAGAGATAATAATTTTTAATATTATTTGTTGGTATATTTTATATTATTTTAATGAGTTGTTTGTAAAAATAGAAATTTGGATATTGGGAGAGTTGTAAAATGAGATTTGTAAAATAGATAAAGTAGGTTTTTACGGTGTAAAATAGAACTTTTTTGGCATCCCGGATTCTAATGCTCTTTGTTTTTTTTAATGGGGGTTGTAGCTAAACTTTGTCCTATGCTTTATAGCCTAATTATTTTCATGAAAGAATATTTTTTTTTGAATACAAATTTTTTATATCACTTTTTATGTTCTATTTTATGTTCCATCAATTACAATATGGCATGTGTTTGATTTTTTTTCCCTTTTAAAAATTGATTATTTTATAAGGAAAGTCATATATATATATATGTGTGTGTGTGTGTGTGTGTGATAAAGTTGTGATTAATGAAATATAAAATAAAACATAAAGAAATGATACAAAAGATTTGTATTCCTCTTTTATTAATTTACATTATTATTCTACTTCCCTTCCCACACTCATTGGATTATTTTATTGTATAAAGGAAAATATATCGATAGTGGTTAATAAAAGTGATCCATTGTTATGTGTTTTAGGAGAAATTATTAGGTCTACCGGGAGAATCAATTAAGTAGTCATCCTAATCAATGAAATAATGCCATTTATATAAATGTGTGAGATAGATTCTTAATCAGTATAAGAATTAAAAACAAAAAACTACTAAGTAATACCATATTTATGTAAATAATAACGTTTTATTGGTTAAAATATCACTTCAGCAATCACCCCCAACAGATCTAATAATTTCTCATGCTTTAGACCGACTATCTCAAACAGTTCAAATCTAGCCATTGACTTATCAAACGCTAGTATTGGCCATTGGGCCTACTATTGGCAACAAAAAGACCTCAACACTTGACAGTTGGAACATTCTTTACGAGCAATTTTTCGCTTAAAAAATCTCAACTCTTGAAATTTGGTCTGTTTTAATTTTTTGTCCTTTTTAAAAAAAAAAAAAAAAAATGCTTCCCTCAACTTTCATTTCATATCAATTCGATCATTATGTGCACTTGGGTTAAGTGGGTGATGCTGCATGCCCAAAACAACATAATTTTGATTTTTTTTTTTTTTTTGGTTTTAAGTCTTAATAAAAAGGAGATGATTTTTATAAAAAAAATTTAAGAAATTTTATTTTATTTTAAAAAATCTACTCTTATAACTAAACACAAACTTCATAGTTAAAAGATTCATACAAGCTAGGTGATGCACAACATATTTTTCAACCACAAAACACCAACCCTCATCACTATGAACAACATCCTCATCAACACAACAGAAAAAATTATCCACTAGCGCACAACCCCCTCGTGGTGAGGATTGGTGTTTTTGGGCCATGCACATTGGACTCATTGGTATCCTAAAAACGCAAACTGTCGTCGTCTCGTTGAAATAGTTCTTCAACAATATCGATGGCGATTTTTGTTGGTGTGGTAGTTTATTGCCACCAAGCATCAGAGAGAGAGAGAGACCTAAGATCTAAATTTATATATATATATATATATTATACAAGATAGAATTTCTACTCTAACCTAATCTAAGTGTATAGTTGTATGAAGCTTTTTCCTATAAACTTGAACCCCAGCCCTTACTCCCCAAATACTTGTGAAGTGACTATCGCACTAAGAGTGCACGGTGGTAAGATCTAAATATTATATAGATCCGATTAATGGGTGCCCTTAGGACATTTATTAATGAATTATTTTTAAGAAAGTTTTGATATTAAAAAAATTAGTTACTTTTTTATTTTCTCATAAAAGGTTTCTAAATATATTTCCTAAACCAATACCTTTAAGACATTCATTAAATTTTTCCTATATATACACACACATAACCATACTGAATGACAATCAAAATAAAAGGTCGGTGCTGCCAATTGCTAAACCGTGCGCTGTCAATAACTTCTTCCAGTGGTGCGATCAACTTGGTGGCAGTCCAGCGAGTCGGCGCAGATCGATGGGTGAACAACACTACTTAATGACTATTAATAACCAAGACAATGCTTTAGAATGTGTTTGTCCCAACACAAGTGACATTTTGTAGATGTCTCTTCATTGCTAACCCTTCATTGTTTGTAAATAAACATTCTTATTGAGTTTTTTTTTTTTTTTTTTTTTTTTTTTTTTTTCCTTTTTCTTTTTTTATAAATTTTGCACCCTATAGATAGAGATGCATAGGATTCTTCAAGTTTGCCAGGTGTAAAATCATGACTTAGTTGTTTCCTAAATACGACTTGCCTTGCTTATTAGCAGACTCAGTGACTAATTCAAGGGAGACAATAGTCTTTAGGAAAGCGATTTTTCATCCTCTAAGATTCCTTTTTTTTTTTTTTTTAATTGATAACCTGGCTGTCTGGACCCTTACCCCGAAGGGATGGATTTAGAATAAACTTCGACACATATATTGGCTCAAATGAGGTCACTATAATTACTAATCTCGATCCACATTATCTGACCCGTTGGGCTTATGTATTATCTCCATTAGTAGCCCAACTCGTCTTTTATTTCCCTCCTACTCTACTTTCTCGAGAGGGATTTAGATGGGTTGGGCTTTCAATGTCTTATTTCCTTTTCATAAAATTTTTATTTAGACGAAAAAAAAATAACAACAACAACAACAAAAATACAATTTTTCGTTGTCGCTTACAAGTTACAAGAGGAGGGAAGAATTTGCATTTAAAAATTGAGACAAACGAGGCAAGGCTCACGTTGAACATATTTATAAGTAAAGAATGATCCATAATATTTTCCAACAAGGCTCTTATTAACCATCTATATATATATATATATATATATTTTTTTTTTTGAACGTGCACGAATACAATATTTATCATTTTGGAGCTGCATATTATACTCAAGTTTTATAATTAACATGCTTTAATTACATTCACATCCAACGTACGATGTCGTTCATTTAAAGAATGTTGAAATTGACAACCTTAATCATGGTCGGACACCATTCCCGCGGGCTTTGAGTTCACATCGAAGAAAGCAAACATTCATGCATCTATTCTATTCCCAGGTTTCAAGACTTTCAGAAGTATTAAATTGATATCAAAAGTCTTTCTTCTAGCTCATTAGGTTCAAATCCTCATCCGCATTTGTTATAAGATAGAATCAAATCAAATCAAATCAAAATCGTTACTTGAAATGAATAGAATTAGAATCCACTCCAAATCTGTGTGTTTAAGATAGAAATTCACACATCACAAATGCTTACCAAGATTTTATGCACAAACGCTGTGGATCAACAAGTGTATTAATTATTTCATAGTGAATTTCAAAACAGATCCAGATTTTCATCATGTTTAGAAATTTCTTCACATTAGATTTACTTTTTGGCACTGCCTCTTGAAAATGTTTATGAAGAATTAATGATAGCTATAGGCAAGATGCAATTTTTAAGTGTGCTTAAGCAATTAACAACTATATGGCACATCTGAAACTAGTTAACAGAATTACATGGAGAAAGTCACTGAACATAAACAAAAACAACAAATAATACACAGAAAGAGTCAAAAAAAGTCTAGTTCTTTTTCTAAATTTCATACCCCAATTTACTCTCAACACTAGCAAATAAAGCCCTAAACCACAGTTTCCATACAAAAAAAGAAGGAAAATGTAAAAGAAAAAAGAAGAAGAAGAAGAAGAAAAGAGCAGTTTATTTGAGACCATTTCCAGGGGTAGAAATTGCCAAATCAGGCCATGAAAAGCAATCTCCACCTACAAACCCAGACTCTCCATTCTCAAACTGCCACGTGTTCCCCATTCCTGATGCACCAGCATTTCCTCCGCCACCACCACCAGCAACACCACCATCAGCCACACCTGGAAAAGGCCAGACCGCTCTCCCAAGCCCAAAGCCCATTTCTTCAAATCCTGTCCCAAGTCCAAGCCCAAACCCACCCAAGGCCAAGAACCCAGGTCCTTGAGTGTTCAACAGAGAAGTAAAAGTCCCACACACATTCACATTACCCTTATCAGACCCACCACCATTACCACCAAGACCAAAGTGTACGGACGAGCCGTGGTTAGACCCAAGAGGGACCAAGACTGGGGTTGCAGACAATGGGTCTTGAGAAGAAGTAGAGGACATGGTGTGAGAAGTGGTGCGAGAGCGCTTAGCGTTTTTGCGGGACCCACCGCCGACTGGGATGTCGCGAAGGGTGCCACCGTGAGTCCAGTAGCGACGGCAGGACTTGCAGAAGTGGCGAGGCTGAGAGGAGTTGTAGTTGTTGTAGTAGCAGAACTTGGTGTTGGTGGAGTCACAGCGTGGACATGGAAGTTGCTCTTGCTCTGCTGGTGGAGCTCCCGAGTTTTGGGGCTTGTTTTGTCTGCGTTGCTCGCTTGAGTCCGAAGGCATTTGTTGGGTTTTTGGTTCTGAGTGTTGCAAAAAAGAATGAAACCTTTTTTTAAAGTATTGAGAGTTAGGGAGAGTGTGAATGATGAAGCAGAAAAAGTAGAAGAAGAAGAAGAAGAAGAATTGGAAGGAAGTTAATTTTGGTGTCCTAGTGGAGTGGGTGAAGGGGGGGTTTTATTATGGAGAGAGAGTGTGAAGGAATATGTGAGTGTGCTGCAGCAAACAGAGACATAATTTGAGGCTTATATGAGCCAGAGTGAACAGCTTTTTCAGAGTTCTGTTAAGCACGACAATTTCAGTCGGCTCCAGAAGGTGGGGTTCAGTTTTGGGTTGGCTACATTACACAGCTACGAGTGCGGCTTGTGTGTTCAACTTCAACGAGCCTTTATTATTCCTCTCTA
Organism: Quercus gilva; assembly: GCA_023621385.1. Lineage (NCBI taxonomy): Eukaryota > Viridiplantae > Streptophyta > Magnoliopsida > Fagales > Fagaceae > Quercus > Quercus gilva. The sequence continues at coordinate 9,750,753 of CM042478.1, read as the reverse complement.
TTCATTAATAGCTTTGTTTTTTTCATTCTTCTTTGTTTGGTATAATGGTAGGACTAGGAAAGCGATGTAGTATTAATTATGTGGCTGCATCAATTAAATACAGTCCCCTTTCTTATCATGCACAAATCAATTATGGACCAGTAACTTTTGAGATTAAAAAAACAAAAAAAAACAAACAAACAAAATTTTGTTTTTATTTATAAAAAATGCTAACTAGTGCTCTTAGAAAACTGATTAATAGTCTATTTAAAGAAAATTTTTATGAGAAATGAAAAAAAAATAATTAATATTATAACAATTTTTTTCATTTCTCATAAAAGTGATATCAAAATTTTTTTAAAATAAATTATTAAAAAATATCCTAAAAATACTTATTAGCATGATCTTTTATTTATTTTATTATTATTTTTCTTCTTCTTCTACGCAGAATCTTTGAAGTTGGAATTACTTGTTCAGTAAGACACTATTTAAGAAGAGAGAGACGAATTGTATGCTGAATTCTATTCGGCTATTTGCAATAGGACAAAGCATCATTGTACCCGTACAATTTTTCCAAGGTTTAATTTATATAGCTTTGTACAGTCTCCGTTTGTTTTTTTAATTAATGTTAGCATAGCATGGCACACAAGAGCTATATCCTACTTTACACTACATAGGAGATTAGGAGGCAGTTTGCTACCTGCGGACCGTATATATATGACACATGTAGCTTTTTTTTCTTTTCTTTTTTGCTGAATAACACGTGTAGCTTTTTTTTTTTTTTTTTGGCTGAATAACACATGTAGCTTACAATTAACGCTTTTATTTTTTTTTATTTTTTTTTCATTCATTCCTTCGATTTAGGTGAATGTAGCTTCATTCATAAAAAAAAAAAAATTTTAAAAAAAAGAAAAAAAAAAAGAAGAAGGTGAATGTAGCTTCCAATGTCTGCGGCACTGCGCTACAGTGCTTCGGGATTTGATCTTTATAGGATAGAGGGGGAGCACCACATTCTAGAGTCATAGGCTTGTAAAATTTTCCTCTGTGCTCAACAAATTCAACTTGCACGAAGAAAATTTGCTGACGCAAATTTTCAAGCAATGTCTTGTTTCTGTTTTTCTATTAATTCCCAATTCTTTACGTGAAATGTTAAAAAATGCAATGGTTTAGAATTATTTTTAAAAATATTTTAAGAAGAAATAATAAAATAATTAATTTTATTAACAATTTTTTATATTTGCCATAAAAGTAATGACAAAACTTCCTTAATATAAGTTATTACTCGATCTTTGTATAGAATTTCACTAACGTATATTTTTAGGATATATATTAATAAACAAATTTAGAAATGTATTTAAGATAAAACAAAAATTTGATTAACTTTTTTATATAATTTTTTCAATTTTTCATAAACTATCTCTTAAAATAGATGATTTGTGTGTGCTCTAAAAACACACATTAACCAAACCCATATACATATATTACATTTTCTTAAATATAAAAGAGAAAGTGCTCAATCATCGTCATTACACATTAGTGGCAAACAAAGGCTTTGCAAAGTATGATTACAAAATGGGAGATGCTACGTCTACAACAATTTTACAACATTTTTACAACAAATCACAGGTGGTTAGTTGTTATTGGTTCAAATTTGAATCTAACACTAAGATTACTTTTTTGCCCCAACAATAACAACCAATAACAACCTGCCACTTAGGAAATGTTGTAAAAATGTTGTAGAAATGTTGTAGACATAGCATTTCTCTTACAAAATACCCAATAGTCATACAAACATGAAAATTGAGTGAGGCAAAAGGCAATCATGTATGAGAACACAAAGCAGCACATAATCCCATATATATTGTAAATGATATCTATAATAAGAAAGCAACATGTGGCTATAATAAAAAGGAAGCAACATGTGGCTATAATAAATGGGTGAATCGAATCGGAGCCTTCAAAAATTGAAAAGAGAAAGGCGGGGTGGGGGAGGAGGCTATGTAGTCAAAGAAGTAGAAGAGAGATTGATTTTTGTTGGGGTTGGGAAGGTGGGTGGGGGGTGTGGGACAGAACCGACAGTATCATGAATGTCGGGCAGCGTGGGGAGCAATTATTGGGTCTCGCCTCTGATTTCGGACGCGTCATGTCCGCATCAGATTCCTCCTTCGTACACCTATCTATCACCGGATTTTGCGCTACACTGTACCCATTATCAAACAAAACTAAAATTTCGTGTGCGCCTTATTGAGCCCGGCATACCAACTTCCAAAATATCCCCGCCGTGGGATTGGACTTAAAGGGGGACATCCGATCATTTTTTTGACGGTGATCGTTCAATCCATTGTGTAATGTACATACAATATGTACCCACTTCCTAAGTCGGAAGTGTACCCATATGTACCCGAATTCCCTAGCCATAAACTTTTTGATTCATCACATATGTGCATAATTAGAGATATCCATGGATGTTTGGTACTAAATTTTTAACAATAGTTTTCATTGTTTACAATACATATTTTTATAACACTTTTTAATTCACACATATTTTTATAATATTTAAATAATGATACTAAAAATCTCTAATCAAACGAATCTTGATTATTAAGTTGATTGGTTTAGTATTTTTGGATAAGGCAATTTGAAAATATAACGAAAAAAAAAAATTTGCATTCATCTCTTGAGTAGTAATTATAAATCACCATTTAAAGGGGGAAAAAAACTGAAATTAAAAAGTTAAACCAAACTCGCTCTTAAACAATGTCTAATTAATTTTGATTTGATCATCATCAATTTTTTTTTCATATTCTTAGGTCATGTAGCTGATGGGCAATGCAACATAACGTGTACTCTCATGAGGTCATAGATTTACATCTGAGATAGAGCCTATACTAAGTTCATCTTCTTACTGGTTATTTGATTGGTTACTTGCTTATGTTCCAATTTTGCCTCCGCTAAAAAACTTACTATATTATAAGAGAATCTTTTAGGGTATATCCCAGTTCATAAATTGCATGTGCTAAACAAACTTTGTAATTTTTGATTCTCAAGTGGCAGTTAGGGTGGGTTATATCTTATCCTATATTAATTATGTGTTTGGCTCCAAATTAAAAGGCCAGTTTATTTTATTATTAAACTTATTTTTGCTACTATTTATGGGTCTTATTGCACTTTTTGGTACTATTCATAGGTCCCATTATACCATTTCAGCTAACTTTTACTATTATTTATGGTACTTTCAGTAAAAAGTTTTCAATTTTAATAAAATAAACGGATCTCAAACAGACCCACAAGTGTGTGTTTGACATGGATTATTTTTGCTAACTTATTTTACTATTCAACTTATTTTTGCTACTATTTATAAATCCCATTGCATTTTTTTGTACTATTCATGGGTCTCATTGTACTGTTTCAGCTAACTTTTACCATTATCTTATTAGGAATGCTATAAGCATATGGATAATAATTGGTGTATTGAGATTTAGTTAGTTAGTTACAATTCTAAACATGTTAATCATATTTAGCACATGTTTGAATTATTAATGCACATGGGGAATAATATAACCAATAGGATGAGGCATGTTAATCACATTTAGCACATGTTGAAATTATTAATGCACATGGGGAATAATAGAACCAATAGGATGAGGCCATGTGGGCCAATGAGATTAGAGCTAGTCTCTTATAAATACATGATTGTAATCCAATATGAGATATCAATGAAAGTATAAACCAATTTCTTAGTGCTTTAGTGCATATCTCTCTCTTAATCTCTCTCTTTTCCTATGGAGGGTGACTACTTCGAATTAAGTCAATTTCCCCACAATTCTCATCCATTCCCCTATAATTCCTATCAATCTCCATTAGAAACCATCGGGTTCCTAACATATCTACAGTACTTTCAACAAAAAGTTTTCAATTTCAACAAAATAAGCGGATCCCAAACAGACACTAAGGCCTTTGTTCACTCCTCTTGTTTCTGTTACTTGAAAAAATAAAAGGGAAATACTTTTAAGAGAGTCCCATGAATTTTATCACACAATGTTAAGAAGTGAGCTGAATGTTAACTTTATAAATGCCTAAACTACCTTAAAAGTTTAAGGTAGGTTTGGAGTTTAAGCTTACACGTACAAGGCCTTTGCTTACATGGATGTTTTGACATATTTGGGCATAGGGTACCTAGAACACTATTGCATGTTAATTGAGATTTAAATTCATCACAACTATTTATTCTAAAATATAGTTTCGTTTTTAACAGCCATCAAAACTATAAATTTTTTGAGATCACCATCTTATGAAATTAGTAATAAAGTGAAAATTTATCGTTGCCAAGGAGTAAAAGATCCTAAAAGACTAATTCGCAATGTCAACCCAATATATTGGTGAACAATTTGAGTGATAAATTGCACTATTATATTAAAACTGACATGTTAGCATACAATAATTTAAATCTGCTCCACAAATCAGTCACAACCCATTCCACATAAATAATATTTTTATTCAAAACAACATTTTTTTAAAATTATTATTTTCTAGATGCAATAGTATTTTTACCTAAAATATAAGGTAAACAAAATATAAAACAAGCTCATCCAAATATACACATAAACAAACAACTTCTTTATGAGGGAGAGAGAGAGAGCCAATTGGAAAAATCATTTGCCATTTATCACCTTGGCTAATCAGGTTCTATGATATGCATTCCCAGTCAATATCAGACTGAATTAAAAGTTAAAACTATTTTGAACTAATAAGCAAAATTAAAGGTGACGAAAGAACTATTTAGAAATTCTGTATGGTTCGGAACAATATGATATGACGTAATATGGATGACAATAAGGGTCTGTTTAGATACCACTTATTTTGCTGAAACTAAAAAATTATTGCTGAAAGTACTATAGATAAAAGTAAAAGTTAATTGAAATAGTACAGTGAGGCTCATGAATAGGGCCAAAAAGTACAGTGGAGCCCATAAATAGTAGCAAAAATAAGCTGAATAGTGAAATAATTTTAATTTTTAATTTTAACCCAAATGCACACTACATTGCATTATCAACCAAAATGAAAGAGATATACTTCATCTTTTGTGTTTAAGTCTTCTGGAAAAAAAAAAAAAAAGTAAAATTAAAAAAATATTGGAAAAAGTTAATAGATGCCCCCTAGGACATTAATTTATGAATTTTTTATCGAAAAATAAAAAAGTAAACGGATTTGTTGACAACTTTTTATATTTCTTATGAAAGTGATATTTAAAACTTTTTTAAAACAATCTATTAACAAATGCCCTAAGAGAACCCGTTAACAGAACCCTAAAATATATTATGAACATCTAATGTGTTGGGATTATGGTGGTGAACAAACCCCAAGGGAAAGTCCATAGGATCCATCGCTCCCTCATTTTGTGAGACTGAGTTTTAAAGCCGCGATTAGCGAAGAGTTATCATGCCCAGCATTAGTGGGTAAAAACTATAATTTATATTCGCATGGATAGAGTTGAAAAATGTTCAAGATCCTCTTAAAGTGGATGCCAATTAATAGCAATACTAGGAGCAACAAAAGTAGCAAAACTCGAATTATAAATATGTCATTTAGAAAGAAGATGTCTGGTAGGTTCCAATTAGCTCAATTGATAAAGTCTTTGATAACTGAATAAAATATTTAGGGTTCAATCTCACCTACATCAAAAACTGATTGGTATCTTGTTTGACAATAAATAGTTATTATTAGAAGCGGACACTATAAATTGAAACTATCTATAAATTAAATAAATAAATGAATGAGATACTTGGAGTGTTATTCTACCACTACAAAGCTCAATCTCTTCACATTGGTTGATTGAGCATTTTATTGATAAAACTAAACTCATTTTTATTCATTCTCATAATACTTTATAAATTATATTTATAGGGAGGTGAATTTTGTGGCTCATAATGTTGGTTTTTTTTTTTTTTTTTTTTTTTTTTTTTTGAGAAGCACTCACATTGTAGTTAGATGAGCACTTTTGCATAACCTTGAGGGAAATGTTCTTATTTATTTCATCCTAAATTTTTGCCTCTTTTGCTTGTGGTAATTATTGAGACAATGAAAATTGGGAGAGAGAAAAATGGAGGGAAAATAGGAGTGGAGGGTGTTTGATTAATTGGGGAAAATGGTAAGACCAAGAAGTTCTCTTTGAGCCATCATTTGGGGTAATTTTAGAATCTCCCCAATTTGAGGAGAAAATAGGGGAGTTTGATATAAAATTATTTATCTACCCCTTGTCCTTTCACAGTGTTTTTTTTTTTTTTTTTTTTCAGCTTTAATATTTACTTTTTTTTACAACAAAATTTTCTATGTAAAACTTTTTTTTTTTTTTTAATGTAATAGATGCATGAAAATAAATTTATACAAATTATATTCTTTTACCTTTTTATTTTTTTCTCAACCAAATAAAATAATTGATCATTTCTCCTTTTTTCTATTTCCCACAACTAAATGCACATAAAATAAAATTAAATCTCTATTCTACCAGCCCAATTTTCCATCTCCATCCAAACAAAACCTTTAAGAAGTGAAAAGAGGAGCGTCTCTTTGAATCTATTCTTTTATAATTTGTTTCTTTTCCCGTTTGTCTAAATTATTTAAACTATAAAAAAAAAAAAAAAATTTAAAAACACTCAAATATGAGGAAAAAGTGCGAACAAGGTTTTAGGGAAGAGAAGAATAATGTATGCATGGTGTTTGGTCCGAGACACCTGTCAGTGATGGACAGGAAAATGTCGGTGAGGTGACAATGAGGGTGATAGGGAGAATGGATTCCCCTTCCTCCTGTGGCACGCGCGGGGTCAGTAAGTAGTCAGTACAAAGCCATCTACATGTCCCTCCTGCTAAATAATCATAAGTCCCTTTCAGAAACTCAGACCCCAAACGCCAACACCAACACCATCGCTATCTAATCCTCAGTCTCCCCACTGCTTATTTGGTCGCCCATATTCACTCTGACAAATATATCTATTATATTTGTGTCCTTTCTTCCCCTCTTACCTTACTCACTGTTCAGCCTTTGAAAAACTTTATCCATCTCATTTCGTTTTCGCTCTTTTCTGCTGGGGCGCACATGGTTTGTAATTTGGTGTGTACTACGTAGTTATTTTAGGATTGAATTATTTGAATGATTAAATAATGGTGAAAATGAAGTTCATGTGAATGGAAAAAAGAAATAGAAGCTTGGACTTACTAAGGACTTGTAGGCTAGGAGAGAGAATACAAAAAAAGATGAAGAAATAAACATGGGGAGAGAATGAGTACCCAAAAAAAACATGGGGAGAGAATATTCAACTTTGGAGGCTACAAAAGTTTACGAGGATGAGTACCTATTTGGATAAATAAAAAATTGAACAAAGCTTAAGTAGAATATGTAAGTACTATTTTTTTAGGTTTTTATCTTAAAATTTAGTAATGTAATTTTTTTTTTATTGGAAGAAAATGTATTTTTAGTATTTTTAGTTAAGTACAGTTACATGATTGAATTTTAAGAGATGAATTTAAAAAATAACACCAAATTACCATATTTAAGTTTTGCCATTTTACTCAAAATAAATTTAGCTTTTAGTTTTTGTTTTATTTTTTAAAGAAAAAACTAAAAAAATTTGTTTCTTCTTTTTGAATCAATAGTTAGTTAACATAAAAGTTACTAAAAAATTACATCCATTAGTAAATACTATGGTATTATTAAGAGATGCCTTTAGGTAATTCGTTAATAGGCTACTTGAAAATGGTTTTTATACCACTTTTATTAGAAATATAAAAATTTGTCAAAAAAAATTAGTTTTTCTTTTCTTTTCTCATAAAATTTTTATAAATCAATATCCTTAAAGGCTTAGAGCATTCATTAACTTTTCCTTAAATGTTATGTAAATAGGTCATTGAGAAACATTGAGTGGTCAAAGTGGGTGATGAAATGAGGCCGTTCTTAGTTATTAAAATATGGGAAATGAAAAAAAAAAAATTAATATTTTGACAATTTTTTTCATTTCCCATAAAAGTGATATCAAAACTTTCCTAAAATGAATTATTAATGAGTACTCTAAGGGCACTCGTTAGCATCACCCTTAAAATATTTATATATACACTGTTGTGTTTATTTATGTTATCTGGTTGTCCTGTGTTATCTCTACAAATGAGGATTGAGTTGATGGATAAATTCCCAGCAAAAAAGAGCTCCATATAGAGGAATATTTGTAGCTAGGAGTTGATAGATATAAAGTTTTAGTGCTCTTGCGTTAATTCCAACTACTTCATTTGGCTAAAAGTAGGTTTATGTAACTGAGAAAAGTAGTAAGCACGAGCTCTTTTAATTCCTCACCTTTCCAATATCTAATCTTAAAGGTACACATAGCTCTTTTCCATTTATCTATGAAGTCATTATCGGGAAAAGAGAGTGTTTGATAACGAAGCTAAAAAAGTGCTGAAAATTAAAATTTCAACAGGATCATTGTTAATTAGTCTGGTAACACTTTTCTTTTTAACTTAATGAGTTAAATGTGTTGATTCTTGGGGACCAATTCAGCAAGTAATTCAAGAAAAATAACTTAATATGTTCATCTATTTCGTAAAACCAAATTTAATATACTATTAAGTTTGCAATATTTTAGTCTTGAAAAAAAAAAAGGTTTGTAATACTTATTTCAAATATTTTATTTAGATAGTTGTTGTTACTTCTTTGAACACCATCATGAAAATTGTTAATACCATTGCTATCTTTTACATCACTACCCATTGATGTTAATTTAATTATCACGGTCACGTTGCTCAAAATTTAAAAAAAAAAAAAAAAAAAAAAAAAAAGAAAAAAGAAAAGAAAGAAAGAAAGAAATATTGCTTTAACAAATTTTGATGAGCAATTAAGTGTGCGTTTGGATGGGACGTTTTGCCCAATCCGTGCGTTTTATGTTTTTTAGTGAGTCCCATGAGTATTGTTCACTTTTCCACCGAATTCAGCAAAACACAGATTCCAATGCATTTTTCGGTCTCACAGCATTATTCATACCTTTAAAAATTATTTTGCTACAGTATTTTCAGCAATAAATTTTCAATTTTCAGCAAATAAGTGGTATTCAAACACACCCTATAACTCAATTTTCTTGCTCAAACAAGCTAGCTATAGTGCGTCCCAAATTTTTGCTTTGCTTGCTACATTAGCTCACTAGTATTGCTGAGCTACTGCAGCAAAACTAAATAATTTTCAAACCCTTTCTTATTCCTCCCAAGGATCTCTCTTGCTCTTGTGAGAGACCGCGCCTCCAGCCCCCTTTTTTATAGGTGTGTTGGGCCAAACCCACGTGAATGGGTGGAGTCGTGTTATTGCCTCTCAAAATGGAGGTTCGACTAGTTATATTTTCCCCTTTAGATTAAGGGTTTTACAATGGAGTCGCCACTTATTTAATTGTTGGAATAAATAAGAAAACCATAATTGAAAAATTCATCATTTTATTAATTTGAAATTGAATTTACATTGAACATAGGAAATTACATGGCTTTGGTCCTAGATACAATCTAAGATAAAGTACATGGCTTTGTTTCCTAGTTACAATCTAAAAATTGAAAATTACATGGATAAGCATTTGATCTACTAACCCTTGATCTAAGTTCGGAGGCTATGTTACAAGGTGGGAAGGTGTTAGGCACCCACCTTGCCCGGTGAAACCGGTCTTCTAGACTATGGTGGCCAACATTCATATCATATCATCCAATATGTCAATCAATTTGCATGTTAAATTTGATGTGTGTGCATGTGATAAACCCTAATTCAATTTATTAAACATTGCATTTGAATTGAAAAATAAAATTCTAGTGAATGTGTGTGGATGGTGATAACCTAAATTCAAGGATTTGAAAGAATTATGAAACAAACATGTTTTTCATATTTTTGATGTAAATTTAAGATCAAAACTAGTGATATGCATGAACATGTGATGAACAACCAAGAATATTTGAAGAACACATAAAAACATTCAAACATATTCAAGGAAATTTATGTGATTACTATCATACTTTAATCCTAAATTCTCATCATGGCAATACAAGAAACAAGTTAAGGGAAGAGATTATACCTTCATGCAAGATCCATGTGATGGAGAAGGAGACTCTTAGTAGAGACCCTAAGGGTGGAGGGAAAAGAAGAGTTAGGAGAGGAAGAGTGAGTCTCACTCAATACCTTGAGTCTCAGGAAGACCAAGATATGACAAGACTACTCAACTTCACTAGAACTCAAGAGAGGAGAAGAGAGGGGGTTTTTTTTTGTGTCTCTGGAATGAATGAGAGGGAGGGTTTATATAGTAGTAGTGGGGGGAATATGAATGGAAGACTATTTAATGAGGGTTGACAAGGATTATGAACCTAGACCTCATTTTAGCCCTAGGGAAAATCTGGTGCATTAAATGGAAAGATTGGTAGGAGTGAGGAACAAGCCAAAATTCGGTTTTCCCGTAGCTGCTGTAACAGCTTGTAGAGCTAACTTCAAAAAATCATATCTGACTCAATTCTGATCGGAATTGCCTCGTTCTTGTGCTCAAATTGAAGCCCCGGATGTCTAGTTTCTGGAAAAATTAACCTTATTCACAGATTCAAAATATTCTGAGAGATATTGATGAAATAGTGAGCAAAGGTCATTTGTTAGAAAATGCTTTCAGCACAATTAACATTAATAGGTCCCAAATTAGTCCCCAATTAACATTAAATAGCTCCAATCACTCCAATTTCAGACTTAATTGGTTCCAAATTTACACTAATTAAAAGATAATTGCACAAATTACTCATTGAAGAATTAATGTTTAACTATCTAATTAATTAGGTGTATGCAACCTCACCATAAAATGTAGTCCTAACCAATTAAATTATAACACATCATTGATCTCCAATTGATTACACTTATAACCAATTAAAATCAATTGTTCATAATCACATATAGTCGGACTCAATTTGTGATAGTGCATCTTAGCCATTAAAACTTAACTTGATGATAACTTTCAATCTAGTGGTCCGATTAAGGCTTATGACCAGTTGATTTGATCGTTACAACATCAAGATCATTTTGGTGAAATGAGATTAAGGATCTAATGGCCAGAATCAAGATGCATATTTATGAGGTGAAAGAACCCCTTTTACCCTCCATGTGAGGTTAAATGCGGGTTGTAAAATGGGGTGTCAACAGCTCTCTCATTTTTCAGTATGGCTTGGTGTAGTTGTGCTGTTGTTGGGGTGATTTAGATAAAAAAATAATAATACTTAAAAATAAAGATTGTTTGAGTGTGTATTCAAAAAGGTAGGTAGGTAAAATAGAAAATAGGCTTCTAGTAAAAAAAATTTAGAGCTCGTTGTGAAGGATTGGAATGCGGTGCAATTGCCGTGCAATTCACCCAATTCCCTCACTACTTTTTTCTACTTTTTTTTTAACCTTTTTACTTTTACTTTTTTACTTTTCCTCATTTTTAATATTTAATGATTGAGATTTAAAAACGCTTTTTGCAACTTTAAATCTCAACCATCTATATTAATTGCATCAAGTGCCACTTGATCTCAATCCCTCATTGTGAATGAGGTAATATCACTAATATTCAGGAATATTTCTAGCACTAGTAGACCATCACACTATCTTGTTGATGTTGCCAAATGTTGTACTTCATTACCTTCACTAACCCTACCATCTCACCCTTTAATGCTTATCCGTTGCCATAAAACATTGTTACAACTGGAAGAAAAAGGGAAGGGAAAAGATGAAGAGAGAAAGAATTATACTTCCTTGATTTGATTTGATTTGATTAACATGAGAGAAAAGAAATTGAGCTGAATTTGAAGGAAACATTTTTCATGGGGCCCACATTTTTACTATCATCCCATATTGGATGGAAAGAGAGTGAAAAAGCAAATGTGCTTTACATTGTATTTGGTTGTAATTGAGGGAAGATAAAAGAGTGAGGGAAAAGGAATAGAAAAAGAAAGGGAAAGAAAATACTTCATTCTTGCATGTTTGGAAGGAGTGAGAGAAAGAGAAAAGAAAAGGAAAAAGAATATATTTGACATTTCTGTTGTTTAATTTGCAAATGGAAGAGAAATGAAAAGAAAAATATGTGTTTTTACTTAAATACAACAAATTAAGTAAAGTTGATGGAAAACTAAAATTTTATATGTAACTAGTCGCAGCCTCACGCAATGCACGTGAATAATTAATTATTCTTTTGTATTATAATATAATGTATAACTTTTTCTCTAAATTGTTTTAAAGATGATTTATTCTCCATAAAATTAAACAATGTCTATTTAGTCCAATTATTTCTACTTCAGTCTCATTCGGTCCAATTAAGTCTACTTTGGTCTAATTTGGTCCCCATTCAGTTTATTTTAGACTAATTGGGTTTTAAATTGATTCTTTTTGTAGGTTTTCTTTTCAAGTTTTGCTCAAAAATTCATTTTTTTTTTTTAATTTTTGGTTTGAAAAGTATGGAATTTTATTTTATCTAGGTTAAAATCTTTATTTTTAAGTTAAAAATTACAAAGAAAATACTAAAATAGACATTATAAATTAGAAATATGCATGAGCCCTAAAATGCAATAAAAACGATAAATATTCAAAAGTCTTATTCGGTCCACATTGGTTTTATTAGGTCCTTTTTAGTCCATTTTGTCCACTAAAGTTCTCCTACCCTCATTTTCATGGATAGCAATGCGTCTACCAGTTGTGGTACCCGGCTGCAGGTTACAAACCAAACACCAAACTCCTGGATCAACTCAGCAAAATTTTGGATGGAGCCCTTTCATAACCCATTAAAGCATCTTAAAGTGGTGGGGTTGAGACTTGAGGAAAATACCTTGCACAGTAGCGTATCATATAATGGCTAACATGCTCTACCAGGTCCGTTTTCCCATCATAGGAATTGAATGGAGGGCGTGTAAATCTGCTTGGCATCGGGGCCCCGCTTAATGTCGTCTGAGAACGGCGACCGAGCAGCTTTACGTAGTGCACAGTTGATTGCATCCATGGCGGCAATATGGGGCCGTCGTTCTTCTAGGGAGTCTGAACCTCGATCTGCATATTCCTGTAAACATGAACTATCCCAGCGTTGATAGGATTCCCGTGAATGTGAACGGTCGTGGTGTTGAACGGTCTCGGCGTCGACGACACTCCCATGAACGTGAACATTTTCGACGGCGACGAGAACCAAATTGATTGGACCTCGTCCCACAACGATTTTCACCTGTATCAGATCTCCCTTCTTGGTTGTCTTGATTCCTTCTCTGATGCCTACGCCCTGCTTCCAACTCCAGATTTCTCACCAGCCTGCGTAACCGCTCAAGTTCCTCATCTCTCTCGTCAAATTGCCCGTGCCCTGAAGCACCTGATAGCGTCCGTTGTGTTTGGTACGACCCCTCTCCGAGGCTGGACCGCTCTTCCTCTTGTTCATGATCCCTATCTTCGCATCTCTTCTACCTCCGTTCTCGCCAGGTGGATCCCCGAGAAGATCCCACCGAACCAATTTTAGCGTAACTCCCAGAATGTCTTCCGAAAATTTTCTCGTGCGTAAGCCTCAGTCAAACCACAGCTTTGTAGGAGATCCCCATAGATAGCGCCAATTATGCGCACCCAAAACGAGATTGGCAGGCAGACTCACTCTTGGGCTCATAATCTATTTGTGATGTAGGTTTTGGATTTTCTACCTTAGGTGATTCTAACCCAAAGACTCAACGATGTCTCTCAGACGTCTGTATTGTTTCCCTCTCACTCTTATGATTCTATTGCTCTTAGCTCTCAACTTTCTTTAGAGCCCTCTCTACAACCATTTCCTCCTTTAGCTTCTCATATTTATAGTCAGGTGTTAATGGAGGGATTATGATTGCTTTCAAAATTAGTGCAATAGGAAGCTCGTAAATCATAGGTGGGAATGGAGTGTGGTAAGAGTGGCCTTGGGACTGGTTCCCACTCCAGTAGATATATGTGGAAACTATATTCCCAAGGCACTACCAGGCATACAAGGAATGGTTTGTCCGAACGCCTTTCTTCTTGCTCAAGAATGGTTCACCGAGCAAGGACCAGGTGGCGAAACAAGGTGCGTGCTAATGTAGATTGCCTACTTCTCAGGCTTTTGGGCAATACGAAGCTTGGGCCCGTGGCTTTCGTGGGCTTAGGCTGGGGTCTTAGGTAGAAAGAGGTTAGCTCCATGGGCTACACTGTTGAGTTAAAATCCAAGGCCCAAATGGGTCTGGGTGCCACAGTGTCGTATATGTATAATTTATTCTCTAAATTTTATTTTTTAGAGAGAGAGAGAGAGAGAGAGAGAGAGAGAGTACTTGTGATGGGGAACTAAAAATACAACACCAAAATGTATGAACTCAAAATAGAGTTTTAAAAATCACAATGATTCATCAATATAAAGTAGAATTGTAAAAAAGAATAAACAATCAAGAGAAAGAGAATAACCAGTCTCTCAAGAGAGAATAATAAGAATTCAATAGAAAATAATTTTTTGAATAAAAAAAAAGTAAAAATAAAAAAATATAGTAACAAACACCAAATTATCCAAATCATGTTATGTAATAAAATAACATCATATTCTTATATACTATATTAATAATACAATATGATAACATCTATGAAATCAAAGATTAAAAAAAAAAAAAAAAAGATAACAACTTAAAAACACAAAACTTAATCACATCAACTTAAAGTAGAATTCCAAATAATACAAAATTTATCAACCTAAAGTAGAGATGCAAGAAAAATATAAAAAAATCCACCAAAATGGGAAAAAAAAATGAGAGAGAGAAATAACCTTTTGTGTGTGGAAAATGAGAGAGAGAAAGAGAGAGAGAGATAACATTTTGTGTGTAAAAAAACTATGAATAAAATGGAAAAGAAAACTGTAAATTTATTGTAAAAGGAGGAGAATAAGAAAAACAAAAAATAAAGGAAGATAAAGAAATAGAAGAAAAGTGATATTAAGGTAAATAGTAGTGAAGAGATGAAAAGATAAAAGAAATGTGAAAAGTTAGAAAAAATATAACAATATGTTGAGAAATTAATAAGAAAAAAAAATTAAAATAAGAGAGAGGATATTGAAAATTGGTAAATGATATGGCCGTTGATATGGTTTAATAAGAGTATAGTAACAATAAATGCTAAGCATTTGTTTTTATATATATATATATATATATAACTTTTCTTAATGGTGGACTCGAACTATTGCATTTTTTTATTATCGAATTTCTACATTTTTCACCCAATTTGGGTGAAGTAGGAGAAATTATAAAATCCTCATGGTGGATAAGTGACGTAGTCCACTATTCCACTAAAAAACTCTCACATGTTAAAAATTGTTGAGTCAAATTAAAAAAAAAAAACTAATTACTGACTCAGCAATTTTAAACAAGTGGAAGTCTTTTAGTGGAACGGTGGACAAGTGATGTGGTCTATCATGAGGGCTGTATAATTTCTCGTGGAAGAGAGATGTGGGCTCAGATAATAGTTAAAATCAAATTTTCATAATAACAGAGACAAATTCATATTCGGATTAAAACATTAAAATAAATAAATTTTTTATGTTTTTCATGAGGTGGTGGATAAAGACTAATAAAATAGAGGCTTTGGGTTTTTTTTCTTTTTTTTTTTTAAACAAAGGCTTTGGGTTTTTTTTTTCTTTTTTATAAATTATAATTGAAAGAAAAGACTAGGGTATCCCCATATAATAGAAAGAATAGACTAAACAAATATCTTTGTAATTTATTTGAAATATGCTATCTTAAATGGTAAAGTCAAATATTGGATTTTTCCCTTCATGTTCTCTTCGTTTCCTTTCTCTAATACTAACAAGATGAGGGAAAATGTCATATCACCAACCTTTCTTTTTTCTTTTTTCCCTTTTTTTCCCTTTCCAAATATAGTGTTAAAATAATTTTGACCTTTTTTTTTATTATGAAATTAGTCAAATTACTAATGCGCCATTACAATTCTAACATGTTCCATAGTTAAAGGCACAAAGGTAAAACATTTATTTTCCTTTCTTTTCTCCTTGAAATCCAAACAAGGGAAATGAATATTTTCTTATTTGTTTCCTTTCTTTACCTTCCCACATCCAAACACAAAGAAAAATATTTTCTTTTTCATTTCTTTACAATTTTCTTTCCCTTACTATTTTCCTGTCCCTTCCCTTCTCCCAGGTGCAACCGACAGCTATGTTAATGCAACTATTTTCCAGTATAGTATTGGTGGAGATGAGCCTGGGCCCCGGGGCACCTAACAGCCTATGTTCGGCTTAAGTTCGGCTACCCTATTTTTGGGCCTAGGCCCATAGATCGTTCAACTCGAAATCGTTCTCTCAGTTTAACAAAATACCATCCCACTAACAACCAATCATCCCTTGTCAAATAGTTCAGACAACAAAGAATAGTCAACGACCCAAAGAAACACGCTCAACCTAGGATCACCAAACTCTTACCATTTTTTTTTTGTTTATTTATGATTTACTCATTGTTTCTATATGAACTTTCAAATGAAAACAAAGAGTCAAACGGTGGTGGATTTCAAATCCCATAAGAATTTTAGGATAATTCTACCGTACACTTTGTAAGATCGTATTCATCAATTTTGAAATAAATAAATTAGAATTTACTACATAATTCTCGTGATTATCATTTTGGTATAAATTTTAAATTATTAGCGATGTGGCAAAATTCAATATGCTTATTTCAAAATGATGAATAATATTTTAGAAACTTCATGGTTGCATTATCTCAAGAAATCTATAACATTTTAATCCTATAAAAAAATTAGCTAAAAATCATCGGTCGTGTTTCTCAACTTTTAATTACTAGTCATCCGATTTATTTCTCATTAACTTTAATGCTTGCAAGCAACATAGAACGTATTAGTCACAACAATGAAAGAAACCAAAACAAAACAAAGAAGAAGAGAAGAATAAAGGGAGGAAATAGTTTGAAGTAATTAAGTAAGAAAAAAGAGCTTGTCTTTTGTAAACTTTATTTGATACAAGAGCAATAATTCAAACAAGATATTGGGTATTATTCAAAGGACATAGTACAAACGAGTGGACGCCATTAATTTCATGGAAATGAAAATTAGAGATCTCGAAGTTGTCTAAGATTCATAGGAGAGATGATTTTTGTGTCTCCATCGAGCAATTTCTTGGCGATGATAAGGTTGGTAGCTTCACTTGGATGATAAGGATCCCAGAACACATGCGAGGAGCGATCTGAGCACCTACTAGACGTGGGCCCGCATGGAATGATCCCCGCATATTGGCCCCCATTTCCACAACATGCTTTACTTGAAGTTGTAAATCCTGTATGAAAATGTACATAATCTTGTAATAAATACTATGTAAATAAGCTATTGAAAATTACAGAATACTCAAACAAACGCTAAGTACCATAATATTTTGTCCATTTAGTTTCAATTGTCCTATTTATTAGAAGTACCATGTCTATTCCTAGATTCACATGAGTGACATTTTTTTTGCTATAGGACCAAAAAAAAAAAAAAAAAAAAAAAAACTTTTTTTAACTGGATTAACCTTAAATAACTTTTTGATAAAATATTATGTCAAATTAGGCCTAAAAGATTAGGCAAAATGATGCAGCACTGTTACATGGTTGGCAAATTGTATTAATGGTTCTTACTTCTTACCATAATTCTCATAGTTTGTGATTATGTCCGACAACAAATCATACACATTTGCAAGAACAAATGTAGCTCCTGGGAGGTTTTCTTTTAATTCATTGAGCAAATCCTTCAACTTAGCATTGTATTGAAGTGCTAGCTTGTTGGGTAATTCCACACATTCGTCTTCGTTTGATTGATAGAGTGTCTTTTGATAAGGTATGCAGCCTATCGGTCCAACGTTTGCTATGACAAACTTTCGAGCATCTAGCTGGTATAGCCTCTGCCAATCATACAAAAAATATACGAGCATTTTATAGCAATTCGTACAGGAATTCATGTCTATTTTACATAATCACTTTTCAAAAATATTTATATTAGATTATCTATTTTAAAAGTTATTTTAATAAAATATTTATTCTTCATTCATATAACCATATTTTTTAAAACACCCATATCACTCACACGTATCAGCCGCAAAAGTGAACTGCGAAAAGAATAAAATATGCTTTTATACATGAGTAGTAGTCATGTAAATTTACACGGTACTGTAGCTGTGGACAAGATATGTATAATTTTAGACAAACTGATATGGACAATTTTTTAAGTTGATTGGCCAAAATTTTGCATTTATGTCTTCTTACCTTGACTGATGCAACTACTGTAGTAATCTTAAGAAGCTATTCAAATACCAAATTAGTTGTTATTAAAGATGATTTGATTTACTTACGATGAGTTGGCCACTGAAGTGAGTGATCATGTCATTAACAAAAGCATCTGGGCTTTGAGTAATTCTTGATCCAATGGAGACGACTGGAAGAAGATAATTGTTTAGGAAATCATTTGCTCCAATTGTGACTGAAAAAATTGAAGTATTCATTATGAAATCTCTGGCCTTTGATGGACCCAACAAGCTGTCAATCTGTTTTCTAGTAATGTTGAAATAATCAACTTGGACATCCAATCCAAGCCGATTAACCTGCACAACATTTGAGTATTTAATTTAAAGGAACATATTGATGTATCTTTTTGACTTTTTCCCAGCCAAAAGTTGTTTTTTTTTTTTTTTTTTCCCTCCAAAAAATGAAACAAACGAGTCAATAAATAAGAGAATTGAAAATTCTACAAAAGGTTGAGTACTAAGTGCTAACATATATTCTTCCACTTGCATTCAGAATTCCTCCTGCTCCTGATGCATAATTCACACCGTATAATATAGCTTTCCCAGTGGAATTTGGGGCCAAAAATGGGACTGCATAGTTTGGTTGTCCCAATTCTTCTCCTGAAAGGAATAGAATTTAAAAGGAAAAAAAAAAATCAAAATACAAACTATTTAAAAAGAAAAGGTATTTGCTATCCGTTTAAGAATTTAAGAATTTTTTTTATAAATCTAGCGGTATACAAAATGTCATGTCATTTAAAATGTACCTAAGAAGAGAACTTACCTACGATATCACATATGGTTCTACCATTTGTAAAACGGCCTGTTGGATTTCCTCCAGATGCTTTGAAATCAATTCCATTAGGTGGGATATTGGCCTTGGACAACGTTGGTAAATAGTTATTGTTCCCTGCATCAACTATAGAATCGCCAAAGATAAAAGAAGCTCCCAACCCTTTTCCTTTAGCAGCCTTTCCAATATAGCACCAAATGAAGAAGAAAACAACCAAGGCTGCAATATAAGATTTCATGGCTATGGCTTCTGAGTCCCCAAGTTAATGAGAACTAGGACTAAAGTACCATTGGTAAGTAACTAGCCTAGAGGTAAGCATATAAGTACCTTCTTTTTTACAAAAAAAAGCAGGTTAAACCGTAGATGAAACTTGTACGATTGTATAGAGTTGCGTTTGGTTTGACCCCTTTTGTAACGGGAATGAGTAAGAAGTTGAAGGTACAAACTTTCATGCGGTAGTTCATCAACATTGGCGAAGTCTTCTCAACGTGTTAGAAATTTGTTGATTTTGCTTTGTGCAATAAGCACTTGGTCAAGTGCCCACATGAAGGTCAAAGAGAGTGAATCAACTTAAGCCATTGTGGCTCTATTCGGTTCACATTTATCCTATTCTGTCCATTTCGGTCTAATTCCGTCCAATCTATCTACTTTGTTCCTATTCCGTCCATTCTGTCCACTTTGGTTCTATTCAATCCACTTTGGTCCTATGCGGTCCATTCTGTCCACTTTGATTCTATTCAGTCCAATTCAATCCACATTGCTTCTATTCAGTCCACTTCGGTCTGGTATCTTCACTTTGGTCTTATTCGGTCCTTTGAGATTTTATTTGGTCCTGTTCCGTCTATTCTGTCCACTTCAGTTCTATTCGGTCCATTTAGTCCTTTTCGGCCTACTTTGTTCTATTTAGTCCAATTTGGTCCATGCAGCACTTCAGTTGATTTTGATCCACTTCAATCTATTTTTGTGCACTTACATAATGGGAAAATACATGTTGGGTTAAAAGCACCTAATCTAAATTCAAATATATATATATATATATATTTCAAACTCGTAATATCTAAAATCTTAAGCATAGTATTTATTGTTGTTACACTTTTATAGAGTTACATTAATATAGCATTTCAGTCCACTTCGGTACGGCTAAATTTAAGTGAAAGTCTTTCTAAATATAAAGGTTATGAATATACAAATATAATATTTAGGGTAGTTATTCATTTGTTTTAATGTTGTTACTTTTAAATGAATTGCATGAGATTAATTATACATTTGTAAAAATATATATATATATATATATACACATATATGTATGTACATAAAATTTTATTTAAATAAATTATTCAAATTATTCATTCTCTTAAAAGAAATTATCATGATAATCAAAACTCATGTCAAACTTATACTTTATATGTATAATTTATTCCCTAAATTTTATTGGAGAGAGAGAGAGAGAGAGTACTTGTGGAAGGGAACGAAAAAATAACACGCCAAAATGTATGAATCCAAAATAGAGTTTTAAAAATTACAATGATTCATCAATATAAAATAGAGTTGCAAGAAAGAATAAAAAAATCAAGAGAGAGAATAGCCCCTCTTTCAAGAGAGAATGTCAGAGAGAATAATAAGAATTTTATAGAAAATAATATGAGAAGAAAAAAAGTAAAAAAAAAAAAATATATATATATATAGTAACAAACACCAAATTATCCGAGTCCTGTTATATTATGTAATAAAATAACATTATATTCTTATATACTATATTTATAATTCAATATGATAACATCTACGAAATTAAAGATAATAAAAAAGATAACAACTTAGAAATACAAAACTTAATCACATAAACCCAAAGTAGAGTTTCAAGTAATACAAAAATTTATCAACCTAAAGTAGAGATGCAAAAAAAATATTAAAAAATTCACCAAGAGAGAGAGAGAGAGAGAGAGAGAGAGAGAGAGAGAGAGAGAAATAACCTTTTGTGTGTGGAAAATGAGAGAGAAATAACATTTGTTGTGACAAAATTATGAATAGAATGAAAAAGAGAATTGTAAATTTATAGTAAGAGGAAGGGAATAAGAACAGCAAAAAATAAAGGAAGATAAACGAATAGAAGAAAAGTGATATTAAGGTAGATAGTAGTAGGAAGATGAAAAGATAAAAGGGAGGGAAAAAGTTAGGAAAAAGTATAACAATGAGTTGGGAAATTAATAAGAAAAAAGACTTAAAAATAAGAAAGAGAATGTTAAAAATAAGTGGATGATGTAATCGTTAATATGGCTCAAGAAGAGTGTAATAACAATAATTACTACGCATCAGCTTTTAGATATACAACTTCTCTTAATGGTGGGCTCGGGCTCTTGCATTTTTTTCATCAAATTCCTAATTCCTACCTATTTTCACCTAATTTGGGTGGAGGAGAGATGTGGGCTCAGATGATAGTTAAATTCGCATTTTCATAATAATAGAGATAAATTCATATTTGGATTAAACCATTAAAAAAAAAAAAAAAACTTATGTTTTTCATGAGGTGGTGGATAAAGACTAATAAAATAGAGGTTTTGGATTTTTATTCTTTTTTTTTATAAATTATAATTGAAAGAAAAGACTAGGGTATTCCCATATCAATATATATATATATATATATAAAAGCAGAGACCTCATGTGAGAGTGCATAATGTCCTGTCACGTGGCACTCTAATATTGCATTTAACATTTTTTACTTTTTTCCATTAAGTTTTTTTTACTGTTACCCAATAGATCATAGTAACTTATTGCATTTAACATTTTTATCTTTTTTCATTAAGTTTTTTTTACTATTACCCAATAAATCATAGTAACTTATCTTTACTATTATATAAATTTAGCATTTTTACCTCTTTTTATTAAGTTTTTTTTATCGTTACCCAATAGATTATAGTAACTTATTTTTACTATTATATTGATATGAACTGTTCTTGACAATTAGATCAATTAGACTAAAAGTTATTCACTATAAAATGGATTACCATTTAAAAGTAAACCAAATCTTATGAAAAACTTAGGCCAAGTTCTTATCTTACATATTATGACCCAAGTTTGACCATTCCCATATGTAAATCAAAGCAAAAACTCTTACCCTCTTACAAACTCTCTTCTTTCTTCCCCACGTATAGACGATACTTCTAGAAAATCTCATTCTCATGAAATATCTCTTCATTTTTCCCCAATTTCAATTCAATATGCTTTTGTCTATTAATAATATTCTATGCAATTTATGCAAACAAATTCTCTGTCATTGCCCAGTGCAACAAAAATATATATAAATTTGAGATCCCTCAGGTTGCTGAAATAATTGACAAGTGCATATTTCTAAAATTTATAATAACAAAAAAGTCTAATAAATAGCATATACTATCTCACAAAACGCCATTAACTTAATATTTTCTTTAAAAAAATTCAATGATAGGAATGGTAAAAAACATGATCCTATACAAGAAATACCAAAAATACATGCAAAACAATTTTCATGGGAAGATTTATCTTTAAATAATATGAAGACAATAGTAAAGATAAAATGCATTGAATGAGATCTTACGAAACAGGTTTGTTAATTATTTCAAATTATACTCATCATTTATGTAAAAAAATAATAATACATCATATTATTTACATTAAAAAAATAATACGTATTAATTTCAAAGTTCATTGCAAGATGTGAATTGCTAGGGTATTGCAATAATAAGTAACATTGATACAACAATGGGTTGGTATTACATTTTGTGCATACTTTGTGAAAGGAATGTCAAATTACAAGCAAAATCATTTTGGTGTGCAAAATGTAAAACAAAAAAATAAATCTTTCTATCCCAAAGTTAGAGGCACTCACATTAACTACATAGTACATACTCTCCAAATATTTATAATATATTTATCTCACTATAACTACTATATATATACAATTGCAAACTACTTCAAATACAAGATTAAAATTGAAGTTTTTAATGCAACTAACAAAACAAAGTTTGTGATATTTGATCGAGATGCTGAGAAAATCCTAAATAAATCTACAAGATTAAGATCTTGCTGAAAAATAAACTAAGGTACAATTTATTTAAATTATTGTAAAAATATTGATATTGGAGAAGGAATCCCACGTGATTTGAAAAAAAAATTTAGGAAAAAAATGGATTTCTCTACTTCATTTGAATGAATTCAATCTTAAAGATGGTTTTGAAAATTACATGGTTGCTAAGATTTTTGATGTGCCTTCAAATGATAAAAAGGTATGGAAGAAAAATAAAAACACAATTCAACATGCTATATTAATTCTTTTTGCTGAACTATTCCAAAATTAACAAAAATAAAAAATTTGAAAAAACTGTCACATCATTAAAATTTAATATAAATGTAAATACCTATGAAAAATCTTAGCGGCAAAGTCCAAACTTTGTAAGATCTAATCAAGAATTTCTCAGTGCCAATTCATTAGTAATTAACATAAATGATGTAACAAAAGGAAAAAATAATGAAAGCTCAAAAATTGAAAAAATATGGACGAACTAAATTTCAATTGATGAAGATGGAGAAACTGATGATGACAACAAGTGTCACCATACCTCAATAACAAAGCATTGAAAAAAAAAATCGTAATGAAACTTTTTATTACATCACATAATAAAAATTAATAATATAGAATGAATTAATATGATTTTATCAACTTTTATTATACAATATTATTCCAAGTTGTTTTCATTATTGCTCATTATTTGAACAAAATAATTATAATAGATATATGTGTGTAATTTATAATTATTACTTTTTATGATGAACTCATTACTAACAAAGTTTTATAATAAATATGCTATAATATATGTATAATTTTTTCCAAAAACAAATTTATATAAAACATTATAATATTATCCGTGCATCGCACGGGAAACTTACTAGTTTTTTTTAATAGCTAGACAAAACAAATATCTTTGAAATTTATTAGAAAATGCTATGTAAAATGGTAAAGTTAAATATTTGATTTTCCCTTCATGTTCTCTTCGTTTCCTTTCTCTAATACTAACCAAATAAGGGAAACTGTCATATCACTGACATTTCTTTTCTCTTATCTCTCCGTTCCCCCCTTTCCAAATATAGTGTTAAGATAATTTGGACTTTTTTTTAATTATGAAATTACTAATGCGCCATTACCTTTCTAACATGTCCCATAGTTAAAGGCACAAAGGTAAAACATTTATTTTCCTTTCTATTCTCTTTGAAAACCAAACAAGGGAAAGTAATATTTTCTTATTTGTTTCCTTTCCACATCCAAACACACGGAAAAATATTTTCCTTTTCATTTCTTTACAATTTCCCTTCCCTTTTCCCAGTGCAACCAAATGCTATGTTAATGCTACTATTCAACCAGTATAGAATTGGTGGAGATGAGCCTGGGGCACCTAACAGCTTAGGCTTGGCTACTCCATATTTTGGGCCAAGGCCCATGGATCGTTCAACTCGAAATCGTGCTCTCAGTTTGACAAAGCACCATCCCGCCTTGACATAGATAAACTAACAACCAATCATTCCTTGTCAGATTGTTCAGAGTCTTCAGACAATAAAGAATAGCCAACCACTCAAAGGAATACGCTCAACCTAGGACGGTCAAGAATAGCCAGACATAGGTGTGACGCCCATGTGTCAGTGAGACACATGTCTCATATGTCTGGTCCATGAAATACGGTGAAGATCACCAAACTTTTACCATTTCTTTTTGTTTATTTATGATTTATTCGTCTCATTTTCTTTCTGAACTCTCAGACGAAAACTAAGAGGCAAACGGTGGAATTCCAATCTTATAAAAACTTTAGGATAATTTTACTGTATACTTTTTATAATCATATTCATTAATGTTAAAATAAATAAATTAGAATTTATTACATAGTTTATGCTATCATCATTTAGATATAAATTTTAAATGATTAATGATGTGGCAAAATTTAATTTGCTTATTTCAAAATGATAGATTCAATTTTAAGAACTTTGTGGTTGCATTACTTCAAGAACTCTATAAGATTTTAATCCTACATAAAAATTAGTTAAAAGTCATCAAACTTACTTCTCAACTCCTAACCACTAGTCATCAGATTTATTTCTCATTAACTTTAATGCATGCAAATTTGCAATTAAGCAACGTAGAACGTATAAGTCGCAACAATGAAAGAAACCAAAACAAAACAAAGAAGAAGAGAAGAATAAAGGGAGGAAATAGTTTGAAGTAATTTAGTAAGAAAAAAGAGATTGTCTTTTGTAAACTTTACTTGATACAAGAGCAATTATTCAAACAAGATATTGGGTAATATTCAAAGGACATAATACAAAACTAGTGGACACCATTAATTTCTTGGAAATGAAAATTAGTGATCTCGAAGTTCTCTAAGATTCATAGGAGATATGATTTTTGTGTCTCCGTCAAGCAATTTCTTGGCTATGATGAGGTTGGCAGCTTCACTTGGATGATAAGGATCCCAGAATACATGCGACTCACGATCTGAGCACATACTAGACGTAGGCCCACATGGAATGATCCCTGCAAACTGGCCCCCATTTCCACAACATGCTTTACTTGAAGTTGTAAATCCTGTACGAAATGTATATAATCTTGTGATAAACATTATGTAAATAAGTATTGAAAATTACAGAATACTCAAACAAATGCTAAATACCATAATATTTTGTCTATTTAGTTTCAATTCTGTCCTATTTGTTAGAAGTACCATGTCTAATCCTAGATTCACATGGGTGACATTTTTTTTGCTATAGGACCAAAAAAGAAAAGGAAAATAACTTCTTTTTTTTTTTTTTTACTGTGTTTACCTTAAATAACTTCTAGATAAAATATTATGTCAAATTAGGCCTAAAAGCTTAGGCGAAATGATGCAGCAGGTTACATGGTTGGCAAATTGTATTAATGGTTCTTACTTACCATATTTCTTATAGTTTGTGATTACGTCCAACACCAAATCATACACATTTGCAAGAACAAATGTAGCTCCTGGGAGGTTTTCGTTTAATTCAGTGAGCAAATCCTTCAACTTAGCATTGTATTGAAGTGCTAGCTTGTTGGGTAATTCCACACATTCGTCTTCGTTTAATTGATTGATTGTCCTTTGATAAGGTATGCAGCCTATCGGTCCAACGTTCCCAATGACAAACTTTCGAGCATCTAGCTGGTATAGCCTCTGCCAATCATACACACAAATAAAAGCATTCGTATCAGTTAATGTAATAATTTATGTATATTTTAAAATGATAACCTATTTTTTTCTATTTTATACAAACATTCAAAAAAAAAAAAAACTCAGATCAGATTATTTATTTTAAAAGCTATTTCAATAAAATATTTTCTATTCATTCACATAATCATTTTTTTAAAACACTCGTTACTCACACACACCAACCAAAAAAATGAATTTAGAATTGAATAAAATAAGCCTTTACTTTACACATAAGCAGTTGTGTAAATTTACTATATTTTACAAGGCAATTGTAGCTATGGATAAGATATGCCATTCAAAAAAAAAAAAAAAAAGCTATGGATAAGATATGCATATTTTTGAACAAAGTGATGTGAACAATTTTTTCAGTTAATTAGCCAAAATTTTGCATTTATGCAATTTTAGTATTGAATGCAACTGCTCTAATAATCTTAAGAAACCATTCAAATAGTTCATCAAAAAAGAAAAAAAGAAAAAAGAAACCATTCAAATACCCAATTAGTTGTTATTAAAGATGGTTTAATTTACTTACAGTAAGTTGGCCCCTGAAGTGAGTGATCATGTCATTAATAAAAGCATCTGGGCTTTCAGAAATTCTTGCTCCAATGGAGAGGACTGGTAGAAGATAATTGTTTAGGAAATCATTTGCTCCAATTGAGATTGAAAAAATTGAAGTCTTCATTATGAAATCTCTGGCCTTTGATGGACCCAACAAACTGTCAATCTGTTTTCTAGTAATGTTGAAATAATCAATTTGGATATCCAATCCAAGCCGATTAACCTGCACAACATTTGAGTCTTTAATTTAAAAGAACATGTTGATGTATCTTTTTGACTTTTTCCCAGCTAAAAGTTGTTTTTTTTTTTCAAAAAATGAAACAAACGAGTCAATAAATAAGAGAATTGAAAATTTACAAAGGGTTGAGTACTAAGTGCTAACAAATATTCTTCCAGTTGTATTCATAATTCCTCCTCCTCCTGATGCATAATTCACACCATGTAATATAGCTTTCCCAGTGGAATTTGGGGCCAAAAATGGGACTGCATAGGTTGGTATTCCCAATTCATCTCCTGAAAGAGAGAAATTTTAAAAGAAAAAAGAAATAAAAATGCAAAATATTTAAAAAGAAAAGGTTTTTATTATCCGAAATTAAGATTTTATTTTTTTAAATCTATCAGAATGCAAAATGTAATGTCATTTAAAATTTTAAATGTACATAAGAGAAAACTTACCTATGATATCACCTATGGTTCTACCATTTGTATACCGGCCTGTAGGATTTCCTCCGGATGCTTTGAAATCAATTCCATTAGGTTGGATATTTGCCTTAGACAACGTTGATAAATAGTTATTGTTCCCTGCATCAACTAGAGAATCGCCAAAGATAAAAGAAGCTCCCGACCCGTCACCATTAGCAGTCTTTCCAATATAGCACCAATTGAAGAAGAAAACAACCAAGGCTGCAATATAATAAGATTTCATGGCTTTGGCTTCTGAGTCCCCAAGTTAATGAGAACAAGGATTAAGGTACCTTTGGTAAGTAACTACGCAAGTGGTAAGCATATAAGTACCTTCTTGTTTACAAAAGAAAGCAGATTAAACCATAGATGAAACTTGTATGCTTGTATAAACAGTTGCATTTGGTTTGACCCCTTTTGTAATGGGGAAGGAGTAAGAACCAGTTGAAGGTACAAACTTTCATGTGGTAGTTCATCAACATTGGCGAAATCTTCTCTAAGTGTTAGAAATTTGTAGACTTCGCTTTGTGCAATAACCAATCGGCCAAGTGCCCACATGAAGGTCAAAGAGAGTGAACCAACTTAAACCATTTGTGGCGTATTATTGAAAGAACGTTGGTAGGGGGACTTAGGTGTTGTTTAGTTGAGTTGGGACACCAATAAAATTTATACAATTTTGAAGGATTAATTTAACAATTTAATTGAAAAAAATACCAAGATTTTTGAATAGTAAAACTGATTCTCAATGATACTCTACTAGTCTATCAAAGAAAAAACAAAATTGATACTTCTTCACTAGGGATGAATATGTTTCTGGATGGATCATTTGTATGTTTGGTACTGGCCCTACTGGGCCTCACAGAAGGCTTTGGGATTATTAGGGTTTTAACCAGCTTGATCGAATATTGCCTTTGGGCCCAAAAAGAAAAAGTCCATAACCAATTTTTATTTCCCACCTAGTCAGCCTGGACAATATTTGTCTGGAAAAATGATGAAAATGGATGAAGTCTAATAAAATTGAAGGGTGGATGCTTTCAGCTTAATAAATCAAGAATTCAAGTCATCTAAGTGAGGAGGCTGAGGTCTTGGCATGTCGGCGAGCTTTGGAGTTTGCGATTGATGCTGGATTCTCAGCCTTAATCGTGGAAGGTGATAACTCAAATGTTTTGAGGTCTATTGCTTCAGCTTAGACAGATTGGTCTCGCTTGGGGAACATCTATGACGATATTTGCTACTTGGCTGGGAGGTTGCGACATGTGGAATTTCGGGCCATTAGACGCACTGCTAATGGGGTAGCCCATTCTTTAGCTCGGTTTGCTAGACATCTTATTGAGGAAATTGTTTGGTTGGAGGATGATCCTCCACTAGCTGTAGAAGTTTTGTATTTGGATTTGATTTCCTTTTCTAGTTGAATGAAGTTGGTTTTCCAGTTCAAAAAAAAAAAAAAGTATGTTGGAAGTAATAACTAACAATTACAATTACAAGTATTACTCTTTTCTTTCATTTTCATTTAGTTTTTGATAATTAAATTATTATGATAAATGAAGGAGGTGATCTCTAATACTCGTCATAAAAGAAACCAAAAAATACCATTGAACAAACTATAAAGGCTTTTCGCTAATGAGTTGCAAGGCAATGCCATTTTGTGGTTAAAAAACAAGTGAAAGAAAATATACTTTTTTCTAATTGGGTGAAGAAAGAAAAATATCAATCCTACATTTCAATCAAATTTGAACAAGTGAAATAGATAAATTAATATTAATATATTTTGAGATTTATTTAAATTATTAATGACTTGATAAAATTCAAACCCATACCTAATAAATAGATAAATTTGAAGAAATAAATATCCAAAAATTTTAAGAATCTTAATCCACCTCATCACCAACCTTCCCACCTAACAAATAATGGTGAGTTTGAGGTTTTTTTTTTTTTTTTTTTTTTTTTTTTTTTCATTTAATATATTAGCTTTTTTGTTTATTTACAGTTTTTTTTTTAAATTTTAATATTTTCTAAATATGATTTCACATTTATCAAGAGTCTTGTAGTTTGATGATACTAGTATGTAACCCGTGCTTGCGCAAGGGAATGATCAATTATAGTAGTGCTATTGATGTTAACTTGAGTTATTAAACATTGGTGGCCTAAACAACCCTCTAAAAAAAAGCAAAAAATGGTTATTAGTTGCTTAAACCATTTGAAACTCATCTGGATTTCAAACTTTTTTTTTTTTTTTAATACCATGAAAAATATTATACACATCTTCCATGAGTTAAACCAAGTTAACTTACAATTAGTAAGTAAAAATATATATACAAAAGTATGAAAAATGATATGATCAAAATTAGTTGACTACATGTAGACCATCTAGTGAGTAAAATTAAGCTTTAATAATCACCCATAAAACAAATTCAATTATCATCAAACATTTTCAAGCATATTATAGTGAACCTTTGTTGTGTTGCATACCATAGTATTTTTGTTTCAACCAAAGTTCAGTATACCAAAACCATAATAGATGATGCACGCTATCAAATATTACACAAGCTCATTAGTGAACTTACTAAAACCTTGCACATAGGCCATGTGACAAATTCATTAACAAAAGTCATAAATTTTAATAACCTAGTCTAAATTTATTAATTTTTAAGATTACCTTTTCAATATTCAGATATCATAAAACACATAAAATAGTTCTTGACAATGTAATAAACCACATAAAATAGTTATAGACAATGTCATAAGCCAAATAAGCTAAAATAAAAATTCCAAATAATGTCTTCTTTTTTTTCTAGAACGCCATGAGCTTTCTCTTTGTGTCCTATCCTAGGTAACTTTTGGGCATTTGGGATTCTGGATCTACAATGCAACAATCCACGTAAATTATATTACTAATAAAAAATTGGCCAGCCCAATTACAATTATCAATAAGATAATGGAAGGTTAAAATGGCAAAATTAAAGTGGAATACAATCGAAAAGTTTATTATTGGGCTTCTTTGGTGCAATTAGAACTTCCCAGTGTGCTACCTAAACTGCCAATTGTGATTTTTTTTCTTATTCTCATAATTTAATTTTCTAGGCTTATCATCATAATTTTTTTTGTTCTTAAGTTGATATTTAAAGAACATAGAGATGTTTTATGGTTAGAGTTATCTGGTTTTTTGAATAATGCTGCACAAAAGAATATGTTTGAAAAGAAGAATATGCACAAATATGCATGGGTGTATATTATTACTTAAAAAATAGATGCATGCTAAAATTTCTACCTAATTAATTAAATATTACTAATGGTCACTTTTATATTCCTGTCAATGCTTCAAAAATTAATATTATCATTCAAATAGATGGACTCAAGTTGAATGGTAACACTAATCACCTTCAATTATTCCTAGACTATTGGTTTTCGTAGGAATAAGATTTAGTAAGACGAAAAAGATATGCAAACCACCATAGTTCCTAAGATTTTTTTTGGGGGGGGTGGGGTGGGGGAACTAATTCTCTTTCTTTCAGTTTCCAGGCTTGGCAAAGTTTCAATTCATTGTCCAATCTCTTTGGGTGGACATACGTTTTGGGCATTAAGACCATGCTGGTTGCTGCTAATTAATGTGGCAATTTTGCAATTCCAAATGGTATTTTGATTGTTAATTTCATAACAAACAACTCAAGCCTTTCAATTGCATTTTCGACAATATCTAAATTACCCAAGCTCCACAATCCATTGAAGCATTTCCTATCTCATGTATGGTTTAAGTTATAGTTATTAAAATTAAGACCAAAAAGGAAGAATTTGCAAATAAAGTCTTGACATACCTAATTGGCAGATCTGTGTAGAAATTTAGACCAAAACGGATGAATTTGCAAATAAAGTCTTAACATACCTAATTGGCAAATTTGTGTAGAAATTTAGACCAAAAATAGTTCTTGGAGCACCTAGATTAGGGGAGAAAAAAAGTAGCAATAATTACTGATATAGAACACAATCAAAAGAGCAATAAGTACTTCACTGCAAATACATTGTAGATTTTAAGAAATAAATATAACATCGAAATGATGAGGTGAACAACTTAATAGAAAGCTAGATTTATAAGTGTAGATGTAATATTCTAATAAATACAGAACCATTATCCTTTGCCAACTGAGAATGTATGGGAGCCAAAGAAGACAAAGGCAGACTCATGTAATTTTCAATCTTTTATTTATTTATTAAGACTATTATAGAAAACACTATTAGATAGGACAAATGATGAAAATGATAAATATTAGATATTGCATGGCCTAAGGCATCACCTAGTAGCCATGTCATCAAATTGTGCCTAGGTTGTTTCACACTTTAGTGCAACAACAACAATTTATGAATGATTATTCAAAAAAATAAAATGTCAGGAATTAAATGCACAAACAACGAAAATTAGACAATGGAATAAGAGGAAATTGTGATTTTCATAACTATTATAAGCAACTTGAGCATTGTAAGCTTAAGATAAACATGACCTTTTTGTGTGAATAAGGAATGTTATTGGAATTTGCATCTTTTATTTGGTTGAGGAAGTTGCCAATAGTGAAGAGACCATTTACATTTAAGGTTCAAGGGTTACCAAAGCTGGTTGTTATGTGTTTCCTAGAGTCTAGGTTTTTGCCAATGAAACGAAAATAGATAGTAAAACTATCTATTTGATAATATTCAACTTATTCTAGCCAGGATTGCATGGTACTTTTTTCATGAATTTTTGCACGTCCAAGATGTTGCTTGATTTCAACAATAATGAAGAGATGTTGAAAGACCAAATTTTGAAATAGACAGATAAGGACCAAAAGAGTCTTAATTTGTTGATCTAAATCCATGAAGCTAGGCTATCAGAACTCTATCTAATTAGTTAAGTGGATGCAAAAGTCTATAGTGGTAGGGAAACAATAACCCCTGATTAGCTAGAATGGTTAAACAATTTTTTTCCCTTCTTCATGAAGTTTATTTGGGTTAGGGGTGTTCTCAAAGTTTATTCAAATCTTTGAAAAATTTACCTGTCACTTGAAACCTTACAAACACATTTTGATGCACCACAAGAAGAAAAGCCTTTGACTTTACTTATCAAAAAAGAAAAGCTCTTGACTTTGGAGTTTGAACATAAGTAGCATGGGAAATGGTCAAGTGTGGATCAATACCCAGAGAGTTAGAAGATACTTGAGTGTATATATATATATATACACACTATTGGACCTTATCTCGAAAAATGCCGTAGGTCAACAGAATTCCTTGGTAACATATCAAACAATAACTTTAGTGCAAAGTGCAAACCCATGTCCAAACATATTAAGACAAATTATTGGTAGAACCTCTATATGCCTGTATACATACTACAACTACCATTACCAATATATAATGCAGCAAATAAAATATATACAAACGAAAAGCAGAGATCAAACGTTGTAAAAAGAATTTCAAAAACCCAAAAAATAAAAATCTCCATTTCTCTTCTCTGTTTTCTCGGGAACAAGTCAACCAGACTTCAACCAATAGAAGAAAGCTGAAATATGACCCAAACAAAAAAATGTAAACGCTCAATTTTTCTCATCCTGTTTTATCAACAACCAAACAACGTTTAAGCAAAAGAAAACTCCTTGTTTTGTTGCAAAAAGAACTTCAAAAACCCAAAAAATAAAAATCTCCATTTCTCTTCTCTGTTTTCTCGGGAACAAGTCAACCGAACTTCAACCAATAGAAGAAAGCTGAAATATGACCCAAACAAAAAAATGTAAACGCTTAATTTTTCTCGTCTTGTTTTATTGACAACCAAACAATGTTTAAGCAAAAGAAAACTTCTTGTTTCTCGGCAACCAAACAAAATTTAAACAAATGAAAAAAGACCAAAATAATATAGAGAAACAGAGTACCTTCCATGGTCGTAAATCCAACAGTTAAATAAAGAAAACGAAGGCAAGAGAAATAGAGAGAGGGAATACCTGTAATGGCAGTCAAATCTGAGCTAAAATGGGTTTTAGATATCTTCGATGGTACCCTTCTTTTCTTCATCACTCAACCTCCTTCAAAACCAATAACCTAAATACCTATATTAATAACAATCAACCTAAAATAAGAAAAGCTAAACCATATTTAATATCATTTTTTGTTGTTTAATAATACCACTACCGGTAGTGTTTCAGGTGGAATATAATGGTGGCGGGAGTCTGGGCTAAAGGTAGATGATAGTCTGACATGGTGGTGGCCTTTAAATCTCTCTCTGCCTTATGGACATTTTCTCTATCTCATAGTGCCCCTTAAGACTCTCTTCCTTTCTTCATCCAATTTTTTATTTGATAATTTGTCATATAAAGCTGAGTCGGCACCAAGATCAAAGCTTACTGGATAGAGAAGATCCGTGCTTGAAGAGACCAAAAAGGAGTGAAAGATCTCTATTCTTACAAGGTTGGGGAATCCAAGAAAATGCTGGTGTGCTAGATGGATGTGAGATTACTATCCTTATCCTTAAACTCCACCTTCTCTTAGGAGGAACCCAATCGGACCACTCTTGCCAAAAATGATAAAATCGCAAGCACAAAACTCATATCCTTTGGTCCTTTTTGTTTTGATGCCCTCTAATAGTTTGATGCTCAGGTTTAGTCTGTTTGGAGAGATAGAGAGAGAGAGTTATAAAGAGAGATAATCAGAGAAAGGAGGTGAAGTGACGAAGAGAGTGAAGAAAGTAAAGAGAGAATTTTGTGGCTTCTTTTTTTGGCCTTTGGATTGTTTTATTTCCACGGCGTTCATCCATATTAAAATGGGAGAAAACTGAAGAATAACAAACCAGAGAGGAGTTGACCTCTTTCATCGATATAAAAAATTGCAGCCTCTTTGGTTTTCACAATTTGGCAGCAAAATTAAGAAATTTTTTAATTATATAGTAACTCACTTGACCTAAAAAAAAAAAAGCAGAAGACACATGGAGTAAAATTGAGAGTCCAATTGAAATCTAATTGGATTTTCTCTCAACTTCACCTATTATATATATATATATATATATAAATAAAGGGGGAAGGGAGCACACAGATGAAGGGAGGAGACGAAAGCACAATAATAATATAGTGAAAGTAGAAAGTAAAGAGTAAAGTTAGAACAATAATAAGGCGGTAGAATCAGCCAAGCAATACATAACAAAATAATTCAAAGTAAATGAAAGCAATTAATGAAAGCAATTTAGAACCGTCCGGTATGGCGGTAATCCGTCCAAGGTAGCGGTAGCAACAAGTAGTATAATGAACATAAACTGAAAATACTTGTTTATTGAAAGTAGGTAAACACTTACAGTAGTAGTAGTGAATACAAGATCTCAACAGTAGAGGTTAACAGTTACAAAACTTGAACTAGTCCTAGTTACAAGGTTTGTATGAACAAGGTTATGGTGAACAAGGTAATAGTGAATAAGGTAGTAGTGAATAATGAATAGAAGAGAACTCTCTCAAAGAAGGCTTTTAGGAAAGAATTCTAACAAAAAACTTCTAAAAACTTCTAAAAACCTCCTCCAACCTCTGAGTTTAACATAAGGGACAACCCCCTTAAATAGGTAAAATTCGGAATGAATAGTAACAGGTGAACAGTAACGGATGAATAGTGACAGGTGAATAGTGACAGATGAATAGTAAAAAAGTGAATATTTTTCTTTTTTGACTCCAAATTTTTGGGGAATCATGGAAGGAATATGTAGTGATCAGAAACATCCCACTCAAAGGTCTAGGCCTTCATTTTTAGGGTCTAGGCCACATCATCATTGTCCTTAAAAGAAGCCAAAGTTGCACTATAATGGGAATCTTCAGGAGCATGCAATGAAACCTCCAACATATGAAGCATAAGATCAGCAAAATCTCTGACAAAGGTCAATAGGAATATTTCTTTGAACATCACTATGAACGCATGCAGTTGAATAGTGTCTTTGAACATCACCATGTACGCATGTAGTTGAATAGTGGTGTAGAAGCTTTATCAAGGAGTAGACATTGAAGCATTTTTTGAATATTGTAACACTTTTGGCCATTATGCTGGCTAGACAAATAGAGAACAATAGTAACAATAATCTGAGGACTACACATTTAATCAGTAGAAGGAGCATCGGATGGGTATTCATCAAATGGATCAAAAGGACCTTGTGGAGAATCACATTCATGCTCATGGTAAATAGCATATTGGTTGCAAAATCCACAATATAAAATTGGCTCACCCATTGGTCTTCTTCCTGGGATGAGAAGGCTCTTCGAATTACAATGATCTGTAATACGCAAATGAGCAATAACATTAATATGTGGCCTGGGACCAAAAACAGAAATTCTATCAGTGCTTCCTATGAAATGATAATCTTTCCACAGGTTCTGAGCAACTTCAATAATTTGATTATTAAAATAGTTTCCCCAACATTTTGCAAGAGCATAAGGGTCTTTAAAGGACAAATGAGAATTTCCTTCAAGCCATTGCCCCTGATGAGTGTGACCATTGATGAGAATGAGATGTTTCGAGGGCTAGACATGCATCCAGTTATTTCTTTCCCATTTAGGCAAAGTACTCCAACATCTGATGGAAATAGAAGGACTAGTAAATTTTTTAATGGCATCTTGAATAATTTGAGGAAGTTGACTGGCTTGATAATGGCTTGTTAATTTTAGGAATTTGATAAAGCCATACTCAAACATATGGGAAAGCCAGTTAGGATCCCTATCATCATCATCATCAGCAGCGAAATAACCATCATCATAATTAATTAGGAGACCGGGAAATGGGTGTGTCTTTTCATACACTCTGAGGGTACTCCCAAAGTGTTCTTCCCATTCCAACTGGATAAACACATTATCTCCTTCATCTAACTCATCAGGATCAGGAATAGTGGCTGTAACAAGCTTCTTGAAACATTTGAACCATTGGTTGAAAGACCTAAACATAACCTTGCTTCTCAGTATATGTGATTGTATATCTGATGGCAAGTTGGCAAAAGCACTTCTTAATATAGATTGGGACTTAAGGCTCAATCTAGAATAATCAGTACCCATTATAGTCATCTTATCCATTGAATGGATATCCTCTTTGCCAAAGAGTTGATTAGTGTAGGGATTATGTGTAACATTTGAATAGTTAACAAGTTGGCTTCTAAAAGCCTCATTTTTTGGAATAAGGTTTGAAGTAAGGTCATTTTCTGAAGTAAGGGAGTTTTCTGAAATAAGGTTAGCATAATGGCTTAGATAAGCCTCATTTTGAGCAGTAAGATTAATAAAATGGATTTCCAGGGCTCTGAGAGTACTTTTAAAAAGATCATGGTGGTTTTGAATAAAAGCAGCTTGAAGGTTATCAAGAATAAATTTAATAGAATCTGGAAGTTCTGAATAGGTTCCATTGTGGAATTGTAAATTCTTTGACAAAACTTCCTGTAAAGCAATTACTATATCACCACAGGAATATGCCACCGTTGCCGGGACATACCCTTGAAGGGATGTCGATCCACTGGGTTTTAACCCAGAAGATGCACCTTCATGCATTTTGCTTTGGGAATAATCCTGTATAGGAGTTTTTCTCTTGTTTTTCCTCTCAGTAGAGGGAGCCATAATAATCCACTTATTCGTGGTATAAATACTAATATTATCCCACTTACTAGTGGTATTTATCCTTGCATCAGTACTCGATTCCTACAAAGGATCATTAGAAATATTAGAGTCATTGGTAATAGTAGATAATTTGGCACTACTAGGATTACCTTCAAAATTGTCTATGAAGCATTTCATCTTTGATTCATGATCAAATATAGTAGCAGGAGAATCATAAAACAGGTCTAAAGCATTATTAATATCAATTTCAAGTTTTGAAACAAATTCAAATTTTACTTTCTGTCCAAAATGATCAGTAGTAATTCCATCATTATCAACAAGGAAGGGATACAAAGCATTTATAAATGGCAAACCAAGAATCACTTTATCAGTCATATTTTTAACAAGAACAGAAGGAATTTTGAAACAGACATTATCATGGCAAATATGAGCATTATTTAGCTCATATTTAATCTTTATTTGGGAACCATTAGCAGAAACCAATCTTTCAGTTGATTTTCCAAAATATTTTGAAGGAATTAATCCTTCCTGAATACAATTCTTATCTGCACCAGAATCAATCATAGCAATAACAGTGAAATGATAATCATGGGAAACAAAAATTTTTACTTTTGTGAACCATTTTGGGGGAAGAATATTGTTAATATTAACAAGACTAGGTTGAGCATCATCAATACCTCCATCAGAAAGAAGAGCCTGTTGACAGGATTCATCTCCATCCTTGTGCTCATCTTTATCAGACTTATGTTGATCAATTTTTAGCATTAACATTTCTTGTTTAAGATTATGGTTATCATTTTTAATATTTTTAAATTCATTCTTTAATTCACTTATTTCTTGTTTAACAATATTAATTTCATGTTGCAAATCATTAACAGTTAATTCTTTGGATTTCTTTGCATTAAATCTTTCCAAAGTTTCTTCAAAACTTATTGTTGATTTGAGTTTTTTACTGGTTTCATCTTTTAACAAGTTTTTCTTAAACTTATCCAAATATTCTTTTTGTAATTCAGGATTTTCAATTTGACCAATCAATTTAACCAACAAGCTTTCCTTTTCTTCACCTTTAGTGAGAACATTAATAGATTTAACAACATTACAACATGAATCTCTACAACCAATTTTAATATTGGGAGAATCAGATAAATCATCAGCAGAATGATAACAGGAATTAGTTGAAGAAGAAAAATCATCTTCCAAAGAATTAGACGAATTGTTTGATTCGAGGATTCTGAATAATTCTTCTTGATCATTATCATCAATTTTCAACATGTTAAACTTGTTTTTTAACTTACCAGGTT
Organism: Quercus gilva; assembly: GCA_023621385.1. Classification (NCBI taxonomy): domain Eukaryota; kingdom Viridiplantae; phylum Streptophyta; class Magnoliopsida; order Fagales; family Fagaceae; genus Quercus; species Quercus gilva. The sequence goes on along the minus strand of CM042478.1, from coordinate 9,712,317 downwards.
TTTGTTTACAATCTTTACTAAAATAACCAGGTTTTCCACAGTTGAAATATTTACCTTTACCTGACCGTTGGTTAACATATTTTTTAGAAACATTTTTCTTTTTAGCATAAAAGTCATCAAAATTAGTTCTGTATTTTTTATGTTTTTTATGGCTATAATTTTTGTGACTTTTATCATGTTTTTTACCCTTTTGCCTAGAAGGAGCAATAGGGGGTAAACCATATTGTTCACAAAAATTACCCATTTCATATTTAGCTTTTCTTTTATTTTTTAATTGGTGTTTTAACAGTTTTTCATCATCGCACATATTAATTCCAAGTTTTTTAATAGTGCTTAAAATATCACCATAAGTTAGATTATCATAGTCAATAGAATTATTTTTACCAATTAATTCTTGTTTTACCTTATGAGCAAAGATAGGAGGCAGACCGTCAATAAACTTTTCTTTCCAATAAGGCTTGAAACAGTCTTTCCGCTGCATTACTCTGGAAAGGAAAACATCTTGGTACCATCTATAATTAGACATGGTAGGGCATCTCAAATTATTTAATAAATCAGAAATTCGAGATGAAATATTAGATGGAGTACCAACAAAATGTTTGATAATAGTATAAATCAAGGTATTAACACCATCAGGAATACCTCGACCAATACGATCATCAAAAATAGGCAAACCTTCATCATTCTTTTTAACAGCATGTTTAATAGTCTCTGGAATCTTCTGTGAGATATGAATCCCACCATCCACGAAGAGTACCAGAAACAGGTTTAGGAACAGGGGATTCTTGGTTCAACAACCATTCAGTGGAAAGATTAATATTTTACCATTGAAACATTTTTGGAACTTGAACCTTAGCATCAGGAGTTGAACATGTGATTAACATTGTTTTACCAGAGGATTCTCTATGATTCAAACAACCAAGATTTAACTGAGTACCCAAAAGTCTGTAATAAATACGATAAATCAAAGCAAAAGGTTTACTACCTTCATCCATGTGATAACCAGAAGAAGCAATATTCAAAATCAAAGCTTTAACAATATTAGGATCATCCAAAGCAAAAGTAATATCAGAATAACAGTTAAAGTAAACGGGACCATCATACAAAGAAGCAGTGATCATACCAAGAATGTTATCTTTAAAGACCTTAAATCTAGCATCTCGTAAACACATGAGAATAGAAGCATTAATACCCTTTCGGGTGAGTGGTTTAACAGCAACTTGAACCATACTAATATGCAGGTAACTGAGTTTTTTAGCAATGAAATCATTAATATTTCTTTTGGAAAACAAGCAACATTTTTCATGCATTTTTAAAATAGAAAATATTTGTTCAACAATTCAAACTTTGTAAACAGGATGAAAAGTGGTTTCAGCCCAACTAGTTTTGTAAATAGTTTTAGTATCAACTTTGGGAATGTTCCATTTTCAGAAATCAGGAATCTCATTATCTTCAACAGTGTGATCTTCTTCATTCACAATATCAGAAGGACAACCAGTCCTGGAGCTGACAGAGGAGTTGGATCTCCACAACTTATCCATATTATCCTAGTTTTAACACTCAATTATCATGTTTTTATGATAAAAATCATGATATATATTATTATATATAATAATATAATATATATATATATATATATATAGGTTGTCTGCTTTCCTTCATTAGGAGAACTAGGGTTTAAATCCCCCTTTTCCTAACTATCGAGTTATACCAAAAAAAAAGAAAAAAAAAAGAAAAAAGAATGTATGATTTCACTTTTAGCCAGTCTCACACTCTCATATATATCATAAAAGGTAGAATTTTGATAAAGCACCTTAAGTGTAGACGTGTATAGACATATAGTATGTTGAGTCCATTAATTAAATTCAAACACAATGGTTAGCCTTTGTTTTTAGTTAGCTCTCTTTCTCTCATGTTAAACATCAGGGAAATGCTTTTGCACATTATTCTAACTAAGAAAGCTATTGAAGTTAATTATCTTATAGCATATGGATAGAAGATATTCGTCCAAATCTTAATTTTGTATTGTTACTTGATCTGTCTTGATCACTCTATTTTTGTCTTTCAATAAAATTTCATTACCTTTTTCTAAAAAAATAAAAATTGAAACACATAAATATTTTGAATTTTATTGTCATCGGAAAATATAACCGTGTTTGTGTTTAATAGGTCAATACTTAATACAATCATGTATATAAATTTAATTGAAAATTTTTTAATGTATTTAGCCTAAGATATTGTACTAAAATTTTATCAATTGCAGCATATAATGAATTCGAAAATTTTTTTTTTTTCCATCTTAAGATTTTGTTATTTTATAAGAAAAACAATAAAATATTGGTATGTGGCAAGTTAAATAAAAAAGATGGGTGAAACAATAAAAAATAAATAAAAAAATTAACCGCAAAATATTAAATTTGTCCCTATCCCCAACTTTACTTTTTCCAGTTTCCCTCGCTCCACTCTCCAGTCCCTATATTTTCAGACTCCGAAGGCCAAACCCTTCTATTCGACCGTTAGAGATTCAAATCACAGACAGAGAGAGAGAGAGAGAGTTCATTGGCGACACAATGAGAAAGAGACGTGAAGCTATAGAATCCCCTGCAAATACTATCGAAGAAATCCAAAATGGCGAACCCCAGAGCAGCCAAACCCAGAAAGCGTCTCAGTACGAGCTATCCAGAGAGCAAAGGATCAAAGAAAACCTCGAGAGAATGCAGAAGCTGGGCATTCTCGACCTCTCTCTCAAGCTCAAGTCTGTGATTCCCTCTAACACTAAGCGCAACCCAAGGAATCACAACCACAACAACAACTGTACAACTACTCCTCGGCCCTCTCCTGCGCCGCCATCTGGACCCACTCGCCGCTCTTCCCGGTTTTTCTATCACTCCCTCTCTTCTTGTTTAAGAACATATTTGTATTTATTTATTTTTTTTTTTTTTATAACTTTTGGCTTAAATTTAGAAGCTGAGACACAATAGAATATGAAAAGTTTAAGCCTTTTGTAGGAGAAATTATATATTAAAATCCAATACTTTTATAAACTTTTCGATTCAAACCATATATATATATATATATATATTGTTGTACTAGATAATGCTTAAACAAGGTGATGTCTTAAACAAAATGATGCCTTGTAGTTACTTAAATACTATGTGCTGATTATATATGAAGTTATGAGCATTATTTCACTTCAGTTACATGATGTTTCAATGTTTGTCTTTTTAAAGCATTTTTCAATTAATGGCTTCATGCGTAGTGGCTTTATAGTTTGAAAATTTGAATTGAAACTTTTTTTAAAGTGCATTGTTTAATTTGAAACTTTTAAAAGTGTGGGTTTAAATTTAATTTGAAACTGCCTCTAAACTATGGGACTTAAAGAAGGATGCCAAATTTTGATAGGCTGTTATGTGTTTGTGATTCTGAATGCTAAATGGGTCTTATTTTTTTTTTTTTTACAAGAATATGATTTGATTTTTTAATGAATTTAATTCTGTTTTTGATGGGACATTTTCTGATTTTATTTTATTTTTAATTGTGGAGATTTAGGTTGAAGAATGGGACACCAGTTAGCTATGCAGAAACGGAAATCGTGAAGAAGCGTAAATCTTTGCAAGATGATGGTGTATTGTTGGAAGAGGGTTCGAAGCCTGAGGTTTACACTGAAGAGCATGAGAAGCGGTTGGGCAACACTGAGAAGAGCTGGACATTATTTGTGGATGGTTATGGCAAGGATGGAAAGAGAATTTATGACCAAGTTAGGGGAAAGACTTGCCATCAATGCAGGTCCGGTGGTTCTCTCAATTGCTGCTGTATTTTTTTGTCTTACAAATTACAATTTTGGTCTGGTTTTTAGGTAGCTGAAATTTAAGCTTATAATATGTGAAGTAAAAGACTTTGCTTACCAAAATTGCTAATAGTTAATAGGATAATACCACAAACACATTTTGAATGCCTCCTATCTTTTTTGATATTGATAAATTTTAGCTTAAGAAAGTTCTAAAACTTTTATTAATATAATGAAAACTAATAAATTAGGAGAGCAGATGTATGTCACAACTTGAGAAAACATTAGTCACATATGCTCCATATCCCGATAGGACTAGTCAAGTTATAATTGGGAGTCCTCGTAATTGGTTTTGTAGCCTAGTCAAGTTACATAGTACACATTCTATGTGGGATTCATTAACACACATACAATCAAATCAAACATGATTCAGAAAATTTGGGCAATCACAATATAAGAACAATGATTTAAACAAGATCAATCAGGAAGGAGAATGGCCTTAGTTTAATAAAATAATAATGCTTATATACTCATGTATAGACAGTGGCTAAAGTAATGGGATGGTATGGCCTAGTGGAATTATTGCAGACAAGGTGCTGGATATGGTAGTGGTATTTAGCTCTTTGGAGGGATATGTGGTGGCTGATGCATTAGACCGTTTAGCAATGTGCTGGGGATGACTTTCTAACTGTTGGGCCAGGGGAAGATTGGATTTAATTTAAATTTTTCTTGAAATGGATTAAATAGAGTTTACTGTAGATATAGTGTCACCAATGAGGTTATCATTTTTCTTCTTATTAATTTTCTAAAGCAACTTTTACACCTTTTGTATTACTTGCAAAAGCAAAGTTTACAATCTTTAATAGCGTTTCAAAATTACAAGTTTTTCAACTAACTTTTTCACTTACGAAAGTGTAAGTTATGCTTTATAATAATATAGAAGGTACTTATTTATAATAAAACTCTTTCCCTTCTTACCAAACAAAATAATAATAATAATATAGAAGGAACATTAATCTGTTTTATTGATGGGATGCTTGGCTTTTTATGCTTGGCAAAAATATGCTTTAAAGCTGGAGGACTTGCTTCACTTAGTGTCTAAAGTATCCTTTCTGACGATAAATCTATTAGTTAGGAGAAACACCAAGAGCAGCTAAAATAAAAATAAAATATAGAAAAGTGTATTTTATATTATACATTTATACATCCTTCTTGTAACTTATTTTAGTTTAGTTTAGAGTTTTTTTTTTTTTTTTAATCCCTATTCGAGTTTTAGGATTTCCTCTTGCATTTTATGTTCTTGTTTTATATGGTTTTTATCAGATTTATATCCTTGGCCTGAAATAGTTGCGTGTAGTTTCAATTATTCTTAAGATGAAATGCGGTTTTACAGGCAGAAAACTCTTGGCTGTCGGACTCAGTGTTGCAAATGCAACATGGTCCAAGGGCAGTTCTGTGGAGATTGTTTGTATATGAGGTATGCTCTATTCAACATTCTTTATGTGCTTAATGTACCGTAATTAAATCTTGATAGTATGAAATATGGTTTTATTGTACATGTTTACAATGTTAGAGCCTAATAAGCAATTACTGCATAACACCTGGCACAATCTCTCTATGGCACCTTCCTGCTCATTGTCACCTTTATTTTTTGTCTTTGAATGTCTTCAAGCATTGGCAATCAATTCTGCTAAATTTATCACTTCCTGGCGCTACTTACCAGGTTACCAATTATGCGCCTTTCTGTAATTTAAATTGATAAATCTTCTTCTTCTTCTTCTTCATTTCTTCTGTTTTTTTTTTTTTTTGGTTTCCCCATCTTAGAATCTTTATATACATTGCTACATGCTCATTCTGCTCTGATTATTTTAAGAACGTAATATAGGTTTCTTATTATAGGTGTCAAAACAAACCATGCTGAGCATAGGCTGGGGTGTTCACTTGAACCTGATAATGAAACTCAGACAGTTGACATGTTTGGGCTCGTTAACAAGATAGTTAGCTAGTTAACAAGGAAACTCTCAGCATATGCTGGCAGATTCATTTTTAAGCCCATCTACAACTCCATTCTACTCACAAGCATAGCTAGGTTTGTTGTTGTCATACATACATAGGTTGATTGGTGAGCAGTGATTGCTAGAAGAACCTCTCAAATTCTGCTTTTTATTCTTTCCATGTTAAACAATCACCAAGAGTAATAATGAAAAATACATTGGAGATCATTTAAGTCTGCTTACTTGAACCCCCAGCCACCCTTCAATCACTTGAGCACTATAAAAATATCCCAATCTTTGTAGATATAGACCCACTTGTGCTCACATGTTTGGCTTGTGTAGACCTACTCGTAAATTTATCCTTCATATTAAGGTCTTCTGATTTCTCAGCACTGTGAAGGGCATTATTTGCATGCTGTAAATGGAGTCTTTGAGATACCTCATCACTTTTTGGGTAATGTAAAATCTGATGCCCCCCCTTTTTTTGGCTTTATCTCTTTTCTTTTCTTTTCTACAGATACGGGGAACACGTACTTGAAGCCCTGCAAAACCCTAATTGGATTTGCCCTCCCTGTCGTGGAATCTGCAACTGCAGTTTGTGCCGGCAAGCTAAAGGATGGCCTCCCACTGGTACTCTTTATAAAAAGGTTATCTTCTCAACCACGCCTTCCCTCCCTCTCTCTCAGTGTTGACTTGGCTAAGCTCAATTTTGTCCACACTCCAGATATCAAAATTGGGCTTCAAATCTGTTGCGCACTACCTCATTCAAACTCGACGCTTACAGACAAATTTGGATAAAAATGCTGATGGTACCAAGCAAGTTTCTGCAAAGAGGTCGCTGCCATTCTCAGATGTTGAAGCAGAGTCTGAGGGATCTCTCAAGGTTTACGGTATTCACCTTGGATCATTTAAGTCTCAATCTGAAGCCAAAAGTGAGGATAAGTTTGAGGGTGAGAAACAGACTAGTCCAATTCCAGGTACTAACAGTCAAGTTTCTGCTAGGAGGTCATTACCCTTTTCAGATATAGGAGTGCAGTCTGTGAATCTGACTTCTGCAGAGGTTGAAAATGGGGTTGATGATCTCCCTGGGTTAGCAAAGCCACAAACTGGAAAGAGCACAGATGACCAGTTCAAGGGTGAAAAAGAGAAGGAACCTCATTTTACAGACAAAGATCATGGTGATAGAAATAATGATTTGAAAAGTTCCTCAAAGCTAAAAAAGAAGCACGCACTCCCCATTGTTCCAAGCCCCAATAGTATTGCTGGAAGATTAAGGCAGAGGCGCAGAATAAGCAATGACCGTGATGATAAGCAGTTACCAGGGGTTAGTGAGAAAATAGCAGACATCAAGCAGGATGTATCAGCAAGTGGTGTAGATGAAGAGGAGGAAATGCATTCTAAAGGAAGCGTGGATCACGATAATACTATTGCATCAGAGAGAAGTCCAAAGCATAAGAAGCCTGCTCCTGCTGCTGAACCAAGCCACAGGCACAATGAGTTAGGAATGAATGGGAGAATTTTAGATATTAAGCAGGCTGTAAACAAGTCGTCAGCATCAACTGCATCCATTCCTGCCTCACAAAGTATTGCTGGAAGATTGAGGCAGAAGCGCGGAATAGGAAATGGCCATGATGATAAGGGGTTACCAGGGGCTAGTGAGAAAATTGTAGAGATCAAGCAGGATGTAACTTTTTCACCAGAAAGCGGTGTAGAGGAAGAGGAGATGCCTTCTAAAGAAAGTGAGGGTGGTGGTGATAATATTGAATCAGAGAGAAGTCCAAAAGCAGTCTGAAAACAAGTCACCAGCATCATCTGCATTCATTCCTGCTGCACAAGGTATTGCTGGAAGATTGAGGACTAGATGCAAAACAAACTGAAACTTCCTCCTCTTTTGCTCTTTTGCTGAAACTTCTCTCTCCAAATTTTCTTCCCTTATTCCTGGAGAGGATTGAGTTCAGTATTTTTGCCTTTTCACATGTGACAGAACTGCCTAAAATTGCAAAAAACAATGTTTTGGTAGGCTTCAGCCGATTTGCAACATTTTGGTTATGTCCATGTTCTCCTCTGTAATGATGCAGTTAAACATGTAGTTTGTCAGTGACTCAGCAGCATCAACTTTTAGATTATCATCTAATTTGAGCAGCATCATTATGTATTTGTAATTCTATTGTTCTTAAATATTTGCTTGGCCTCGTTTTTGCATCACGTAGGAATAACATATATATATGATTTACAAATTGCTATATTACTTGTTACATGTGTGTTAATGAAATAGAACTATAGCCACTGAATAAATTTTAACAAACAGACATTCAGCAACAAAAAAAAAAAAAAAATTTAACAAACAGACTATTTTGCCTAAGGCATTGCCATTACTAGAAATCGAAAACAAAACAATAATGTTAATAACACCACCTTAGTCATAGAAATGTCCCGAATTTTGCTACTCATTGTTTATGTCAATAGTCAATATATCCCACTAGACCTCCCTTCTCTCTTTTTTATTTGGGTCTGAATCTCCATGATGATGAGTATGACATTAGGCCTTTCTGGCCCATTTGTTCAGTGAACTTTAGTGGGTGTTTTTATTTTGCTTATCCTTACATTCGGCTAAGTATAACAGGCTATACAGAAAGTAACTATCAGACTCCCACCTGTTATAATTACAAACCCAATTTATACCATGGGCCATAGCCATGGACTTCAACTCTTTTTTACTCTTGTGGGCTCATCCCTATGGACCCTATCTCATCTATCCCTTCGTGAGTGTTCAAAGGAGAAAAGGATGGAGATGGCTGGTCCCTAAACTTGGTATCTTCGTCTTTAATAAAATTTCCCTGTTCACCAAAAAAAAATCCCAGCCTTTGACCCAAAGAAACAACATCAATACCCTTTTTTTTTTTTCCAAGTATAAGAAAATTATAATACTACATGTTCCTATCAAAAAATAAAATCCCATGTCGTTTTAGACATTGATGTAGTGGTCATGAAGCGAACCTAAAATGTTTAAGCAGGTGTATCTAGCTGGATAAAAGTCAGCTGGCTTTTCTGTGATTGGTTCCTTGCATATTATTTATCTGATTTTAGGTGACTTATTTTATTATATTATTAGACCACAACAACTTGACAAGATAAAGTGATAAACTCTCAATATTTCTTAAATCCCTAATCCAGATAATATGATTTATTCATTCAAATATAAAATAAAATGATCTATAATTATCAAGGAATTTTACCAACAAAACTGAATAATTGCAACTTTGGTCTTTGGATACTCAATTCTAAAGCGAACTTGACCAAGGCACCCCTATTAAAACTTCAAGACTTTTTTTACCATAAACGTAAAAGACGGACTTCTCGGTGTATATTCATGTTGGATTTGTTGGTTGAGGTTGTTACCGAAAAAAAAATACTAATGGAAGTCAAACTTCTGGTGCATGATAACCTAATCCAAAATCATTTTTAGTAGAACTTTGGAAAGAAATAAATTGAACACCTTAAAGTGGGCCAACAAGAAAACCTCTACATAGAAACTGCATTGATTACAAAAAGATATCACCCGACATATTTCTTTTAAGGCTAATGAAATACTGATAGTTACACACTTACCATATATATAAATATATATATATATATATTTTGTCACATAGATTAAAATCGTGTTCTTAAAACACGATTTTAAAGGAGAGTGCATATAATATGTGCAATAACAAGTATGTAATAAGATTTTCTGTTTGTTTAATAAAGTCTCTAATCCTAATTCTAACCAAGTAATAGGTGTCTTTGTAATGTTTTTTATTTATTGAAGTTTATTTTTTGTTGGTTATGAGTTTTGTTGGGTTAGGAGTTCTCTAAACTCTATAACTCATTTTGCCGCTAAATTTGATGTTGTTCATAAAGCAAGTTTTTTTTTTTTTTTTTTTTTTTTTTTTTTTTTTTTTTTTTTTGAGAAACAGCAAGTTTTTTTTTTTGGTTGTTGTAATAATTGCAATTTGCCTCTTCCTGTTTTGGAAGATTGTAAGCACAATTGTTGTACTGCCTTTGTTTCTGTTTAGCCTTAATGAAATGGCAGTTAAAAAAAAAAAGTAGTATGACCATGAACATCAACACCATGCCAAGGTAGCATGCGATGCAAAACATGTAGCCTAGTGATTCGAGCAAGGGTAAATCGGTCCTTTGTGGGAAAAAAAAGGTACCGTTGACTAATCATGGCCCTTGGATGCGGTCCACCCTTGTGAATTGACCAAAGGTAAAAATGTATTACAAAAAAAAAGTGGTTGACTAAGCATGATTACATTACATAATTTACATTGGGCTGTCTTCAGATAATTACAACTGGGGCATGATATAGGGGGTACTGTGCACGTGCTCATCATCATCAAACCACTTCAACCCAGTAATCCATCAATTAAAATTTTCAATCTCTCAGACCAATCTATACCTTGATAATTGATATTAATAAAATAAATAATGATTTTTTTTTTTGCAAATATTCTTTTTAGTCCGAAATGATATATAGGATGACTAGCATTTAAGATATACTTCCAGAGTGTACTATTATTTTTTTAATTATTAAATTTTATTTTCTAAAATCAGTGATAGAAGCAATGACATAATCACATGAGTTCATGAAGCTTTAATTACAAATATTATGGTGTTTTGAGTTCACTCTTTCACCTTATATGATTGAGAATGATTTAAAATTAAATATGACATTATCCTCAAAAATTTTAAATGTGACGTTTCAAATTATTGGTGGTAGGGAAATATAAGGACTGATTACAATTTGTTATTATTGGGGGGGAGCCAGAAATGCACCAGGTTCTTAATTTTTTTTTTGAGAAGAAGGTTCTTATATAGACTAATATAACAAAAGGAAAGAACGAAAATTCACATGATTGTCTACCACTTCTTTTTTTATTTGTAATCCCTCTCTTTTGGGGGGACCTTATTTGGACTGTAGTCAATATTTGATTGGCCCAAATTAAAAAAGTAGAATGTAATGTAAGTATAGCTATTGGAGTATTGGTCATTTTGTTTTGTTTTTGAGGCAGCTTCTAGGATTTTGTGCATTTAGTCCGCCCATTGAGGCGACTCAGGAGAGGGAATCCAAGGGCTGTCCCCCATAAATGTGTCCATTTTTAATTGAGATTTAAGAGGAAGGAAATAAATGTTAATAAATTATAATTAGAGCAATTAAGGCAGATTCGTGTTAACAGTTATCGTTAGAGTAATTGTTAATAAATTATTTTATGAAAGTTATGACGGTATTTTTACGAAAATAGAAAAAAAAATGTCAAAGTACTAAAACAAATGCTATAAAAAAAAATTTCCGATTAAGTTAAAAGTAAAAAAAAAAAGAAAAAAAAAGAAAGGTTCTTACTTCTTAGTGAGGTCTATTTATGTAAGCATCCAAGTATTGTTCGATTATGACACCCCTATTAAAAGGCGTTGGGTGAAGTGTGGGCTCCTTTCTCTAGAGCATGGTAAAATTTAGCATATCCTTTGTACAAATTCAATACACTGTTTAAAAAATACAGTCAGGAAAGACAAACTAAAGAGATGTTGATCCGGTGCTCAAAAAAAAAAAAAAAAAAAAAAAAAAGAGATGTTGATCCGGTACAACCATTATTAGGGGAGAATGTTTTGCTTCATAAATCATAATTATATGGAAGAGAGAATGTACATGGTAAAGACTAAAGAGTAGGGTTGGATAGTCACAGGTCATAGGACTTCATGTGTTCATAAAATCTTTTATTAGGGTAAAAGTTTTTGTTGGGTAAGTAGCAAGCACAGTGCTGGAGTGAGACTTTAATTTGAAGGGACAAAACTTATGCAAGTATATGACATACATATTTATTGTGTTCATATATATATATATATATATAGTATTTGAAAGTTGAATATAATTTGAAAAATAAAATTTACTTATTTGAAATTAAATGATATTTTAATGTAAGAAGAAAGGTGGAGTGAGACTTTAATTTGAGGGGACAAAACTTATACAAGTATATGACACACATATTTATTGTGTTATATATATATATATATATAGTATTTGCAAGTTGAATCTAATTTGAAAACTAAAAATTTACTCATTTGAAGTTAAATGATATTTTAATGTAAGAAGAAAACTCATAAAAAAACAACATAGTGTGTGTGGCTTCAATAAATTTCTGTTGTTTTTGTTACCATATACTATGAATATTTATGTCTTTAAAACTTCTATTAAGAAAGAGTTTAGCTTGAAAGCAATGTTAGACACTAGAGTAGAGCTAGTTGTTTAACTCCATACTTTGTTGTTTATAAACAAATATTTATGAAGGAGAATAAATTATTACAAAAAGAATTTGATATCCTATTATAATTTCTTTTAATAATTTTTTTTTTCTGTTAAAGATTCTTTTGATAAAATATGTTTCCTTTTATTTTTTAAAATAAAATTTGACATATAACATATATAATCTCTCTATATAATTGGAATCGAACATTTAATGTCTAATTTTTATTATTTTCAAAATACCCATAAAATATACTTTATATTACTCATGGCGCATGGAATATTATAAAAAAGACTATTAAGTAAATTCAAAATATATAACAAACTCAAACATGCCCGGCAAAATCCATCCACCACTAAAATTTCAATTACGTTATATATGTCTTATATAGTTTAAAAATCATTTTCATTTGTCTTAATATCTTTCGAGGCTAAAGCATAAAAAAAAATAATAAATAAAAACTCACCATTTAAAATGATAATTATATAGTATAAACAAAATTTTGTTGTTATATCTTATATACCATCTAATTCCAAAACCATACCCAAAAAAAAAAAAAAAAAAAAAAAATAGAGATTAGTTTTGAGAATAAAAAAAGAATAATAAATTGATGACCAAGAAAAAAAATTTAAAGAAATGAAAAAAACAAATTATTTGATACGAATATAGCGTGTTTTTTTCAGCTCTATCAATTACCAAGCATTATGCTTTATTCACCAAAACTTTATTATTATTATTTTTTTAAAGATGATTTTCATAACATAATTGGTTTCTCGTTCTTTTAGTTGTATAAACACCTAAATATACAGACATACTTAGCCTCCACTTTCTTTATTTTAAAAAAAAAATTATTTTATATCTAAAAATAGTAAACTAACTAGGAAAAATCAAGAAAAATGGTAAATTCCACTAAACCCCCCTGAGGTTTGGGCTAATACCAATTAGGTCCAAGACTTTAAAAAAACGACCAACAAAATCACCATATTAAAGCCATTTTGAGACAAAAATACCAGATCTCTCTCTTACTTACTTGCCCATAGTAAGTAAGTAAGTAAGAAGTAAATTAAAAGAAGAAGAGGAAAGAAAGCACGCACCGCACGAGTTGAGTTGAGCAGGTAAGTAAACCTCTGTTTCTGTTTCTTCTGTTTCTCAGTTTCTTCCAAACTAATTTGTAATAGTCTTTTGCGATCTTTTGATCTGATTTGATTTGAAATCAAAGAGAAATGGCGAACATAGACATAGAGGGAATATTGAAGGAGCTCCCAAACGATGGTTGTATCCCAAAGACCAAGATTGTTTGCACTTTAGGTCCCGCATCTTGTACTATTCCCATGCTCGAAAAGCATGAACGTTGCCATGGCAATTATTTGAGAAGAGAGTGGAAGATGGTAGTGGAAAAAAATGAATTTCGGCCATGAAAGAGGGAGTCTTCAGCCGTCGTGGGTATGGGTGAGAGAGAGAGGAAGCCATCGTGGGTGTGGGTGAGAGAGAGAGAGAGAGGGAGCCAGAGGTCTGAGAGAGAGAGAGAGAGAGAGAAGGGTTTGGGACTGAGATGAGAAGGGTTTGGCTAGTCAGGGATAAAATTGTTTTTTAAGGACCAAGTAGATCGTTTTTTAAAAGTCTTGGACTTAATTGGTATTAGTCCAAATCTCATGGGAGTTTAGTGGAATTTACCCTAAAGAAAATGAACAAAAAAAAAAAAAAAAATCAATCTCAAGGTTTCAGCATTTTTTAGTTAAGAAAACAGAATCATTAAATATCATTGTTTCTATGGGTACCATAGGAGTGCTTCACACGTCCTAGGCCTGCTAGGCGTGCTTGGCATTCACCTCGGCATGCTTAGCAACCACCTAGGCCGTCCTCAGATGGCCTTGCAACGTCCTAGGCATGCTTGACATTTACCTCGGATGGTGTCCTAGGAGTCCCACATCGAAGGAAAACCCCCCCACTTGCTATCTTATAAGCTTTGAAGTGAAGGGAGTAGTGTACCACTAGTTTATAGTTATTCGAATAACTAAACTAATGGTACACTACTCCTTTCGCTTCAAAGCTTATCAGGTAGCAAGTGGGAGGGTTTTCCTTCGATGTGGGACTCTTAGGACACCATCCGAGGTGAATGTCAAGCATACCTAGAACGTTGCAAATCATGCCTAGGACGTTGCAAGGCCATCCGAGGACGGCTTAGGTGGTTGCTAAGCATGCCGAGGTGAATGCCAAGCACGCCTAACAGGCCTAGGACGTGTGAAGCACTCCTATGGTACCCATAATAAAAGGGCCGAATAACTATAAACTAGTGGTACACTACTCCTTTCGCTTCAAAGTTTATAAGATAGCAAGTGGGGGGGGTTTTCCTTTGATGTGGGACTCCTAGGACACCGTCCGAGGTGAATCTCAAGCATGTCGAGGTGAATGCAAAGCATGCCGAGGACGTTGCAAGGCCATCCGAGGACGGCCTAGGTGGTTGCCTAGCACGCCGAGGTGAATGCCAAGCACGCCTAGCATGTCTAGGACATGTGAAGCACTCCTATGGTACCCACAGTTTCCATTTATAAAAAAAATAAAAAATTTGAAAGAGAGAGAGGACCTCGAGGTACTGATGGACCATTAGAGTAGGGCTATTTGATTTTAAGAATTTATTAAGAAATTCCCCCCCTCCCCCAACTTTTTTTTTTTTTTTTTTTTACTTTGTACTTCGGTCGGTGAAATGAACATTAATGAGAACTCAACTAGAATTTTGGGTTTTGGCATGAAATTAGTTGTATTATAATTACCTAGCAATAGCAAGAAAAGTGGTTGATAATATGTATATTTCTTTTAGTTTTATATATGGTTTGGAACTTTTAACAAAGACATTTGTTAGATTCTTTAAACTAAAAATTTAAGTTATTATGCGGTTATAGATATCCATGCAGATTTATATTTGGCGCCGAATAATATCTCCATAAAAAAAGACAAAGGAAAAAACAAGAAACAAATACAAAAAAACAGATACAAAGAAAATCTAGATGTCAAAGCAGACTTTCATAAAGTAACAGAACAAATAATTAAAATTAGACTCTGCAACCGATATAAAAAGCTAAAATTGTTTGGTGTAGAATCTAATTAGTATATAAATAAATATCAAAATTTAAAACTAATGAGCATAGAAGTTTTCAGTAATTTTTTGTCTCTCGAGGATGCATAGAAGAGGGTGTAGTTCACCAAATGTACTGAAAAATTTATCTCTCGAGATGTGACTGTTGAAGAGTACAAAAGTTCCAAAATACATGATATGATTCGATCTGATCAAATACTTCTGTTGCTATGGATTCTTTCTTACTCCACTTGATGCCTGATTGCTAAGGAATTGGATTAGTCAATTGATTTTTGTTGCAATTTAGTTAAATATAGAAATAAGGCCGAGACCAAAAGCCGGGATTTGGCAAAAACTGCAAGATTTTTGAAGCGTGCAAGTACACCATATTAAGCAGGAGGGCAATCGTCCAGCACACATCTTGGCTTAGCATGCCAAAGATGTTTTTGATTATGTAACTTAGATAAAGGAAAATCCTACTATTATTGATTCTTCTTTGGCTTAATAAGATTTATTGTTTTTGTCTTCTTCTTAATGAAAGTTACATAATTCTTATAAAAAAAACATAACAATTTGGTACTTTGTGAAGTTTCTAACAAAGATATTCAAAATTCAAATCTCCTTCTCATTGTAATTATCAAATTATTCACACACAAAAAAAGGGCATCTAAAATATTCCAAGAGTACAATAATAACATACTCACTCATCTCAAATAATACGTAATTCTACTAAATAAATTCATGATGAGACCCAGAGGCAGAGCTACATGTTAAGGTGGGAGGGCCATGGCCCTCAAAATTTTTTGAAAATATCATTATAGTATATAAAAATATTTAATATTTTAATAATTAGCCTCCAAAAATAGTCCCCCCCCCCCCCATATGAGTTAGTCTAACAATGTTCTTAAAAAAATTGTCCAATTGGTCTAGTAATTATAGAAAATGTATTTGTGGGGCCCCAAATATTTGGTAACTCCGGCCCACTCCACATCAGGCCCAAAGTCCACGCCAAAAAGAAAGAGAGAGAGAGCATAATCCGAGGATAAACGGACGAGGCCCAAGTCGTCTAGGGACCTCGCCAAGGAGGCCCATGTCCTCGGCAAGCCGACGTTTGAGGAAAAGGGGTGTCACTCACTCATTAAATGCATGCCACCAACATTCTGATCACATCAATGATGAATTGACCCCCCAACAGTGATGCCTTGGTTGCTTCAACTAACAGAAAGCCTGCAATGGCGGCTGATGGGACAGGCACTCGAGTATAGGCTTGGATGATCAATAAGTGGACGGCAGAGATCAACTAAACAAAACTATATAATAGATAGCATTCCCACCAAAAGAGAGGGGGGGGGGGGGGGGAAAGGTCCAAGGACAACCCCGGTATATGTCAGTTCTAAGTAAACAGATCCTCGGACTAGGCCGAGAGCAAAAATTCTTCATGAACGTTTAGCCGAGGTCATTATTATTGCCCTCACAAACACTTAGTCCAATTCCTTGATTATTACTTCTATGGATCTCACGCCGATCATTGTTTGTTTTGCTTATACTTAGTCCTTCTACCCACACTCTACAAATCTTATTGTTTAGGTCCAATTTAATTTGAGTCCTTACAGTATTGTTTCTCAAATTTTTTTTTTAATTGTAAAATGTGTTCTTGTATCTCTTAAAAGTTTCAAGTCATTCATGTTTTTGAAAACTTCATCAGTACAATTGAAGTTTTTTTACTCCCAATGGTAGACAATTTGGTAACTTTTTTTTTTAGAATGAAAATTTTAAGGATTTCACTATAGAAGATGATGAAAGATGAATTAAATTTTATGAAATATTTAACTTTAAGGATTTCACTATATTAACTTATGTGTGTATCAATGTATGTGTTTGTATGTGTATGGAAGTTTGTATAAACTAACACAAATCGGCCTCCCAAACAAAAATTTATGGCTCCACCCCTGGTGAGACCTTACTATTAATGTGGGAGGAAAGATTAGCTAATTAAGTTTATAATTTTCCCATTTACAACTACAAAACAAATGTGGAAGGAAAGATGTGCACATATAATGACATCAGAAAACTACAAAATTGAGTTTGATATCACCAAAAGGGGGGCCATCCTTAACAACCTGTCGATGTCTAGTTAATTTCAAGATAAATAATGGACAACTAGGCTTAATAATCTTTTATTAAATTCTTACAGTGTTGACTACGTTGTCTTCTTTCCTAATAATGGACTAAAATAATGTTATTTAAAATTTTAAATTGCTAAAAAGAAAAAGAAAAGTAAAACTAAAACAATTCAACTATCACATGTGCCATTGTTTATGGTGTATAAGGTTTTCCCTTTCTAATATGTTGTCTTATTTTTATTTTATATATATAAAGATTTAAAAAGATAATCTTAGTGTTGACAATGGCCCAGGAGGATAACCTAGAAGCACATATCAGTACTAGTCACAGCTACTCCTCTTTATTAAATAAAATTCCCAAGCAAAGGATTAGAAGGTAAGGTGCCAAGTTCAAGGCCAAGGCGCTTGTTAATCTCAACTCTATTTATTAATTTATCATAATTTTTTATTTTAATAATAAAATTTTGGGTTTAAGGCTTCGTGTTTACATCATGTGATTCAATGTATACAAGTTGTACTGTACAATGTTGCTATTTGACTTATTATAAGTGCATTAAAATTCTTATAGCATAGTTTATTCTGAGTAAAACTATATTAAGAATTTGTTTAAATTATCAATTATCGAAATTTTTAAGAAATTTAAGAGAAGTTTTATTAAATATCTTTAAGTTATAGTCTAACGTTTCCATATAAGTATAACACATACAAAACCATGAATAGGATTCCTTTTTCTTTTTTAATGGTTTATCAAGATATAACATGCCTTCCTATCAATAATAATACTATAAAAAAAAAGATATAACATGCCTCATTCAATCAAAACTATCTCTTAAAACACTAAAATAGTTCTAAATAGAAGATAAAAAAAAAGTCAACATTAATCCTTAAAGGCAAATGTAATTATAATATTTAAAAAAAAAAATTATAATTCGATTGTTACAACGTTTGAATGGCAAGGAATTATAAGCAATAGGCAATGCAGGCAAAACATTTTATTTGGAAAAGAGCTCTATTTTAATTAGAAAGGATATTAATTTGGGGGTATAATTGTCACTTAAAAAATATAGAACTTTTATAGACCATAAAAAAAGGTAAAATGAATTCCACAATCTCCACAAAAAAGAAGTTTTGTAAGATCAAAGAAGTTTTGTAAGAATTGAGATCTTGTAGAGTTCTTAGGCTAACTCTATAATAGAGGTCCAAAAATCTTATCCATTTTTTTTTTTTTGGATAAATTTCAAAATCTTTATTGAGACTAGGAATCAAAAACAACAGAGGAGTCTCCCTTACAGACAGCCTCTAAAGAGAGGGGGAGATCTCCATAAGAAAAAAAAAAAAAAAAAAAAAAAAAAAAAAACTACTACTAGAAGAGCATAAAGCTAATTTTGCAGCCATCATTCTTATCCATTCATTTTAAAATAAGTGGATTAGATTTTATCACGTTATTAATATTAATAAAAAATGCATTGGCTGTCATCATTTTGATATTTATTTAATTTAAAGCATTAATGATGTGGTACATTTCATTATACTCATTTCAAAATGAATGAATTAAATAAATGGTGGAGTTACCCTAAGAATTCCATACCTCCACATGCATTTGAATTCTCGAGTTCTTTACAAGTGAAGAACTCACCCACAAAACAATCCAAATCAACCCAGTGATCACTTATAGGCTGGGTTTGGATTGCACTGAAAAGGAAAGCAGACGCGGGTTCACGTTTTTTCTGTGGGTCCAGTGCACCGTTCATGGGACTCGCAAGTACGAATTGTAGCAAATTTTTCTTTAAAACTGAGTCCCACGGCACTATTTATACATTTAAAAATTATTTTGCTACAGTGTTTTCAATTTTCAGTTTTCAACAATAAGCGGTATTTAAACAGACCTATAGTCTGTGGATCTATGTTGCAAGAGAAGAAGAAAGATAGATAGAACTTTATTATTATTATTTTTTTTGAGAGATAGGTAGCACTTTTCTATTTCCTGACTAATTGCATGTCCGTGCAAGGATTAATTAGATTTTATTTATAAAGTAAATAAAATATCGTAAGCATAAGTGAAAATCAAACAATAAAATAATTAATAAAAAATATTAAAAAATTTATTATGTAAAAGAAGCCTATGTAAGATCTGTTTTTTCTTTATCAAACTAAAAATTATGGTCAATGAATAAAATAATTTAAAATAGATAATGAAACTTAATTTCTTCAAAAAAAAAAAAAGTTTCACTTAATAAAGTTAACTTAATAATATCTTAATGTGTTATACTTTATGGTGTTGTGTGTACTATTTTATTGTAAATGTGGCGTAAGGGTAAGGTATCAATTTGTAACAAACATGAATTATAAGACTTAAATTTTATTATATAGTATATGATTTTTATTTTTATTATAGAAAGTTGACAGAACTTATCATGTATTATCTAAATAATTATAAATATCATTTATTTAATTACTATTAAAGAGGGTTGGATGAGTGTTTTTATAAATAAGAGATAATTTCATTAAAAAAAAATCATTTTCATAATTTTCCATTGGCATTTTTATGCAGAAAAAAAAAATCCCTCAAAGAAGTCATGGCTATGTTTGTTATAGCTTACAAGTTATATATCAATGTATTTTCACCTTCAATTTATATACAATTTTTAAAAGCTCACTTACAAAAAATGGTAACTAGCCTTTCCACTATAAGCTATCGAGATGGAAGTAGAGTGCTTTTCCTATTAAATATAGCTCAATTGGTAGATCCCCACTCTTGAACTTGGGTAGTTGATATTATGGGTTGAATGTCTAATTGTTTAAGCGATAATGATAGTTGGAAAATAGCTTCCTTTAAGGGGTGCTATTGCTAGACCAACATGATAAGAGCCACTTACCCGTCGTAGCGCCTAGTACTCAAACATTGGCTCGAGGTATTATCTCTACCCTTTCTTACCTTTAAAAGCGTGGGCACCTCGTGTCTTTGAATCTATAAAACTATACCATTAAACACTTTATTTAGATTAAGCTTAAAATTAATATGAGCTTTAGTGCACCACACCAGTTTTTATTACAAATAATGAATTGACATAAATGACTGTGCTTGTATTTGAAGTTACACTCAATATCTATCCATTTTGAGAGAGAGAACGCGATGATAATAAATACAACGGTGAAGCTAGATTTTATTATTATTTTTCTTCAGGGGTCCAAATAAGTAAATTTTATGTTATTTTTTTATTTATTTATAAATTTTGCAAGAGAAAGGAAGGTATTTATTAAAACCGAGGGGGACCATGGCTCCCCCTCCCTCCACTTGTGATGACGATGACAATAATAATAATAATAATAATAATAATATTGATCATTAATTAAATTAATTAGATTAAAATATGAAAATAAAAAACAATTTTAATTGGACAAAGGTTAACTGCAAAAAGCTACCTTACTTAGTATCTTTTTATATATCCTTCATATTTGTAAAATTTTTAAAAAATCAAAGATCAATAGCTTTGTTATCAATAAATTATTTAAATTGTAAGTTTTTGTAATTTAAAATTATACATAAAATATAAGCTTATAGATCATATAGTAAATAATATCCGATTTGACACAGAATTTGACATGTGTATTAAGAGCATAAAGAACATGCAAATGGTTATATTTTCAAAATATGTAGTAATATTTATTTTATTGAATAAAGTTATAGCCTTAAACTACAACTCATTTTGTAGCTAAACTTTGTCCATTTCAATATGTCATCTTTTATCCCTTCTCAAATGTAAAAATTAGTTATCAATTTTGTTACCAAACCAAGGTAACAACTTCATAGTACTTTCGGTTTCGCACTTTATCTCAAAAATTCAATTACTATAGCTTTTTTTCCAGTAACAATATCATATAGACCCTTAGTTTAATGAAATCAAGCAATAATAACAATGGGAAATGTGGAGCGCCAAGAACGAGGCTACTGGGCTAAGACTCACTTGGGCTCACAATCTATTTATATGGTGGGTTTGGATTTCCTACACTGGATCGTTCTCGTGCTGAGACTGACCAGACGCTATTTTCTCCCTATGTGTTCGCCTTTTTCTCTCCCTTTACTCTCCAATTTTTCAACAACCTCTTGCCTTCTCAAGATCCTTGTATTTATAGTTAGATACTAGTGGGATGGTGATGATTGCTTCTGACGCTAATGCGCTTGGAAATCCAATGCAGTTGGTTATAAGTGGATGTGTAGGTGGGAGTGGCCTTGGAACTGGTTCCCACTCTGGGACGCTAGGAGTACGCTAACTCTCAATTGCTCGGTCATTAATCTACCGGGCAGAACCAAACTTCTTCAGGAAGTTTCCTCGGGAGATGTTGTAGGTTCGGATAGCCCGCATAGACGGGCAAGGCCAAAATGCCGTCCCCCGAACATGCAAAAAAGGCAAGGTCTTATTGGGCCTTAATAGTTCAACAGGCCCAGGGAGCTTGATGCCGTACAGGAAAAATGCAATAATGAATTTATGATCATAATGAAAATATATTTAAGTCGTGATGGAATAAGCTCATATAAAATTTAAAAATTAAAATACTAAAAATACTAGTAAATTTACTACAAAGAACTTATAAAAATGTAAAAGTAAATGTGTGGGTGACACATTACTAACATAAAAAATAAAATTTTGAATTACATATATATTTTTATTTTGCTTATTTGACAAAAAATTTATTAATTTATCTTAAATGGCAATATTTGCATAAACTATAACATCATATGGTTCCAAAAAAAGAAAAGAAAGAAAGAAAGAAAGAAGAAACTATAACATCATTAAGAATGTGTTTGGATACCGCTTATTTTGCTGAAACTGAAAAATTATTGCTAAAAGTACCGTACATAAAGGTAAAAGTTAATTGAAATAGTATAGTGAGACTTATGAATAGTACCAGAAAGTGCAATGAGGCCTATAAATAATATAAAAAAAAGCTGAATGGTGAAATAATTTTCATTTATAATTCGAATCCAAATGCACACTAAGACTACGAAATCAAACTAAATTCTAATTAGTTTAATTAGTAAAATCTATTATTATTAAATAAAAAATTTAAAATTTAAACTCTATTTACGCCAAAAATTAATTATTAAAATAATTTTATAATATAAGTAATTATCATAGAACCGACGGTAGAAAAACAATGCGATCAAGGATAGAGGAGCTCCTTCAAGAACTAGTATGTATGGTCGCCCAGTTGGACAGAAATCAGCTTTTTTACAAAGCCAGCTGATTATTTGACTTTTAGGAACTACAGTGGGGCCCATAAGAGCTGCTAATATCAGCAATTTTAAAAAACAAAAAACAAACAAAAGAAAAATAAATTAAATATCAATTAGAAATGTGGTTGGCGGAAGTCAATGTCCTTTCTCACAGTTTGTTAAGGAAGGTTAGTCTGTAGGATTGGAGAGAGAGAGAGAGAGAGAGAGAGAGGGTCAAAGTGATAGACAGAGTGGGGTTATCATATCATATATTATCAATACCGGTATGTTTTGGATTTACTACTAACAAAGTAATTGTGCCTTTGATGCGGAGAGTTGCTTCTGCTTTGTTTGCTTTTAATTATATCTTTAACAAACAGTGTCACAGAGAGAGAGAGAGAGAGGATTAGGTCTTTGAGTTTGAGCTCTTTCATGTTTCCTGGGAGTATTTTGACTCTGCTTTCTCTCTATTCTGTGTTGATTTTTTGAGAAAGCCCTTTTCTTTAACATTGTTTTTTTTTTTTTCAGTGTCTTGTGGGGTTGTGAGCTTCCTAATGAAAGTTTGAGGATCTGGGTTCTAGGATTTGACCCCTTTTACTCTCGATCTTTTTTGGGTTTTCTTCAAATTTGTTGTTTTTGTTGTCTATATGTGTGATTTTCCCAGTTCCCAAACTAATTGAATAGCATTTTTGTTGTGGGGCTTTCACTAAAAGGTCTTAATTTTGGGTTTGGATTCTAGTTTTTCATAATCACATTTACTTGGTGTCCAAAAATAGATCTGTGAATTTTTGGGTTTACTTTGATCTGAATTGCTTTCATGCATATGTCCATATGGAAACCCATTTCCCACTGCGCTGCTCTGCTATTGGACAAGAAGAGCAGAAAAAAATATGGGTCTGATTCTGCTTCCGAAACCAAGAAGAACTCATCGGTTCTCAGGAAATTGCAAGAGAACAAGCTCAGGGAAGCTCTTGAAGAAGCTTCTGAAGATGGGTCTCTCTTCAAATCCAAAGACATGGAGTCTGAGGCCAACCAAGAAGAGAGCTTGGGGAGGTCTCGTTCGCTTGCCAGGCTCCACGCCCAGCGTGAATTCCTCAGAGCCACTGCACTCGCCGCAGAGCGTACTTTTGAGTCTGAAGATGCCATTCCTGATCTCAATGAGTCTTTCTCAAAGTTCCTCACTATGTATCCCAAGTACAAGTCCTCAGAGAAGATTGATCTACTGAGGTCAGAGGAGTACTCTCACTTGTCCCCAAAGGTATGCCTTGATTACTGTGGGTTTGGCTTGTTTTCTCATGTTCAAACTCTTCATTATTGGGAGTCTTCTACGTTTAGTTTATCTGAAATTACTGCAAATTTGAGTAATCATGCGTTGTATGGCGGTGCGGAGAGAGGGACTGTTGAGCATGATATAAAGACTAGGATTATGGATTATTTGAACATCCCTGAGCATGAGTATGGCCTTGTTTTTACTGTGAGTAGAGGTTCTGCTTATAAATTGTTGGCCGAGTCATACCCTTTTCATACGAACAAAAAATTGTTGACAATGTTTGATTACGAGAGTCAGTCTGTGAATTGGATGGCTCAGAGTGCTAGAGAAAAAGGAGCTAAAGTGTATAGTGCATGGTACAAATGGCCAACCTTGAAATTGTGCTCCACTGATTTGAGGAAGCAAATTTCTAGTAAGAAGAGGAGGAAGAAGGATTCTGCTGTGGGTCTTTTTGTGTTTCCGGTTCAGTCTAGAGTTACTGGGGCTAAGTATTCATACCAATGGATGGCACTAGCACAACAGAATAATTGGCATGTCTTACTTGATGCTGGGTCATTGGGTCCCAAAGACATGGATTCACTTGGGTTGTCCCTATTCCGACCGGATTTCATTATCACATCATTTTACAGGGTATTTGGATATGATCCAACTGGTTTTGGATGCCTTCTGATCAAGAAATCAGTGATGGCAAGCCTTCAAAGTCAATCTGGATGTACTGGGGCTGGAATGGTGAAGATTACCCCAGAATATCCTTTGTATCTTAGTGATTCTATGGACGGTTTGGAAAGATTGGCTGGAATAGAAGATGATGAAGTTGCTGGGAATGGTGAGAAAACGTCTGAAACTCGCCAGGGAACACAGCTGCCTGCCTTTTCTGGTGCATATACATCTGCCCAGGTGAGGGATGTGTTTGAGACTGAGATGGATCATGATAACAGCTCTGACAGGGATGGGACAAGCACAATATTTGAAGAAACTGAGAGTATTTCAGTTGGGGAGGTGATGAAGAGCCCAGTTTTCAGTGAAGACGAGTCATCAGACAACTCGTACTGGATTGATTTGGGTCAGAGTCCATTGGGGTCTGACAATTCAAGCCAACTAAACAAACAGAAAGTGGCCTCTCCCTTGCCGCCTTTTTGGTTTACTGGCAGAAAGAACCACAAGCAGCTATCCCCAAAACTCTCTTCCAAGATATATGGTAGCCCATTATATGATGACAAGGAGGTTAGCCTCGGGCCTCATGATGACCACCATGTGCTATCATTTGATGCTGCTGTCATGTCAGTTTCCCAGGAACTGGACCGTGTCAAGGAGATCCCTGAAGAACATTTTGCAGAGACAAACCCCACTGCTGGAAATTGTGGAAAGTGTTTTGATCGTGTTCATGTTCAGGAGATCCAAGAAGAACTTGCAACTAGCAAAACCCTTTCTACTGGGTCTATGTCCAAGTCTCTGGTGAATGGGGTGAATGGATCCCATGTCGACATATCAACTTCTGCCTGTCAGCACTGCAGCCAAGAGAATGGATCAACCTCTGAAATTTTCCCAGAGGTGAAAGAGAGTGCCATAAGAAGAGAAACTGAAGGTGAATTTAGGTTGTTGGGGAGAAGGGAAGGGAATAGGTATGCTGGTGGTAGATTTTTTGGCGTGGAAGAGAATGAACCATCAAGCAGGGAAAGGAGGGTATCCTTCAGCTTGGAAGACAATCGTAAAGAGCACCTCCAGACATTGGAGCCAGTAGAAATATCTGTAACCAGCCTGGATGATGAGGAGCAAAGCAGTGATGGTGAGTATGCTGAGGGTCAAGACTGGGACAGGAGGGAACCTGAGATAGTACCTCGACATCTTGATCACATTAATATGTTGGGTCTCAATAAAACCACCCTCAGACTGCGGTTTTTGATCAATTGGCTTGTGACCTCATTACTGCAACTAAGATTACCTGGTTCCAATGGGGATGACGGTCCAAATCTCGTCCACATCTATGGCCCAAAAATAAAATATGAAAGAGGTGCAGCTGTGGCTTTCAATTTGAGAGACAGAAACCGGGGGCTAATCAGTCCAGAAGTTGTTCAGAAGCTGGCTGAAAGAGAAGGTATCTCTCTTGGAATTGGCTTCCTCAGTCACATAAGGATTTTAGATAGCCCAAGACAACAACGTGGTGCTTTGAATTTTGAAGATACTACCCTGTGCAGGCCAAAGGAAAATGGCAGACATGATGGAGGAAAAAGCGGATTCATACGAGTTGAGGTTGTTACTGCTTCCCTTGGCTTTCTTACTAACTTTGAGGATGTTTACAAGTTGTGGGCTTTTGTGGCAAAGTTTCTTAATCCAGCATTCTTCAAAGAGGGCGGGCTTCCAACAGTAGAAGAAGGTTCTGAGACATAAGACAAAACATGACAATCTTGCTGTTCAAGTATGAGTATAGTTGTGCTTTTGGCTTTGAAAATTCTTCAGAGGAATCTCCCTCAGTCACAGTGGAAAATTGAGAAGCTTCAGAAAGGAGGAAAAAACCTCTGCAAGGATGGAAGGTATTTATTTCTGAATGGCCAGATACCTGAGCCCTTTGCTCTTTCTCAGGACACAATGCATCTGGGTGAATTTGTTAATTCATGTTTGTTATAGCTCCAAGTTTTCTTTTTCTTTTTTTCAAGTTCAGGTTCTTGTAGAGTTGGCTTTAGAAATTGATATCTTCTCAGGAAGTCTTGGTGAGCTCAAAGCTGAAATTTCTGGACAGAATTTCACCATGACACTACATTCTGGTTCTGCTCTATACAAAATTAGATTTATTACTTCTGTAAAGACTTAGCTTAGTGCCTACTGTGGACTGTGGTTTGTACTAGTACTCAATGGCATGTTTACTGTTGCCTCAGGAAAAGAAAGGGTTTAGGATCCCCCACAATGCATCACAGAAAGTTGGTACAAAATGGAGCTCACATGAAATCATCACTTACATCATTTTATTGTATTCCAATTACAACTTTTTACCTTAGCAGTTACGAAAAAATTGAGAAAATTGTTGTTTATCTAATTAACATTGACAAAAATTTCTATGAGGATCAGTTGCTTGTCTAAATTGGATTTCATGTCAAAGGCATGATTAGTAAAGTAGGTATCCTTTTCTTGACTTGAAAATAAGAAATTATGTTTCTAGCGAAAAAAACAAGAGAATATGAAAGTTTATTATATTACTGACGAAGTCCAATTCGACTTTTGTTTTGTTTTTCTTTTTCTTTTTTGAAGAAAAAATATATCAAAAAAAAAAAAAAGGAACAATTGGAATTTGATTAGATTTAGACCAGGCCCACTCGACCACCAAGAAAGAGTAGTGATTTGATGTTAACAGGAAATAGATATTCTTTGCATAATGCGAAGAGCATTATCAAAATGGAAAAAGTAAAAGTAACCAAAGATTGGCCTAATTTAAATGTATAGGATCTCTTTTGTCTTTGTAATTATTATAATTGGGCCATACCCATTGAGTTTTGTTCCCATGGAAATATTATTGCGAAAGTAGAATCATTCTGTTTCTATTTTCTTTTGACCTGTGGATTCTGAGTTCTAGGGAAGCTTGAGAGGGTCCTTTCCGTGAAGTTGGTACGGTATGATAATCCAAAACCTATTTTTTCCCATAAAAGAAATGGAAACAAGCAAGCTAGTTGTACAAGCTTCAGTTTCAATATAATTTTCATCAGGGAAATCTTTTATACCCTCTAAAAGATTGCATTAATGTAGGAGAAAAAAAGGGGTGTTTGACAAAATCGTTCTCAGAGAGCATTTGTGGGGAAGTTATCTTCTAAAGTAGATTATAGTTATATACATGCTAGTTGGTGACAGTGATCCGTTGACAAACTCGAGATGAAATAAGATGCAGTTGGCTACTAAACCAATGGATTTCAATTGTCAGCATTAATATCAGAAAACAAATACAATAATGGAAACATAAAAATGGGATCAAGAAGTTTCTATAATTTAATGTCATTATCATAACATTAAAAGATAAGGACACCTTCAACTTCAAGATAAATTCTTTTGTATTATGTATAACCCAATAAGACACACGGAAACATACAGATAATAAACTTGTGATCTCAATTAAATATTGTATAATCAAAGTCTACATCGTGCACCTATATTGAAAGCCCTTCCTGTCTTGATACAGTTGGTTCCTTTCTCTAAAATGAACCACCAAGTTAGGCCAGATCATCCACACCCCAAAATGGCGGGCTTCTAGACCACATGACATATAGAAACCAAATGTGAATTGAATGTTGAATAAAGAATCCATATTCTTAGGGCCCGTTTGGATGGGGGGAAGTAGGGGGAGTAGAGTAGAGTTGGCTAAAAATAGACTAATTTTGAATTAAATCTACTCTATTCTACTCTACTCCCCCTCCTTCTCCCTCATTCCAAACGAACCATTAGGTCCTGATTGGATCCTGGTTGCAACTCATGGACTTCTGATCTTAAAATTTTGATCCATGAAAAGATGCCTCTCCCCTATTGCTATCATTTGTCCGGGTGACATCAACAGATTTGGTGGAAGCAAATCTAAGATTCCATCGCCTTTATAAGAAATGCAGCCTCTAATGCCGATTCCTTGCACTGCAGATACCTGTTTTCCTCCACTATGTCTGTTGTTAAATTAAGCAATATTGGACGTTTTGAATCATAAATTGTACGTTCACGAACTCGTGCAACCCATTTTGCAGCTTCCCACACCCCAAATCTGAAACATGTAAAAAAAAAAGAAGAAGTCAAAGGCTCATTCTATCTGTTTAGTAGATCAGCTGAGCATGAAAAAAAAATCTGGGACTAAAACAAGCACATTTGACTGATGAAAAATGCATGCAAGTAGATCTCTTTTCTTTCTTCGTTTCTTGTTTTTCATTTTTACCCTGGTGGAACAAGTATATGAATATCTGTCTATTCATACTCAAGAAAGAGTTATAATAGGAGCCAAAGAGGCCATAATTTAGAGACTGCTACTAAATATCCGGACTGAAGTCTTCTCACTTCATGTTCTGGCGCCTACCCAGTTGTAGCTTCAGAACCCCAGTTGATATAGCTTACTTCACTGTTAACCATCGTACTTCCCTCATCCATCAGCTGGCATATGGTCATCTAATAACTTTGGTTCTGATCTTACTACACTTTCACAGGTTAATAAATATTGCAGAGGAAAACCTAAAACAAGATTTAAAAAATGTTACCGTGTATTGAAAGATGAGGTAACTAATACAGCTGGATAAAGAACATCCTTCTGAATATTATCGTAAGGAGAATACTTCTGTATAGCATGAAACTCATCAACATCCCCTGGGTACCCAAACTCTTCATAGTCGGCAGCCATAAGCGGTAAAATGGGGTAGAGAAGAGTGTTGCTTGGATCCAGAAATGGAACCTGAAACAGATACAGAAGTTGGAGTGACTTACAAAGAGGAATATAACAGACGAGTCCAGCTCTACCATAAGTTTTATATACTCAATATAAAGAGGGTTAGGTTCGAGTTATGTATAATGTAACTTTTTTTTCAATATTAAACCACTTCATAACTGAATGTGTTTTTGACAAATCTATCATTGGATTACATAGTCTCGTTATTCCTTACATGCTTACAAAATATCAAGATGATTAGAGATTATAACTTAAAAAAAAAAGTTTTAATTTCAAGTTTTTTGTACTTAAAATATATACAAAACATGAGTTTAGGGATTAAATAGTAAAAAAAATCCAACAATCACAAATTTTTGGCATGCGTGTTGAGAACAAAAAGATTGTGTAATCCAACAACAGGATTTTCAATATATTAATCCAATCAAAAGCCATTAAGTAGTGCCAAGAGCATTGTAACAAAGAGTTATACCAAGTGTACCCCAATCCTGAGTATTCCTGACCCCCATATATATATTATGTAAGTGCTGAACTGCCAAGAGCATTGTTAGCTCAACTACCACTTCCTGGTGTTTCCAATGAAGATGTCTATTGGACTTGGACTTTGGTTTTCGTATAGTGAAAACATAACAAGTATTTGTCACATAAGACTGTTCTATGCGAGAATGATGAACTCCATTTAATCCAAGCATGCAGACTAACAGCTATGAAATAAGAACAAATAAGATTCAAAAGCAGGCAGACAGATCCATGCATACCTTCAAAATTGCAGCACGAAATAAATCTGGACAACAATTGATGGCTGAAGCAACCAAAAGTCCTCCAGCACTATGACCCCAACCAGCAAGCTTGTTTTCCTGCACAATCCCTTTCTCAATAAGGAATTTGGCACAGCAAAGATAATCCTTTATGGAATTATGCTTCTTCGCACGCCTGCCATCATGATGCCACTTTTTACCCCCACCACCACCACCCCTGGAATGGATCATCCAGACCATCATAGTTAAGCAATAGGCAGTGAAACAGCACTTGTGAAAAGTATAAGTTTTCCCATGCAGCTCAGTTCACAGAATAGCCATAGAGAACTTTAGTTATTAATATGAAACAAACCTAACATCAGCATAAGCAACGACCCAACCACGATCAAGAAGGCTTTTCAACTCACTACGCCATCGTTTGTCAAGTAATTCACCGTAAGCTCCATGCCCATGAAGTAGCCCAGGGTTTTGATTCTCTTTCTTGTGTTTGCGTGAATAAACAATAGTCAAAGGAACCACAACCCCATCGCAAGAAGAGACATCACAGTGTTCACAAGCATAGAACTCAGAGAGGTCATTCCATGAGTTATCATCTTCAGCATTGATTTCATTTATGGAATTGGAATTTATAATATTTGAGCTTTTTTCAGCAATGCTTGCAGAAGAAGCTGTTCCATACAATATTCGTGTTCTTTCATGAAGAAGATTTTGCTGTTGAATGATATTCCACTTGCCACTTGAGAGGTCATAATCAACCACAGCATCAGGCATCTGTGAAAAATTCAAGAGCATGGGTGTACATTGGATTGGGGATGCACACAGTCTCATAAAAACGTGAAAAATATTTTTAAAAAATGACACCTCCTCATCATCGTCTTTTGATAGTAGGAATACTAAGCTAAAATGTGAGTTATCAAATGATATGAATTCAGTAATTCAAAGTGCAGAAGCTTGCATGCTATGCCTAAAGAACCTAACCTCACAGCCTCAGCTACTAAAAACTAAAAATTGAAATCAACCAGGGGAATTTTAAG
Organism: Quercus gilva; assembly: GCA_023621385.1. Lineage (NCBI taxonomy): Eukaryota > Viridiplantae > Streptophyta > Magnoliopsida > Fagales > Fagaceae > Quercus > Quercus gilva. The sequence continues at coordinate 9,681,387 of CM042478.1, read as the reverse complement.
CACCAGAAAATTAAATATAAAAATAAAGCACGTGAAACTGCAGCCAAAAAAGTTCAAAATCTCCCCTCAATCATTTATAAAAACATTGATCTCCAAGGCCTATCTTGAAAGCCAAAGGCCTAACATAGAGTCTGGAGAGTAAAATCATTTTGTCTGGTATAAGAGATGTAATACATTAAGAAACAAATCTGTGACTCTGATATGCGAAACAGATGCTCACAAAGACACATACATAAATACCCAAACACATCAGTCTCCTAATGACAACTGATGACAAGTAAATTGAACCTGAAAACACCATTTTCCAATTCACATCTTCTAACTACGTTTACATGAGGGTTAAATAGAGAATTATGGGCCACTGCCACCAAATACATTTGATATCACAATAATTCATAATGTGGCATCCTCAATCAATCATCTGAAGAAAAGGACATATTTACTCACATACCACAGGTGATGAAATTGTAAAGCGCATGGTTGATGAATAGAAGTCATAATTTGGCCCAGGTGAAATTTGAGAAACATGTCTTGGAAGAGGGAGGAAATATGGGTTAAGCTCTTTCGGATGAACTGCTCCCTGCCACAAGAGTGAAAAATATTAGAATAAGAATTGTCAAGAGCATGAGATAAATATGGTCATGGTGAAAAGGTTGTTGTCAACACATGATGTGCACAAATGCCAGATTTATTTTCATGTGCCTACCTTCCCAACAGGCAATGGGAGAGTAACTGAACAAATTCTGAATTTTCTACCTTCCCTAGTAATAAGTACCAAGTGTTTATCACTGAAATCAACATCCTCAACAATCAGATCTTTGTCATCTACAAATACACTCTGCAGTAAAAAAAAAAAAAACAGTGATTACTAAAAGAATAAGTTCGATCTTATCATTTATGACAACCAGCTAAACAATATAGTACATTACTGAAAGAGTGCTAACTGAGAGTAACAATAAAGACAGACAAAGAAAAATCATATGGACGTAAGGACATAACAATTGAATGCTAATGATCATACTTTAAAAAATCATCTCAAGGAATAAGGAAGGCTTATAGAGCATTTAAAGGCATAGTTGACCCACAAACCTCCCATATTCTTGGACTGGAAGAAGCATCAACAGGACTACGAAGAAGATAATGATAATCAACTGATTGGCCCTCTTTGGTTGCATCTGTAAATAAATAAAGGTATCCTTGATGATGCTCAACTATGCAGTGGGCTAGACCTCGACACTCCCAAACTAATGTCATGCCAGACAATGGATCAGCTGCATTTATCAGAAATACCTAAAACATGGTCACTATCATTATATCATCTCAATAAATTAATTTTAAAAGATCCTTAATGTATAACAATGTGTTTTCCATAGATCACCTTTGAAGATGTAGTAGAGAATGTATTCACAGTCACAAATCGGAAATCCTTAGTATGTCTAATGTTAACATAAACATTATCATCTGATTCTTCTAGAAGCAACACATCTTCATCAGTTGATCCGATCATGCTACAGTATATCCTGATGACAAGAGAAAAAAAAAATGCCAACTCCATTTTTTATAATTCCAACAGACAACAAACAAATTATAACAAAATGGCATAAAAGAAAATTTCTATAATCCAACAGTCACACACCGGTATGGCCTCTTATTATTATCTGTAACAACATAGATCAATGCTTGCCCATCCTTGGCCCATGCCAAATTTGAAACACGTTCCGCCTGAGGTTTACTACATAAGGAACCAGAATTCAAATTCCTTACAGACAACCTGAAGTAGTCATTATCCTTATCATACATAGTATACGCAAGAAACCGATGATCTGGAGATACTTCTGATAACTCTTCATAAGCATAACCTGTAAATAATTGAGACTAAACTAAAATTAAAACTGTGTAATAAGTTCTTCATTTGGTTGGAACTTGGAAAATATTATAGGAATGGAATTTAAAAATGCCATTATATGCTTATAAAGCATGTGCTAGTGAACTGAAAACTAGGCAAAGTGTCTTATAATGTTTTAGTTCCTTAACAAAAATGATTTTGCACCTCCAAATCTCTCGGCTTCCTGATTGTAATCAAGTAGCTTCTGCTCAATTCTCTTCCCGGACGTAAAATCAAATCCAGCTGAAGGATATTTATGAGAAATGAACTCCTCATTCAAGTTTGCTAATCTCCTACATAGTACTGCATACTGTTTTCCTTCTTCCACTCGTCGATAGTACAACCTGTGGCAACCAAAATCCACTTCAAAATAATAAAAATAACAAAAAAACAACACTAATATACTTTTGCCGCTATTTTCATTTTGGTCCTTTTATGTTTCAAGATTTTCATTTTGACACTTCGTGTGCATTTAGCTCCAGCTTAAAAAGCCAGCTTATTTTACTTATTTTTTATACTATTTATGACCTCACTGCACTTTTTGATTCTGTTTATAGATTCTACTGTACTATTTCAATTAACTTTTAACTTTATTTACGGTTCTTTCAGCAAAAAAAATTCAATTTGAACAAAATAAGTAAATATCAAACAGACGCATCATATTTGATTCTACAATCATAATGGCCTTACCGTCCATTTCTATGAGTAACCTGGTCCATTATAAGTTCATTTATGTTGCTATGTTCACTAAGACACATAAAAGTCAATTTTGTTAATAATAGGATCGTTAAGTGCCACATAAGTTCCATCTATTAAGACACATCATCCATATAACACGAGGTGACACCGGAATACTAACGGAAATGATGACACATCAGCCAAGCGGGATTAAACATGAAAGCTAAAAATGAAAATTTTGAAACGTAAATGGTAAAAATGAAAACTAACCCCAAAAGAAAGTAAAAAACCACAAAAGACATGACATACCAAGGGCCCCAGCGGAGGGGAGGGGTGGAGAGGTCGAAGGCGAAGCGAGAGGCCATTTCGGATTGGAGTTTGGCTTGGAGGCGCTCCGTATCGGACATGACGGCCTCCGTGTACTTCTCTTCTTGCTCCATGTACACGTCCATGTGCCGCATCGCTACTTTGTCGCTCAGGTTCGACATCCAGCTGTACGGGTCTTCCCATGTCGAGTCGTGGAACGTGAAGCTCTGTGGCTTCCGTGGTGGCTTCGGGGGCGTCGGAGGGGCTGGTGGGGCTTGCGGCTTTTGGGGCTTGTAGTGAGCCCACCGGCGGAGGAGGCGGTGGCCGTGTTGCCGCATGGTTGGGTTTGGGTGGAGTGAGAAGAGCTGAGGAGGGGTTTGGGAAAATGGCTTAAGGGTTTAACAGTCCATGAGAATCGACCAAAAAATGGCCCATATAATTGCGAACTAGGGCCAGGCCCACCTCGTTTTTAATTTTTTTTGTTTGTGTTGTTGTCTTGTAGGTAGAATGTCATACTCAATTGGTTAATACATTTTCCTAAATAGGAGAAGGGACTGAGACGGAGTACCCGTTTGGATACTTAATTATTGTTGGAGCGTCTTGTGTTTCACGTTTTTTTTTTTTTTTTTTTTTTTTTTTTTTTTTTTTTAAGAAGAGTATTAACTGAGTTTTAGTGGGTCCCATATACTGTTTACATATTTACAAATCTCTTTTGCTACAGTATTTTTAGTTTTCAATTTTTAGCAAAATAAGCAATAACCAAATGGACCTTCAGACTCACATGAGTATCTTGCGGTCTAGTTGCATACACCTACTATGTAATACACTTTAATTTTTTTCATTCATACAAAGACATTCAAGTGGGTTTCAATTAATTCAATTGGTAAAGTTTTTAATAGTTAAATAAAAGATCTGAAGTTTAATTTCTACGTACACCAAATACCGATTGGTGAGACATTTAAGATTCAAATCTTTATTTATAATTATTAAATTATAAAAAAAATAATGCTAATTAAATATTGATAATATGACAAAATTCAAACTTTTTATTTCAAAATAAATAAATAGGACTTTAGAAACTTTAGTCTCATAGTTACAAACATAAACAAACTTGAGCTTGTTTAATTTTTTTTTTTCATTCATATAGAGACATTCAAGTGGGTTCCAGTTAACTCAACTAGTAAAATTTCTGATAGTTAAATAAGAGATCTAGGGTTTAATTCCCGTCAATACCAAATACCGATTGGTGTCTTGGTCTGATGATAAAAAACTATCATCAAGAACGGACGCCATAAGTTGAAACTCTTAAAAAAACATTAGGAGTGGATGCTATAAGTTGAACTTTAAAAAAAAGAAAATACAGAGACATTTAAGATTTAAATCTTTATATTTAATTATTAAATTATAAAAAGAAAGAATAGTGCTCATTAAATATTGATAGTATGACAAAATTCAATCTTTTTATTTCAAAATAAATAAATAGGATTTTAGAAACTTTAGTCTCACAGTTACAAACATAAACAAACTTGAGCTTGTTTAACGAGAAAATAGACTAAAATTTAATATGTATAATATTATTTGGTAATAAGGTTGAACTTGATTTGTGTTTGAATTAAAATTAAATGGACAAGCTTGACTTTTAATGCTAGGTTTGCTCCGTTTATCTAAATTTTCACTTGGCCAAAAGAGTAAAAGGCTATTTTTGTTGAAAGTGAGAGATCTTCTACTAAAATTGTTATCCTACAATCAAGCCTTAAATGGGCATAGGGTCAAACTTGTTTCTTATCAACCCCTATGTTGTTCATGAACAAATTTTATTTATTTGGGCGGGAAAGGCTTATCAAACCAGCCTGGAAACAAGGTTTTTAGCTTTAGTTTGTGGTCAGTTGTAATCTATAAATGTATGTTGAGGGAGGGGTGTGGGACTTAGGACAAAGTATACTACGTATAACTTTTTATATTTATTATAGAAAGTTGAGGAAATTTTTATCCTTTGGTTTTGTATAATTTCATTTTAAAAAATAGTATCTTTTACTTTTACATTCAAATCCATTCCTTTTTTAGCGGAAAACTAGTCCCTCAAAGAAGTGCATGATTTCCCATAAATCCTCCTCCTTCCAAAAGCTCTGCAATTTATCACTTATTTTAATGAGTCAAATAAAGTTGTTTAGCGAATCAAGCAACCATTTCAAAAGGAATTACGAAAAAAAGATCAGCTAATCCAACAAGAAGAAATTGCAATAAAACAATAAAGGAAACATATTTAAATCAAACTTGTAAGATTAAAAAGAGAAAGCAATGAAAGATTCATGGAGGGGCTTCGGTTGGACCATCAACTAATATTATGCGGTTGTCTAGTAATTGGATAGAAAACAGCTTTTACACAAAAGCCAGCCAGCTGATTATTTGACTTTAAGCAGCTCCACTGCTCCCACCACACCACACCACACCATAGCAAGCAGTTTCTAAATTTATTTAAAAAAAAAAAAACAAAAACAAAAAAAATATTAAATTAAATTAAGAATGTATTTAGATATTATTTATTTTATTAAAATTAAAAAATTATTATTGAAAGTAATATAGATAAAAATAAAAAATAGTTAAAATAATATAATAGAACAATAAATAGTATTAAAAAGTACAATAAAACTTATAAATAATAATAAAAATAAACTAAATAGTAAAATAATTTAATTTTTCATTTCAATCTCTATGCACACTAAGTTTTACTTATATATTTTGGTAAGAGTGTTTAAATATATATTTTTAATTTTTAAATAATATTATATATATTCCCGCACACGTTTTTATCTGCATTTATTTTCAAAAAAATATAAACGAAACTAAAACAAGATTACCAAATCAATTACTTACGAATTGGGTTTTTGTAGAAGTCAAATGTCCTTTCTCACCATTCTTAAGCGAGCTTAATGTATAGGATTGGAGAAAGGGAGAGACTGAGAGAGAGTCAAAGTAATATACAGAGGCAGAGCCAGAGTGGGGTTATCAGTAGCACTGGTATCTCTTGGATTTACTTCTAACTAATAACAAAGTAATAAATGAGCATTTGATGTGGAAAGTTTGCTACTTTCTTTGCTTTTTAATTGCTCCTATATGTTTCAAGGGTTAGGTCTTTGAGCTCCTTCATTTCAGCTGCTTCGCTTGGAGTATTTTACACACAGAGAGCAAGGTTTCTTTTTCTGAGGAAACCCTTTTCCTTTTGAACATTGTTTTATTCAGTGACTGTCTTGTGGGGTTGTGAGCTTCTAGTGAAATTTTTGGGATCTGGGTTCCAGGATTTGAGCCCTTTTAGTCTATTGATCTTTCTTGGGTTTTCTTCCAATTAGTTGTCTTCGTTGTCTATATGTGCGAGTGTGACCCTTCTCTCATTGCATTTCTGTTGTGGGTTTTGGCTTCTCAGCCCAAAATTGTCCACTGAGGTCCTAATTTGTGTTTGGACTCTCAAATTTTTCAAATTTACTTTTTGTCCAAAATTGGATCTTTGAGTTGTTTGGGGTTTCTTTGATCTGAATTGCTTTCATGCATCTGTCTGTATGGAAACCCATTACGCACTGCGCCGCTCTTATTTTAGACAAGAAGAGCAGAAGAAGAAAAGATGGGTCTGAACATTCAGGTGTTGAAACCAAGAAGAAATCATCGATTCTCAGGAAATTGCAAGAGAACAAGCTTAGGGAAGCTCTTGAAGAAGCTTCTGAAGATGGGTCTCTCTTCAAATCCAAAGACATGGAGTCTGAGACCAACCAAGAGGAGAGCTTGGGGAGGTCTCGTTCGCTTGCCAGGCTCCACGCCCAGCGTGAATTCCTCAGAGCCACTGCACTCGCTGCAGAGCGTACTTTTGAGTCTGAAGAATCTATTCCTGACCTCAGTGAGTCTTTCTCAAAGTTCCTCACTATGTATCCCAAGTACCTGTCCTCGGAGAAGATCGATCAGCTGAGGTCAGAGGAGTACTCTCACTTGTCCCCAAAGGTATGCCTTGATTACTGTGGGTTTGGCTTGTTTTCTTATGTTCAAACTCTGCATTATTGGGAGTCTTCTACGTTTAGTTTATCTGAAATTACTGCAAATTTGAGTAATCATGCATTATATGGTGGTGCGGAGAGAGGGACAGTTGAGCATGATATAAAGGCTAGGATTATGGATTATTTGAACATTCCTGAGCATGAGTATGGCCTTGTTTTTACTGTGAGTAGAGGGTCTGCTTATAAATTGTTGGCTGAGTCATACCCTTTTCATACGAACAAAAAATTGTTGACAATGTTTGATTATGAGAGTCAGTCTGTGAATTGGATGGGTCAGAGTGCTAGAGAGAAAGGAGCTAAAGTGTATAGTGCATGGTTCAAATGGCCGACCTTGAAATTGTGCTCCACTGATTTGAGGAAGCAAATTTCTAGTAAGAAGAGGAGGAAGAAGGATTCTGCGGTGGGTCTTTTTGTGTTTCCTGTTCAGTCTAGAGTTACTGGGGCAAAGTATTCGTATCAATGGATGGCACTAGCACAACAGAATAATTGGCATGTCTTACTAGATGCTGGGTCATTGGGTCCCAAAGATATGGATTCACTTGGATTGTCCCTATTCCGACCGGATTTTATTATCACTTCATTTTACAGGGTTTTTGGGTTTGACCCGACTGGCTTTGGATGCCTTCTGATCAAGAAATCAGTAATGGCTAGCCTTCAAAGTCAATCTGGGCGTACTGGGGTTGGAATGGTGAAGATTACCCCTGAATTTCCTTTGTATCTGAGTGATTCTATGGATGGTTTGGAAAGACTGGCTGGAATAGAAGATGACGAAGTTGCAGAGAATGGTGAGAAGACGTCTGAAACTCGCCAGGGAACACAGCTGCCTGCCTTTTCTGGTGCATATACATCTGCCCAGGTGAGGGATGTGTTTGAGGCTGAGATGGATCATGATAACAGCTCTGACAGAGATGGGACAAGCACAATATTTGAAGAAACCGAGAGTATTTCAGTTGGGGAGGTGATGAAGAGCCCAGTTTTCAGTGAAGATGAGTCATCAGACAACTCATACTGGATTGATTTGGGTCAGAGTCCCCTGGGGTCTGACAATGCAAGCCAACTAAACAAACAGAAAGTGGCCTCTCCCTTACCGCCTTTTTGGTTTAGAGGCTGGAAGAACCACAAGAGACAATCGCCAAAACTTTCTTCCAAGATATATGGCAGCCCATTATATGATGACAAGGAGGTCAACCTTGGGCCTCATGATGATGGCCATATGCTATCATTTGATGCTGCTGTCATGTCAGTTTCCCAGGAACTAGACCATGTCAAGGAGATCCCTGAAGAAGAACAATTTGCAGAGACGTACTCCACTTCACAAAATGGTGGAGAATGTTTTGATCGTGTTCATGTTCACGAGATCCAAGAAGAGCCTGCAACTAGCAAACCTGTTCCTACTGGGTCTATGTCCAAGTCTTTGGTGAATGGGTCCCATGTCAACAGATCAACTTCTGCCTGTCTGCATCGCAGCCAAGAGAATGGATCAGCCTCTGAAATTTGCCCAGAGGTGAAAGAGAGTGCCATAAGAAGGGAAACTGAAGGTGAATATAGATTGTTGGGGAGAAGGGAAGGGAATAGATATGCTGGTGATAGATTTTTGGGTTTGGAAGAGAGTGAACCATCAAGCCGGGAAAGGAGGGTATCCTTCAGCATGGAAGATGATCATAAAGAGCGATTGGAGCCTAGAGAAATATCTATAAATAGTCTGGATGATGAAGAGCAAAGCAGTGACGACGAGTATGCTGATGGCCAAGACTGGGACAGGAGGGAAACTGAGATAATATGCCGGCATCTTGATCACATTAATATGTTGGGTCTCAATAAAACCACTCTTAGGCTGCGGTTTTTGATCAATTGGCTTGTGACCTCATTACTGCAACTAAAATTTCCTAGTACCGAAGGGGATGATGCTGCAAATCTTGTTCACATCTATGGCCCAAAAATTAAATATGAAAGAGGTGCAGCTGTGGCTTTTAATGTGAGAGACAGAAACCGGGGGCTAATCAGTCCAGAAGTTGTTCAGAAGCTGGCTGAAAGAGATGGTATCTCCCTTGGCATTGGCTTCCTTAGTCACATAAGGATTTTAGATAGCCCAAGACAACATCGTGGTGCATTGAATTTTGAAGATACGACGCTGTCCAGGCCAATGGAAAATGGCCGACATGATGGTGGAAAAAGCGGGTTCGTACGAGTTGAGGTTGTTACTGCTTCTCTCAGCTTTCTTACAAACTTTGAGGATGTTTACAAGCTGTGGGCTTTTGTGGCAAAGTTTCTTAATCCAGCATTCATCCAAGAGGGTGGGCTTCCAACAGTAGAAGAAGGTTCTGAGACATAGGTCATACATGACAATCACTCTGTTCAAGTATGGATATAGTTGCATGCTTTTGGTATTGAAAATTCTTCAGAGGAATCTCCCTCAGTCACTGAAAGATTGTGAAGCCTAAGAAAGGTTGGAAAACCTCAGCAAGGATAGGAAGGTATTTATTTCTGAGTGGCCAGATACCTGAGCCTTTTGCTCTTTCTTAGGACACAATGCATGTGGGTGAATTTGTTTATTCATGTTTGTTATTGCTCGGAGTTATCTTCTTTCAAGTTCAGGTTCTTGTAGAGTTGGCTCTAGAAATTTACATCTTCTCAGGAGTCTTGGTGATCTCAGCTGAAATTTCTGGACACAGTTTTACCATCGTATAACATTCTGCTTGTGCTCTATACAAAATTAGATTTCTTGCTTCTGTAAAGAATTAGCTTATTCTGCCTACTGCAGTTTATAATACTACTCAATGTCATGCTTATTTTAGACTTCAAGAACTCCTACATGTAATCAGAGTGAAAGTTGCTACCATCCTCCATTTTGTAGCACTTAACTACCAACCAGCCACAGAGCAAGGACCTTCACTCCTCACAGAACCTTTTTTTTTTTTTTTTTTTTTTCAAATTGACTTTGTTGAAAATCCCTGTCTGGGACTCTGGATCAGTTGCTTGTCTAAATTGATTTCAGGTCAAAGGCATTATTAGTATAGTAGATATCGTTTTCTTGACTTGGAATATGAAATTTTATGTTACTGATGAAGTTCAATTGGACTTGGATTAATCTTTTTCCTTTGTTGGAGCGTGTATATATATATATATATATATATATATTAAAAAAGAAAAAGAAAAAGGGAACAATTTGCTTTGAAAATTTGCTTTGACCACGCATAGTCTACGGCTCTCCCACCAAGAAAGATATATTTGATATAAACAGGAAGTAGATATTCTTTGCATAATTTGAAGGGCATGATCAAACTGGAAAAAGTAAAAGTAACCAAAAGAAAAGGAAAAAACAAAAAAAGAAAAAGAAAAATAAAGTAAAAGTAACGAAAGATCGGCTAATTTAAATGTATGGGATCTCTTTTCTCGTTGTAATTATCATAATTGGGCCATACCCATTGAGGTTTTGTTCCCATGGAAATATAATGGTGAAGGTAGAATCATTCCGTTTCTCTTTTCTTTTGATATGTGGATTCAGTGTTCTAGGAAGCTTGAGAATCTCATTTTTGTGTAGTTGGTAGGGTATGGTCATTGCATTGCTTCATTACTAGTTCTAGAACTTGTGAGAAATGACCGTACAAACCCTATTTTCCCTAAAAATCAAGCATAACAGACCATCTCATACCTGTAACATGACCTAATTAGAGATGGATGAGACGGGCGTGAAGGTCTCCATATAGAACATTATTCTTGAGGTGATAAATTTCAACAAAAATTTCAAGACAGAATCAAGACTATTATAAGATTAAGATATATACAATAATGGAAATATAATGGGATCAACAAGCTTATGGAAGTCAATAGGTCATTATCATAAGATTAGATTAAAAGATAAGGACACTTCCAACTTCAAGATAAGATTGTTTTGAATTTTCATTTATTACCTATGTAGGCACCAGGAAACTTTACATATAGCAAACTGTGACCTCAAATTATTATTAATTAAAAAAAAAAAAATCATGATTAAAGTCTACTTCGTGCACATACTATAGAAACTAGAAAGCCATTCCTGTCTTTGATACAGTTGCCTGCTTTGTCCAAAACTAACCACAACTTCACAACCCCACTCAATGATACCTGAGAATGTATAACTATTTTGTAATAAGATAACTATTTTGTAATAAGGTGTGATATATAAAAAGTAACAATTGTTTCAAATTTCAAGTATTTATTTTCGAAAGACTTCTACAAATATTTTTTTTTTATCTTTTTATTTCTACAAATAGTTCATTATGTTGTAGGTTTCAGTTAACTCAATTGGTAAAATCTTTGATGGTTGAATAAAAAATCTAGGGTTCAATTCCCGCCTAAACCAAAAACTGATTAGTGTAATCTTTTGATGATAAAGAGCACAATTATTAGAAGCGGATGCCATACGTTGAAATTTTATTTTAAAAAAAAATTATATTATTTTTGGTTTAGTTTGCCTTTTGTTTGGATATAATGGTTGGATTTCTTTTTACATAATCTTGGAAATAAAGTGACTCGCTCTAACTAGCTTTTGTTTCCTAATTATTGCAAGATCTTGGAAGCTACATTTGGTGGCTACATGTTACAAAAGGTTAGGCTAGTCAGTTAGAGTCAGCTGTGTTTTTTGGGTGGAAAAGAGAGTAGGGTGGAAAACTTGCACCATAGATGGCAGAAGCATGATAGCTCTATTGGGGTGAAAATTTCAAGTACAAGACTTATACACATGAGTTAGACTCATGCAATAGGTTAAAAAAAAAACCGTCTCTTACCCTCCAAACCGCACTTCCTCAAAAGAACTCTTGTGCTTTTGCTGTCTATGGCCCACAAGGAGTTGGGCTTAATTGAATCGGGATTGTAGAATCTGTGTCATGAAATGACCATAAACAATGGGGAATTATAAAATTTAAAAAAAAAAAAAAAAAAGACACCAAAACACATATATAAAAAACCTAAATTAGAGTTATAAGAGAGAGAGAGAGAGAGAGAGAGAGAGAGAGAGAGAGAGAGAGCTCATATTTCTTGTGTAGAAAAATATGGATTGAATAGGAGAAATGATATAGAATTAATTCAAAATAAGAAGGGGAGAAGAAGAGTCCAAAATCCAAATATAATCAAGAGGAAATTAAGGATAAAAAAATTGAAATGGTAAAGTAGAGAAGGAGGAAGGGGAAAGGTTGGAGGAAATACAACAGTAGGAATGAACTAATCCAGAGAATAATTTTATTTTTATTTTTTATGATGGAAAGAAAATGATAATATGACTACTTATGTAGCTTAACAGAAATGTAATAACAATAACTATTATGATGTTTTAAAAATGATGAAACAAAAATGATGATTTGGTTGCTGATACGACTTAATAGAAATATATCAACAATTAATATTACGTTTCAGCTTTTAAATATTATAGAAATGAACCAAGTTAGGCCAGATCATCCACACCCCAACAAAGTGGGCTGCTAGGCCATATGAACATGAATAAAGAATACAGAATCCATTACTCTTGGGTCATGATTCTTGGTTGCAATTGATAGATATTTTCTATTTTAAAACTTGATTTATGAAAAGATGCATTTTCCCTATTGCTACTATTGTTTGGGATCAACACATTTTGGTGGAAGGAAATCCAGGATTCCATCTCCATTATAAGAAATGCAACCTATAATGTCGAATCCTTGCTTAACAGATACCATTTTTCTTCCACCACATTAGTTGTTGTAGGAGTTGGCTCATAGTTTGTTATTGGGCCACTAAATTGGAGGCCTTATTAGCATAGTAGAGTGGAGTAGCGTGTAACGAGCGGAATGGAATGGAGCGAAACCTATTTGAGAAATTTGTATTGGGTATGATTATTATATATAAACACTGTTGTAATCCTATCTTTTCATATTTTGGATTATTTAGCTGCTTGCTATTGTGGACGTATGTACATTGCCGAACTACATAAATTATTTGTGTTGATTTTTCTTATGCATCTCTTCTTTATTCTTTGTGTTAACAGATTATTTCACACAAATTGTTAAATTAAGCAATATTGGACTTTTTCGTTTAGATCATAAATTGTATTTCACAAACTTATGCAACCCATTTTGCAGCTTCCCCACACCCCAAATCTGAAATATGTCAAAAAAAAAAAAAAAAAAAAATGTTGAATGCCCCATTCTATCTTCTCAATAGATAGGCACAAAGTTCCAACGATGTTACAATTGGGTAGAGACTAGAGAGGGAGAAGTTTAGATGAAAAATTGTATTAGAGTATACATATAACTTTAGTATTGATTATTTTTTCTATCTTATAAGGACTCATCTCTTTGTTGTCCAACTAGGAGTCGATTGACGAGACCCACACATGGAATCATGCAGTTTCTTGAACTGAGGTGCGTGATCCTTGCTCCACCAACCCACAATTTCCAATTTTGGACATAAATCCTGAAATTCTAGCATTCCATCAATGTCATTATGTCCATTACGCTTTGCCTCCAATAAATGGAGGAAATCAACGAAAGGTGGCTAGAAATCACCTCTATATAAACATTACTACGCACACTTAAGGTATGAAAGATAAACCTTGAAGTTGAAATACTATTTTACTTAATAAAAATTGGGTTTTAGTGAGTTCTGACTTAAACATCAGAAAAACTTAATTCGGCATCACATCGGTGCCCTTTGATGGACTGATCTTCTTTTGTAGGTCTTCCAAGCATCTATTTGAATGAGTGACCCAATGAAATTTTTGCATCATCATGTCTAATTCTTCATGTATATTCTCACAAATAAGAGGATTGACATATTTGGTTTAAAAATTTTAAAAACCTAATAGCATAATTGCATATAGAAAAAAAAAAAAAAAAAAAAAAAAAAAAAAAAAGCTTCAAAAAGATGCATATAACTTATTTGAAAAATGAATTCTTTTTAAACGAATGCGTGGGCAATGGTTAAGATGTACTTAACGCTTTATTAAATAATATTTTTATATATTTTTCAAAAAATAAAGTTAAACAGTACACATATATCCAAAAAAAAAACATACATAATTATAATGAATTTGTGTATGTAAGTCAATGAATCATTATCATATGTATTTTAAAAGTGTACACTATAGCTCATAATTGAGTATTTATTAATCTTTAACTTATATTGAGAGAGCTCTCTCATTAACGGGGCTTATAAAAAATAAGCCAACTTATAAACTTGAAAATTTAGGGTCCTAATAACAGTATTCGGGTGAACTTAGGCTTGAAGAGAAATCTTTTGCTTCAATTCAGTTCAGAACTTTTAGAGGCAGTTTTACTTTATTTTCGAATATGTATGTCATTGTCAGCATACCATGAAAGAAAAATGAGAAGTGAAAAGGAGCCAATTTGGCAGATGAGAGTGATGATTGAGAGGGGAGTACAACCAAAAGGTGGAGTGTGTCTAATGAAGATGAGAAGTTACTTCTAGTAGCTTAAGAACTACTTTGTCATGGCTTTCTCTGGTTGATGATATGTGTGTGTTATCCTTGACGTGTTCTGCTTGTTAACGTGTATTAGGGTATGTGGGCTTTAGGTCCACCTTGTTTACTTGTATAGCACACTTACTTGTACTGTACATTCTGCCTCCTATATAAAGGCACTCATGTATATTCTATTACTAAAGAAATACAATACAATAATTCAGTATTTCTAACATGGTATCAGAGCCATTGCTCTGAAATTTTCTTTGCAGTCTTGTCTCTTTTTGGTGTTCCTTGCTTCCGCCTTCACAGTCGCCACTGCAGCCATTCGCCGTTGAATCTTAGACGTCTCTCAGTCATCGTCTTTAGTTCCAGACCTGCAGTCACCACCGTCTCGCACCATAAAGACCACTGCCTTCCCGTTACCGCCGTGCATCTTGCTTTGATTACATTTTTGCAAGTACCACTGTGATCGTCTTACCCTGATCTACTCATTCGTGGAACTCTTGCAGCCATCAGAGATTGCACGCGCTGCCATGTGCCAGTCAAAGTTTCGGCCAAATCCTTCCACGCTCTTCATGTGCCACTAATGTTGTTCTGATCTTCTCGCCGCCGCCACCATCGGAATTGTCTTTTTCCGATCTATATCATCGGAAAAGAATTGGCTTCATCGGACATATCATGTGCCTCCATGTGCGCGGCCTGAAGTTTATGTTTGATTATGTCACTCCCTGATGCGCCACTGGGTTCACTGCTGACGTCATCCATCAATTGCTGACGTCATCTTCAGTTGACTTGGACCGTGGTCAACCATTGACTTTCTGTTGCATTTACTGTTGACTTTTCTGTGGAGTAGACCGTTGACTTTTTGCAATCCAAGTGCTCCTTGCCCAATTTTTCGCGTAGATTTCATTTTTGCAGTCCATTTTTGCATATTTTTCTTCTAAATGAAGAATAAGGACATGTCTTCTTCTTGTTGTAATAATCATTGCCGACAATCCAGCAAACATTTTTGCAATCATCGCAACAAATTAGCTATTTCAGTTTCTGCTACTACTGTTGCTAACACTGAGAGTGTCCAACCAATGGTTCCTGTCTCTGCTAAGTCAACATCTTCTGGATCCATTATCACCATTTCCACCGTTGACCTTCAAACATTATAACTAATATCATTTGTATGGTTGATAATGCATCTTATTTCTCTTCTCTCTCAATTTTATCTAGTATGTCTCCTTCCTCTTGGCTTATGGATTCTGCTTGTTGCAATCACATGACACCTCACTTGTTCTTATTTTCTAAACTTAAACCTGCACCACACCCTCATAATATTCGCGTAGCAAATGGTTCCACAATGTCTTGTCATAATATAGGTTCTGTTTCGACCTCTAACCCCTCGATTCCTGGGGTCTTTAATGTTCCTGACTAAGGGTGTTCACCAAACCGCATAAATCGCAAAAACTGCAAAAATCGCACCAAAACCGCTCGCAAAATGGCATAACCGCACCACACCGTAAGTAATATTGCACCGCACCGCATCGTATGATGTAGTGCGGTTTGCGGTTTTATAATAAGAAAACCACACAAACCGCACCGCATCGCACTATCTCTATATATTAATGTATTTATTTATTTTTAATATTAAATATATTATTAATAGTTTAATAACCCTAGTTTTCAAAAAAAAAAAAAAAAGTTTAATAGCCCTAGCAAGTGTTGACTAGAAAAGTCAACTCAAAATAAAGAAAAACTAGCTCAATAATTTAAAACTTGGCCCAAAAAAAGAGAAAAATTAGTTTTGGACTGAGTAGGAAAAGCTCAAAATTTGAAAAATATACTGATTTTAAACTGCATCTTATACATAGTGTCGCACATGTGACTACAAAAATGAGGTGCAGTGCGGTTATGGTTTTGGCTAAACTTTAAACCGCACCACACCGCATATGTGACAGCAGAAACAATATGTGGTATAGTTATGATTTTAACTAAATCGCACTGTAAAGTGTTGTACTAAAAATGGCCCAAAACTGCACTGCACAGCACCGCGAACACCTCTATTCCTGACCTTTCTTACAATTTATTTTCTATGGGACAATTAGCTGAGTTTGGTTGTTGCATTATCTTTGATTATTCTGGGTGTATTGTGTAGGATCCAAGGATGGGACAAAAGCCTGGGACCGGTCTTAGAGTTGGGCGTATGTTTCCTGTGGACAACCTTCGTCTTCCACTTGTTGCTTCTGTTTCTATTGCTTTAGCTGCTGCAGTTTCTTTTATTCCTTCCCTTGCACTTTAGCATGCTCAACTTAGTCACGCATCTACCTCTCGGGTACAACAATTAGCTTCTAGAGGTTTGTTGAGTTTAGTGTCTACAGAAAATTTTGATTGTGTTTCATGTCAGTTAGGAAAACAACTAACTTTGCCTTTCAATACTAGTGAATCAATATCCACTGATATTTTTGACCTTATTCATTCTGATATTTGGGGGCCGCCTTCCTCTGTTTCTAGTATTGGTGGATCTCGATATTTTGTTGTCTTTGTTGATGATTACTTTCACTATAGCTGGATTTTTCATATGAAACATCACTCTGAATTATTGCATGTATATTGTAATTTTGCAAAAATGATTGAAACTCAGTTTTCCAAACGCATCAAAATTTTTCTATCTAATAATGCTCTTAAATACACTCAATATGCTTTCTAAGTTGCTTTGCATTCCTATGGCACTATTCATCAATTAACTTGTCCAGGTACGTCTTAGCAAAATGGTAAAGCCGAACGAAAATTTCGTCATATTCTTGACATTGTTTGTGCTCTCCTTCTCTCTGCCAAAGTTCCTACTCCTTTTTGGGGTAAAGTTGCACTTCATGCTGTTCATGCTATTAATCGCATTCCTAGTCCTGTCATCTAAAATCAAACTCCATATGAGTGCCTTTTTGGGTCACCTCTAGATTATCATCACGTTCGCTCTTTCAGTTTTCTTTTTTAGCCATATAAGCATAACAAACTCGAGCCTCGGTTGAGGCTTCGTTGTTTTCTTAGCTATGGAGAAACTCCAAAGGGGTATTAGCGTTATGATTCTGTCTCTCATCGTCTTCGTACCTCCCGCAATGTTATCTTTTAGGAACATCACTCATTTGTCGAGCTATCTCACTTCTGTGCCTCCCTATCTTCCTCCTCTGTCTTAGATCTTTTTCCAGATGAGGCACATATTCCTTCTGTAGCTACTCCTAATCCTCCTGTAGTTGCTCCTGATTCTCCTATAGACTTCTTTGTCCAACTACCAGATATCTCTGATCCCTTTCTTAGTTTACCCTTTAATGAACAGGTGGAAGATGAACATGTCGAAGATGAGCTACCCAACCTTAAGCTTGGGTCCCCTGCTCCTGCTTCGCCTGAAGATTTTACACAAAACATTCTACTTGTCACTCAACTCGAGTAAGATCCATTCCTACACATTTACTTGACTATCATTGTTACACTGCCCTTGCTACACTGCACGACTCTCACACCTATCATGAGGCTTCCACTAACCCTTTATGGTAGATTTCAATGAAAGAGGAACTTAATGCATTATCTAAAAACTATACTTGAGATTTGGTGACTCTCCCCCCTGGGAAATCTGTGGTAGGTTGTAAGTGAATCTACAAGATTAAGACTTGCTCTGATGGGTCCATTGAGCATTACAAAACTTGTTTTGTTGTAAAAGGTTTTACATAAGAGTATGAGATTGATTATGAAGAGACCTTTGCTCTGGTTGCTCGTATCTCATCTGTTCATGCCCTCTTAGCTATTGCTGCTACCAGTAAATGAGACATTTTTCAGATGGATGTCAAAAATGCATTCCTTAATAGGGATTTAAGTGAAGAATTTTATATGCAACCTCCTCCTAGTCTCTCTGTTGAATCAAATAAGATTTGTCATCTTCGTCGTGCACTTTATGGCCTTAAACAAGCTCCACGAGGTTGGTTTGCCAAATTCAACTCTACCATCTCTCACTTGGGCTACATGACTAGTCATTATGATTCTGTCTTATTTCTTCGTTACACTAACAAAGACACTATTTTACTTCTCCTGTATGTGGATGATATGATCATAACTGGTAATGAGTTCAGTGGCATTCAAGAACTTAAGGATTTTCTCAGTCAGCAATTTGAGATGAAAGACCTTAGACATCTTAGTTACTTCTTGGGTCTTGAAATCACTCATTCTACAGATGGACTTTATATTACTCAAGCCAAGTATCCCTCTGAATTCTTGTCTCGAGCTGGACTCACTGATAGTAGAAGTGTTGACACTCTAGTTGAGCTTAATACGCACCTAACTTCTTTAGGGGGGAAACCATTGTCTAATCCCTCTCTTTACAGACGTTTGGTTGGCAGCCTAGAGTATCTCACTATCACTTATCTAGGCATTTCCTATGTTGTTCACCGGGTGAGCCAGTATTTGTCTACTCCACGATCAACTTACTATGTTGCCGTTCTGCGCATTCTTCGATACCTAAAGGGTACTCTCTTCCATGGTCATTTCTACTCTGCTGAGTCTCCTCTTGTTCTCCCTGCATTTTTAGATGCTAATTGGGCAGGAGATCGCACTAATTGCAGGGCTACCACTAGTTATTGCTTTCTTTTTGGTTCTTTTCTGATTTCTTGGCGAAGCAAGAAACAAACTCATGTGGCCCACTCTAGTACTGAAGTGGAATATCATGCCCTTGCTGATATCATATCTGAGCTCCTTTAGCTATGATGGCTTCTCAACGACTTAGGTGTGTCCTCGTTCTCTGCTACTCCTCTTTATTGTGACAACTAGAGTGCCATTTATATTACTCACAATGATGTCTTCTATGAACGAACTAAATATATCGAGATCGATTGTCATTTTTTCCGTTATCATCTTATCCATGGTGCTCTTAAGCTGATCTCAGTCTCTTTTAAAGGTCAACTTGCAGATATCTTCACCAAGTCACATCCTATGGGACGCTTTCGTACTTTGGTTGATAACCTTAAGTTGGTCTCACATTCATTTTGAGTTTGAAGGGGGCTATTAACGTGTATTAGGGTATGTGGACTTTAGGCCCACATTGTTTACTTGTATTATAAAGTTTTGGATGAAAAAAAACTATTTTCATTGAATTGATTCTGTAACTGTACAATTGCATATATATACTAACTTAACAACCACAAGCACGTGTGAACACAATGAAATAAAACTAACTAACTCTCTCACGTGTCTGACTTAAAACTAACAAACTAACCAATTAAGAATTATGAAAAACTACATGCTGTTTATGTGTACTCATCAAGCAGACCAAGCAAACCACACTGTCGTTTAGAGGAATAATTACAAGTCTTCATTTTCTTCAACTCTGAGAAGTGATCTGGACTTCTACTTGAATTTGATCTTGAATTAGTTGTTCCAGTACTGCTGCATTGAGTTGGTTCTGCATTACCTGATGCATGCTGTACTGGAGTTGGTTCTGCATTACCTGATGCATGCTGCACTGGTGTGGCAGCTGGTGATGCATCCTTGTTCTCTTGTTTTTCATACTCCCCCTCAAGATGGACTGAGGAAGAATAGAGGTTAAGCAGTCCCATCTTGGACGTTAACATAGAGAATTGTTTATGGCCTAATGCTTTAGTCAATAAATCTGCCAATTGACAATGTGTTCTCACATGATTCAACTTAATCACTTTAGCCAACACCTTGTCTCTTACAATATGACAATCAATCTCTATATGCTTGGTCCTTTCATGGAAAACTGGATTGGACCCTATGTGCAAAGCTGATTGGCTGTCACAAAACAACATTGCCTCTTTATCATGTCTAATCTGCAGATCCCTTAACAAATAAAGTATCCACACAATTTCACAAGTTGCTACAGCCATGGCCCGGTACTCTGCCTCAGCTGAAGACTTTGACACAGTAGCTTGTTTCTCTGATTTCCAAGAAATCAAAGAGTCTCCAAGGAAAATGCAGTAACCTGTAACAGATCTTCGTGTATCTGGACATGATGCCCAATCTGCATCACTGAAGCCTTTGACATGGAGATCTGACTTTGCAGAAAAGAATACTCTTTTCCCTGGTTCATTCTTGAGGTAGTGAAGCACCTTAAGTGCAGCAGCATAGTGAGGTTTTCTAGGTGTTGCCATGAACTGACTGAGCTTGTGAACAGCAAAAGTAATGTCAGGCCTAGTAATGGTTAAGTATAGCAGCCTCCCAATCAACCTCCTGTATTGACTAGGATCATGTAACACATCACCTTCAAGTTTACTAAGTTTCAAAGTAGGATCCATAGGAACCTTGGCTGGTTTGCATCCTAATAGTCCAACATCTTCCAAAATCTCTAGAGCATATTTCCTTTGACATAAGGAAATGCCCTTGGCTGTCCTTGCTACCTCCAAACCAAGGAAATACTTCAAGTCCCCTAAGTCCTTCAACTTAAACCTCTGGTCTAACAAGACTTTAAACTCCTCAACTCCCTTTCTATCATTACTTGCAATTAGAACATCATCAACATAAACTAGCAATACAATAAATGAATCTCCTTGCTGCCTAGTGAACAATGAGTAGTCAGCCTTGGACTGAACAAAGCCAAGATCAATTAAGGTAGTTGAAAACTTAGAAAACCACATTCTAGAGGCTTGTTTGAGACCATATAGTGATTTGTTTAGTTTACAAACCAACTGAGGCTGCTCCCCTTTGCTGTGAGAATGCTTAGACTGCTGAAATTGAGGCTGCCCCTTGCTGTGAAAGCCTGGTGGAAGTGACATAAAAACTTCCTCATGCAAATCTCCATGGAGAAAAGCATTATTGACATCAAGTTGGCTGAGAAACCAACCTTTCACAGCAGCCACAGCAAGCACAGCTTTGACAGATACCATTTTGGCAACTGGAGAGAAAGTGTCAATGTAATCCAACCCCTCCTTTTGGGTGAAACCTTTGGCAACCAACCTGGCCATATATCTTTCAACTGAACCATCTGATTTGTACTTCACACGATATACCCATTTACAACCAATGGGTTTCTTGTCAGGTGGCAAGGAAGTAATGGTCCATGTTTGATTAGCTTCTAAAGCTGAAATTTCAGCATCCATGGCTGCCTGCCACTTGGGGTTACCAACAGCTTGGTAGTAAAATTTAGGTTCAATGATGGAAGAAATGGCATAGCAAAAGGATTTATAAGGCTGGGACAGATTAGTGTAAGATAGATATGAATGAAGGGGATAAGAAGTACCTGAAACATGATTGGAGGAGCTTGGAATGGCTGCTGATTTGACTTGATTACAGTGATTAGCCTGAAGGTAAGAGGGTGGTTTAGAAGGTCTGGCAGACCTTCTAAGAACAGTTGGTAAAGCAGATGCATCAGGAACAACATTTGCTTCAAGAAACTCAGATGCAGCAGGAACATCAGTTGCATCAGGAAACTCATGAACTTCTTCATCAAAATCTTGATGGATTTGGACAATAGTATCATCAGAAATGGTAGAGGAAGAAGAAGGAATAGAGAGAGGAACACTAGATTCAGAGGAAGAAGGTGAATGGAAGATAGGTAGAGGAATAAGAGTGACAGATTGAGAAGAAGCATCTGAAGCAAAAGGAAAGCTTGACTCATGAAACACAACATCTCTAGACAGAAAAGTAGTGTGAGAATCAACATCAAACACTTTATAGCCTTTGACATTGAAAGGATATCCTAGAAAAACACACTTTCTAGCTCTAGGTGTGAATTTGTGTTTATAAGGAGTGAGATTGGCAGCATAACACAGGCAGCCAAAAACTCTGAGATGTGAATAGGAGGGAGGTTTGTGAAACAATAGTTCGAAAGGGGTTTTATGATTTAGGAAAGGGGATGGAAGCCTATTTATAAGGTAGACTGCAGTGAGGACACAGTCACCCCAGAAAGAGAGAGGAACATTGGATTGAATTTGTAAGGCCCTAGCAGTGGCAAGGATGTGTTGATGCTTTCTCTCCACAACTGAATTTTGTTGTGGAGTGTAAGCACAACTAAATTGATGAACAATCCCCTTGGAGTTGTAAAAATCATTAAAACTAAACTCTAAAGCATTATCAGATCTAATGGATTTAATCTTGGTTCCAAATTGAGTGAGAACCATGTCATAGAAGGATACAATGAAAGGTCTAACTTCAGATTTTGTTTTGAGCAAGAAAACCCAAGTTGCTCTAGAAGCATCATCAACAATTGTTAAAAAAATACTTATGACCATTAGAAGTTGAAATAGAAAAAGGGCCCCATACATCCATATGAACAAGATCAAGAGGAAGCACATTTATTATTATTGAAGGGAAAAAGAATTCTTTTCTGTTTTGCCAAAGGACAAACAGTACAAGACTTATTACAACAATTCTTAAGGAAAGGTAAAGTGCTACTTAAAGAATGAACCTTGACATCAGAGGGGTGCCCAAGTCTTGAATGCCAAAGAGAAAACACATTTGTAAAGAGGGAAGAAGAGCAAACGGCAGAGAAGGACTTGAAGTTCTGCTTGGAAAGGAAATTAGAAAGTGAAGTAGTAGCTTGGGAGAGGCTTGAATCTTGCAACAAGTACAAACCATCATGCATTTTGCCCATTCCAATCGTGCTCCAACATGTAAGGTCCTGCAGAAAACAAAATTGAGACAAAAAAACCAAGCATATAGGTTGGGATTTTGTTAAGGCACTGACTGACAGAAGGTTAAAGGTAAATGATGGTACACAAAGAACATTACTAAGGGTTATGTGAGAGGAAAGTTGAATGGTACCAATGTGTGTAACAAGAGCTGCTTTCCTATTAGGCAGTTCAACCATAGTATGTGAAATTTCAGTATAAGAAGTCATCAATTGAATGGAACATACTATATGATCACTTGCACCAGTATCAATGACCCATGTATGAAGATTATAAGCTCTTCTATTAACAATTTTGGCAGAAAAAATAGAATGCTTGAAGTTAATAGAAGTACCTACAACAACATTTGATGGATAAGCCACAGAATTTGCAACACGGAGGTTCTTGACCTTTAGGAAATTGTTGAGTAGAACAAGAACCAATTAAGGTCAGAAGTTGCTGGTATTGGTCATGAGTGAAGGCTGGAGCTTGAGATATTGACATGGATGGAACAAAATCAGTGACTCCAGTAGAGGTGTTGCCTTGAATTAGTTCAAGATTCGTTGAAACTTGATGTGCAGTGGCATTTTTATTGTTCTTGAACTTGAATCCTAGTGGGAAGCTGTGCAACTTATAGCATTTGTCCACAGTATGGCCTAGTTTTCCACAGTGAGTGCATAAGGGCTTGTCTTTGCTTTTGAAATTAGTTCCTGAGTTCTTGGTTGCTAAGGCCGTGGACTCAACTCTAACAACATTATGCACAGACCTTTGCATTTCTTCTTGAATGAACAAAGAATGAGCCTTATTGACAGAAGGCAAGGGATCCATTAATAGGATTTGAGTTCTTACTTGGGAGAAAGCATCATTCACTCCCATAAGAAATTTCATGGCGGATTCCTTGGTTTGAAGATTCTTCAACCTTTGATTAATTCCACACATGCATTGACCACAAGTACACTGGGGAAATGGATTCAGATTCTGCAATTGATCCCACAAAATTTTGAGCTGAGTGAAGTAATCAATGAGTGATTGCTCTCCCTGATGAATCTCAGCAATTTGCTTTTGGATATTGAAGATCTTGGTTCCGTTTCCTTGACTGAAAGTGTCTTGAAGGTCAGTCCA
Source organism: Quercus gilva (assembly GCA_023621385.1). NCBI lineage: Eukaryota > Viridiplantae > Streptophyta > Magnoliopsida > Fagales > Fagaceae > Quercus > Quercus gilva. The sequence goes on along the minus strand of CM042478.1, from coordinate 9,657,327 downwards.
AATTTCCAAAGCAGTATCTCTGTAGATAATGCTTCCTTGGAGCTTTGGTGATACAGAGTTGATAAGCCAGGTTCCCACTATGGTATCAGCACGAATCCATGCTTGAGCAGCCTCTGGAGAATTCACCAATGGTGAAGAGATGGTTAAAGATCCATCTATAAATCCTAGCTTGTTCTTGCCAATCAAAGATTTTCTCACTGATCTCGCCCAAGCAGGATAATTTTCACCTCCAATCAAAGGTTGAGAAGTGAGTAGTGCTCCTGGATTTTCCCCAGGGTGCAAGAACAGAGGATTGCTAAGATTATACAAATCTTGTGAAGAAGACGAAGCTTCTGTAGTGGAAGTATTGATCGTTGCTGTTTCTGCCATTAAAGAAGCTTGAGGAGCTTGTAGAACACAGTAATGGTGAATCGAAAGAAAAACTCAAAGAAGATAACGATGCTAACAATGCTCTCTGATATGAAAATCAAGAACAGAGAGCAAAAGAAAATCTTCGAAGAAGATGATGGTGATGAATGAGAAAAACAGAAAGTTCCCAAAATTGATCTGAGAAACCCTAAGAAAATTAGAGACGCTTAAGAAATCGCTCTGATACCATATAAAGTTTTAGATGAAAAAAAAAACTATTTTCATTGAATTGATTCTGTAATTGTACAATTGCATATATATACTAACTTAACAACCACAAGTACGTGTGAACACAATGAAATAAAACTAACTAACTCTCTCACGTGTCTGACTTAAAACTAACAAACTAACCAATTAAGAATTATGAAAAACTACATGCCGTTTATGTGTACTCATCAAGCAGACCAAGCAAACCACACTGTTGTTTAAAGGAATAATTACAAGTCTTCATTTTCTTCAACTCTGAGAAGTGATCTGGACTTCTACTTGAATTTGATCTTGAATTAGTTGTTCCAGTACTGCTGCATTGAGTTGGTTCTGCATTACCTGATGCATGCTGCACTGGTGTGGCAGCTGGTGATGCATCCTTGTTCTCTTGTTTTTCATATGTATAGCACACTTACTTGTACTGTACACTCTGCCTCCTATATAAAAACACTCATGTATATTTTATTTCTAAAAAAATATAATACAATCATTCAGTATTTCTAACACTGCTAATCTGATCATTGTATGTATCTTATGTTCAGCCTCACCTTTTACTTTTATAGAGATCCCTATGGACCTTGGACCCCTTTTTTACCCTCTAGTTTCTCTTTTGCTCCAGCAACCAAGCTCAGTGTGAATAAAGAAGAACCGCCTCTCCTTTTTCTTGCTTCTGTTTTTCCCGCTCTTCTTTCTTAAACTGTGCAAGCTTATCCTCTGGTTCCCTCGGTATTGGAGTCACTTTTGAGTCTTTTGACCTTCCTCTTCTGTCTCGGTTTGAAAGGGACCAACCAATCTTGCTGCTGGAGTTTAGGTTTAAACAGAAGTAGAAACTATATTAGGTTCCCTTCTTTTCTTTTGGGTAGACATGTGAGAGGGACAAGTGCGGTTGATTATGCTTAGCTATTATAGCTAGACTATCAAAGGGATTGGGCTGCTCTAATCATATTTATATTGGATTAAATATGTTGGGCTCAGTTAACTGTCTTAGGCCCAGCCCAATTCGTCCTTTATTTATTGGACCCAATGGAACAAATGATAGTAGGAATAAGGTTTGGTCGATTAAATGCCTGTTAAAGGCTCCGACACCATTTGGATAAAATATCTTATTTATTTTATATTTTTATTGCAGCTAGGCATAACATTTTTGGTTCTGGTTATTTTTTTGTACTGTCTCTGTGGTTGAGTAAATCATTATATATCGATATTAATTCATCCAAACAAAGAAGTGGGGGTTGGTTGAAGTTTGCTACGCTGCTTTAAAACCAGAACCAGAGCAATAAAAATGCCTTCTGAAAAGTATGCAGTACATGCATAAGTGGTATCTACTGTGGTTCAAGTCAAGATCCTGAAATCAAAACCTCTTACTAATATTTTAAGGCCACTTTTAAAGAATCTGTACCTGTAATTACTAGCGTGGTGGGACGAAAGGACTGTATGCGTATGCTTAGAGGAAATAATCATATACTTAAAAGGTCTGTATACTTTGTTAAAAGAAAAAAAAAAAAAAAATAAAACCTTTGTTAACAGGAATGACTTTGTTAATGAATCAGCTATATTTTATTTACTATCTATCACAAATTTCACTTGCATAAAAAAATTAAAAAAATTTTATTTTTTAGTTTTAATTTTACAAAATGATTTGACTTACTGCGTTTAAACTGACATATATTTAATAAATATTTAATTTTTTTCGTACCCCTAAAAAAAAACGTGATTTATTTTAAATTTTATCACAGTATTGGGTCTGGTAGCTCATTCATTTCAGTACTTGCGGTTCACCATCTGAATCAACAATCAGAAAGAACTATGAATGTATGATAAATTGCATATTTATAGAGCACAACCACCCAACCTCAACACAAGCAACGACTCGTATTTACTAAAGACTATACGTAACTTCTGAAGTTCTCGTGGCTCAAGCGGTAGTGACACTGACAGTTCAGCAGTTATGTCAAATGCTCCACATTTCTTCAAGATAATTCTTAACCACTCTCTGCTAGATGGGAAGCTTGTAAGCATATCCATCTCTGTAACTCTGTGTTTGTGATTTAATAACTTGATGCTTCTATATATACTTTGTAAAATTAAGCGGGTCAAACACAAGCCAAATGGATTTTTTTTTCTTTTTGGTTTTGTACCGGGTCATTCCGGCCATACCAGGAAATGCATGAGATTTAGGCCAGAAAATTCATACCGGACCCAAAAAAAATTTATTGGGTTTCAGATCTAATAATCTCTCTCCTCTCTCAATAATTTACTAACGTGGTCTTGCTCGGGTTGCTGCTGTCGTTAACACAGTGCCGTTGTCGCTACCATTTTCGCCGATCTCCTCCTCAGCTTCTGCTGCTTCTTCTTAAACTCCTCCTTCTTTTTTTTTTTTTTTTTTTTTAATTTTTTTTTAATATAACTATTTAATGCTTCATTTTTGTGTTCACCCAGAGTGCTAAAATAGCATTTTAGCTATTTTAGCACTCAACTGTATCAATGTTGGTAAAAGTCATAATTTTTAACATAAAAAGTGCAAAGAACTTTAGAGTATTTAGATAAATTTGGCTTTTAACACTTTATAATATATTATACATTAAATATTCTATTTTTACATATAATTTATTAAAATAAAAATAATATAATAAATTTTATTTATACTCTTGAGATTTAAGACTTTTCAAAATTAACAAATTTGGCTCCTAAAGCTAGTTTAATACCTAAAACAGTTGAGAAAAAATAACTAATTATTTAGGGACTAAGTTAACTTTAAGGCCCAAATCGACTAGTTTTGAAAAGTTTTAATTCTAGTAGTCTTTAGCCAAAACCTCAGAGTATATCAGTAGAATTTACCCAAAATAATATAAACAATCCAACGTATTAATAAAAATCATTTAAAAAAAAAAAAGAGTGAGAGATTGGGAGGAGGGAGACAATAAAAATCATTAAAAAAAAAAAGAGTTGTTTCCTATAGTTGAATGTTAAATTTTTTTAGATATAACATTTTTGATATAGCACGATTTTTATGATTTGAGGTGCTAAAATAGCTTTTGAGCGGTTTTACCACCTCTATTGTGATTGTTGACTGTAGCTACAGCCGAGATAATAAATACAAAAAAATATATATTTTAAATAAAAGGTAGAGAAAGAGGGATTTTTTTTTTTTTTTTTAAGAAAAAGTGAGAGAGAGAGAGAGGGACTTGAGTGGTAAAAGAAAGAATAAAGGACTAAAGATAAGATGAAAATAAAATATACATTTGAACACCCTGATGCCAATTTTGAACTTCAAAATGGGATAACAGTGGCTGCTATTTCCTTCTCCTAACTGCTAAGAACAAAATTAATGCACCTTTTTGGAGGTGATGGCATGGCATATCTATTGGCCTTTTGCCCTTAAATATAAAATGGAGTATAACTGTATGATAGTAGAAAGGAATGAAGTTTTGTTTTTTTTTTTTTGGGGGGGGGGGGGGGGGTATTTGCATTTTAATCAAATAAAGATAAAATGCAGGAAATATTTTGATTAGTGTAATGGAAAGACCGAAAGAACCATTCCCCCTAACTCCAATTTAAAGTTCCAAATATGGTAATGGTGACTGGATGTGGCCATTTCGTTCTCATTCCATTCTTCTGCTGATGGTACTCTCAAGCAACCTATTAAGAAACAGAAGCAATGTTTTTTCTGTTAAGTGATAACAGGGATTTTTAGAAAGACTTTAAAAAAAAAGTTATAACAGGTTGTGTGCATTTAATACTAGCCTGCTAGATTTTACGTGCAAAGTTAATCAAAGATTCAATCTTTACAGAGGATCCCTACAAAGTTTTCAAGGAAATATGGACTAGGAATGTCAAACTTGGCATTTCTTAAGCTTCCGAGTGATGCAGAATGGAAAGTAGAAATGACAGAACATGATGGTGAGGTTTGGTTAAAAAAGGGTTGGCAAGAATTTGCCAAGTATTATTCTGTAAAGCAAGGACACTTCCTACTCTTCAGATATGAAGGAAATTCCCACTTTCATGTACTCATATTTGATGCAAGTGCAACAGAAATAGAATATTCTCTTAATAGCTCTCGTGGTGAGGAGGGCAAGCTTAATGAAGAATTTCAAGGTCCTAAGATGGAAGAAATTGAGAGTGATAGCACCATTGAAATCCTAGGTTGGTTTCCACCATGCCCAAAAAGAAGGGATAAATCACCACTACCATGTCTTCGACCTCACAAGAAGATGAAAACTAATCCAACCGGTAAAATTGCTAGCACTTCTACCATGCCAATGCCTCATAATCAGGTATGGGTCAAAGAGCCTTGTTTATACTGTTCTCATAATCATGTTTAACTTAATTTTTCAGCAAAAGGTCTTAAAGGCATTTCTACCACTGAGCAATGCTTGAATTCTAAGGTTGTTAGAAGGATCCAGCCACTGAACAACAGCAAAATAGCTAGAGATCTTCAGGGAGCAAGTGCCTTCAAACCTAAATATCCATATTTCATGGTTGTCATGCAACCATCGTACTTGCATCCTAAATTGTGCTTGGTAAGCTTCCAATTTAACAGCTACTTCTTTTTTAGGACAATTTAATAGCTACTTGATCATCACAACTTCTACAAAGTTCACTTTGCATGACAAGATACATTAAAGAGAGGAAATTTGGCAGCAATGCATTCTTTCAGAGCTACTTTTCAGTTTCTGTCTTGATGGGAAAAGTAGCATTCCTTATAATCTTTTTCATCTTCTTCTTCATTAATTTTTTTCCCTAGAGTATACCAATCGACTTTGCGAGTAGATATTTGAATAAAAAGCATGGGGATGCCATCCTTTGCATTTCTGATGGGAGGAAATGGCCTGTTAAGTATACTTGCCAAATGTTTGCTAGAAAACCAAAAAGTTTCTTCAAATGTGGTTGGGGAACATTTGCAAAAGACAATAATCTGGAAATAGGTGATGTTTGTGTCTTTGAACTGTCCGAGGGCACTAAAATGTCTTTCAGAGTGGTCATTTTCCGTGTCAATGAAGAACATTGCCTCCCACTGCCAGTGCCAGGTGAGGAATCTACTGAATTTTTCAAATCAGTTCTCCATTAATTTGCATGACTTCATATATTCAATTTCTTTTATGTTGTGTGATCAGCTCTTGACAATGGAGTTAATCAAGTTGAACCCAAGAGAACTCTTAAATATGAATTTGAGTATCCTAGCAACCATGAAATTGGCATGTCTAGCTCCGGTTACAAATCCACAACCAAAAACCTTCAACATTCTCAAGGAAATTTCACAACTGAACCTCAAGGAACACAATCTATTGACAGGAAGATCAGTAAGTTAAAGAGAAACTTAAACTCACCTAGTTCCATGCGAAGTTTTGAAGGTATACATTAGGACTCATTTATGTTTCTGCTTATGTTATTTGTTATTCATGTCAAATTACTAAGCTTGGGTCATGTTATTTACGTTCTTCTTGAATGTTGATCTCGTACAGGGGGGCTTAATTTTTCTGCTAAAGAAGAAGGTAGAGGCATGCCCGGTTCTCCTAGGTGCCCTGAATCTCATGGTTTTAGGGAGACGCAAGGACTGACTAACATTGAAAAAGCTAGAGCACTTAAGAGAGCTTGTGCTTTCAAATCAGAAAATCCGTATTTTATGATTGTCCTGCAACCATCATACATTTATGGTAACAACAACCTGGTAAGCTTTCAATTCAAGGCATGCCGGAGAATCACAAGTTTAGTAATCTTCAATTTGAAAGTAATATGCATTAATTATCATTCTCTCCTCCTACCCCTCTTTAGGTTATACCTCTCGACTTTGCAAAGAAACATTTCAGTGAGAAGCATGAAGATGTCATCCTTCAAGCTTCAGGAAGTAAAATTTGGTCTGTCAAATACAATTTCAGAGAAGCCTTTGGAAGACAAAAAGCAGAACTTTGTAGTGGATGGAAGGCATTTGTCCGAGAAAATAACTTGGAAGTAGGTGATGTCTGTGTATTTGAGTTTATAAAGGGCATTGAAATTTCACTGAAAGTTGTCATTTTCCGAGATGCTGAAGATGCAAATAGGCACCGGGATCCAGGTAAGAAATCTTTTCAATTATTAATTCAATAGCCCATTAGCTTAACTGCATATGTATTTGAGTCAATCTAATTGAGTCCAAGACAAACTCAAAATTTAAATTTACAATTGATCATAGGAGCAATAATGAACAGAAAATACTCATTGTTTTAGTTGATCTAACACAGGCAAGTTGAAACAGTGGATACACAAGGAGAGCATCAGTAAGCATGTTACTCAAAGGCCTTCATCTTCAAGGGCTCAGTTGTTGAAGCTCCCCACAAATTCACCTCAGAGAATCCCTTCTTTGAAGTCATTATAGGGTCAAGATTTATGGAGCGTGCATTGGTAAGGTTATGAGCAAAATATTCTTATACTAATTCGCATGAAACACTTCTATATTATGCTCAAAAAGAATATCAACTCCCTTTAGCGCAGGAGAACACCCATCAGATTAAAAGCTACAGGTTGATAGAGTTGTCTTGCTAGAGTAGAGCCATCAATATTATTCAGATCTAGGTTAAATAATAATAAATCATATCATGTACAGCAGCGAAAAAGTAAATATCACCATGATATGATAATCTAAGAAAACTGATGAAACGAACCGTTTTAAGGTAAAAGCCTGGGGAGGATTTGACCTAGTAATTTTCAAGGTAAAGCAAATCCACTATAAGAGAATTGAAGTTTTTACAATCAAATTTAACCCTGAATCTATTGCTACCTCAAGTAGTAACTTACTGACACAATCATGTGTAAACTCTGAATCCACGGACTCCTTCTCTCCTTGGGTTTATTGCAACACAAGCACCCACGCTTGTGACTATGAGATCCCACTCAAAGGTTTCAAATCACCCTCAATTGTTGATCTTTGTAGCAGCAATTAGGTTCTACCACTGCTTGATTGTAGATCTTGCTTTGGTTGACGCTTGTGTAGTTAGAAGGTACAAAACTTCTTAGATCTCATAAAAAGTAACACATACGTCTCCCCAAAAGTCTGAAAAACGAAGCTAGGGTTTCCCTTTTATACATGGACAAGTTAAATTGAAATTCTAAACGTTTTCGAGGGCTTGGGCTTGATTTAAAATATGCAGAATTTCTTTTTCTACGATTCTCGATCGATTGGGCCTAATTCTCGATTGATCGAGCTTGACAGATTCTGACCCCTCTTTTCTGCAATCAACTCAAACTTGAAGTTTGAAACATACATCTTTAAGCATTGTCTAACACATAGACTAGATATGTTTTGTTCTCGGTTTGCCAACATATACAAAATATGATTCTAACCATTTAATCCTAAATCTTTAGAACCTAACACAGTAAATTCCAGAATCATAATTTATAAAACATAAGAATTGGAAATGCAACGTCAACCATATATGTTATGATGCCCATCTACTAATCCTCTTTCAATATATAGATCATTAATCAATCAGGAAAAAGAAAATTACTATTGTTCAATGAATAATACCTTGTCTCACAATCAAGAGTTTTGTAGCTTTGTTGCATTGCTTGGTCTCCTTTATGAGAACCAATGTTTGAATCCCCACTTTTTGCAACAATTGAATTATACACACACATTGTCTCTGGACTGCTATACACACAAAAGTGCCCCTGGCTTTTCTTAAAATACCCCTCCTTTAGTGTTAATTTATTTATATAAAGAAAAAAACCGTATAAATATTTTTTTTAAAATATGGCCCCTTCTTATTTTTTATAAAATTTTTTTATTATTAAAAAACAGTATAAATATTCTTTAATGTATGGTTGTCTCCCTTTTTTTTTTCTTCTTCTTTTAATATTAACTATTTTTCCATATATAACCATTGATTTTGGTATAGGTTTATAAAAACACATAAGTTAATTTCTTTATTAGAAGTTCTTTTTCCCAAAACAAACTCATTTGCATCTGCATTGAGAGAGTTAGCAATATAGGAATAAAAAGATACATTTAGCTGCCCCCTTAAGAAAAATTTCTTGTTCTGTCATTAACTATTGACTATCTGTTTTGTACAGAAAATATCGTTTAGCTTTATCAAAAGAGGTAATATTACACATAAACAGAAAGTGATGCTTCAAGCTGGGGATAAATCATGGCCGGTGAAGTTGTTGATTTATCCACATTTGTTATCAAGTCAGTTGTCTGCTGGTTGGTTTGCATTTGCAAGACATAATGGTCTGCAAATAGGAGATGTATGTGTCTTCGAGCTAATTAATGATCTGTTTGGATGGAGGGGGGAAAGAGGGAGAGTGGAGGAGAGTAGAGTAGAAATGGCTAAAAATAAATTAATTTTGTGCTAAATCTACTTTGTTCTACTCTTCTTCAATCCAAACGGACCATAAGAGTGATAAAATTGTGCTCAAAGATTTCATTTTTAGAGGCCTCAGTTAAACAGTTAGTGTTGTGATGTGATTGTCATTTTGGGAGCTTATTTATTTTGTGGTTTTTATGTTCCTTTTGTTCTGCTCTTTGATTAAGATAGAGATGATCTTTTTGTTGTATCTTAGGGCCTCTGGCCTCTCTTTGGACTTAAATCTATTAGAAGTACATTGTATTTTCATAAATTATTTCTACCCAACAAAAAAAGTAGTGCAGACTGCAGAGTGCATAGACATTGGAACTATTGTGAAACGATGTGATTGTCCAAAGATTTTGGAATAATTGTCACTTGTGTGAGTTGGGACTGAACAGGATTTCATCTTGTGATCAAAGTATGTATCCAAAAATTTTCACCATTCAAGAATGAAATATATAATCAGATCCAAACTAACTTAATATATGAAAATCTAAATTAGTATTTATGTAGTACAATGTAATATAAACAAAAGAAAATATGCAAAGCATTCCTTTATTAAAATTTTAACTTAATCATCACCTATTAAAATGGATCTCAAGCTTGATTTTTTTTTTTTTTTTTTATAAAAAAAATCCCTTTGATAATTTTTTATACAAATTTTCTTCTAATTTACATTATCAAAGAGTTTGTTAGGAAATCATCTTATATCTTGTTGCGAATTCTAGTTTTGAAAATATTCATGGTTGCAAAGCTAAATATTGTAGTTGGTTTCTCATCATTCACAAATAAAATAAAATTCATATAAATTATCTCATTATATGTTCAATATTCTTCTAACTAATTTTTTTTTTATTTTATTCAAGTAAAAAGTTTATTAAAAAAAAAAAAAACCACACTTTAAAAAAAACTTCAAAATTACTCAGTTCAATCACTCATCATTACGTTCAATAAAATGTTAAATATTCTCTCACATGTTGTCAAGTAATTTTTATTTTTATTTTTTAATTAGTAAATTGCCCGTGTGATGCACAGATAATTTTGTTATATATTTTACGTAAGACAGTTTTGGACAATATTATCCATATATTATAAAGAAAAAATAAAATAAATTAGAGTAAAAAAACATATACATTTGAAATATTGAAAATTAATTTAGTAGCTCACTGCATATTTATAGCCTTCTTAAGATAAGATTTATTTATTTATTTTTTAATCATGAAACCAAAAATAAATGTAAAAGAGTAACGAAACCATGAAAATCAACTAATTTGTGTTGTATTCACATATTTTATACTATAAAATGAAAGTATGCCCAGCCCTCTAACCGTCTTCTATTCATCGATTGTGCGACATTAAAACATGGTGTGGGCAAGTGTGTATGCAAAATGTCTTATAGATAATTTAAAATTAAACTATGGTAGAATATGGCTTTACATTGCACACAAAATATTTTCTCTACTTATATATCCAAAACACACATATCTACTATGATTATTCAATTGAAGTACCACCACGCACCTTCAGTGTGATGGTCACTTTATATGTATAAGTGCTTGTGGTGTGTGAGAGGTAAGGGCCGGGGTTCAAGTCTTCAAGAGAGAGTTTCACACACATATACACTTAGATTAGGTTAGAGTAGAATTTCTATCTTGTATTTTTTTTTTAAAATTATTCAATTGAAGTAATGAGAAAAAAAAAAAAAAAAAAAACTTTGGTGGAATATTATAGAATAGAATAAAAGTTGATATACAACTTGTCTCTCTTTCTCCTTAATTTTAAAACAAAATACACATTTCAAACATCCACAATCAATCACATCATTTACAAAACCCACAAATCCACAACATCTGACCTTAACATCAAAATCGTAATTGTCGTTGTCACTCAATATAAAATGCAAGCTCTCATTCCTTGGTTGTAGCCAACTCATATGAGTTAGGATTAGATGAGACACAATGTTAGAGCTAGGTAGATGTTGTCGAAATATTGAAGGTAAATGACATCATTTTTGGTCTATGTATATTTGACATAGAATGTCATAAAGGGCTATAGTTATACATATATAACTATATATATATATATATATAGGGGTAGAAGTTCGAAAGGTGAAAATGGTGAACTAAATGCAACGAGTTTTGTGTGTATGTGTGAAGGATAAAAAGTCTTGAAACATTGAACCAAAAGATACAAAGAATAGTTATTTTTTAATTAAAAAATTCTTGAAATATTAAACCAAATGAAACAAAAAGTCAATATTTAATTTATTCTTATCTCTAACGTGGCACTTGAGAATATTTCAATTCTCTTTACCTTTCACACTCTCAAATTGTCAAATCCTTAAAGGGGAGATTAAAACTTTACACACATAGATACCTTGGGTGTTCTTTGGTGTTGGGAACCACTGAAGCAATTCCTAAATCTTCAAGAGGACTTGGAGTGGCCAAATAGACTTGGTCATGCAGTTGGTGACTCAACTTGCGAAACCAGTGGCTAGCAATGAGAAAATATTGGAGTAATAAATTGAGAGCAAGAGTGAAAAGCCCAAATACATTATTATTTACATGGTTTGGAGGGTTTGTAAGTGAGATGTATTGCAACTATCCTTATTAGTGAAATCAGTTTGGTGCTACAGTCCTCGTAGAATACTTTGCCCAATTTCTCAGCAACAGTCTCTTTCTTGCTAAAGGTGTAGCTTCTGAGGTACCTCTGCCTCCTGGAAACATAGCTCTCATGGTAGACACAACTTTCAGAGTTTACCAAAGAAGAAAGACTTTCTCTTTATTAATCATGCTTACTTTTCTTTTTAAGAACTCTGTGTCTGATTCAGGCCATTGGTAAAGCTTCACAAAGCTTGTTTTTATTTGGGTTTGGGCATCTAAACAGCCTGCGGCAATGTAGTTTGAGTTCATCATCCTCTTCTTCAACTTCTTCCTCCTTCAGTTCACTACTATTCTTATGCGCTAATGCCTTCTTCAAAGAGGGTCTAGACTCTAGTCCTTGAGTTCCTTGGCTATTCCTGCTCTATTTATTGTGCATGGACGACAACACCAATTAGATTAGGTTTCGAATATCCTATTCCTAGTTGAATAGAAAAGTTATACACACTAGGAGTTCGGTAAAAGAATTTCAGTTTCCTCGGGAAAAAAAAGTTTTATGTTTAGTTTGCAACTTCTACACGGAATGGTATTCGACCATTGTATTGGTACATGTATTTTGTACAGCTAAAAAAACAATAATCTAGTAGTAATAGAATCTTTATTGTTACACTTTATCTCTAGAGTTTGAAGTTTGAACCACATCTCTCCCTCCTCCATCATTTATCTATAAAATAAATAAATAAAATTAAACAACTTTAAATTTTAAATTGTTATAAAATTTCATTATAAATTTTTTGTGTAATATTTTCATTTTGTATGGTACTTTACTTTCAAGAAATAAAATACTGGGTAAATTTTTTTTTTTTTTACATTTTTTTTCCTTTTATAAATTTTATATTATTAAGTGGATTATAAATATTTAAGTTAGTAATTAGTATTTAGAGTATGGACTATAGAGTGATTTATCTTTATCTTTTTTTTTTGGTACTTTAATTTCAAGAAATCAAGTACTGGGTAAATTTTTTTTTTTCACATTTTTTTTTGTAAATTTTATATTATTAAGTGGATTATAAATATTTAAGATAGTAATTAGTATTTAGAGTGTGGACTGTGGAGTGATTTATCTTTATCTTTTTTTTTTTTTTTTTTTTTTTTTTTTTTTTTTTTGGTATGGTACATTACTTTCAAGAAATCAAGTATTTGGTAATTTTTTTTTTCACTTTTTTTGTTGTTGTAAATTTTATATAATTAAGTGAATGATAAATATTTAAGATAGTAATTAGTATTTAGAACGCAAACTGTGGAGTGATTTATCTTTATCTTCTTCTTTTTTCTTTTTGTATGATACTTTGCTTTCATGAAATCAAGTACTAGGTAATTTTTTTTTTCACTTTTTTTTTCTTTTGTAAATTTAATATTATTAAGTGGATTATAAATATTTAAGATAGTAATTAATATTTAGAGTGTGGACTGTGTAGTGATTTTTCTTTATTCTTTTTCTTTTTGTATGGTACTTTACTTTTAAGAAATAAAGTACAGGGTAAATTTTTTTTTTTTCACTTTTTTCTTTTGTAAATTTTATATTATTAAGTGGATTATAAATATTTAAGATAGTAATTAGTTTTTAGAGTATGGACCGTGGAGTGATTTTTTTTTTTCTTTTTGTATGGTACTTTACTTTCAATAAATCAAGTACTGGGTAAATTTTTTTCTCACTTTTTTTTTTCTTTTGTAAATTTTATATTATTAAGTAGATTATAAATATTTAAGATAGTAATTAGTATTCAGAGTGTGGACCGTTGAGTAATTTATCTTTATCTTTTTTTTTTTGTATTATACTTTACTTTCCATAAATCAATTACAAGGTAAATTATTTTTTTTTCTTTTGTAAATTTTATATTATTAAGTGGATTATAAATATTTAAGATACTAATTAGTATTTAAAGTGTGGACTGTGGAGTGATTTATTTTTATCTTTTTATTATTTTTATCTTTTTGTATAATACTTTACTTTCAAGAAATAAAGTACTGGGTGTAGACATCAAAATTTTATGATGTCTTCGCAATCATCCGATTGTTCATGATAAAATATTTGTGATCAAATTAATCCCCAATTGATGATGTGGATGATCAGCGAATGAACTCAAGCCACGTGGCAACATCAAATGAAAAAAGCCATATGGCAACGTTAGAAGAAAAGACCTAGATGGAAAGTTTTTATTAAATGAAAGACCAAATTAAATTCCTAATTAAATCTCAATAAATGCTGAGAGAAAATTCCAAATCAAATGCTATTGAATTGCCTAAAAATAGATCATATGAGAAAATGAGACAGAAACGAAGAGAAAAACTCTACTGACGCTTTGCCAAAATAAGAAGTCATCTCTAAGTCCAAAAGAGCACCCTTGCTCCCTCAAAATCAAGCTCATTCCTATTTCTTCAAATCAAAGTAATTAGGGATTTTCTTTCAATTTTGTTCGAGATCACGCCTACGGCCCTCGACTTCAAATCAAATACATCCAATTACACATCCAACTTGGAGACATCTAGGCACGATTCAAGATCAAGCTTGATAGCCTTTCAGATCGCAAAGTTCTTTGGAGATCGAATTAGAGGAGTTTTATTGTATTTTTTCATTGTAAAGAGTCATACAGATGATTGTACTCGCATATATACAAATCAATATAAATTGATAATTTGTTACACTATTTCGTGATTGTGTGATTTATCTTTCACGAAAATTGTGTGTACACTGGGTAAATTTTTTTTCCTTTTGTAATTTTATATTATTAAGTGGATAATAAATATTGTAGGGACTTGTTTCGGACGACCCCTATATAATAAATTTGTATAGAGTGGATAGAAGGGCTAAGCACTAGCAAGAAAGGCAACAGTCGATGTGGGCTTACAAGTAGGATAATTAAAATTTAACTAAGTGTTCTTGAGGAAAGTTTGTACTCGGCCCAGTCCGAGGAACTCTTTTCCTTAGAATCAATGAATACAAGGGTTGTTCTTTGTACATCCTAAAAGAAAGAAAGACCCTCCCCCTCCTTCTCTCCCCTTCCGGGGTCAGAGAAAAAGCCCCTTTACTTTGGGGATTCTATCTATTATATAGTCTTATTCAATTGATCTCTACCGTCCACATAAAGGCCATCTGGACTTGTGTCTGAGGGCTTGTCCCATCAGCCGCTTTTGTAGGCTTTCTGTTAGTTGAAGCAACCAAGGCATCACTGTTGGCTGGTCAATTCACCATTGATGTGACCAGAGTGTTGATGGCGTGCATTTAATGAGGGAGTGACAGCTACTTCCCTTCAATGTCGATTTGCCGAGGACATGAGCATCCTCGGCGAGGTCCCAGATGACTTGAGTTTCTCCCACTCATCCTCAGACTTTATACTTTCCTCGGCACGAACCTTAGGCCAGATGTGGAGTGGGCCGGGGTTGCTAAATATTTGGGCCCCATAATAGCCCCTCAAAATTCTGCTGCCCGGCCTCTCGAGAGGGGAGGAGGATTTTGATGTTCTCGGGCCAATGTCTTGGCCTGTCGAGCCTTGTCTTTCTGTCAGTGTCACAAACTTTTCAACTGCCCAGGGGACGTTCCTAGCGTTTCGATATCTGGAGCGTGCCTTTATTAAATTTCGACGGCTCTGTGCTTCCCACGTTCAACGGTGTGATGATGAACGGATGGTGGGGATGCTCCTGGCCCATTGGGCGGGAAAGTCCATGCGGTTATTTTTAATTGGGAGTATATATATATATATATATATATATATATCCAGTTGAACTGATTCGTCCTTTCACTTTTGCATTCAAGAGATCCTGCGCACCTACCCGAATTTGGTTACATCTCCAACTGTACTTGCAACTCTCCATAGCACAAAAAGCCTACCCGAGGAGCTTTCCCTCGTTTTCGTAAGTCTTTTTCTCTCTCTGGTTCGTAATGTTCACTTGAGTTCCTTGTTAGTTCTCTAGGATGGATAGGCTTAAGAAGTTAGTCGAGTTTGAGGAGTTAATGGACAAATTCGTCGCCGATCATAGGATCCCCGCTACGGTGGGTTTGAGGTACTGCGGAGAGGGGGAATTGAGCTTGAGTAGGAAAGAGGGTGAGGTGGCGATTCCTATAATCGCCTTTCTGGAGGGCGGAATAAGGATCCCCATGAGGCCGGTGATGAGGGACTATCTTAGGCACTTTGGCCTATCTCCCACTCAATGTGCTACTAATGTATTTAGGATTTTAGGTTGTGTGGATGCCTTGAATGAGAAGATGGGGCTGAGGCTAACCCATCATGATGTGAACTAGTGCTACAAACTCCAGCGCCTGAAAGAGAAGTCTTATTACATAAGGATAAGGGATGATAGGGTCCGTCTCATCTAGTGCCTCCTTGAGTCCAATAAGGGTCTAAATAAAGACTTTCTTATTGTGTTTGGAGAATGGCACGAGGGTCTTCCATACCCAACAGTGGAGGGTACACCAGGTGGGGCATCTAGACTAGGAGAGCGTTTTCAGTTCTTTGTGCTTTAGTGTCCTGTTTCACTTGGATTTTGACAGGAACTTGCTTTCTTTTATGCAGATTCGCGTGCTTCTAAGTGTCACTTCAGCCAAGTTAATAAGGAAGACTTGGAGACGGTATTGAGGTCAGAGATCTTTGTGAATAGAGACGACAACCAAGTTAGAGCCGCCCACATGGTCTTAGGATACATCTCGATCCAAAAATCGTTCTCGGCTCCGAGGCACGTGATCCGAGCTGGAGATTCTCGACTGCGTAGCATCACTGTAGTCGAGAACGAGTTTTTCATCCCCGAAGGGTCTCTCATTCCTGAGGGTGTACCGTTGGTAGGTACTTTTTCGTTGGATCAAGCTGCCGAGGTTGAAGGGGAAGAGGAGGTTGCTGACTCAAGTTCGTCTGGGGACGAGTTTGGCGTGTTCGACTAGCCCCATTCGCTCGACAACCCTACCGGTGATTTGGGTGACCCTAGCTTAACTAAAGCGGACTTTCTGTCTGAAGAAGCCACTCCTCAGTTAAAAATGAGTTTCAAGAAGCGGCCTCAGAAGAGCTTGCTGGCACTGATTGAGGGGCAGCTGGGGAGGGACGCGCCGGGGAAGTCTCCTCCCGAGCTTCCCCCTCCCCTACCCCAATAGAGTTCGACGCCTGGGTCCAAGTCCACCAGTCCTTCGTTGAAGAAGGACAAAGGTAAAAGACCTAGGGGGGCGAAGAGTTTGGTCCCTCCCGAGGTGGTGGCGATGGTCGGCTGTCATCAAAACAGCTGAAGATAGGGCGCCGAGGCTAGGAGAAGCAAGCCTCTATCCAGGCCAGGGCCCAAGCTTGGCTTCCTGCCCCTATGCTCCATGGGAGGCCTCTGACGGATGATGTCTTCCTCAAGAACCCTCAAGGGGGCGAAAGTGCGCTCGTGGCAGACGCATTGGAGGGGTCCTTGCTGCTCCCTGCGGACATGGCCCAGCTGGAGGATTTGAGGAGCGAGGAGGTCTTCCTTAGCCTTAAGCAATACTTGGGCATGGTAAGTTTTCTAATTGCCTGTGATTTTCTTGACCTTCTGTGGCTCTTTATCTGTTGCACAATGGTTTCAATTGACAGGCTATTCAGGCTACTTTCAGGCTGGAGGATATAGTCAGTAGCCAGAGCCAGGTCGCTGGCTCAGAGCGTACCAAGCTGTCGGACACCGTGCGGGCCCTCAATGCTTCAAAGGCCGATCTTAAAAAGGCTATGGACCAGTTGAAGGAGATGAAGGCGGCTTGAGACACTGTTGAGTCGGCCCTTGTTGCTACTGAAAAACTGGCTCTAGATCAAACGGGCAACCTGCTTAAGGCCGAGGATCAGCTGAAGACAGCCAGAGAGAAGATCGTTACCTTAGAAGAGAGGGTGCTTGAGGCAGATAAGGCTAGAGGTGTCGCGGAGTCTGCCAAGGCTGAGGCTTTGAAAGCCAATGAGGAGGTTGAATCTGCCAAGACTGAGGCTGAGGCCTCCCAAGACAAGGCTGTGCAGGGCGCCTATGAGGAAGAGGCGACTGAAATAGAAGACAGCCTTAAAACCCAAGTGCTTGGGGTGTGCAGACATTACTGTTCCCAGGTTTGGAATGAGGCCTTTACACAGGCTGGGGTTGAAGCCTCGTCTAACCTATGGAGGGTGGAGAACGTATATTATCCTCCTGCCATTCGTGAGACTGCCCCTCCAAGTTCTGAGGCCGAGGTGACTGCCGAGGGTGTTGGGGCTGTTTCTGAGGAAGGCACTCCAGCTGCCCTTACTTCGGGCGAACCCACCAAGGAAGCTAATCCTTCTGGGAACGTTGAGGTAAGCCCGGGTCCTATTGCTGATGCGCCTGGAGAGGCTGTAGATTCCTCGGCTGATATCTAAGCACCCCTCGTAGAGGAGGTATCCCACCCAGCTGAACCTTCTCAGGCTGCAGTCCCAAGCGAGGGCCCCAAGGATTCTGAGATCTCCTCCGCCCAGCCCCTTGAGGGGGGAGTTGAGATGGAGTTGAAAGAGTGATCCCCTGTTGCGTCTTTGCCCTGTTTTCCGTTCTCTCCTTTTTTTTTTTTTTTTTTTTTTGTGTTAGCATATTTGCCTCGTAAAACTCCGTTTTTAAAGATTCAGTAAAGTGCATATTTCGTTTCTTTTTATTTGCTTTGTTTGTATTATATTATACATGTATGCATACATCACTTGTACAATACTAGCTTTAATTACACCTCGGCCGATTACACTAATTGTCGTCCCCTGCAGCGCTCGCTACTTGTACCTAAGTGGTCAGCTTCGCCGTAGGTCTGGGCCCATGGTCAACACAAGACCTTGGTTCTGTCCAGTGCTTAGGTCCCCCTAAAGTGATTAGTTTCCTCATAGGTTTGAGTTCTTGGACCATGCAAAACCTTGGTTTTGTCTAATACTTGGGTTCTCTTGAAGCAACTAGTTTCCCCATAGGTTTGACGCCGAGGAACATACAAGACCTAGGCTCTGCTTTACACTTGATATTTCGTGGGGGGATGGTTTCTCTATTGGCTTGGATCTCCTAAGGCGACTAGTTTCCCCACAGGCCTGAGTTCGAGGACTATGCAGTACCCTGGTTCTGTCTTGTACTTAGTTCTTCTTTAGTAGTTAGTTTCCTCAGAGGCTTGAGTCCGAGAACCATGCAAGACCTAGGTTCTATCTAACACTTGTCTCCTAAGGTAACTAGTTTCCCCATAGGCTTAAGTCCGAGGACCATGCAAGGCCTTGGTTCTGTCTAGTAGTTAGTTTTTCTTTAGTAGTTAGTTTCCTTAGAGGCTTGAGTCCGAGGACCATGCAAGGCCTAGGTTCTGTTTAACACTTGTTTCCTGAGGTAATTAGTTTCCCCACAGGTTTGAGTCCGAGGACCATGTAAGGCCTTGGTTCTGTCTAGTACCTAGTTCTTCTTTAGTAGTTAGTTTCCCCAGAGGCTTGAGTCCGAGGACCATTCAAGGCCTAGGTTTTGTCTAACACTTATCTCCTGAGGTAACTAGTTTCCCTATAAGCTTGAGTCCGAAGACCATGTAAGGCCTTGGTTCTATCTAGTACCTAGTTCTTCTTTAGTAGTTAGTTTCCCCAGAGGCTTGAGTCCAAGGACCATGCAAGGCCTAGGTTCTGTCTAACACTTGTCTCCTGAGATAACTAGTTTCCCTATAGGCTTGAGTCCTAGGACCATGCAAGGCCTTGGTTCTGTCTAGTACCTAATTCTTCTTTAGTAGTTAGTTTCCCCAAAGGCTTGAGTCCGAGGACCATGCAAGGCCTAGGTTCTGTCTAACACTTGTCTCCTGAGATAACTAGTTTCCCCATAGGCTTGAGTTCGAGGACCAAACGACGCCTCGTAATCAGAAGAGGCACGCTAGACGAAGAGGCTAGAGCAAAGAAGGGTCCCCTCATCGGCGGAGTAGGTCCAGAACTAGGTCCTAGATAGAACCAAGGCCTTAAGTCCGAGGACTATGCAAGGTCTAGGTTTTGTCTACCACTTATCTCCTGAGGTAACTAGTTTCCCCATAGGCTTTAGTCCAAGGACCATGCAAGGCCTTGGTTCTGTCTAGTACCTAGTTCTTCTTTAGTAGTTAGTTTCCCTAGAGGCTTAAGTTCGAGGACCATGCAAAGCTAGGTTCTGTCTAACACTTGTCTCCTGACGTAACTAGTTTCCCCGTAGGCTTGAGTCCGAGGACCATGCAAGGCCTTGGTTCTGTTTAGTACCTAGTTCTGGACCTGCTCCGCCGAGAAGGGGACCCTTCTTTGGTCTAGCCTTTTCGTCTAGCGTGCCTTTTCTGATTATGAGTCGTCGTTTGGGCTACTCGAGTAACGTGCTTGACGCTTCGGTGCGCGGGGCGCCTCCTTATTAATGTTCTTGCAGATTTACGAGGGTCCAGCAGCGGATAAACCTCTTGGAGATTGGGCGGAGTTATTGCCTCTGGTAATTTCTCCTTAGGATTTTGTGCGGGTTGGCTTTCACCAATTTTTGCCTTCTGTATAAGGCATTTCTGGGACAATCATTTTCTTCAAACTTCACAAACATTTGAGTTTATATTTCACAAACGCACTGTTCTCTGGACGTGTCAAGGGCTTTGCCAAAATAGTAGCTCGTGCCCCACAAAACAAAGTGGCCCTGGGAAAGGGCGGTGATGAGGAAGCTTAGCCCCTTTCAGGAGCCGAGGATAGCACTCCGACCCTGGACATCATGCTGGGGGTCGGGAAGGAGGAGGCCGAAGATCCTTATTCTTTTCAACCTAGCCAGAGATGGAACTCCCCTTGCCGTTCGGAGGGGGATCCGAAAGGAATGTAACGTTTCCCTTCTGGATTTGGATCTGTCAGCTTTCCAAGCTGATAGTGATTCGCCGGCTCCCAGTCGTTGTGGGATTAGGAGGGAAACCAGGCGGAAACTTGAGGTGGAATCGTCAGGCACCGAGGCCTCTTCTTCCTTCCCCTTACTTGTGCCGTAAGTATTGGTTGGGGAGCTGTGGACGGCCTTAACATAGGTCTGTCTCCACCTCTCCCTCCGTCGCTTGACTTGGCTTTAAAACAAGCCTGCCTAGGCCTCTCATCCTTTCCTCTTCTCTAGCTTCAGCACAAGCCTGTTTAGGCGTTTTTCTTTGTAGTTAACTTTAGAACAAGCCTGCATGGGCATCTATCTTTGTAGTTAGTTTTAGAACAAGCCTGCATGGGCATCTGCTGTAAAATGTAACTTCTCCTTATATTAACAAAGAAGTAAACCCATTTCATCTCTTTTATTTCTCGCATCTTTTCATTTCTTGTGATTGTTGCCTTCTGAATGAATATGTTGCTGTTCGCTGTGTTATTTTTTTTTTGGAAAAAGTGTTGCTCTTGATCTTTTCACACCAACCATCGCACTTGCTAGTGCAGAAGTCTTTCCCACAGACGGCGCCAATTGTAAGGACCCGTTTCGGGCAACTTCCATACAATAAATTTGTAGAGAGTAGATAGAAGGGCTAGGCACTAACAAGAAAGGCAATAGTCGATGTGGGCTTACAAGTAGGATAACTAAAATTTGACCAAGTGTTCTTGAGGAAAGTTCGTCCTCAGCCCAGTTCGAGGAGTTCTTTTCCTTAGAATCAATGAATACAAGGGTTGTCCTTTGTACACCCTAAAAGAAAGAAAGACCCTCCCCCTTCTTCTCTCCCCTTCCGGGGCTAGAGAAAAAGCCCATTTACTTTGAGGATTCTATCTATTATATAGTCTTATTCAGTTGATCTCTGCCGTCTACTTGTCGGCCATCTAAACTTGTGTCTGAGGGCTTGTCCCATCAGCTGCCTTTGCAGGCTTTTTGTTAGTTGAAGCAACTAAGGCATCACTGTTGGATGGTCAATTCACCATTGATGTGACCACAGTGTTGGTGGCGTGCATTTAATGAGCGAGTGACAACTCCTTCCCTTCAATGTCGGTTTGTCGAGGATGTGAGCATCCTCGGCGAGGTCCCAGATGACTTGAGTTTTTCCCATTCATCCTCGGACTTTGTACCCTCTTCGGCACGAACCTTGGGCCATATGTGGAGTGGGCCGGGGTTGCTAAATATTTGGGCCCCACAAATATTGAAGATTGTTATTAGTAATTAGAGTTTGGACTGTGGAGTGATTTATCTTTATTGTTTTCTTTTTCTTTTTCTTTTTGTATGGTACTTTACTTTCGAGAAATCAAGTATTGGGTAAATTTTTTTTTTCACTTTTTTTTTTCTTTTATAAATTTTATATTATTAAGTGGATTATAAATATTTAAAATAACAATTAGTATTTAGAATGTGGACAGTGGAGTGATTTATCTTTATCTTTTTTTTTTTTTAAATTTTTCTTTTTGTATGATACTTTACTTTCAAGAAATCAAGTACTGGGTAAATTTGTTTTTTCACTTCTTTTTTTTTGTAAATTTAATACTATTAAGCGGATTATAAATATTAAAATAGTAATTAGTATTTAGAGTGTGGACTATGGAGTGATTTTTCTTTTTCTTTTTTCTTTTTGTATGGTACTTTACTTTCACCAAATAAAGTACCGGGAAATTTTTTTTCTTTTGTAAATTTTATATTATTAAGTGGATTATAAATATTTAAGATAGTTAGTAGTATTTAGAGTGAGGACTGTGGAATGATTTATCTTGAGTTTTTATTTTTATTTTTATTGTATGGTACTTTATTTTCAAGAAATCAAGTACGGGGTAATTTTTTTTTTTTTTCACTTTTTTTCTTCTTTTGTAAATTTTATATTATTAAGTGGATTATAAATATTTAAGATAGTTATTAACATTTAGAGTATGGACTGTAAAATGATCTATCTTTTTTTTTTTTTTTTTTTTTTTTTCTTTTTGTATGGTACTTTACTTTCAAGAAATTAAATACTGGATAAATTTTTTTTCCTTTTTTTTTTTTGTAAATTTTATATTATTAAGTGGATTATAAATATTTAAGATAGTAATTAGTATTTAGAATGTGGACTGTGGAGTGATTTTTCTTTTATCTTTTTTTTTTTTGGTATGGTACTGGGAAATATTTTTTTAAATAAATTTTATATTATTAAGTGGATTATAAATATTTAATATTGTTATTAGTATTTAGAGTATGAACTGTGGTATGATTTATCTTTATTTATTTATTTATTTATTTTTGTATAGTACTTTACTTTCAAGAAATAAAGTACTGGGAAATATATTTTTTTTGTAAATTTTATATTATTAAGTGGATTATAAATATTTAAGATTGTTATTAGTATTTAGAGTGTGAATTGTAGAATGGTTTATCTTTATTTTTTTTTTATATGGTACTTTACTTTCAAGAAATCAAGTACTAAGTAATTTTTTTTCTTTTTTAAATTTTATATTATTAAGTGGATTATAAATATTTAAGATGGTTATTAATATTTAGAGTGTAGACTGTGGAGTGATTTATCTTTATTTTTTTTCTTTTTGTATGGTACTTTACTTTCAAGAAATCAAGTACACGGTAAATTTTTTTTTTTCACTTTTTTTTTTCTTTTGTAAATTTTATATTATTAAGTGGATTATAAATATTTAAGGTTGTAATTAGTTTTTAGAGTGTGGACCGTGGAGTGATTTATCTTTATCTTTTTGTTTTCTTTTTCTTTTTGTATGGCACTTTAGTTTCAAGAAAACAAGTATTGGGTAAATATTTTTTTGTAAATTTTATATCATTAAGTGGATTATAAATATTTAATATAGTAATTAGTTTTTAGAGTGTGGACCGTGAAGTGATTTATCTTCTTTTTTTTTTTTAATTTTTTTTATATGGTACTTTACCTTCAATAAATCAAGTACTGGGTAAACTTTTTTTTTTTTTCATTTTTTTTTCTTTTGTAAATTTTATATTGTTAAGTAGATTATAAATATTTAAGATAATAATTAGTATTTGGAATGTAGATCGTGGAGTAATTTATCTTTATTTTTTTCTTTTTGTATGGTACTTTTGTTTCTAGAAATCAAGTACAGGGTATATTATTATTTTTCTTTTGTAAATTTTATATTATTAAGTGTATTATAAATATTTAAGCTAGTAATTAGTATTTAGAGTGTGGACTGTGAGTGATTTATCTTTATCTTTTTTTTTTCTTTGTGTATGGTACTTTACTTTCAAGAAATAAAGTACTAGGTAATTTTTTTTTCTTTTGTAAATTTTATATTATTAAGTGGATAATAAATATTGAAGATAGTTATTAGTATTTAGAGTTTGTACTGTAGAGTGATTTATCTTTATCTTTTTTCTTTTTTTTTTTGTATATAATTTACTTTCAAGAAATTAAGTATTGGGCAAATTTTTTTTTTTCATTTTTTTTTTGTAAATTTTATATTATTAAGTGGATTATAAATATTTAAGATAGTAATTGGTATTTAGAGTGTGGACTGTGGAGTGATTTATTTTTATCTTTTTCTTTTTGTATGGTACTTTACTTTCTAGAAATCAAGTACTGGGTATTTTTTTTTTTTTTACTTTTTTTTTCTTTTGTAAATTTTATAATATTAAGTGGATTATAAATATTTAAGATAACAATTATTATTTAGAGTGTGGACACTACAAAAAACTTGATTTTTAGCAGCGGTTGTAACACTACTAAAACTATTAAAAACTGCTACTAAAAGTCAGATAGGTCTATGCCAGTGGTTTTCTAAACCCCTGCTACAACTTGAATAACCACTGTTAAGTTCCCGTCGCTATAGGTCTCTATAGGTTATAGTAGCGGTTTTAGGAATCGTTGGTATAGAAAACATCTTTGAACTGCTGCTAGAGAATTAAAAACTGCTAGTACACATAGCCTTACCTTTTGGAATTAATTATTTATACCAACGGTTATGTAAATGCTACTAGAGAATTAAAATCTGCTAGTACACACGGCCCTTCCTTTTGGAATTAATTATTTGTATCAACAGTTGTGTAATTGCTGCTGATGATGTTATTAAAATGTAACCTCCAAAATCGTCCATATAGTTCGTCCTTGGATAAAGAATGGAGGAAGGGCGCAACAGAGCCCTCATCCAGTCTCGTCCACACACGTCGTCCAAAGAAGGAAAGGGATAGGACACGACAAAGTCGTCCCAGCAAACCTTGTTCGTCCCCAGTAAAGGACGGATGAGCCGTCCTAACAAACCTCGTCCGTCCTTAATGAAGGACGGTCGGAGCCTCGTCCGTCCCTAATGACAGACGAGGATGAGAAGTCTTTGGTAAAGGTAGTCTTTACCTATGAACCAATACCTCCACAAGCCAAGATGAGGCATCGTTCCAACTAAAATAACTACCATGGAAGTTATTTTAGTTATTTCTGACTTTAACGAATTTCTCAACAGACGGAACGTTTGATAGAGCGAATAACTGTTCATCATTCGCTATAAGAACATTTCTCTACGAAGAGGTAATTCATTCGCACATTTTTCCTAAAAGAGTTCTCAGAAGTATTTTCCTCTTTTGAACTTCAACTCACTAACTTTACCATTGGAGGACCCTAGACCGGCCTCCATCGGTCTTTCTCTGATTGAATTCGGTTTTTTTAGGACTTAGCCTTCAAGATCATCGAAACCCGGAGATTTTCAACCCACTGATTTTCCAGGATTATCAGCTGCTATAGATTAGTTAGTAGCAATTCATAGAATTGTTGCTAGAGAATTAAAAAACCGCTAGTACATAGGGCCTTCCTTTTGGAATTAATTATTTATACCAGCGGTTATGTAACTGCTGCTATAGATTCTTTAGTAGCAGTTCTATAAACTGCTGCAAAACAAAATTAAAAATGTTAGTATTCCTTTCCCTTATTTCTAGCATGAATTATTTTTAACAACGGTTTTGTGAATTACTACTAGATATTCTTTAACAACAGTTTTATACAACACTACTATAAAATAAAATAAAATAAAAATCATCAGTTCTCCCATTCATCCACTTTGTTATAAATTAGTTATTGCAGGAAAAAACAACCACTACTTTAGGTTCCATGTAGGAGTAGTTATAAAAACTGTTGCAAGGTATAAACATTATTGAATATTACAAAAATATTTTTTTAATTAAATTTTTCCTTGAAAATTAGTATTATAGCATGTTTGGAATGTTATTAAAATCCACAATTTCAAAACTCAAAGTAATAAAATAATTGTATTTTATAGATGATTTAAAACTAAACCATGGTAGAATATGGCTTTACATTGCGCACCAAATATTTTCTCTACTTATATACCCAAAACAAAAACTATCCAACCAAATTATCCAAACCTAAATCATATTTAAGGCCCTAATTTTAAAAGGAAAAAAGAAAAAGAAAATTACCTATAGGGGTTTTGGCATTTTGATAGTTGTGGGAGGCTTGTATAACAGAGGTGGTGACCCCTTATATTCCTCTTTCTCTCTCTTTCAAATGTTTTGTCAGTCTCAAGTATTTTATTTTGGTAATATATAGTGAAACAGTGAGTTTTCTTTAACAATCCACAATATTTTTGTATCTCTCTATCTCTCTTTAGGGCCTTATCTAGTTAGTTATTACTATTAGTCCTTAATTAATATTATTTTTTTGCTTTTTTTAAAAAAAAATACTAAAACAGTGGGTATGCTAAAAGATATGAAGAATAGAGAAATGTGTGGTGTAAGCTTAGTCAATTAATGAAATATTCTCTCTACTTATATATCCAAAACAAAAACTATCCAACCAAATTACCTAAACTTAAATCATATTTAAGCCCCTAATTTAAAAAGAAAAAAGAAAAAAAAAATTACTCGTAGGGATTTCGGCGTCTTGATGGTGGTGGGAGACTAGTATAACGAAGGTGGTTACCCCTCAGATTCCTCTTTCTTTCTCTTTCAAATGTTTTGTTAGTCTTAGGTTTTTTATTTATCTGATTAGTTATTACTATTAGTCTTTACTTATTTTATTTTGTTTTTTGTTTTAAAAATACTAAAACAGTGGGTATGCTAAAAGACATGAAGAATAGAGAAAAGTGTGGTGTAAGTTTAAGCAATTAATGAGATATTAATGAAATAACAGTAAAATAAGTTAATGTGAATTTTTAGGTAACAATGAAAAAAACTTAATGAAAGAGGTAAAAAATGGTAAATGCAAAATTAGAACACCACTTAGTAGGACCTCATGCACTCTCACATGAGGTCTCTGCTTTTATATATATATATATATATATATATTGATTTCAAATAAATCATTTAGTTAGCGTCAGAGTAACACAATAGTACCAAAATCCTAAAGTTCCAAACTTTTAACTTTAAGTCCCAAATAACCAATAGCCAAAGTGTGCCAAATAAATGACAAATTAAAAAAAGGTACAATAGTTGAATATTAAGAACAAGTTACTTGATAAATAACTTGATATCAATAATACTTCAATTTTTTTTTTAAATTTATAAATATGATAAAATTTTTACTTATGGCATCTGCTCTATAATAATTGATTTTTATCATTATGCTAAGATATTCATTCATTCATTAGATACATCTTCTTCCGTGATCCATTTCTTGCCAACTCAATTGGTTTTTGGTGTAGTTGGAGTTTGAATCCCTAAATGTTTTATCCAATTATAAGAGACTTAACATATACTTTGGATTTTTTTAAGTAAATGCGATTCTATATTATGGGATGGGTTGTCGGTCATAGACTATATGTCTATTTTATTTTATTTTTGGATTTTTTTCATTCCAACTTTATAGGGCCAATTATATTTTTTTTGTCCAAAATTTAAATCATATATATATATATATATATCTTTATAATATATATATATATATATATTTTTTTTTATAAAAAAAAAAAAAGTTAGGTGCCCCCATTGATCTAAAGTCTCTATCCCCATTTTGACACCACACTTAGCACACTGAAAATCCCTAAGCTTATTTCTCTTAAAAACAGTGATATTGGAGAAAGGAGATGAGAGAAAAATAAGGTCTTTAGCTTTTTATGTAATGTCAGATGTGGGTCCCATGAATTTTAAAATATTTACAATAATACTATTGAACATTGTTACTCAAACACTGAAAAATGCTATGGATATGATCTCAAAATACAGTGTTTAAATAACTTAAATTGAGAATTGTGACTAAAAATCCCAAACACTCTTAACTAAAATCTCTTAACAAACAATTTTTTTTTTTTTTTGGGAAAAATTTCTTGACACCCTCTAAACTTTAACATAGTGGCTATTAGAGCATCCACATCAGTGGATGTATAATCTTGTATAATAGAAAAAGCACCTCTTTTTACACATTTTATCTCAAAAATGCTCCACATCAGTTCTTCTATAAATATGTAAAAATGTGTATAATTATTCACTTGCTACAGTAACCGTGTATATTTACACAGTTACTGTGCTCATGGAAATGATTTTATTTTATTTTATTTTCTCTCTCCTCTATCAAACTACTTTGCTTCCCCAACCATTACAACAACCCAGTGTGCCAAAACAACCACCCAAAATCAACTGAAAATTAACCCAAAATCAACACAGAGATACACTTGCTCAAAAAAAAAAAAAAAAAAAAAAAAAAAAACATAGAGATACACAAACACACCCACACACAAACAAACCCAAACAGACAAACAACAAAGAGAGAACGATGCTTATTGGAACGATCGGAGCTCGTGAGTCTCACTTGATTGGAGCTTGGTTTGTGGATCGGCCAGTGAAGAAAGGATCTGGATCGGCCGGTGAAGAAAGGACCTGATGAAGAAAGGATTTGGGCCTGTGAAGAAAGGATTTAGATCGGCGGGCTGGTGAAGAAAGATCTGGATCGGCTGGTGAAGAAAAGATCTGGATCAGCTGGTGAAGAAAGGACCCGGTGAAGAGGTGATCTGGGTTGGTATTTTTTGAGAAAGAATGAGAGAAGGTAGAAAAGAGAGAAACAAAGAGAGAGAGAGAGAACTGATTTGTTTATAAAAAATGAGAGAGCGCGAATGTAGGTATAGAGTAGTTGAGAGAAATAATAAAAAAAAATAGAGAAGAATGAATATTTTATTGAAATATTTTGTAAAATAAATAAACTGATGTGGATGTTTTGTAAAAGTGATAGTGTAAAATAGAAAGAGTAGATTTTTTTTGTGTAAAATAGACAAAAAATTTAGAAAAACTGATGTGAATGCTCTTACACTCTTAAACTTTTATTGTAGCCAATTTACTCCTTCAACTTCACATATGTGCCAAATTAGTACTTCAGTTAGTTTGATGTTAATAAACTAACGGAATACTCATGTGACACGCTAGTGAGCATTAAAATATTCAATCACCTAAGACCTATGGAGAGATGAGAGAATAAACAATTTTAAAAGAGAGAACACATCCAAGTATCAACTGGAAGCCACAAATTTTTTGAATCTTAGGAGAGAGACGTTCATGGTCCTGCTAACAACAATCTCACTGTTCAATTTTGTGAGAGGGAAACCTAGATTTAAGATGTGGAGGTTAGATTTAGGTTTAAATCTGAAACGCTAAAAGCTTGAGAGTTTTGGATATGGAGGCTATGGTTTTTTGGAGAGAGAAAACGGTGAGAGAGAAGTTAGAGAAGAGACTTGTGGCAATGTAGGTCTTAAGTCAGCCATGGTGGCTGATCTGTGGGTTTAGAGAGAGAAGTTGTAAAACTGAGATGAGATGAGATGTAGAGATTGAGATGAGAGAGAAGTTGGGTTTTGGAAACCACCTTAATATTGTTGTCTGAATAATTGAGATGAGATATAGAGACTGTGGCTTCCTGTAAATGTATTTTGGGATCTTGTATATGTATTTATAATTTTTGTACAGATTACAATTTCTTTGAATATACAAATAACAATTGATTTAAATTTGAGATAGTAGATAATCATTTAGCTTAGTTTGCAATTTATTCTAATAGAGTTTGATATAATCTGCATTTTCTTCTAATAGAGTTTGATCTAAGCTGGTATGTTCTTGTACTTAATCTTTATCTGCAGTTGGGGATAAGGATGAGGCTGTCTTAATTCTGTCCATGGTTTTGTTGCTGGTATCCTTTTTTTTTTTTTAACCCCCTCCCAATTGGTCTGGAATTTGGACGTATGTTTTTTGTGTTTTTTAAAAATGAGATGCACTTTCATGATGGTTCCGTTAGTCACTTAACGGTTATGCTAACAGATGGTTCTATTTGCCACATATACAAAGCTTAAGGAGTAAATTGACTAAAACAAAAGTTTAAGGAGAGTAATGGCCACTACTTCAAAGTTTAAGGAGCAGGTATATGGTGTACCCGGCATATATGCCGGGTACATAATATAATTTTCGAAGTTTAAGAGGCCTCCAAGCATTTTTCCCCTTCTTTTTTTGGACCCACAGTTTTTTATTTATTTTTATACAATATAGAATTTCTATTTTAGCATAATCTAAGTATATATGTGTGTAAAGCTCCCTCTTAGAGACTTGAACCCTGGCCCTTACCCCCACACCCCACAGGTACTTATGCTTGTGGAGTGACCACCGCACCAAAGGTGCGCGGTAGTGACCCACAGTTTTTAGTGTTTAAACATCAAAAACTGTTTAAACAATTATACCAAACATGCCCTAAATGTTGATGGATAGAAACTGCTAAAACAACTCGTTATTTTTACAAACCAAAATTATTTACATGTGAGAAACTCATATACTAAAACAAGTATTGTTTAATCTTGTTGTTGTGGTTTTTTTTTTTTTTTTCTTCTTCTTTAAAAAAAAAAAAAAAATCTTCGAAGAAAACATTGATTCTCTTATGGAATCAACTTTGTACATCTCTTATATAAGGACTCTAAATTTGTGAAACATAGAGAGAGCAAGAGAGACTTGGAGCAAACCAAATAGAAACTGTAGCCTCTAAATGAGTATAGAAGAGTAATATTTTGCTATTGTGTATTTCAATGTGTGATCAAGATTGTGAAATCGTAGAACTAGTTATCCCAATGACTTTTCTCCTATTCAAACCTTTAAGGATGTGCCTTGGAGTCGGTTAGAGGTTCTAGTTTTTGACAAAAATAGTTCGTTTGTGGAAACGTCTAGTACGAGAATTTTAGAGTTCTAAAGTTTCTAGGGTTGAGGGTTGCAATAGTGAGTATACAATGTCATAGAGTCTAGGTAAAAAAAGTTTTGTTCTAAACTCATTCTCATAGATATGGTGGATCGTCTTAGTTGTGGTACGTTACTCATGTAGTGATTTTTCTTTTGGAGATGTTCTCCATCAAATTTTCACTCGCCTTAATTGTGGTATTTTATTGCTTCAATTACAGATTTTTTTTTTTTGGAGAATCAAGTCAATACTTTTATTAATCAATGAATACTATCATGAATAACAAGCTGTTGCACATCACTTGGGATGTCATTTGACCAAACATGGGGACAAGGTATTATTAGAATTGTGATCATATAATTGGTTTAATCAACATTAATCAATAAAACCACTACACAATCAACTATGGGCTTTAAACTAAACTTTCCAATTACCATAAACATCAATTCCCAATTGATTCTAGGGTGGGTTCAAATTTAAACCTAATTGTTATTAATGGGTAAAAAAATAATATAAGTGGTTGGTTCAAATTAGAATTAATAATAATTTTATCATCTATAATTTATTATAAAAATATTATAAACTTAACACTCCTCCTTTAAATACCAATTTATGATTATATTATATGATTTACATTTGAGTCAACTAACTTAAAGCACTTCAATCATTCCAAAAAAAAAAAAAAAAACTTCAATCACAATTAGAAAATTTTATTTTATCTAAAATTGAAAAAATTGTTAAAACTTTTTCAATTCTTAATAAAATTTTTTTTAAAAATAATATACTATCGTGTTCTTAAGACACATTATATGATGTGTTCTTGGGACACACGTTACTAAAATCTTTCGGCAGCCAGTTGTGCTAAAGTAAACCCATAAGATCGGGAAGATTGACTTTTTGCCGAAATCCGCCCCCTATATATGTCTGTCCTATTAGGGTTGACGCAGCTTCAGACACTATTAAAAGACAAACAAATTAACACGACCCCACTTAGAAAACAAAAAATAAAATAAAATACTAAAAAACAATGGTGAGGCCTCGCAGACAGAGACAGAGACAGAGACAGCCCTCTTTCTCGGAAGACAACCCTGAGTTCTTCAAAGTTTTCCTCCCAAATACTTGCTCTCATGAAATAGTACTCTCTCTCTTTCTCGATATTGTTCCCATAATGCTTACTCTATTTTACTTAAAATATTTCGTTGAAGCATCTGTTTTTATTGTTCCTATTTCATCATTGATCATTGTATCAGCCATCAATGTATGTATTTGTACAAAACAGTAGCAGGTTTTGGTGGGGTAAAATGTTATGGGAGCATTGTATGTATTTGTGCGAAGTATTAAGATCTTATGAGAGCATTGAAGTCCGTAGTCTCCCTTTCCCTCCACCCATATTTGCATATAAGCTTATTATATAACATGGTGAAAACTGTCTGAAGGAAAATTCTGAGACCCATTAGAACTTCTAAAATTCAGCAAAAAAAGAAAAAAAGAAAAAGAAAAAAAAAAGAGCTTTTGATTTTTATTAATTTTTCATACGGAAGTTTTGGTTTTGATTTTTTATTTCTCTGGCAAGTGCTACTCATCCATAATATTAGCATGTTTGTTTGGAATAGTTTTATTTTTATTTTTTTGAAAAACTTATTTGTTGAAAGTTGTCTAGTATAGTTGTACTTAGAAAAAGAAATGAGAAGATTTTAGAAAACTGTATATAAACAAATAAATCAATGAAAAAAAAATGCTATTCTAAAGGCACGTCAAGAATTTTGTGACAAAAAAAAAATATACTGAAACTCACAGTACTTTTGATATTTCTTTTTACAAGTTTTGAATTTGATCAGCCATAGATTCCATTTGGGTATAATTGATTCTTTCTAGAACGTAGACAGGTCATTGCTCTTCTCGTTTAGGCTATATTTATCCTATACACTACATGTGTTCAAGGAAAAATGTTAGGTATTACACCATGATACACCAGATAGGAATAAAATATCATTGCACTATGCAGTGTTTTGAAGACAAAACTCAATCTATTTCATATTGCAGTCTATACCTCAAGCTTTTATCAAGCACTTCAATGGAACTATACCAAAGAGGGCCATTCTTAAAGATCAGACTGGAACGTCTTGGCATGTGGGACTGGAACAAACTAACAGGCGCTTGTGTTTTAAGAATGGATGGCAATGTTTTGCAAGTGATCATTCTCTGGAATTTGGGGATTTCCTAGTTTTTAAATTCAATAGAAGTTCTTTGTTTGAAGTAAAGATATTCAGTAAAACTGGATGCAAGAAGGAAGAAGCTGCACCTATTGGTAAGCCCATTCCATTTGTGAATTTGGAGGAAGATTCTGAAACAGAGCTGACTTGTAGCAGACCCACCCGTATTGGCAAGCGAAAGCGTTCAGAAAAGAAAATTGAAGCAGGTGGTTAGTGTTATGTTAGTTAGCACATATTATTCTCAACTAATTGCCTTTCTTCCATTTTTGGTTTTGAATAATTTGAATGGGTGTTAATACATTTATAAAGTTGATTGCTTGTAGGTTCATCTGAAGCTGGTCGACATAAATTAAAAAGAACTGCTGGAACAAATCTTACAAAGACTCCACACTTTGATAGAATGTACTATGGTGAGTTTTTTTTTTTTTTTTTTAATTTTTAATTTGCAGTCTAGACTCTAGATATATTTTGGTTCTGGGCTACGTTGGGATTTTGATATATGGAGAGGAGAGTTGAGAATGCCCAAATGTGATGATAGCTTTTGAGAGTGAGGAATATGATGGACTACATAGCGGAAACAACCAGATGTGTATGGAATATTGTTTTAACTTCTGGGTATGTTTTTTTGATATTTGAAGGAGGAGTTGAGAAGGCCATTGAGATTTTGGTTGTAGATCTTTAGATTAAATATAGTGAGTGTTAGTTTTATTTGTATAATTTTATAGGAGACAAATTGGTGTAACGGTTGATAATATTTGGTTCAAAGCTAAGGTTCCTGAGGAGACGCAAAACTTGACAGCTAATGGAGGATCTAGAGCTCTTGAGACTGCTAGTGCTTTTAAATCAGGAAATCCTTTTTTCATGGTTATCATGCAACCATCATATGTTTTTGGCAGATGTAATTTGGTAAGCTTTCAGCTGAAAATATTCGAGTTTTGACCATTTGAACTCTTTTCACTTCAATTTGCATAGATTAGTTAGAGCACACCATGTTGCAGAGATGCTTCCTTTACAGATCATAATCCGTAGAATTCCCTTTACCCATCTTTGTATCATAAATTTCTTCTCTTATTCGTTTTTTATTTTATCTTTCTTGGGGAGCAGCATATACCACACACATTTGCCAAGAAATATATTAAAGAGAAGTGTCTTGATGTTTTCCTTCGGGTTCCTGAAGGGATTACTTGGCCTTTTAAGTACATTTTCAGGACAGTTGGTAGACATCTAATAGCCGAACTCACTAGTGGTTGGAGAGCATTCTCACGGGACAATAAATTGGAAGTATGTGATGTTTGCATCTTTAAGTTTATTAAAGGAATTGATGTTTCATTTATAGTTAACATCTTCCGAGTGGCTGAAGATGCAAATTGCTGCCTGTCTCCAGGTGAGAAATATTTTAAGTGATTGAAGTCAATGCCTTATAATTGGTTTGCATTTCTGCATGTATTTTATTATTTTTCCGTGGTCAGCTCATGGGAGAGCCAAAGGAGTTGAATCAAAGAGAAGCTTAAATTAAAATTGAGCTAATTTTGGGAGGAATTGTGTGAGTTTTATGGGAAGTAAAACATTGCAAGCCTTTGAGAACAGAGTTCTCATGATGCCAGAAAATAGTGTAATTACTCATTTTTGGTTTATTCAATGCAGGCAAGCCGAAACAGTTGATACGTGAAGATTGCACATCTTCACGTGCTTCTTTACCCCTTGAAGCTGCCAGGAAATTCATCTCGGAGAATCCGTTCATTAAGGTCCTTATAACCTCAGCTCGTCTGAAGTGTGCACATATGGTAGGGTCATTAACAACATTTGCGTAAAGCTATGTTTTTAAATGTACATACAGTAAATCACCCCCCTATTTGTCTCTATCAATGATTAACTTAGTATGGAAAAGAATGAAAATTAGTTTTTCCAAGGGAATATGCATGAGTAGTGACCTCAAGCTATTGTTGGTTAGATGGATTGCAAGCTTGTGAAGACCAAATCACTAGTACCTTAGGTAGAGAAAAGTTATAAAATATTCGGAGAGTACCATAAACAATAGAATGTAGCGTCATTATGAACAATAGAATCAAATCATTTGCATACCTATGACTGTCCTGCACTGCAATGAACATAAAATATAATATTGTTGCCTCAAAACTGTTTTTTTTTTATACAAATGGTGTTTCTTTACTGATTATTTTAAGTATCTTTTTTTACACAGAATGTGCCTAGTGGCTTTATCAAGAAGTATATAAGAGGAACTACACGCACTGTGATGCTCCAAGTTGCAAATCGATCGTGGCCAGTGAAGTTGCTAGTTTATCCACGGACATATTATAAGCTCTCTGCTGGTTGGTCTGCATTTATGAAGGAGAATACTCTGATAGAAGGAGATGTTTGCATCTTTGAGCTGATTAAGAGGGATGCCGTAGTGTTCAAAGTCAACATTTTTAGAGGTCTCAATTAAGAGATTGTTAACATTGCATTTTAATGCATCAATTAGGGAGCTTGTTTATTTTGTTACTAATATGTTTAGGCTTTTTTTTCTCTTTCAAATGTCAAATTGCAATCTTCGCGAAGGGAATCACTGCACGGATTTTTTGCTCAGGGAAGGAAACACTTCTAGAGATCCTTTTGGATTTCATTCTTATCCTCCTTCCTGCATTTTGTATCAGCTTTTAGCCGCTTGGGGTATTGTTTATCCTACAATTTGTAATCGTTAGTTTCTTTAATAAAGCTCATCTTCAAAACCCGGAAAAAAAAAAAAAAAAAAAAAATCAAATTGTGTTCGCTCCAGCTATCACAGACAGGTAATGGGCTAAAATCCTGCATTGTTAACCGATTAGCCCACAGTAATACGGATCCGGCCAGTCTATGACCCAACCAAAAAGCCCATAACAAATGCCTCACACATCTCTCCCTCTTTTAAGGTTCTCTCTATTATTACACTCATCTCTCCCTTCTAGTTAGGAATAAGACACAAACCTCCCTTAAAATCCGAAATATTTACACTTAAAGTAAATTAGGAAATTGGTTCTCTCTCTAAGATATTCAGAGATTGTTTGGCACCACCTTTTTCATCACTCAATTTCCGTCATTCAATTTTTATCACTCATCACTTATCACTCATAACTCATCGTTTATCACTCATCACTCTAAAATATTATGTTTGTTTGGCACCATCACTCATTTTCCATCACTCAATATTTTTCACACTAATTGTGGGCCCCATTTTTGTCACCCACTATAGCTTTTTTTTTTTTTTTTTTTAGAGTACCCACAAACCCGAACCCAGAAGAAAGGGAAAAAAAGAAAGTTCAGATCACCCGAACCCAGTGAAAGAAGAAAGGAAAAAAAAAGAAAAAAAAGAAAAAAAGAAAAAAGGAAAGTTCAGATCATCTGAACCTAGTGAAAAAAAAAAAAAGAAAAAAAAAAGAGAGGGAAGAACACTAGGAGACCAAACCCAGGTGAAGAAAGGGAAAAAAAAAAAAAAAAGGAAGAACAGGGGAGACGTGAACCTAGGTGAAGAAGGAAAAAAGAAAAGAAAAAAGAAAAGGGAAGAACAGGGAAGACGTGAACCTAGGTGAAGAAAAAAAAAAAGGAAGAATAGGGGAGACGGTGAACCCAGGTGAAGAAAGGAAGAAAAAAGATAAAGAAAAAAAGAAGACAAAAGCTGCGGCTGAGTTATGATTAGTGGGTCCCTCATGTGTGTTTAATTACAAAAATGCCATTAAGTTATGAGTTATGGAAACTGAAAATAGCCAAAATGTTCAGTTTTCATAACTCATAACTCACAAATCAGAGAATTGAGTGTTGGAAACAGAGTTATGAAAACAAAGAAATTGTGCAGCCAAACAAGTATTTTGCTATGGGTCCCACCATTTTTGAGAATTAAGTTATGGAAACAGAGAATTGAGTTATGGAAACAGGTGAACCAAACAGCCTCTCAGTTTTTCTCATCATAGACTGAATTTGACTGAACTGAGAGCAAAATGGTGAAGAGAGAAAAACTAATCCTACAAAGAATTATTATTATTTACTGGATCTCAAGAGAATTGCATCAATGGATCCAGGTAAGTCTTATGACTATTTTATTGTGTTTTATATAAGTGTGAAGTACATGATAGTTCTAGATCCTGAAGTTAAAGTAGCCTCCCTGGATGACAATTTTTTTTTTTTTTTTAAATTTTAAAAAAATTTCTTGAATTTGTTATTTTACTCTCTACTTAAATTGTTGTCCACACATTGAAATTCCTTTTTTTTTTTTTTTTAATAACCTTTGTTTTTGAGATTTTTAAACATATTTTGTCATTCAAGAAAGGTTAATGTAAATATTATGCATTCTAAAGGAGGTGAGTGTTTATTCTAAACTAGAGGGGAGGTGAGTATAATAATAGAAAACCACAAGGGGACCTTTGCCGCATATATTTAACATATGTCGAATTATTATAAAATTTTTTAGGAGGAATTGCGTATGGAGAGAAACTGTACGGACATGTCATCAAGATCGCTTTCAAGGGAAGAAGAGGCTGAGCTCGCCAGGAGCAACAAGAAAGTGAAAGATGCTCACCATGCAAGCTTCAACAAAAGGGAGTCATCTGGGTTTGGGGATAAAATTTTCACGGCGAAGATCTCTTTTAAGGACAAATTGGTGGGAGAGATTCCAATTGCCTATTCTAGAGTATTCCACTTTTCCAACTAGATGGATGTAGAGTCGGATTCTGATGATGAGGTGACAGAGTTGAGGGAGGGTCTGGCAGTAGTTAAACTATCCAGACAGGATAAGCAGCATATTAGAGCTCCATGGGCCAAAGCTCTTATAGTGAAACTCTATGGATGGTCAGTCAGTTTCAGCTTCCTTCAGGCACGACTCCAGTCTCTGTGGAGACCAGCAGGTTTGATTGATTGTGTCGACCTAGGGAAGGAATTATTTCTAGTTCGGTTTTCTGTGGAAGAGGACCATTCATTAGTGCTAAAAAAGGCACCCTAGTTCATAGGAGAAAATTTCTTGTCTATCAGGCCTTCGAAACCAAACTTTAAGCCATCATTTGCAAATGTGAACTCCATTGCAATCTGGGTTGGATTGAATGAGTTGCCAATTGAATACTATGAGGCCCAAACTCTGAAGCAAATCGTTTCAGCCATTAGCTTTGTTCTCAAAGTAGACACCTACACAGCGGTGGAAGCACGGGGGAGATAGGTGAGGTTTTGCATTCAAATTGATGTTAACAAACCTCTTATTACATTAGTGCTTATCGGAGACTTTGAGGAAATTGTTACATACGAAGGTATTCAACGGCTATGCTTCTCATGTGGACGTGTTGGCCATCGTAAGGAATCTTGCCCATACATAATCCGGTCATCTCAGTCTTCGGAGAGAGAGGGCCCAGCTAATCAAAAGGACATGGTGGACGAGTCATGCGTGATGCATGACACTAGCAAGTCAGGTGTACTAAGGGTGGGCTCTATACCATGCCAGGAGGATGCATACAACCCTTGGCTGGTAATGGCACGTAGGAAGAATGGAAACAGAGTCGTAAAAAGTCCCGACCCCACTAGGAACTCTGTCGTATCCACTCAACCAATGGAGTATCGAGTTCGTGGCCAAACATCTGTTACTCTGAGCCATCATAAGAACCAATATGCCTCCAATTTAGACCCTACCTGCTCAAGCAAAAGGAAATCTCCCCTACCTCAGGATGGTTCGGGCCTTTTAGGAAAAGGTGGGCCTATTCGTTTGAACGATAGACAGGTCAAAAAAGGCCCATATAATGAATCCCCTTCAACAGGTTGGGCTAACTCGCCTATCCATAGCCCAACTACCTTTGTACCGGGCCCATGCCCTTTAGTAAAAGGTAATAAAGGAATTGCCCGTTCTAGGGATTCCTCTTTATCTTCTTGCAATGCCGCCTACCTGGTCTCTAGTCCCACTCTAGTAAAGCTTGCATTGTTTCCTTCCAATGGCCAATTCTTGTTCTTAAGCCCAGGCCACTCCTTAGTGGGCGATCAATCTAGAAGGGGAGAGCGTGGTAATTCCACAAGTAGTGATAGAAGAGATCAATTCGAACCCAACTCATGTCATGGGGTGGTTCAATCCATGACTACAGGAAGCCTGGAAATTCATCTTCCCATTGACGGAGACAAGTGCAAGGATGGGTTACTTGCCTCTATCGGACCTGTTGTGGGGGAAAATGCCAAACCCATGGTGGTCATTCCTCACCAACGAACCAACTCTGACGGCGGAAAGGTGAATAGTGTGGAGGATCATTCCTCAGATTTCATTGACCCCAATGCTCTGCGATGAGGACCTGAGGGAATCGCTTTCGAAGCAAAGAATGTTGGAGTTGTTACCAATCTCAACAGGTTTCATGGGGAATTGGGACACAATGAAGATCATTTAGGTATTTCATCACTTTCTTGATTGAGTGATTTCCTCTTCTTGTTAGGAGGTACGGTATTCCTTTTCTGCTCCTTGAGCGCATTCTGATTTTGCCCATCCTTGGAAGTTCGCTTGCCATTGAAATCTTGGGAGTCCAATACAGATAGAGAAATTTAGGCCAGAAAGGCAAAAAGTATAGGGATCATCAGTATAAGTAAAACGGAAAAAACAATTATACTCTACAAATTGAACCTTAAAAATCTAACTGATTTTCAGAAATTTGCTCCTTTTCATGGACACCTAACAAATCCATCCTATTGCTTTTCCTTTTCACCACATTAATTATGAGATTATCTTCATCCATTTCATAGTCTGCTTCGTTCTTATCAAATTGCAAGCCAGAAATCAATTTGGTAGAATTATCTCTATGGTACAGTTAGATATGTTGGAAACTAGTTGGAAAATATTGGTTAGAGTGTGAAGAAATCCTATTATGGTGTTGTCTAAAATGTACTTCTTTTTGTAGATCTCTTAATGCATGGAAGCTCAAATTTTGGCTTTGGAAGGCAATGTTGCTACTATTAGTACCAATTCAAGTGGGGTTTTGTTCAAGATGTACTTCTTCTAATGGATATCATAAAGCATAGATGCTCAAATGCTGGCTTTGGAAATTGGAATGCAATGCAGCCAAAGCTGCTATTTGCAATCATTTGATGTATTTCTTTATTTTGGGTGTTGATGTATATTTTGATCACCTATTGTGTTGTATACTTACCGTTTCTTTGTAACAAGAGTCCATATTAGTCATAGAATTAGTCTATTAGATTTTTTGTTAATTAGTTGTTATAATATTAAGTGGATATTGTAAAACCAGTTGTGGTTAATAAAGTTCTAGAAGATTGTTTTTGTTTTTGTTTTTTTCTTTTGTCCTTTGTTGTGATATGATATATATCATTTCTATGATAACTAATTACCACAACTATTGTCAAAGATGGGCAATAATAGCCATGATGCTTTTGTTTGGTTTCAAAATCTACCGCCTATGGTGGATCATCTTTGCACCTCAATAAAGAGAGATTATCTTGTAACAAACTTATTGCTTCTTAATATTAGCCAACTTATGTTAGCAAAGGAGAAAGAAGTTATGTACATACAAACAGATGATAAAAATTGATTTGCATTTAAAAAGAACTTTTACATTAATATTCTAGAGTTAGAGAAGGTTCCTATCTTATTACAAAAGGTTGCCCAGTGGGCTACATTATGAGACAAAAATATTAACTGTCAAGTTTCCATGTTTAAACTAATCTTATGACCCTATATATCATAAACAAACTAATTGCCCCTGCCATCTTCGTGTAATTTTGGATTTCCAACCTTTGTCGCATCATTGGTACCAAACTTCCCAATAGAATTGCTTGGATGCTCATTTGACAAATCATAACATGCCTTCTGGAGTGGAGAATCATCCTAAAAAACAAAATGAAAACATTTAGTTTAATAAAATTACATATATGAGAAGCAATTGAATAAAGAAAAAAAAATTGCCTAATCTATTTAAATTCAACTGCATATTAAAAGGATATTATTCTTAGTAATACCATGCTTTACAACATGATAAGTTACAATTCAAATTGAGTCTCATGAGTTCTTTAAATGTAAAGAGAACACTACAATATTTAGAAACAATTAACCCTATACTAAAAAAAAAAAAAAATTAGAAACACATAAGAATAACAAAGTATATAAGTACATGCCTGAGATGTGTTTTCATGGTAACTAAATGGTTGCATTCCAACCACTTGTCTTATCATACTTGACTGAAATGGCGAGTTTCCTCCTTGTAGCATATTTGGCAGCCCATAATATGGACTCATCCCGATGATATTAGGAGGGCAATTAATGTTTGGCCATATGATGGATTCTTCATAACTCTCTTTACCAATCTGTTGTGATTGTTGCAATTCCAACTCCTACATTATGTACAATATAAAATTCAATATACTTAAACAATTAAACCAAATCTTAATTTCCTTGTGATATGAAATAAAAATTCTAACATTTAAGTTAAAACTCTTTTGTACTCCAAGCACCCTCAATCCCATAATAGGGGTTGTACAAGACACATTCTCAACCTTAGTAGCTATCTACAAAATGTAAACAGTAATAGTTAGTAAATACTATAAACAATTATTAATTTAAAACCAACAAGAAATATACTA
This sequence comes from Quercus gilva, assembly GCA_023621385.1. NCBI lineage: Eukaryota > Viridiplantae > Streptophyta > Magnoliopsida > Fagales > Fagaceae > Quercus > Quercus gilva. The sequence goes on along the minus strand of CM042478.1, from coordinate 9,616,004 downwards.
AAACCTTATTTTTCTTGAATTCATTTCTCTCACTTACTTCGGTTTTCTTTTTCTTTTTCCTTTCCTCCTTTTTTCTAACAACTTTTTCAACTATTGACTGCTTCCTTTTAGATGACGATCGTCCCTTTGTCTAACCACTACTGGATCAAGTATGTTTTTAGTCTCTTTAGAAATTGTAAGATCATCTCCACATGAGGTTAAATCTGTAGGAATACCTATAGAAATTTTATTTTGATTAAGTAAATAAATTTATTAATAGAAAAGTGCAATCCTAATACATAAGTAGGCACAAAAGTGATGCAAAATAAAATGATACGACGAAAAAAAAAAAATCAACTAACAATTAATACCTGCAGAAATGGGTTCATTACTTCCACAAACAAGTTTTTCTTGTTTGAACTCTCCTTTTAATTCAAGGATTCGTGCCACCACCTTTTCACACTTATCTTCAGAATCTATTGCCAAGTCTGCAACCTCATTGAAGACTTTGTACATTTTATCAAAGCGTTGTGTTTCAGGTTTGACAAGCCGGTTGTCATAGTTGATGTGAACTTTGGTGTGGCTCCTCTTAATATTTTTGCACCATCTTTTCAATATGTACTTGTTTGGTACTTGATCAATCTTCATGTGAAAGAGCACCATAATTTGATGCCTACACAATATTCCCCTAAATTAAAAAACCGGCAATTACAATTTACTTCATTGGTTTCCTTGTTAAAATAAACAAGGAAGGTTGTATGTTGAGAATTTTCTCCAAATGCTCCATCTTCACGTATTTCATATTCTGAAATGACACCATCTTCCTTACATGAAGAAAAATTACAGCAAACCTTCCCGAGCAACTCTTTTCAAAACTCTTTGTATTTTGCTGTTGTGTAAACACTTTGAAATTGTTTCTCCATAGCATAATGAGTAAAACATGGTATGGATGATTGAAATGAATTGAAATCTTCAGTATTTTCATTTACCACATTTTTTGCCAAAGCCTTATCATATTGTTCTACAAATTCTTTCAAGGTTGTTTGACGATGTACATACCCATCAAAGAATGCATTTACGCTTTCACTCCGTTGTGTTGTTGACATTCCTGCCCAGAATGTATCCTTCACAAAGGCAGGCACCCAATAATACCTTTCATTATACAACTCAAGTAACCATTCATGGCTTTCAAGATGATATTTTTCAATGAACCTACCCTACCTTTCTTCAAATTCTTCTTTTGTTAAGGATCATAAACAACATTTTTCAAACAAAATTTGATTGATTTATATTCTTTGTATCCTTTAAATTTTTCAGGCATCTTTTTCAATATATGCCACAAGCACCATCGGTGTTGTGATTTTGGAAAAACAATCTGTATTGCTTTTTTCATGGCCTTGTCTTGATCTGTAATTATTGCACTAGGAGGAACTCCAGACATACATGTAAGCCAAGACTCAAATAGCCATCTAAATGTATCTGTATCTTCACCTGAAATCAATCCACATCCTAGCACATATCGATTGTCCATGATGGTTTACCCCAACAAAAGGAGCAAATGGCATGTTGTATTTGTTAACCAAGTACGTCGTGTCAAATGTAACCACATCACCAAACTCTTTAAATGCTTCCCTACTTCTTGTGTCTGCCCAAAATACATTCTTTAATCGACCATCTTCAGTAAAATCCATCAGGTAAAAGACATTAGAATTGTCGGCTTGCATTTTTAAAAAGTACTTATTCATTGCTATAGCATCTCCTTCCCTAAGCTCTAAACGCTTGACTTTATCCATGTGGTTTCTACAATCTTTCTCTAGAAATGGCAAATTTTCATGCCCTCCTGCCTCAACCACCAATGAATTGAAACTCTTGTTCATTTTAATACCAGCTTTAGCATTCAACTCAAGTTGTCTTTTCACATGTGGTTTTAATACTCTGTTGCATTTATAAAATCGGGTTTTGCTTGGACTTAATCCATGGTTATGGTCAAGTTCCATGGATTTCAATATCCACCCATCTAAGCGTCGAATCATATTAAAATGAGCTTTGCAACCTGTTTTCGATTGTGGCTGTGCTTTAAGTGAGTTGCTAGCTTTAATCTGTTGCTTTCCAGCATGATTACAAGCTATAGTCAAAGACTCCACCTCCCCATCATTTCCCTTTCTAGATGTTCTTTTAACCACTGCAAAACCCTTTTTATTACCATACCATGTAAAATATTCCATGATATTATCAATGGAACCAAACAACATTCCTACACAAGGATCCTCCACTTTATCTTCTACCTTTCTTGTTTCCTCTTTTTCATTCTCAACATTATCTTTATTCAACTCATTATTTTTCAGATCCACTATATCCTTCATTTTATTATCACTATTGTGCTCATTCAACTCTACAAGCCTAGAAGCACTTGTTATTTCTTCTTCCATGTGTCTGCAATATACATTATATAATGCACAGTATTTTAAAACAAAGTATGAAAATGGAATTAAATTTTTTTTTTTTAAAAAAACTACTACTAGTCTCTACCTGTAATAAGCGTAAAGCACAGTACTAACTCACAGCAGAATCTTCAAGTTTAGTAATTACCTGAAACATTCAAGATGAAATAAGTCAATAGATTACCAGCCATGTCCAAACCTAGAAGCAGTAGTAGTAACAAACTAATTAGGATTGCACTTTTCTATTAACGAACCCATTTGTGTAGGTATTAATTGTTAGTTGATTTTTTTTTCGTCGTATCATTTTATTTTGCATCATTTTTGTGCCTACTTATGTATTAGGATTGCACTTTTCTATTAATAAATTTATTTACTTAATCAAAATAAAATTTCTATAGGTATTCCTACAGATTCAACCTCATGTGGAGATGATCTTGTAATTTCTAAAGAGACTAAAAACATACTTGATCCAATAGTGGTTAGACAAAAGGGATGACCGCCATCTAAAAGGAAGCAGTCAATAATTGAAAAAGTTGTTAGAAAAAAGGAGGAAAGGAAAAAGAAAAAGAAAACCAAAGTAAGTGAGAGAAATGAATTCAAGAAAAATAAGGTTTTGAACGGTTTTAGACCCCTTAAAAACAACTAGATTGGTTAGTCTAGAATAATTAGCCAAGTTGTTACTTAGTCAAATTATGCAATACTAGGTTAAAACAATCAAATAATCATATCAAAAGAATAAAGCAGCGGAATAATAAATAATACAAGATATGATGACCCAGGAAACCACACGGTAAAAACCTGGGAAGGATTTGACCTATCTATCCTCAAGGTAAAAAGCAAATCCACTAGAAAGAATCGAAGTTCATACAAAAGGACTTACAAGCTCCCTGCTTGACTTCCTAATGCTACCCACCAGTAGAACTTACTGACACGACCACGTGCAAGCTCCGAATCCACGGACTCCTTCTTTCTTAGATTCTCCAATAAGATACAAGCTCCCCACTTGTTTTTCTTTAAGCTCCAATGGCTGCAACCTTGTTGATCATCAAAATGTAGATAATATCTCTACCTTGAAAACCCTAATCTTTGTGTAAAGGAAAGCTCCTCTAGATCTCACAAGAGATTTACACAAAATAGCAATGTATGAGCAACAATACAACTTGAGCAACTCTCAAAACGTGGCTAGGGTTTTGCCTTATATACCTAGTGTAAAAACATAAAACCCTAAACGTTTAATGAGTTAGGGCTGAGTTGGAAATTCTGCAGAAAACGCATCTAGTCCGATTTTCGATCGATCGAATCTATTCTTCGATTGATCGAGCCAGACCGAAATGCCCCAATGCATCTACAGTCACTCGATTCCAACTTTACAATATTTTATCAACTTTGAGCAAGCCTAGACAAGACTAAGTACATTGTTTTGATCATGGTTTGCCAACATTACAAATTAGAGTTCTAAATACATAAATTCCTAAACCTTTAGAACCTAACAGGTTTTAGTATATTTCTTGTTGATTTTAAATTAATAATTGTTTATAGTATTTACTAACTATTATTGTTTACATTTTGTAGATAGCTACTAAGGTTGAGAATGTGTCTTGTACAACCCCTATTATGGGATTGAGGGTGCTTGGAATACAAAAGAGTTTTAACTTAAATGTTAGAATCTTTATTTCGTATCACAAGGAAATTAAGATTTGGTTTAATCGTTTAAGTATATTGAATTTTATATTGTACATAATGTAGGAGTTGGAACTGCAACAGTCACAATAGATTGGTAAAGAGAGTTATGAAGAATCCATCATATGGCCAAACATTAATTGCCTTCCTAATATCATCGGGATGAGTCCATATTATGGGCTGCCAAATATGCTACAAGGAGGAAACTCGCCATTTCAGTCAAGTATGATAAGACAAGTGGTTGGAATGCAACCATTTAGTTACCATGAAAACACATCTCAGGCATGTACTTATTTACTTTGTTATTCTTATCTGTTTTTGATTTTTTTTTTTTTTTAGTATAGGGTTAATTGTTTCTAAATATTGTAGTGTTCTCTTTACATTTAAAGAACTCATGAGACTCAATTTGAATTGTAACTTATCATGTTGTAAAGCATGGTATTACTAAGAATAATATCCTTTTAATATGCAGTTGAATTTAAATAGATTAGGCAATTTTTTTTTCTTTATTCAATTGCTTCTCATATATGTAATTTTATTAAACTAAATGTTTTCATTTTGTTTTTTAGGATGATTCTCCACTCCAGAAGGCATGTTATGATTTGTCAAATGAGCATCCAAGCAATTCTATTGGGAAGTTTGGTACCAATGATGCGACAAAGGTTGGAAATCCAAAATTACACGAAGATGGCAGGGGCAATTAGTTTGTTTATGATATATAGGGTCATAAGATTAGTTTAAACATGGAAACTTGACAGTTAATATTTTTGTCTCATAATGTAGCCCATTGGGCAACCTTTTGTAATAAGGTAGGAACCTTCTCTAACTCTAGAATATTAATGTAAAAGTTCTTTTTAAATGCAAATCAATTTTTATCATCTGTTTATATGTACATAATTTCTTTCTCCTTTGCTAACATAAGTTGGCTAATATTAAGAAGCAATAAGTCTGTTACAAGATAATCTCTCTTTATTGAGGTGCAAAGATGATCCACCATAGGTGGTAGATTTTGAAACCAAACAAAAGCATCATGGCTATTATTGCCCATCTTTGACAATAGTTGTGGTAGTTAGTTATCATAGAAATGATATATATCATATCACAACAAAGGACAAAAGAAAAAAACAAAAACAAAAACAATCTTCTAGAACTTTATTAACCACAACTGGTTTTACAATATCCACTTAACATTATAACAACTAATTAACAAAAAAAAAAATCTAATAGACTAATTCTATGACTAATATGGACTCTTGTTACAAAGAAACGGTAAGTATACAACACAATAGGTGATCAAAATATACATCAACACCCAAAATAAAGAAATACATCAAATGATTGCAAATAGCAGCTTTGGCTGCATTGCATTCCAATTTCCAAAGCCAGCACTTGAGCATCTATGCTTTATGATATCCACTAGAAGAAGTACATCTTGAACAAAACTCCACTTGAATTGGTACTAATAGTAGCAACATTGCCTTCCAAAGCCAAAATTTGAGCTTCCATGCATTAAGAGATCTACAAAAAGAAGTACATTTTAGACAACACCATAATAGGATTTCTTCACACTCTAACCAATATTTTCCAACTAGTTTCCAACATATCTAACTGTACCATAGAGATAATTCTGCCAAATTGATTTCTGGCTTGCAATTTGATAAGAATGAAGCAGACTATGAAACAGATGAAGATAATCTCATAATTAATGTGGTGAAAAGGAAAAACAATAGGATGGATTTGTTAGGTGTCCAGGAAAAGGAGCAAATTTCTGAAAATCAGGTAGATTTTTAAGGTTCAATTTGTAGAGTATAATTGTTTTTTCCGTTTTACTTATACTGATGATCCTTATACTTTCTGCCTTTTTGGCCTAAATTTCTCTATCTGTATTGGACTCCCAGGACTTCAATGGCAAGCGAACTTCCAAGGATGGGCAAAATCAGAATACGCTCAAGGAGAAGAAAAGGAATACCGTACCTCCTAATAAGAAGAGGAAATCACTCAATCAATAAAGTGATGAAAATGGATCTCTCTCTGCTATCACTAGAGGCAAGGGGAAGTTAAAAACCCATTCAAGTGCCTGACTCCACTGTTAGCAAAAATGACAACTTAGTAAGGCATGGAGATCACTTGGAAAGTCATCCAAGTGAAACAATTGAAGAGGTCACAGAAACTCAGCCTGCCAAACCTAGTGCAGCTTCAAGTAATTCTGGCTGAGGTGTTGCTTGGCTCCAGAAATCCTCTTGGACACAATTGATTAGTGAGAATAACAATAGTTCATTTAGCCTTGAACAACTTTTTCCTGTCCCAAACCTAGTAACGAGTGTGGTTTTAAGGTTAGGTTTGATTCGTCTAATATTATATCCCTACTATCGACAAAGATTATAAAAAACACTATTGGAAAACAACAAATTTATATGAATATTACGAACTGAACTGAAACAATTCAAGGCTTCCTCAAGATTCCTTTCAGGCATTGTATAAAATACTTTGCGAGCATCATTTATACCTCAATATGTTCTTAAAAAAAAAAAAAAAAAAAACAGAATAGAGAAGTCCAATTATTATTATTTTTTGTTGTGAATGTAAAGAAGTCCAGCTTTTTTTCAATGAGAATGAAATGTTACAGAGCAAGAAACAACAAAATTACAATCACAACTCAGTCATTCCAATAAGAAACAAAATCTGAGAAAGGTAGAGATATGTGGGTCTCACTCTCACCGTTTTGAGGAAGAAAGAGAAGCGACGATGTGCGACGGCAGGGAGAAGAAGTGAGCGTGTCTGCCTCTGCCTCTGCCCTCTGCCCCTTGCCTCCATCTCTGCCTCCACCTCCGCCTCTGGTGTGTGAGAGCAAGGTTCTTCTTTCTACAAAACCCAGGTCCTCTGCCCTCTGCCTCCGTCTCCGCCTCCACCTCTGCCTTCGGTGTGTGAGTTCCTTCTACAAAACCCCTAAATATGCTATGTTTTGAATTTCATCAGATTGTTTGTTTTGTTTTCTTAATCATTTTATTTATTTTTCTTTTCCTACTCAGATTATTTAAGTTTTCCTAGTCAGATTATTTAAATTGTGTTTTGTGACTTGGCAATGACAAGTAAGCAATGTTGTAAAAATGTTGTAGAATTGTTGTAGTGTAGCATTTCTCATGACGTTAATGGTCTAATGTTTCTTAAAAAAAAAAAAAAACTTAATGGTCTAATGGCACGTACTTGGGTTTATTTATAGGCATTTATTATGACTGTATTTTAGTGTGAAACTATTAAATATATAATTATGGTAATTTACCAATAGGTATTTATTATGATTGTTTTTGTACACGGAAATATATATTCCATCACTTAAAAGAAAATATGATGCGTTAAGATTTTAATTGAGGGTTTAAAGGAAGAGAGAGTAATACTACAGATACAAACTATTCTACAAACATTTTACAAACTGTTGATGTGTCATATTCTATCTTAGCTTTTTAAAAACTAAAATACCATGTCAGAAATTAACAAAGTAAATTAAAAAAACAAAAAAGAAACCCAAATCATGTTTGCAACAAAACCTTCTCCTTCTCCCTCTCTGCGCCTCCCTCTTTGCCTTAGCAGTACTGTACGGCTCTGCATCTCCTCTGCCTCTTTGGTCTCACATTCAACCTAAAGAAATCTGTTTCCTCTTACCGACTAACACCGCCGCCACTCCTCTCGCCGGAATCGTTGCGAAACCCGCCAGAACCATGGCTGAGAACGGTGTTGCAATCAAAACTGATGAGAATGATGCTCCCACTTCGGTATCTGATGCTTCTAATTCTTCTACTTATGGTAATTCCTCAACTACTTTAGATAAGAAAGGCATGCAATGCTTTAGATAAGAAAACCGTTCGCAGTCAAACAGGCCAACATTCTGCTATTCGAAACGTATTCACTCTATAGAAACAAAGGAAATTATATATATGATATGATTACAATGGAAAGATGCTGTTGGAAAATCCTGAGAAGGCATTATTTGTTGTCCCATTATTTGAACTAGGGACTTACTGATGTTGATGGCTCTTATTTTTTAGAGCCTCTTATTTGTTCTATGATCAACAATTGCTTGTTCATGAATTGTAGTTGTTATTTGGACAATGATTAAAGACTTCACTATACAATTCTTTATTTCCTTCCTTGCATTTTACTGACCAGCTTAGTGTTTATGGAACACAACAACATCATATAATCAACCTAAATCATTTGGACCTACTACAAGTATTGTTACCACATTATATATTTAACTATGTCAATTATAAGCACGTTGATTTCTAAATAATTTAATACATTTTCTTTTGTTCTTTTTGTAAGCTCAACAGCATGGGCATCAGTTTAAGGATCAAGATGCTAGCAAATTCAGTTAAAATTAAGTTCGACTTGATCAAGATGACAAACTTTTTGTTTTTCCTTTTTGTGTTGAACACAACATAGTTCTTCATTTGTAATGGATATTATGGTATTATTTGCCTAGGGAAAAGCTTATATTTTTTTAAGCACATATGGAGACTTACAACAAAGCTTTTTTCTTAATTCAACATTATTTGAGCTTTACATCTATGGATATCTTTGCTCTTTATTTATGTTATTAAGAGATGGACATGTTTGATCCTCATTATGTTCAAGTTCATTACATAACCTACTTCAACACGAACTAGATACAAATACAACAATAGAATACAAAGAGGCATACACTGTAATACAACAAAGCCTCTACTTGAATAGAGGATAACTCATTATCAGATTCTAAAAACAACTAAACCATAAAGCTAAAAATAAGTAGACCAGGAAAAACATTGATAATAAACAATTGGGCAATAGCGAATTTTATCAAGTTACTCCATTCCTCTTCTTTTTCTATATATATATATATATATATATCTTTACAATATTAACGGGCATACCCCTTGCCAAGTTAAACCAATGCAATTCTTAGAAAGCATCCACTAATCCATATACATCTTCTAAAATTCTGCTATCCATAAGACTGACAGTTGTCCAAAATAAACAATAGCTTGACATCTTACAATACAAAATTAATCATCTAGTGTACATAATTTTTTTGGAGTACTCTTGATTAGAGAGCTGATGAGGCAGCACCAAAGTAAATGAAAGTTAAATGTTGAGCCCAACATGGCTCCTTTCCAATTCCATATCCATATGATGAATATGTTGAAGTTCAAAACCATTAAACTGTTTTGCCTCCCTTGTCATTGTTTTAGTTGCTGCTGAAATTGTAGAGTAGAAGTTGATTGAACAAGTTCAAAGAATAACACAAACACAGCCTTTATTGTCATCACTGTCATTATTAGTATCTTCTATTTCACTGTTAGGGGGGGAAAAAAGAATGAAATGTAAGCAAATCACAAACACAACTGCATAATGAGCATAAAATGAATATGTTTGCCTCAATTAGGAATAGATAGTGTGCAATGTGCTATTGAAAGTCCATCTAATTGCATTAATTTAAAATATATGCATATTCTTTTAAACTAAACACAGACACATATAAGTAAGCACACGTTGACTGGTTGAAGACAATGGTGATTGAAGATAAATTTTAAAATCCATATACATCTTGTATGTCCATGATCACTAACTTGACTATCAAAATAGCTGTTTCTTAATGATGCATCAGCATGCTTATAAACAATACAAATGAAGCAGGAGCTAGTAATTTTAACAAAAACAGTAAAATGCAAGGAAATAAAGAATTGTATAGTGAAGTCTTTAATCATTGTCCAAATAACAACTACAATTCATGTACACGCAACTGTTGATCATAGAACAAATAAGAGGCTCTCAAAAATAAGAGCCATCAACATCAGTAAGTCCCTAGTTCAAATAATGGGACAACAAATAATGCCTTCTCCGGATTTTCCAACAGCATCTTTCCATTGTAATCATATCATATATATAATTTCCTTTGTTTCTATAGAGTGAATACGTTTCGAATAGCAGAATGTTGGCCTGTTTGACTGCGAATGGTTTTTTTTATCTAAAGCATTGCATGTCTTTCTTATCTAAAGTAGTTGAGGAATTACCATAAGTAGAAGAATTAGAAGCATCAGATACCGAAGTGGGAGCATCATTCTCATCAGTTTTGATTGCAACACCGTTCTCAGCCATGGTTCCGGCGGGTTCTACAACGATTCCAGTGAGGGTGTGGCGGCGGCATTAGTTGGCACGAGGAAGCAGATTTCTTTAGGTTGAATGTGAGACCGAAGAGGCAGAGGAGATGCAGAGCCGTACAGTACTGCTGAGGCAGAGAGGGAGGCGCAGAGAGGGAGAGGGAGAGGGTTTTGTTGCAAACGTGATTTGGGTTTTTTTTTTGTTTTTTTTTTTTTTAATTTACTTTGTTAATTTCTGACGTGGTATTTTAGTTTTTAAAAAGCTGAGGTGGAATATGACACATCAGCAATTTGTAAAATATTTATAAAATAGTTTGTATCTGTAGTATTACTTAGATTATATATGAAATTTGATAATTATGGTAGTTATTAATAAGCCTTTATTATGATTATGTTTTTATATAGAGCTATTAAATATATATATTTATATATATTTATTTATTAATTATTTAATAGAACTATTAAATAATCAATATGGTCATTATTGATTATTAATTAATATTTATTATGATTATGCTTTATATAGAACTATCTATATCATTTAAAGAAATATAATGTGACAATTTTCTAATTGAATTTGAAACACTCTATCAGCTCTTTAACTAATAAAGTCTCTAATGGTAAATAGACTGGTGTCTTGGTTTGATAAGCAGAGATCATAGATAGAAACTTAAAAATAAAAAAAAAATAAAAAAAATAAAAAAAATAAAAAAAAACTCCTTTGCTGATCTTGTAGTCCTGATTAGTAATAGAGGATCCATGTTTGAACTGTTTGTTGTGACAGTTTAGTCCTTGTGGAACCGCAAAAACAAGTGCGGGTTTGATTCTATTGAACGAAGCTTGGTTTCCCTTGGACAAGTTATCTGATTCTACAAAAAGCAACAAAGCAGGTATTGGTTTTGTGGTCTGCGATTCTCAATGAGAAGTTTTAGTGGTTTTGTCCAAAAAAAAAAAAAAGCCCCTACATCCCCACCTACTTTTGTGGTAACTTTGGAGGTCTTAGCCGCAAGAAGGGCAGTCCTGTTAGTCCAAGAGATTTGCATCAACCATTCCATCTTTGAAGGTGATTCGGAGCTTGCTATTAACTTTCTTCAATGTGGTAATATGCAATCTTCCTCTTTTCGACATTTTAATCAATGACACTTTCTGTTTTGCTAGTTCACTTCAGATCTACCCTCTCTTTCTCTAACATATAGAAAATGTATAACATGCCTTAGATAGGAGAGCAAGGTTATTTTCCATTTATTTGTCTGGACAGAATTTGTTCCTCTCATATTTTATAATCTTTTTGTAGGAGAAAATGGGCTTTTGTCCTTTTTTCTTTTCTTTTTTTTTTTTTTTTTTTTTTTATATATAAAAAAAATCTAGCAATATGTCCATGTTTTGAAACTATTTAGGTTTGTATCCTTGTTTTGAAACTCGGTTTTCTCAAAATCGAGTTTCAATTCGATTTGTAGAAAATCGAGTATAGGTGATCAAACTTAAAAAAAAAAAAAAAAAAAAAAAAAAAAATTATGGAACACAAGTTCCATTAAAGGAACTCGATTTCATGTAACTCAAGGAACTTGAGTTCATGGAGCTCGAGTTCTACAAATTCTATTTGGCATAACTCGATTTTAAATCAATCAAATTTTACATTGAAACTCGATTTTAAGAAAACCGAGTTTCAAAACAGGGACATATTGCTAGATTTTAAAAAAAATAAGGGCAAAAGCTTAGAATTCCCTCTTTTTGTAACCCATCTTCTAGCTATTTAGCTATTAAATAAAACGTTTGTTGGTTTTGATCTTCCTAATATATATATATATATATATATATAATTCAAAACTTATGACTTTGGGTTGAACTCATAATATTCTACGACTAAGCTTTTGAAGCCTTATAATTTTACATGTCATTATTTAATTGATTTTAAATTCTCATAAAACAAAAAAGAAAAAAACACATCCATCAAAATTTTATCAATTCATTTCTTCATTAAATATTAGAATATGTGTCAAGCATCTTATAACTCAACTAGTATGTAATTTGTGCTTATGCCCAAGAATGATGAATTGTAGTAGTGCTATTAATGTTAGTCAGGGCTAGCCTAAGGCCTAGACAACTTAGGCATAGGCTTAAGGCCCCTACCACAAAAAAATTTTACCGCCTCATCTCATTGTAAAAGGCCCAAAATTTTATAAAAAATATGAATTTTTTTCAAATTGTTATGCACTTTTTATTATTAGTGATGTTAGGGATATCACAAATTTTATTATAAATTTACAAATTGACATGTTACCAATCACAAGAAAGTATTTTAAATATTCATTAATTACATTATTGAAGCTCATCCTTCACTATTATTGTCACATTATTGTGAACATTGTGTAGTACCTTTAGCTTTTTTCTTTTTCTTTTTTTAATTTCTAACAAGGCTTTAAAAAAAATTTGCAAATGTGTTAGATCATCAATGACGATTAATCTCCCCTAATAGTTTGAAACTTTAATATTTGTAAACTAATCTACTACAAAGCCACACATCAATTAATATCACAGATTATAAATGTAATTAACTATGTATCGTTATATGTCCAAGATAAGTTAATTTTTTTTTTAAATTTTCTTTTTGTTAAATTAATTTTTCAACTATGATATTCAATTCTCTATATGAAATTAACCTTAATTTTAGTTAGTATTATTCATTAAATTATGTATTTAATACATCAAATTAACCTCAATTTGATTAATATTAAATAATTTTATTTAATTGATATTTATATATAAAAGGCCCCACATATATATTTCGCCTTAGGCTTCAAATTAGGTTGGGCCGGCCCTAATGTTAGTTTGAGTTATTAAATAGACATTAGTTCAACCAAAGACATTTTGAGGTACTAAAATGATTTTTCCTTACAATTTTAATGATATTGGTTACGCCAAATTTCTCATTAGACTGCTATTATGTATATAATTTTGAAAATCACTATTGGATACTACATATGCAATATCAATTCACAATCACTGTTTGTGAAATTTTACAAAATACAAAACAAAATAAAAGAATAAATTGGTTTAGTAGTATCTCCTAAATTGAATGGGATAGGTGCATGGGATTGTTTAGCTCAATTACAGTTTGTTACATTCAAGATCTTCACATACAAAATATCTAAATAGAAACAACGTAAAAAATATATACTCATTAGTTCAAAAAAAAAATAATAGCAAAAATATAAACAATTTAATTCGTATGAAAAGCTAACAAAGGAAAAATCTAATTTTGATTCTAATCAAATTTTCTCTAAGCTTTGGTTATATATATTACCTAGGTTTATTTATATTAGACTCCTCGTTTTCTACACTAAATTAACTCATTTGACACAAAAATTAAAAAAATTTAGATTAGATTGGACACGTGGAAACTCTAATTAAAATTCAATTTTTACACCAAATTAAGTCACTTGGTACAAAAATTTAAAAGCTTAGATTAAAATGAGACATATGACGCAAAATTAGACTCTAATTGAATACCAATTTGAAATCTAATTGGATTTTCTTTCAACTTTAACTTTCAATATATATATATATATATATAGATTTGTTGCCACCTCATGATGTTTTCTAGACATTCATAGTTCAAATCCCCCTCCCCATTTCATCCATCAAAAAAAAAAAAAAAACTCCTCCTCGTTGTAACTATTGAATTATTGAAAAAAAAAAAAAAGAAGAAGTAAAATATATAGTTCCATGGAAAATTATTAAATACTCCAAGAATATCATAAATATATACTCCCCCTTCTCACATGAATTGTGGGTCCTACCATAAATTTAATTAGTGGGACCCACAGTTATGTGAGAGGGGAGATTACGCATTTATGGTACCCCGGGAGTACTCAATAATTACCCATAGTTCCATATACAAACGCAATTATAATAAATACTTATAATAATGACCATAATTATTGTATAAAAAAGAAAAATAATTATATTTTATTAAATTTTCTTATGTATTGCATTAGTTATGAATTAGTCGAAGTGTAAAATTGTGAGAACTCAAAAGTTTATATAGTAAAATATTATCAAGTCAACAAAAGTTATATAAATTAGGGGTAATTCCACCCCTCCCCTCCCTTGAGATTTGAGGAAATGAAACTCCACCCTAAACTTGAAGAGAAAAAATACTTTCTCCCCATGACATTTGATTAACCAAACTTTGTTAAATTAATTTTAAAAATGTTGTTTACTAAACCTGTTTTTTGCTTGGCAGGTTTCCAAAATCATCTTATTTTATAATTCAAATTTATTTTTTTAATTAAAATGTATTTTAAAATATTAAGTGTGAATCTTGTTTATTTTCTTTTTCTTTTTTCAATGGGTTATGGAGAGATTTGTCATTGCAAGTGTTTTGGTGTTTGATAAATTTTGCGTTTTTATACTAAATTTATCAATTATGTTTTTACTAACTATGGTTAAACTCTTATAAAGAGATTCTTATAAAAATTTGGACAAATTACAATTTACCTACATGTTGTTTAATTGAAATTTAAGTCGCTTACTTTTGATTTGAAATTTAACACTTTACCCACTGAAGATTTGATTAAAATTTAAATTGCCTATCTGTGGTTTGAAATTCCATAATTCAAGTTTTTCGCTGGATTATTTTTTATCTTATTTGATATTGAATTTTTATGTTTTTTGTGTTTTTGAGGAGAAATACATAAAAGTTGAGCAAAATGATATATTTAGCCTTGTTTTTAATAGAGGTGAGTTATGAAACTTTAATTGAGCTAACCTTGTATAGGCAAAGTGTCAAATTTCAAACTATAAGTAGACAACTTAAATTTTGGTTAAACTAAATGTGAGTAAGTTTTAATTTGTCCTAAAAATTTAAAATATTTTGTTACTAATATAAACAAAGGGTGGAAATGTTTAATTTCTTCAAATCTCAAGGAAAGAGAGTGTTTTTTTTTTTTTTTTTCCCTTTAGACTTATTGTGGAGTGTCATTCTTCCAAAATTGTAATTCCCCCTATAAATTATATATTATAAAGTAATGTTTTTATTTTTATTTTTTGAGCAGATAAAGTAACGGTTCTTAATTGTCATGATATTCAATTTTGCTGACGGGTCTGCCCTCTTTCTCTGAGACAACCCTGGGTTCTTCAAATCTTTTCTCCCAAACATTGCACTCTCTTCTCTGCCGTTATTCCATGAGTTTCTTGTATTTCACTCTGAATATATATCGTTGAAGTTATTTGTTAATATTTTAATCATCATATTATAATTTTTAAGAAAAGAATAAATATCATATCACACATCTTTTTTATCTATACAAAACAAACTTTTATTAAAATTTTTTTTTGGGTAGGTGTAAGCCTCTGAGGTGGTTTTGTTATTCAGGGGGTTAGTTCAAATTCACCATTAAGAAACCAGTCCATAGATTTATACGATAAAATATAATATTTTCTGCTTCAATATGATTGTTCTGTACGATCAAGCCAAAACATTAATGGGTTTTTTATTTATTCTTTGATAAGATTAATGGGTTTATTTTTTAGTTAGAGTTATTTATTTGACGATAAGAAATTTTATTAATTGAACTAATCCAATACGGCAACTTTATAAAATAAGGTAGTTGTAGAATTGGGAATATAAAGAAGGTTTTTTTTTTTTTTTTTTTTTAATTTTAAAATTACTAATTTTTTTCCTCTCAAAGTTTATCAAGCAATGGACTTTAAAGATCTTAAGGAAGCATTGCACTCTTTGGTCTTCCTTTCCCTCCATCCATATTTGCATATAAGCTTATTCTCAGTAACATGGTGAGAATTTTCTGAAGGAGAATACTGAAACCCATAAGGGATTTTGATTGATATATTTATTTTCTAAGTGTTGAATTGGATAAGCCATAGATTTCATTTGGGTGTTATTGGCTCTTTCTACAACCTATACAGCTCATAACTCTTCTAGTGTAGGTTATATTAATCCTAAAACACCATTGTATTCAAAGGAAAAATATAGATAAGTATTACTCAATGATAGAAATGAGTGTATGTAACATACACAAGATAAAGTGTTTGAAAATGGGAGAATACTGATTAATATCCAATAAAAACTCAATCTATTTCATATTGCAGCACATACCACCAGCCTTTATCAAACACTTCAATGGAACCATACCAAAGGACATTCTCAAAGATCAGAGAGGAAAGTCTTGGCATGTCAGACTGCAAAGTGATGGGCACCAGTGTTTTGAGAATGGCTGGCATCATTTTACAAGTGATCATTCTCTGGAATTTGGGGACTTCATAATTTTCAAATCCTATAGAAGGTCTTTGTTTGAAGTTTAGATATTTAATAAAACTGGATGCAGGAAGGACGATGCTGCAGGCTGTAGCTATTGTTTAAGACCATTCCATTTATGAATTTGGAAGAAGATAATGAAGCAGAGCAGACTTGTAACAGACACACTCGTGATGGCAAACGAAAGCGTTTGAAATCAGTCCTCCAAAAAAATAAAAAAATAAAAAAAAAAAAAGGAAAAAACTAAGCCAATGGTTAGTCTTAGTAGTCCTTTCATTTTTGGTTTTGTATAATGTGAATACGTATTAATTGAAGTTTGGAAACATCTTGAAGTGTTCGTCTTAATTGAATGGAGTACAAAGTGAGCTGGATACAACAGGAACGTTCACCACAAGTCTCTCATGAGATCAATCTTTTTGGAAGACAATAACTTATTCTTTTCTGAAAGTCTGTAGAATTGAATCAAAATTGGTTCTTATTCTTGCAATATACTCCAATATTTGTATCAGAGCATCCATACTTTTTTTTGATTGATCAATGCCCCATATATATAGTATCAAAATCATTTCCTTGCCATTGTGAGTTAACGGTCATGCTAGGTTGACGTACTTTCTGTAAATGCTGGAAAGAAAAGATTTCTCATGTTGTCGTTCTGGTTGCAGTATGTTCATAAATCTGTGGTGAATGCAATTTAACATCAAACTGAAGACATGGGGCCTTCTGTTCAGAATGGCAAGTAGTGGCCTGTGAAAGTTGGTTTCAGGAATGATGGCCGAATCACTATTGGGATTGGGTGGTCTGATTTCAGTAAGAGTAACAGTGTAAAAGTAAAAGACCAGTGTGTGTTTGGCTTTGTCCTTGGAAGAGGAAATATAAGCAAAGAAATGTTTGTGCTCGGATCATGAGAACAGGCGTTCATGCCACCCCAAGGATTGAATCCAATGTGAATATTGCATATCTTTGGGTCTAGCACTGGGAGGAGCAATTAGGAATGGCAACAGGTTGGGTTTGGGCCAGGTTTTTTCGTACTCAGACCCGACTCGCGGGTCTGCCCTAGAAACCTAGACCCGGCCTGTTTATTAAACGGGTTTTTTTCTTAACCCCAAACCCACCCCATCGGGCCTTCGCGGGACCCGTCCCCTCATGCCCAGCCAAGCCCAAAATCAGAAACACAAACTTCAATTTACGATTTTCCAACCCAAAATCACAAACACAAACACAAATCCAAACATGATTACAAACATAAACACAGAAATCCTAAACACAAATGTCAAATCTATGATTTTCCCTTTCAAAATCACAAACACAAACTCACATTGAGACGAACTGAACCCAGAAAAGAAAAAAGAAAAAAATGGAGATCGAGGTGTAGCGAGGCCATGAGGCCATGGGCAAGGAAGATGAGAGGGGTAGAGAGCTGTGCGACAGTGTGAGATTGGTGATAGTGAGGACGAAACAGAGTTGAGAGAGTAGAAAGTTGTAGGCTTGTGATTGTGTGGCGACAGTGTGAGATCGGCGATGGCGACTGCCTGTGCTTGACTGCTTGTGGGCTTGTGGCCGTGTGAGACAATGAGTGACATTGTGAGCTGGAGATGTGAGGCTGAGGCGTGAGGCTGAAGGTGTGAGGCGTGAGGCTGAAGGCATGAGGGGCTGAGGGCATGAATTGAAATAAGATCAAATTATGAGAGGCGAATGGGTTAGGGACATAGGGTTTACATTACAACTATATATATAAAAGGGGGTTTTTTTTGTAATTTCAGGGCAACCGGGTCATATCTGGGTTGGGTTTTGGGTCAGGTTTCAAATTTTTTATAAAAACCCAAACCCAACATGGACCCGTTTCGGGTTTTTTTTTATAGAAAAACCCATACCCAACCCTATTCTTTATCGGGCAGGTAAAATCCGACCCATTAGGGTCGGGCCGAGCCTAGTATCTGCGGGTCGGATTTAAATTGCCATCCCTAAGAGGAATTATACTTCAACCATGTCTGTGGACACCAAAAATGAAACAAAGGCAAAGAGGAACAAAAATAAATAAATAAATAAAGACAAATATGTATTAGTTGAAAGTCTTAGGTCTTGTTTGGTAATAGTATTTAAACAACAAAAACTGTTATTTAAACATCACAACACGTATTTCTACATACTTTTTCATCCACATATCTATATATTACTAAAAGCTGAAAAGTAGGATTTAATGTTGTTACGCTCACGTTAAGCCACATCAGCAGCCATGTCATTATCAATTATTTTTTCCAATTTTTTATACAATTTTTAAAATTTTAAATTGAATTAAAAACTCTATTATATTACAATCAAAATATCATATTTAATTTATCTTATTATTAACTATTCTTATTTATTATTAAATTTTCAATTCCATTTTAACTTTTCATATCTCCACTACTCTCTACCTTAACTTTCTACAACCTTTCTCATTGCATTTTAACCTTTCATATCCCCACTACTCTCAATATTACTATTATTCTATCTTTTTATCTTCCTCTATTTTTTACTCTTCTTATTCTTATCCTCATCCTATAAAATTGGCATTCCCTCTCTTATTCCATGCATAATTTATATTTTTCCACACACAAAAGCCTCTCTCTCTCTCTCTCTCTCTCTCTCTCTCTCTCTCTCTCTCTCTATATATATATATATATAATTTTTTTTTCTTCAGTTTTTGGTATATATATATATTTTATTTTAGTGTAACAGGTTGACCATCAAAACATATTGATGCAATATTGAAAGCTCCACCAAATGCATCGTAGAAATCATTCTTAGACTACTAGAAGTCAGTCAGTTTGCTAAAATTGGAATTGATTGGTAATCCAACTTGATACAATTTAGTTTTGTGTTTTATGTTGTTATCTTTTTTTTATTCATTGGTTTTTAAATGTTATATTATTGCATTATAAAGATAGTATATAAAAATATAATATTATTTTATTACATAGCATAACCAAAATAATATGGTGTTTATTGCTATACATTTCATTTTTGCTATTTTTCTTCTCATCTTATTTTATTCAACATTTAACTTTAGCAACATCCTCCATATCATAATTATTTATATTTTGTCTCTTTTTTAAAAAAAAAAAAATTAAACATATAATATATTTTTTTAAATTCAATAAATAAAAATTGTTCTTATAAAGTCTTCCCATGAAATGTTACGATGCATCAATGGAAAAATGAAATACAAAACAAATATCAATTTAGAAACACTTAATTAAAAAAAATAATAAAAAATTTTCTTATAAAGTAGTCCCATAAAATGTTACAATGCATCAATAGAAAAAGAGAATACAAAACACATGCTATTTTAGAAACACTAAATTTATAATAATAATAATAATAATAATAATAATAATAATAATAATAATAATAATAATAACAAACCGAACATATCATAAAATAAACTAATAGTTATGGATATACTAAGTTCACGGCAGCAAAATGGAATAAAATAAAAATAAAAATAAATGTTACAATATGCGTATTTAGTACATTAGAATTATTATCAAATTTGGGAAACAATAGGATGTTGAGAGAGAGAGAGAGAGAGAGAGAGAGAGAGAGAGAGAGAGATATTAGTAAAAGAAATCAAACATCAATTAAATAAATTAATTAGTAACCATTAATTGGAAAACAAAGAGGCTAACGGCTAAAAGAGTAAAAAATTAATTAAAGATGAACTTAGGAATGTTATTAAAAACTTTACAATGCAAATAAATAAATTGTTAAATTCACTTAATTAAATCATATAATCAACAATTAATTACAAACGTACAAAATTTAAACTTGAAACTAATCAAACTCTAATCTAGAAAATCATATTTATTATCAAAAGTAAAAGGAAGATGTTCTTCAGTAATAATATAAATATATAAGAAATAAAGATGAAAATTTTCAAAATCCTTTTTTTGACATTTCATTTAACATTATTTACAAATAATAACATATTTAAAAAAAATGCTTAAATGCTTATATTCTTCACATACCACGACTTTTAAAATCTAATGAAATGTTTTAAGAATTTAATTCTCATTTAATGCCTCTATTATGAAAATCACCAGCCAGTAAAAAATGATAATAGTAAGAAATGTTATAAATGAGATCATGAAAAAACTAATTAGCCACTATTATTATGGAATAAATGTCTTTTTTTATGCATCTAAGAAAATGAAATATATAGAGTTTACTTATTAAGGTAAATGTAAAGATTCACGTTACAAAAATATTTAAAGGTTTTTTTGGAAAAAAAAAAAGTGCATGTAAGGTTTTTATTAACTTAAAAGACAATGAAAAACCAATTTTTAATTACTACAACCGTTGTTGCTCTATAAATCACACACAACACTATATTTAATTACATAAACTACAGAGTTAGACCATTTTAGATATACACCACCAAGCTATTATTATGAACGGATGCCATAGCTTGAAACTTTCTCAAAAAAAAAAAAGAAAAAAAAAAGATATACACCATCATATTCAACTTATAAATTACAACCCAAATCAAATCAAAGCCTGAACATGTAACATGAATTACCTTCTGAATTATTGCTTGGAATTTTCACAATTATTGAAAGAAAATTGCCAAATTAAATTTTTAGAAAACATCAAGACAAGGTGAATTTTAATTTTTTTAACTTCTATAGAAAAAAATATTACCCACATTATTTCAACCCTTATGGAAAAGAAGGTTTACATGTAGCATGGAAAATGTGTTTAATTGACTTAGAGATGTAAAAATTAGTCAATCGACTATGGTAGAATTAAGGTTTCCAATTTTAAATAAAACAATTTTACAATAATAAAAAATTATCTTGTGATAAATATGATTATGAAATGCATTACTTTTCATTAAATTAGTTGAAATTACATAATAATAATAATGAGACCACTTTAAAAAATAATCACACACAACGCGCATGTTTGTGACTAGTATTTCTATAAAACTTAAACAACATTATTAAAAATCTCTTACTAAACAAATCTCTAACCGTTTGGGTAAAGTAAGTTTCAGACTTCCAAGTAGTTCAATTTATTTTATTTTTTTAAGGGAAGGTTTCAAATCTCATTGTACCTCTTAAAAATTAAAAACTATTTCAGATTTACAATCAAATTGAGGATACTGTACGGATTAGAAAATTGATACGGTATGAGTCAACTTGTGACGTGTGGGTCCATGGCCACCTTCCCTTCCAATAAGATTGAACTGCCCAAAGAAGAAAATACTATATTTCCCGTTTTGGGAAAAGAACAGAGTACAAAGCACATGGCAAGTAGTACAAGTACACTGGTGGAGCCCAGGAAATGGATTTCCCCGAAATGTCTCTTTATTGTCTACTTTCGGAAAATTGAAAAAAAGGAAAAAAAAAATATATTCTCACTTGTCATCTTGAATTGCTAGCACCTAGTCCAAGATAGATACTCTTTGGCTACACGCCCACGTGGACACTTAAAAGACAGAAGACACTTAAAAAGACAAGAAGTGTATGAGTAGTTTTAGTGCAAAAAAAGAAAGGTACAATTTGTAACCCAACTCACCACGTGAGCACTTAAAGATAGAAGTGTATGAGCAGTTTTAGTGCCACAAAACAGGTACAACTTGTATTACAACTCGCCATGTAATGTGTTGTAGTTGGTAAATGAGTGTTATGGCACAATTTGTGCCTTATTTTTTTGGCACTAGACTTTTTCGAAGTGTATTAAAGAAACTTTAACTTGAGGTTTTTTTATGTGTTGGCTTTTTGAGATCCAAAGTTTAAAGCCAACACATAAATTTGAGATTTTATTTTACTTTCTACTAAAAACTTGGAACTTGAAACTGAAGATAAGCTATCACATGTTCATTGTTTCTTTACCAATAATAAATATATCTGTAATGAGTTTTTTTTTTCTATGCTGTTTCAAAGAAATTGTATGCGGTTTGATAATGAGCATGTGCATTGCGGTTCATATCATTTGAACAGATCTTCTTTAAGCTTTGTGGAAGCTCATAGCAAATGAAAGTCATTTTCAAGAGAACCTACCTTTTTTCATTGACTGAATAACTGATTAGCATGTCTGTCACGTCTTTCCTAACTCCGGTTTTGTGATTCTGAGGACTTTCATTAACTGAGAGGTTAGAGGTATGTTCTACCCATTTCACCAATTTCATGATTTTGCCTCTCTGGGATTTCTGTCTTTGTCCACAAAGATTGATTAGCTATAGGGATCAGGAGGTAAAGAAAGTTGAAAAGCTCATTTGTGCTTCTTTTTAGTTAAAATGTTTTGCTTTTTCTCTATTTTCTCAACAACCATGGGGGAGGAGCTACAAGCGATTGCTTTATCAATGATTTATGCAGTTAAGATTGGATTTGTGAAAATTTGGAGTCTGGAAGTAATATATGGTTTTATTGCAGTGAACTAAGCAGTTATGACTCGAATGGTAATGGAAGTTCCAAAGGGATTCTTGAGCTACCTCTGTTACTTTATCTTCTTCCTTCCCGTTTTTGTGTTTCTTTTTGTTCTTGGAATCATCAAAGGTACTACTTAGTACTTCTCTCTCTTTCTCTCGTCATTTTATCTTAAATATTGTAAATTTGTGTGTCATTCAATCAAAAACAATATCTGCAGGTGCCATCTTCAGTCCCTTTGTATTTCTGGTTATTGCTTTTGGAGATACTGGCGTTGTCATTGGGTTATGGCCCCTTCATCTTGTTTGGAGTATCTATTGTATCATGAGGTCCTCTGTTTTTTCTAGTTCTTTTTTACTAGAATAGTATACCATTGATTGTATGTGTTTCAAACTTTAATCATCACCCCACCCCCCAAAATAATTGGAGCAGAACAAAGAAGTTTGGCCCATTCATGAAATGCCTTCTGATTTTGATTGTACCAATACCAATAGCACTATGGACAGTGGTTGGAGTTGTTGGAAGTGCGATTATGGGTATAGGATATGGCTATGTTTGGCCTGTCCTGGAGACATTTAGGGCTATCAGCATGGAAGGTGTTCCACTTCATATGAAGTTATTTAGATGCTTCACGGTAATGTTTCTTTCAGTTATACCCTAATATACCTATAATAGTTGAATCTGATGGTGCATGATTGAGAAAATCTATCACTTTTGATATTACCTATACAGGATGGAACTTGGAGCAATGTTTGGGGAGCGTGCACCATTGTGGGTGATTTTGCAGATTTTTCCTTCCACTCATACTTCTCTGTTATGGACGGGCTGCTTGAATCAAAGGGGGAGGAGCCCATTGAGCTTAAGTATTATTAGTCTTCGCAAACTTGGTTTCTATGCATTGAAATTTGTTTTGATAATATTATAACGGCTTATGGTAAAGATAAAATTTGTAAACTTTTTCTCCGCAAAGTAAACTGATACATGTCTGGTGCACCTTCAGTAACTTGATTGCATTGCCATCTGATCAAAAATTCAGGTTTGTTCTACATATAGAAACCAATATAAAAATTATGATTTTACAGTAGTTACAATTTGTATCAGCTTCTCTGGTTTCTGCTTATTAAGATTTTCATGCGTTTTACATCTAGAATTTCTTACAGAATGTGAAGTGCCAATTATATTTGTCCAATATTCTATTTGAATAAATTAAATGATGTTGTCATGTATGATAAACAATTTATCACAAGCTTTACTTATGAAGTTAAGTGAACTATTCGAACTGGAACTCTCATTACGTGAATTTAATCTCTCTCTCTCTCTCTGTTAGGGTTACTCAGATTCCTGGTTGCATTTTGGCTGCAATTCTTGGGATTTTGGTTGATGTCCCCTTTATCACTTTAATAGTTCTATACAAAACACCTATATTGCTATTCAAAGGTTGGCACCGGCTAATACAAGATCTTGTTGGGAGAGAGGGCCCATTCTTAGAAACTGTTTGTGTTCCTTTTGCTGGGATTTGGATCTTGTTGTGGCCAATTGTGGTTCTTCTGGCAACTTTGGTTGGTACATTATCCAGTTTGGGCTTGGGTTGTTATGCAGCAGTTGTTGCATATCAGGTGTGAATTTGATTATCAGATTCTTGCAGATGACTTTTTGCTCATGCTTTATTTCAGTGTGTGTGTGCACATGCACGTTTGTGTGATATTCTATTTATTTTTCTGTGAGCTTATTTTCTGTTTGTAAATTTTAGGAAAATTCGATGAAGAGAGGACTGCTCTATGTAATTGCTTCTTTGTCTATATTTGATGAGTACACCAATGATTTGCTTTACCTGCAAGAAGGTTCCTGCTTCCCCAGGTATGCCAACTTTTGTAGTACAAAATTGAATAGTTCAACACACACACACACACACACAGAGTTTTAGCTGGAATACATCCATGTGTGAATGTGCTTGTGTAATGTATGGTATAGTCCTTGAGAACTGCATGATAGCCTCTTTCCATTTGGGCAGCCAGACCTAGATATCATGAGCAGATTAGTTCAAGTTCTTCACTGCTTCCTGTGAAGGGACTGCATGAACAAGTTGAAGCTATTCGTACCAATGAACCATTGATAAGGACTCCTAGCATAAAGAATACACTGAAGGCTGCAGTGGTAAGGCATAAATATTATGAATGTCATTCATGTTTCAGGCACAGGAGCAGTATTCCTTTTAGGGAAAGATGTGTCTTTGAATTCATTTTAAATTACTCTCCACTTTTCTGCCTAATTTTGATGATTGAATATATGTCAACTATGCTTCTTGAGAAAATAGTTGTATAATACAATCAGCTTATGTGACTGACTGTTATATGATAAAATATTATAAGTTCTCATATAACTGCCTTTCTTTCTGCTTTTCTTTTTTATTTTTAAGAGTTTTCTTTCTTGCTACTGCCTTTTTCCTACTTTATTTTTCATTCTTTAACTTTCCAATCCTAAATTTTTCTAATTACACCGCCTCTTCTTTTCATCTTAAGGTGCTCTCCTTCCAAAAAAATTTTGCATGAAAAAACGTGCCTTCATTTTTTTTTCCCCTGAATTTTACTATTCACATTAAACTTTTGGAGCTCACATCATTGACAGATTATTAAAATTAAAAAAAAAAAAAAAAAAAAAAAAAAAGATCTGTGCCAATGGGAACAAAATCCAGACTATTAGCAACTTTGTCAATTTTACTAGATTTTGTTCTAAATTTTTTTTGGTTTCTAACTTTTTCCATTACATTTGTGCTAGATATGGGATAGTTTCTTTCAAGCATGTGAGGATATTGGGAAGGAGCTTCTTAGAGATGGTGCCATTGGACTTCAGGATCTTGATGCATGGAGACACTCAAAGAACAAGATAGTTAACATTGGAATTCCTGCATATGCATTTCTTGACTGCTTTCTCCGTTCTATCAAGAGTGGCTCCGTTGGTTTTCTCATGCGTAAGAGTTTTCTTACTAATGCTTCTTACCATGTATGGTTGTCTTTGGCATTGTGCACTATTCTGATAATCGGCAATTTTGGTTTAATTTGTTTTCTCCAGTTTGTGAAAAGGGAAATTAAAGTTTGTTGATCACCTAAAATTGCCTCCACTAAATACTTGTTCTTTGTATCATTGTTTTTCTCTCTTTATATTTTTTTTTTCCTCTTTTCTTCCTGATTATCATGCAATATTACACATTTGGTCACCAAGAAAATGCCAATAATTTTGTCAATTTTCTGTGAATGTCTTACAGGGTATTTATATCATGAAGGGACATATATCTTACAGTTTCTTGATATTCCAGGTGACAATATAGAGATAACCAGCGTTAATAGGCCAGAAGGAAGGGCATTCGACTGGCTCTATGAGCCAATGTGTATCATAAAAGACCAAATCAGGAGTCTAAATTTACAAGAAACTGAGGAGTTGTATTTTTACAAACACTGTCTGTATGGTGGTGGTGCGGTGAGAATTGAATCATGGCAGAATGGAGGCATTCCCCCTCATGATGAAATCAAAAGAGCTCAGCTGGAGGGTATAAGTAGAAGGTATGATATAAGTGTCAATCATGTTCTTGTAAGTGCTTAAGTTCTTCATAGCTGAAGTCGTTGACAAATTTATAACAGTGCATTATGCATTAATTATCATTATGCAAAACTACTTCTTGATTGCTGTTTGTCACAGATGTGTAGATATAATATTTTAGTGCACAAGTTAGGTGCATTTGGTTTTCCTTCCCATGCATGCTTTGTAATTGTTTCTAACCCGATTAAAATGTTACAATCAGGTTACAAGGGTTTTGTTTGACATTGTCAAGGCTGCCAACATCAAGGCGTCAGTTCTTAGAAGTTGTGAAAGCTATTGAGCACGAAGGAAAGAACTTTGTTGGCATTGAGAGTGAATATGAGACTGGGGCAGTTCCGTAGGTGCTCTCTCTATCTTTCACATGTTAGACATGACTTGAATGGACTTTGTCTCTTTGCATTGCTGACAGTCTTGATATGATATTCTAATCATCATAGGCTGCCATGGAATAGCTCGTCTTTAGTATTATGTCTTGGGAAGCTCATAATTTTTTTTATTGCATTGAATTTTTTTGAACTTAGTAGTGTGTTACTACTCCTTTGATAATAAAATTCTATTGTATTGAATTTTTTCTTTTTAAAGATGTTGAAAATAGTTAATTTTTATTCTGTTTTGCATGGAACAATCTCAGTACCTCCATGTCGGGTTTTCTTTTTATTTTATTTATTTGAATGGAAAATGATCTTTATTTCATCTATGTTTCAATACAATGGTATTGTTTAAGATCTATACATTTCTTTCGGCTTACAACTATGATAATTGGTTGCTAATATTTATATGCATTTCCTCCCTCCATGGAGGTCAAAGCACACTCCTAACCAGATTCTTCTACCACGGATCCTATTTGGGCTGAGGTTTCTTAACGAGCCATCAACATTGCTCTTGTTAGGTCTTGCATAAAGTTCAAAATGCCAAAGATTTTATCCTTAATTCCTTGTCCATTTTGAAAAATGGAAAATCTTATTACACTCTCACTATTGCATACTCTGTACACACTTCTTTTTGAAATCTTGTTTTTAAAATGTGATTTAAGTTACAATTATGAAATTGTGTTTTAAAAACATGATTTTGTTGACGGGAGATAGTTTGGACTAAATGTCTTATTTTGTTAATTTTGCCACTCGTTAGGGCATATTTGTAATTTAAATATTAATAAATATTTATTAGCAATAAAAATAGACTTGAGCAAAAAAAAAAAAAAAAAAAAATGTAATAACTAGGAGTTAGGGTGAATTGGAAAAGGTAAATATTAGGTACAGTACATTAAGTTTCTCAATTTTTTTTTGAGATGGGTTTCTCAATTGAATTCAAAAACTAGGTACACTATTTGTATGTTATTGGTCAATATAACTAAGTGTTTGAATTTAATTAAAAAACCTAATATACTGCAAATAATGTATTGTACTTAAGTTTTATATTCAACATGGGATTAGAGCATACCTTTGTTGTTGTCACTACCTGACCTCTAGTGCTTTGTTGACGGGTTTCTAGCTCACTCCAGCTCCAGCAACCACTTCTAGAGTAAAAAATTTTGACACCGATGCCTCTCAAAGCCGATAAGACAAATAAAGTGGTCGCCCAACATTGGCAATCACATACCTGACCCTCTCAGTTGTTGGAGCAGCTAATTTGTACTGGACTTTGAATTAGCTTGGCTTAAAAGATGTCTTTCTCCATGGTGATTTAGAAGATGAGGTTTATATGGATGTTCCTCTAGGTTTTAAGAGTTCATCTACTCATGGGATGCATAATTGGAGAAAGCATTGTACTGATTGAAACAATCTTCTAGAGCGCAGTTTGCATGGTTTAGTCAGGCCAGGTAGGATTACTGATACAGACAGGCTTAGAGTGATCACACCTTATTTATTAAGCACTCACTTCGGGTTAAGGCTACTACTCATATTGTTTATGGTGAAAAAAAAGATTTAATAGAATAATATAGCTAGTGAATTTGAAACCAAAAAAAAAAAACCTTGGAGATCTGAAGTATTTTCTAGGTATTGAAGTAACAAGATCCAAGCTAGGTATATTTATAAATCAGTGGAAATATGTTCTTGATATCTAAGAAGAAACAAGAATTCTTGGTTGCAAGGAATGTGATACCCAATAGAACAGAATCATAGACTGGTTGAAGGTCCAAGGGTTGCATCGGCTACTAAAGGAAGATTCCAACGCATAGTTGAAAGATTGATTTATTTGTCACACACTGTTAAATATTTTCTATTATATCAATGTTTTTGGTCAATTCATGCATGCACCATGGGAATTCCATATAGATTCTGTCTACCATATTCTTTGGTATCTGAAATCAAACCCTAGTAAAGGATTACCTTTCCTTTGTCATGCTTACTTACCACCGGAATCCTCTTTGAATGCAAATTGAACTTGTTGCATTAATGATAGAAGATCTACCTCTTGTTGGAGGTAATTTAGTCACTTAGAGGAGTAAGAAGCAAGTAATTGTAGTCAAATCCAATGCAGAGGCCGAATTTTGAGCAATGGCTCATGTTAATTGTGAGCTTCTTTGGACGATGATGCTGTTGAAAAAATTGGGTTTTAATATTGTGGAACCTGATAATATTAACCCTTATTTGAAAAGCACAAGTTTTTAGGAAATGATAAATTTAATCATTTAATTATTCTAGCATGTTTATTTATGTTTGGGCCCAAGCTCCCCTTAATAATTAAGGTTCTAACTTAAGATCACCTACTCTGATACCATAATAAATTATAACTTGAATCAAAAGCTTAAGTTGCTTGGAAATGATGGATTTAATCACCATTATTCTAGCAGGACCTCTGCAATCTTATTATGACAACAAATCAACTATTGATATTGCTCATAATTCTATACAACATGATAGGATTAAACATGTTAAGGTCTGTTGAGGTTGACAGACACTTCATCAAGGAGAAAATAGATGGTGGTGTTATTTGCAAAGTGGTCAATATCATACCATACCAACAGGTACGGCTGGTATTTTTCATACTGGCTACTGAGCAGGTACAGATACACGATCAGAGGTACCAGATCAAATACTGTTATGCACTGGTTATACTGGGATTTTTTTTACTGTTTCTACTGGTATCTTCATCTACTTTAGTTATATTATATGTGCTCCATTTGTGAAGATAGGGAACAAATTAGCAAACATCTTAACTAAAGGAGTTTTTCATACTATTTGAAGTAAGCTAGGCAATGTGCAATGTCTTCCCGTTAACTTGGGGGAAGTATTTTTTTTTTTTTTAGGTAAATGCAATAACTTGGGGGGGCAGGTGTTGGAATACATAATTTAGACTAAATGTCTATTTTTGTTAATTTCGTCACTTGTGAAGTCATATTTGTGATTTAGATATGAGTATTTAAGAGCAATAAAACAGGTGTTAGAGTGAATTAGAAAATTTAGATATTAATGAGTATTTAAGAGAAATAAAACAGGTGTTAGGGTGAATTAGTAAATCTAACTCAGGCCGAATTCCAAATTCAACAGTTTTAAGGCCCAGTTGTGATAGTGCTTTTTCTGTGGTAAGCTGAATTTGAGATAGTTACAAAAAGGAGAGGTGATAGGCTGAAGTCATCTAGCAAGCATGTGTCTAGAGAAATTCTATAAAGGTCTTGTCTCCATATAGGAATGCAGCTTGAATTCGTACGTGCTGGTAATCCATAACTTTAAAAAAATTTCAAACTTATAGATCCAATAGTTTGTACTTAATTGAAGCACCCACTTAGAACAGCATATAAAACCCCCCATATACACACGTAGTAACTGGAACTTGAAATGAAAGGTTACATTGAATTTAATAAAATGCAACCTTATACCATAAAATTACAAGAAAAAAAGGGCACTGTAATGTCCAATATTAATATGGAAGTGACTATTCAAAGGTTGTATTAATATCATGAATTGACACTTGCAAGATATAAAGAGGCATCTACAAGCTTATAAATACATCCAAACTTGGTCACTCAAAGGTGAAATCTCTAATTAGCTATTACCTTTCCAAACACTCACATTAGTAGGATTGGAACTTCAGTACAAAGGAAACCATAGCAGGTAATACTAAAAAGAAACATTTAATGTAACATGCCATGAAGCAGTCCTAAACCTCTATATCATCTTCCTTTTCCTCATATTATATATATATATTTTTTGTTGTTTTCCCAGACTCCCAAGATTCTACACCAATTGACACTACTTAATCACACAAAACCTCTTGTGACACTACCTGTATCAGATTGGATGGACTCTATCCTCCAATTTTTCTCAACACTAATCTTTTGCCTCCTTGCCCTGCTAATCTTATGTGTCTTTCTTTGTCACATAAAGAGACCAACTCCCTCTAATATAAAAACCTGTAGCATCCCTCAAGCAGGAGGCGCTTGGCCTATTATTGGCCATCTGCGCCTCTTAGGTGGCCGACAACTAACCCACAAAACACTTGGTACCATGGCTGACAAGTATGGACCAATTTTTACTATAAAGCTTGGTTCACATAGAGTTCTAGTTTTGAGTTGTTGGGAAATTTCCAAAGAATGTTTTACTGTCCATGACAAAGCTTTCTCCACCAGACCAAGCACACTTGCTTCAAGACTACTAGGATACAACAATGCTGTCCTTATGGGCCATACTGGAGTGAGATGCACAAGATAGTTACAATTAAGCTTCTATCAAACCATCGGCTTGATATGCTCAAGCATGTACGTACTTTGGAGGTTAAGACTGCATTTAGAGAATTATTCAACTTATGGGTTAGGAAAGGTTGTGCTGAAACTGGAGTTTTGGTAGACATGAAACAATGGTTTGGAGATTTGATGCTTAATGTTACTTTGAGTATGGTAGCAGGAAAACGATTCCATGGAGCTGGTGCTGATTGTGAGGAAGGTGAGGTACAGAGCTTTGAGAAGATGATGAGGGATTTTTCTTATCTGTTTGGGGCATTTGTGTTGTCTGATACAGTACTATTTCTTGGGTTGGATGTTAACGGATATGAAAGAGCAATGAAAAAAAATGCAAAGAAATTGGATGCTATGATGGGAAGGCTGCTGGAGGAGCATAAACAGAAAAGATTGCTGGGTGGGGAGGAAAAGGGAGAGCAGGATTTGTTGGATGTGATGCTGACAATCATAGAAGATGCCAGGATTGCTGGTTTTGATGCAGATACGATTAAAAAAGCTACTTGCCTGGTAATTATTTTTGCTACTAAACTACTAGAGATACTATTTAGTTTTCATGATTACCGTAAACTGACCTCTACCCTTCCTGTATAAAACCAGTTCTGTATCTATACTTTCATTTTCAGAATTAAGGATGGATGAGATTTGTGCAGTAAACTTAGACAAATAGCATCATTGAAAAATGTTTAGACTGATTCCACCATTTCATAGAACTTGACTTGGAAAAGATTTAGAAAGACTTTTGGCCTTTGAGGAGTTCAAAGGACCACTTAGATCAGACTAAAAATTTCATCTAACTATATTAAATGTCACTTCTTGACCTTGGTGTAAGTTTGTATCTCTTGTGAAAAAGAAAATTTTTAGTGCTTGACAGTACAGGCTTCATTGATTTGGAACCATCACCCATCTATATCATTCAAACCCTTTTTTTTTTCTGGGTGCTATAGAAAACTTTGTATTGTATATAAGTGGCAGCTACTGCTTGAACAAACTAAAACAGGGATTTAGAGGATTGGAATACTGATGAGACCTATTTTGTCAGAATCTAATCTTAGCAGGAAGTGATGCTACCATGATACTTCTAACATGGACCTTAGCTTTATTACTCAACAAACAACATGTGTTGAGAAAGGCCCAAGAAGAGCTAAACTTTCATGTTGGCAAGGAAAGATGTGTGGATGAATCTGATGTAAAAAACCTCCTCTACCTCCAAGCCATTGTCAAGGAAACATTGTGCTTATACCCACCTGCCCCAATTATTAGCCTCCGTGCTGCAGTGGAAGACTGCACCCTCTCAACTGGATATCATATACCCACTGGTACGCATATAAAGGTGAATACCTGGAAAATTCACCGGGATAAGTGCACATGGTCTGACCCTCACAAGTTCCAGCCTGAAAGATTTTTAACTGGCCATAAGGACATAGATGTAAGGGGTCAGAACTTTGAGCTCATTCCTTTTGGCTCAGGAAGGCGATCATGTCCTGGAATTTCACTTGCTCTTCAACTGGTGCATTTGACGCTGGCTAGCTTGTTACATGGTTTTGAAGTTGCTAAG
Source organism: Quercus gilva (assembly GCA_023621385.1). Taxonomy (NCBI): domain Eukaryota; kingdom Viridiplantae; phylum Streptophyta; class Magnoliopsida; order Fagales; family Fagaceae; genus Quercus; species Quercus gilva. Next base: position 9,583,253 of record CM042478.1, on the reverse strand, counting down.
CCATCAAATGATGGTGTGGATATGGCTGAGAGTCCTGGCTTGGCAACTCTGAAAGCAACCCCCCTGGAAGTTATTCTTACTCCACTTCTTAATTCTGAACTATATGGGCAATAAATTAGTGTGTTATAAGCAACAAATGGTGGAGCACCACGTTGAGTAAAAATGTAAACTGGTTTGGCTCTTGTGATGATGTGTTGAAGGAGTTGCATTTTAAGGAGACTAGAGTTGATATATGTATGCTGTTATTTGTATGTTTTTATGCACCTTCATTTCATAAATTCTGAATGTGATGATATTGTCAAAAATTGTTGCTAATGAATTTTGATTTACTTTACAACTTTGTAATTGTGACCATACCCGCTGAATTGCACTGGAACTGGCCAACAAGGTGATGTTGTCATTTAGATAGCTAGCAACAAGAAGAATCAATTAAGTAGTTAATAAAATAGCAAATGGTCTAATCAATCATGGTTTCGATGAATTCAGCACTTAAGTTACTGAAACTGAAAGTCACCGCGCGCCCCCCCCCCCCCCCCCCCCCCCTCTTTTTGGTGGCCACGAAGACACTTACTGTGGTGAGAAACAATAGAAACATGAGGTAATTTGGTTTATTTTGTCCACTTTGGTCTTCTTTGGTCCTATTCAATCCACTTTGGTTCTATTTAGTCAAGATCAGTCTAATTCAGTCCATCCTATACACTTTGGTCTTATTCAGTCCATCTAGTCCACTTTCATCTTATCCGGTCTCATTCAATCCACTTTGGTTCTATTCGGTTAACTTCGGTCTTATTCAGTCCATCCTGTCCACTTCATCTTATAAGGTCCTATTCAGTCCATGCTGGGTACTTTGGTCTTTATCGGTCCTACTCAATCTACTTTCGTCCTATTCGGTCCATTTTGTCCACTTCCGTCCAATCAGTCTTGTTCAGTCCACTTTCGTCTAATTTGGTCTTATTCAGTCAACTTCAGTCCTATTTGGTCCTATTCTGTCCACTTCAGTCCATTCATTGCATTCAGTCCATTTTTGTGCACTTATATAATAGGAAAAAATAGGCTTGGGTTGAGAGCACCTATTTTAAATGCAATTTAGTGTGTGTGTATATATATATATATATTTGTATATAGATCTCAAATTCGTACTATCTAAAATATTAAGCTTAACATTTATTATTATTACATTCTTGTTAAGCCACATTAACATAGTATTTCGGTTCACATTAGTTTGGCTAAATTTAAGTGAAAGTCTTTCTAAACATAAAAAATATGAATATACAAATGTAATTTTTAGGACAATTACTTATTTATTTTAGCATAATTACTTTTAAATGCATTGCATGAGATTGAGTATACCTTCTAGCAATATATATATATATATATAAAAGTTTTATTTAACTATCCAGTGCAACGCACAGGATAATGACTAGTTGGTTTTAAAAGTTTAAAAAATGAGTGGAATTAGTCCTTATGTTAAGTGTGCACTAACATTTTAAATATTGAAAAATAAAATCAAAACCTATTTTAACATGTAGGCAAACTCATGACCCATTTTACTACCCAATGACTGACCCGTTACGAAATGGGTATTCTCCAATAAAAACGGTCAGTCGTCTCAACAGTGCGATGAACAATAAATGAGAGAATCAAAACGGTAAGTAGTTTTTGTGATTTATAGCCGCCCTGCCAAGCCTAGTGCCATTCAGCCAAGAAGCAAAATTCCCCTTTCTCTACTTCGTTTCTGTCATCACTCATTAGTCCCAGACTCACTCTTTCTTCTTGCATATAAAACTTAAGAGCCAACGACGAGAATGGACTTGCTGGTTCCTACCTCTCAATCTTCTTATGTGAAAAGTCTCACACATAATCACAATTATATATGTAATTGAACACCATCTTCTTTAGAATTATAACGAATGAGTGTGAGAGCTTTATACAAGCTGAGGGTAGTTTTAAGTTAGGAGGGATGTAAATTTTTTAAAAATATGAAATGCACAGGCTGCTTAACCATTGGATTGCTTCTCAAAAGTCCATTTCAGTCCCATTCGGTCCAATTTACTTCTATTCTGTCCGCTTCAGTCCATTTCGATCCAATTTGATCTCATTTGGTCCACCTTGGTACGTTCTGTCCATTTCAGTCCATTTGGTCCACTTCGGTCAATTTAGTCCACTTCAATTCATTCAAGATGCATAAATTCCTACTTTTTAGAAGCCAAAAAGCCCCAACAAACCCTTAGAGTCCAATTCAAGGGCTTCCAAGTAACACCACAATTTATCCATGCCCTAAAGCCAATTAAAAGGGTTTGAATTTCTTGAGTAATCGGTTAATTTACATGCCTTGGATTTTGTATGACCAACTATGCAATTGTACCATTCGTTTTGCTAGAGCATCCATAACTCCATATCCATATATATATATATATATATATATTTGCATTATTTCAATTCACATATAAGTTTGGATATTAGACATCCACCTTTAAGGCAAAAATACAACCTTATTCATTTTAGGTAGAAATCGTGTTTTAAAACACGATTTTAGATTTACATGTTAATTTGGATATTTCTAACGCAAATATTTTAGATTGTGTCTTAAAAACATTATTTTAGTTCAAATATAAGTTTGGATATTAGATATCCACCTTTAAGGAAAAAAATACAATTTATTCATGTTATATAGAAATCATGTCTTAAACAATTTCAATTCTACATATTATTAGTTTGGATATCAAACATCTAAATCTTTAAGGTTTGGATATCTCTAAGGCAAAAATTCATAGAATTAATGTTATACATAAATCATGTCTTAGAAACACTATTTTAGTTCTATGTATCAGTTTGGACATCAAACATCTAAACTTTAAAGGTTTGGATATCTTTAAGGCAAAAATTTCATTGTATTTATGTTATACATAAATTGTGTCTTAGAAACACAATTTCAATATTACAAATCAGTTTGGATATTAGACATTCAAATATTTTTAAGGAAAAAATTCAAATAGTATTTGTAGGGACACAATTTGAGGTCCAAGCCCAAAGACAAATTGGGTATTGGCCTAATGTGCCCACAACAATAAATTTATAGAGAACAGGTTAAAGAGCTAGGTTCTAACAAGGTTGCTAATGGTTAATATGGTTTTTAACAAACGATCATGCAAAAGCTATACATGTAAAACTGGATAAATGTCAGGTCCGAGGAGGTCATTTTTCATATAAATCACTATTGCAATTCTACAAGTATAATCCTGATTGATCCAATTTTTTTTCTCTCTCTGTTTTCCAATCCCCATCTCATGGGGGGTCTTTTACATTATATAGTTCTTTAAAGATCATCTTGATCATACACTTGTCTACCATTGAGACCTTCACTTGAGTATACGTCCCATCAAGCACCTTCTCTAGCTTTCTATAAGCTGCAGTGGGTAGGTTTTCATTGTTCAGGGGTCTTTCCACATAAATGCAACCAGAAAAGTAGTTGCAGTACATTTAATGTGGTGGTAACAGCTTTTCCCTTAGATATTTCTGGGTTCTTATCTCTTCTGCACATGTGTGAGGATCTTCCTTGTCGTGGAAATCTTCTGGAAGGTCACCTAAATTGCTGAAGTACAGGGTCGAGAATGAGCTTCTCCTCGGACCGTCTTCCTCCACTATTTTTCGTAGTTCTGAATTCAGGGCTTCTTTCAACTACTTACCCCTCCTTGGACACACGATATTCTCGGATAAAACCTAAGGCCCAATATATGACCCTGGGCCGTTACCCCCACAATAACCCCTCAAAATTCCGGTTTTTCCCTCGCATCCGAGGAGAAAAGATGGGATTTTGATTTAAAAAGGGTAAATCCACTTATTTTCCAGGTTCGCACGTGTAGGAACTCCGCTTTTCATGCCCTATGATGGCCACTGACGCTTTGCATCTCGCGAGGCGCCATTAATTGCTACAGGTGGCTCGATGTTCCCCACATCCAACAGTGTGGAGCAGATCCAACGAATAGGGTGTACTCTTGGATTTCAAACAGTGTAACCCCCATTTAGTCTCACCCCTTATATAAACCATCCGGTTAACTCATTTCTTCCATTTTACACCTTCGAGCTCTCAGAGATTTCAAGCGCCCAAACTCATTAAACTCTCTTAGTCGCTACTCTCCCTTAAGTTTTTCTTTTAAGAAACGTCACAAGAATTTCTTTTTAAGGTTCAGGCTTTAGTACACCATTTTCGTAAGTACCCAAATCTTTAATTTCTCCTCGGCTGAGGTTCTCGGCCTTCTTCTCTCTTCTAAAAACCTTTTCCTTGTCATCCATATTCACATAGATGGGTAGGTTTAAACACTTAGTGGACAGCCCCGCTAAGATAGAGATTTTTAAGGAAAAATACCACATACTGCAGGAAGTTGCCCTGCAGTATTGTTCTCCAGAAGAAATAGCGTTTAAACGAGAAATGGGGGAAGTCATAATCCCTGTAATAGCCTTTCTAGAAGGGGGAATGACTCTCCCTATAGGTAGAATTACAAGGGACTATCTCCACAACCATAGGATATGTCCTCACCAGTGTACACCTAACCTCTTTAGAATCCTAGGGTGCATTGATGCTCTGAACAAGCATCTGGGCTTGAGGCTCACCTAGCACGACGTGGTCCACATGTACGAGTTTCACGAACAAAAAGGGGGGGGGGATTTTACCTCAAATCTCGATCTGACATTATCAGACTCATCTCGTGTCTACCCAAATCTAACAAGGAGATGAAAGATGACTATCTAATTGCTTTGGGGGCATGGCATGATGGTCTTCATTGCCCGACCCGAGAGGGAGAGCCAGGTGGGACATCTTAGATTTAGGTCTCCTAGTAATAGACTTAGGTTATTTGGTCTTGGCCTTATTTTGCTTCTTTTGTTCTATTTTTCTTTTGGCAACGGATTTTAATTTTCTGACTGTGCTTTATTTTTCTCTGGTGTTAACAGATAGAAGGCACGTGAAACCTCGGATCAGCTTAACCAACGTCGCAGCCCTCAACTATCTGCTGAGATCCGAAATATTTGTAAGTGAGAACGGGCAGCTTCGGGTCGTCCATCTGATTTTGGACTTTCAACCTATTTCGAAGATCTTCTAAGAGATTGGCAACACTATAAGAGAGGGTGACCAGCGTATAGCTCGAATTGACGTGTCTTGGCCCGATTTTCTAGCTCCATACGAACTTCCACCGGTAACACATCCATACCCGCAAGGTGGTCCTCTAGTCGTCCCACAAATCCAACAAGATCCTCCTCAAGCTGTAGCAATCGGAGAAGGGGTTGCATCCTCAAACTCTTCGCTTGACAAAGAGATTGATAATTTTCGCTTTGGAAAGGAAGAGTCACAAGAGGTACAAGTGGTATTAGCCTCGTACACTGAAGAGGAGCTTGACAGGCAGTCCACGGTTCACGCCCCAGCTCTTGTTGTTGCCCTCCTAAACGATACTTCAGAAAAAGAAGAAATGGCATTGAATACGGGAAGTAAAGGTTTAAGGGACCTTTTGAAGGGGAGAAACAAGGCTCCTGTGTCAAAAGAAGCCAACAAGTCCTAGCCCTCAGCTAATCTTCCTCCTCCCCCTCTTTAGCTTCCTACTGACCTCGGCTTGAAGCCAATTCCTGACTTGACAAAGAAAAGGCCAAGCAAGGCTTTAGAAGAAGGCGAGGTGGGCCCTCAGAAGGGGAAGAAACAGCAAAAAATGGCCGACAAATGAGGCAGGAGATCCCCTTCTATTGAAAGCCAAGAGGATCCTCCCGTGGCTGATGTGCGCCGATCACCGCGAATGTGGTCTCCCAGACTGGTGGTAAATGGTGCCCCCATTGCTTGGGATGCTTCAGTCCGAAGCTACCAAGGAGGGTAAGCGGGTTACATTGCTGAGGCCTTGGAGCAACCACTTCTTCTGCCAAGAGATATGGAAGCTTACAAGTGCTTCAGTCAGCCCGAGCTCTTCCTATCCCTTAAGAGGGATCTGGCCGTGGTAAGTGATTCAGCCCATCCCTTTAAGTAAACAATTAGTCACTTTTATCCATTCTTTTTCTTTGTGTTATATGGAACTTTCCTGTTCTTGTGGCGCAGCTTACCCAACAGGTTTATGTGGCCAAGGAATGGGTCAAAGAGGAGCATAACAAAACTAAAGCGGAGGGCCAATCTCGTGCTGAGGTTGAAAAAATCTTGGGTAAGCTTAGGCAGGATTAGACAAAACTTTTCGAACAGCTAAAAGAGGCGATTAAGGCTAAGGACAGTGTTGAGGTGGGCCTTAAGACTACAGAGAGGCAGGCCGAAGATCAACGCAAGCAGTTGTATACGACTGAAATTAATTTGGCTACTGAGAGGCAACTGGTGAAGGATCTTCGAGCTGAGCTTTAAAGGGTCAAGGAGGCAGCTCAACTGGCCAAGGAGGTAGCCGAGGCGGAGAAACAAGCAACGTATAAGCTTAGGGTGGAGGAGACTCAAGTTAGGCTCACAGAGGAGCTCTCTGTAGTGTGCAGGGAATACTACGATGTGTCTTGGGGTAAAGCCCTTGATGCTGCGGGGGTCCTTGCAGACTCTGACTTTAGGTGACCTGAGAGCGTGTATTATGATCCTAAAATTCGTGAACTCCCAAGTCTTGACTCTTCTCACTTTGAGCAAGCTCTGGAGGCGTCCAAACAGCCTTTGGTTAACCAAGTCCCTTCTACTATTCCCCCTGAAGCTCCTAAGGAGTCTGACAAAGCTGATGGCCAGCGTGAGAGAGCCGAGGATCCTCAAGACAAAGGTAAGGACCAGGATAAGAAGAAAGCTCCTTCTGAATCTAAGGACTGTGCCTAAGATACTGTTGCCCTCCAGCTAAGCAAGGCAACTGACCCTCTCGCCCTCAGGACAAAGACTTAGCTATTAGGACCTTTATTTATTTATTTATTTTTATTTTTAACTGTTGTAAGGAGATGCAAAATACTCTCCATTTTTTTTTTTAATTATCAATGCACGTATTCCTCTTTTGTCTCCTATGTCACCAAATATATATATATATATATATATATATTATCAAGTTTATTGTTATTGCAGATAGTATTGAGTTGCTGCTACTTTAACTTGAACAGAATCAATAACAACATCCTGCTAACGATGCAAATAATTTGACTAAGCATTAACAAGGAACTGGTTCGTATAAGAATTAGTAACTGAGAAAGGTGCCTTTTACATTCTTCAATACTTGAGCAAATAATTAAACACTTTATCTTATTCATGGGTGTTAATCTGAGGACTTGGCTAGAGCCTTAGGCATATTTTAGTACTCAGTGATTTTACCTAAAATGGGCTTTGTTTAACATTTACAAAGAACGCCACTAAGTGTTGATTTAACCCAAATATGCGGCCCGAGAGAGCTAACATGATTTAGGATCCGTTTAAACACTCATAAAGGTTGCCATTGAGTGTTAACAAACTCACATCATTTGGTCCGAGGACTATAGGCATGATTGAGTTTATGTTTAAACACTTGGGAAAATTAACATGGAGTGTTAACCAACTCATATCATCTGGTCCGAGGACAACAGGCATGATTGAGTTTAGGTTTAAATACTTGGGAAAGTTGACATGGAGCATTAACCAACTCATATCATCTGGTCCGAGAACAACAGGCATGACTGAGTTTAGGTTTAAACACTTGGGAAAGTTGACATAGAGCGTTAACCAACTCATATAATCTGGTCCAAGGACAATAGACATGATTGAGTTTAGGTTTAAACACTTAGGAAAGTTAAATAACGAAAAGTATAAAGATTTCATAAACGAAGTAAATATTGATCAAAAGATCATTCATTAATAATAATACATTTTCAAGTTGTTTACATTCCATAGTCGTGGTATTACCTACTCATCTAAATCTTCTAGGAAGTATGCCCCAATGCCAACCCTTGAGGTAATACGGTATGACCCTTCCCAATTGGGCCCTAGTTTTTCCTATGCGGGGTTCCTCAACACCAAATCACCAGGATCTAATGGCCTCACTTTAACATTAGCATCATAACCTTTTTTGAGCTTGTGCTAGTAATATGCTAGTTGGACCATTGCATTTTTCCTTCTTTCTTCGATCAAGTCTAAACTCTTCTCCAGTAAATCATTGCTCTTGCTCAGACTGAATGAATTGGTTCTTAAGGTTGGGAGACCAGTTTCTAAAGGAATGACAACTTTAGCCCCATAAGTCATTGAGAATGGAGTCTCCCTAGTAGATCTACGAGGAGTGGTTCGATATGTCCAGAGGACATATGGCAATTCTTCCACCCATTTGCTCTTTACGTCATCTAGCCTCTTTTTTAGTCCATTCACTATGACCTTGTTAACAGCCTCTGCTTGTCCATTCCCTTGGAGATAGGCAGGAGTAGAATATCTTTTTATAATTCCCAACTCACAGCAATATCTTCTAAACGCTTTGCTATCAAACTGAAGGCCATTGTCTGAGATGAGGGTGTTAGGGACCCCAAACCGAGTAACAATGTTTTTTCAGACAAACCTCTTGCCATCTACATCTCTGATGTTTGCTATGGGCTCAGTTTCGACCCATTTAGTGAAGTAGTCCGTGCTGACCAACAAATATCTCTTGTTTCATGCTGCCTTGGGAAAAGGATCCACAATGTCTAAGCCCCATTGAGCGAATGGCCAAGGGCTAGACAGTGGATTAAGGACTCCTCTTGGTTGATGTATGTTTGGTGACCATTGGCACTGATCGCATTTTTTCACATATTCTTGGGCTTCCCTTTGCATATTTGGCCACCAATAGCCTTGAGTGATGGCTCTGTGCGTTAGGGATCTACCTCTTGTATGGCTTCCGCAAATTCCCTCATGTAGTTCCTCGAGAAGTACCTCAATTGCTTCAGGATGTACACATAATAAATATGGTCCTGAGAATGAACATTTATATAACTTATCATCCTCGGACAGCCAAAACTGAGTAGCCTTCCTTTGCACCTTGTCAGCCTCTAACTTTTCCTCAGGCAGTGCGTCTTCCTTCAAGAATAGCACCATCGGGTCCATCCAACTAGGTCCTACTCTGATCTAATGAACTCAGATTGTCTCTTCTCTTGCCTCTGTAGGTTTGCACAAATGTTCTATGAGGATAACCCGAGGAAGGCTTTATGCCGTGGAGATAGCTAGTGTAGCTAGGGAGTTAGCATGAGTGTTTCCACTTCTAGAGATGTATAACAAGTTGAAAGATTCGAACTCTGATTGCAGGCGTCTAACATGCCTCAAGTATCCTTGCATTCTTTCATCTTTCGCTTCGAATTCTCCTTGCACCTGGTCGACGATTAACCTTGAGTCCGAGAACATTTCTACTATCTTTCTGCCCATCTTCCGAACCATGGTCATACCCATCAACAAAGTTTCGTACTCAGCCTCATTGTTTGTAGCCGAGAAGTCCAGCCTTAATGACTTTTCAATAGTGATCTTTTCCAGGGATACAAGCATTAGCCCCATTCTGGAGCCCTTATGATTCGCTGCACCATTAACGTATACTTCCTAGGATAGAGGACCTTGTTGGGAGAACATGCCAACTAATTTTTCATTCATGCTCTAGGTTGATGTTACTTCTTCTAATGAAGGTTTTGCGAACTCGGCTACCAGATCTACGAGGACTTGGCCCTTGACCAAGGTACGAGACATGTATTTAATATCAAAAACCCCTAGAACCGTGCCCCATTTCGCGATCCTTCTCGCACTTCGGAGTATGGCTTTAAGTGGAAGTTGGGTGAGGACAACAATTGTATGTGCTTGGAAATATCCATTTAAATCCCTTGGCTTGAATGGCTTTCTTGTACTGTGCACTACCGCCAGGATGGCTTTCTCCAAGGGTAGATATCGAACCTCGGCTTCATGGAGTGACTTGCTCATATAATAAACAGGCCGCTGTACGCCACGATTATCTTATATTAACACTAGGCTTACAGCATGAGGAGCCACAACAATATAGGCAAAAAGGACTTCATCCATTTCAGGACTGGACATAATAGGAGACCAAGAGAGGTAGAAAGTTGCTGAAAGGCAGAAAGGCACACTCCTTGGTCCATTCAAATCCCTTCCATTTATTCAATAGTTGGAAGAACGATCGACATCTATCTACTGATCGGGAAACGAAACGGTTCAGGGCCGCAGTCATTCCGGTCAGTTTCTGGACTTCCCTGGGATTCCGAGGAGGCTGCAAGTTGATTGCTTTGATCTGGTCAGGGTTTACCTTAATTTCCTTGTGGGTCACCATGTAGCCCAAGAACTTGCCTGATCCCACACCAAATGAGCACTTGGAAGCGTTCAAGCACAACTTGTGTTTTTTAAGGACTTCGAAAACGTTTCCAAGATCTCCTATGTGCTCAGATATAACCCTACTTTTCACCATCATATCATCTATATAGACTTCAACTTTCTTACCCAACTGTGACTCAAACATTCTTATCATCATCCTTTGGTAGGTAGATCCTGCATTCTTTAAACCAAATGGTATCACCTTATAGTGGTAGTTCCTAATGGGAGTGACAAAAGTAGTCTTTTCCTGATCATCTAGGGCCAATGGTATTTGATGGTACCCTTAAAAGGCATCCAGGAAGCTTATCCGAGAATGGCCAACAGTTGCGTCCACCAGCTAATCTATTTTAGGCATAGGGAATAGATCTTTTGGACAAGCTTTATTCAGATCTGTGAAGTCTATACACACTTGCCATTTTTCGCTCTTCTTCTTTACTACCATAGTGTTAGCCAACTATTCAGGGTAGAATACTTCTTTGATTGCTCCGGCTCGCTTGAGTTTCATCACCTCTTCTCTGACAGCATCGGCATGTTCTTTAGATAGGTGTCAGAACGGCTGCTTTTTAGGAATGATGGCCGGGTTAATGTTTAGATGATGGCAAATCAACTCCGAACTCACTCTTGAGGTCTCAATGGAGTCCCATGTAAACACATCAATGTTTGTTTTGAGGAATTTTATAAGCTCTTCCTTCTCTTGAGGGGGCAACTTGGACTCGACTTGAAAGAATTTTTCTGGGTCATCACCAATAACGACCTTTAATTGCTATAAGTCCCTTTCATTATAGGCCGAGGACTTGGCCTTGAGTCTATGCTGGATTGCAGCCACCAACCATTGTCTGGCCATAGACTGGTCTCCCAAAATCTCCTTGACCTATCCATCAAACGGATATTTAACCTTCTAGTGCAGAGTAGAAAAAACAGCCCCTAGTGTATGAAGCCAAGGTCTAGCCACGATTGTGGTGTAGGGTGAGTAAGTATCTACCACAATAAAATCTACCTCTACTACTTCTGGACCAATTTGCACAGGCAGCCTAATTTGGCCCTTTGGGATGACCACCTTCCCATCGAAACTCACCAGAGGAGAGCTATAGGGTGTCAGGTCCTCAGGTGTTAAGTTCAGCCCCTTATAAAGGTCGGGTACATTATCTCAGCATCGCTGCCCTAGTCCACCATCACCCTCTTCACATTATACCTCCCTGTCCTGAGAGTAATCACCAAAGCATCATCGTGTGGTTAGATAGTTCCGATTTTGTCTTCGTCCGAGAAGCCCAAAACTGGTTGGATTTCCCTTCTAGCCCTCTTCGGCTCTCGGTTAACATCTTTGGCAGATAGTTGAGCCACAGACATTACTCTTAACGGGCAAGACCCAGTTCTCCCTAGTGCAACGAAGATAACATTTATCATACCCAAGGGGGGTCTTGAAGAATCATCTCTCCGAGATCCTGAGTTTGTTTGGCTCCCCTGACCATGGTCATGGTGCAAGAATTGCTTTAGCTTACCCTCGCAGGCGAGCTGGTCCAAGTGGTCCTACAGACTCCTACAATCCTTGGTAGTATGTCCATGATCTTGATGGTATTGGCAATAGAGGTTGTGGTTGCACCTTTTAGGGTTCCCCACCATTTTGTTTGGCTGTTTGAAGAAAGGCTCATTCTTAATCTTATCCAGAATTTGATGCACCGATTCTTGGAACACGGCGTTAATTGCCTGAAGGTTTGCTGATCCAGATTGTCCAACCAAATCTCTCCAGGGCCTATTATTGCTGTGCCGGTCTGACCTGAAATCCCTCATCTCCTGAGGGATAACCGTATCTTTTCCTTTCTCTTGCCGCTGGTCCTCCTCGACTCTTTTATATTTATCAATCTTGTCCATCAGTTGGCGCACACTAGTAATAGGTTTACCAGTCAGGGATTTTCTTAGACCGTGATCAGCTGAAGGCCGAGTTTTAGGGTTTCTTCCTCTCGCATGCTTAAGGATAGTAGGGAAGCCAAAGACCGAGGAACCCTGCGACATGTGACAAAACGGGAACCAAATGCCTGAGTGAGCTCTTCGAAAGAACTTATAGAATCTGCTCTCAGGCTGTCAAACCATCTCATTGCGACTAGTCCTAGACTGGATAGGAAAACTTTGCACATCAAGGCTTCATCTCTAGAATGGACAGTCATCCTTTGGTTGAAATGGCTTACGTGTTCCACAGGGTCTGTTCGGCTATTATAGATGGTGAACGTTGGTTGATGGAAGGGCCGAGGGAGTCTTGCATCTTCAATGCTACGTGTGAAAAGCGACCTGGAGATTTGGTGCAGGGCCTTACTCATAGAGTCATTTCCTACGCCTCAACATGATGGGCTTCGGACTTGCTGTTGACAATGATGCTCTTCTTCATAGGTGAAGGATTCACTGGGTGGGGTTCAAGATCTTCGCCTGTAATCAGCGTTTCTTTTGTCATCAGAAGAGAAGTCTGAATCCAGGGAAGCTCTTCTCCTTTTTGCATGGCGTAGTTCTCTTTTTAACTGATCAATCTCTAGCTGCATATTCTTGTTGTTATTTGCATGAGAAATATGGTCTCCCTTTCGAGGTTGACTCCTATCAATGTGTGTGGTGTGGACACTTCCTTCGCGGTCACTTCTCTGCTCAAGGTTAAGAAAGGGGTCACCATGCTTAGAGTCTCTTAACTCTGCTTATTGTGGACCTGGTTCTACCATAGTTAACCGTTATTCTCACTATCACTCAAGCTCTTCCCATAGACGGCGCCAATTGTAGGGACACAATTTGAGGTCCAAGCCCAAAGACGAATTGGGTATTGGCCCAATAAGCCCACAATAATAAATTTATAGAGAACGGGTTAAAGAGCTAGGTTCTAACAAGGTTGCTAACGGCTAATATGGTTTTTAACAAACGATCATACAAAAGCTATACATGTAAAATTGGATAAATGTCAGGTCCGAAGAGGTCATTCTTCATATAAATCACTATTGCAATTCTACAAGTATAATCCTGATTGATCCAATTTTTTTTTTCTCTTTCTGTTTTCCGATCCCTATCTCATGGGGGGTCTTTTACATTATATAGTTCTTTACAGATCATCTTGATCATACACTTGTCTACCATCGAGGCCTTCACTTGAGTATACGTCCCATCAAGCATCTTCTCTAGCTTTCTATAAGTTGCAGTGGGTAGGTTTTCACTGTTCATGAGTCTTTTCCACATAAATGTGGCCAGAAAAGTAGCTGCAGTGCATTTAATGTGGTGATAGCAGCTTTTCCCTTAGATATTTATGGGTTCTTATCTCTTCTACACGTGTGTAAGGATCTTCCTTGTCGTGGAAATCTTCTTGAAGGTCGCCTAAATTATTGAAGTACAGGCCAAGAATGAGCTACTCCTCTGACCGTCTTCCTCCACTATCTTTCCTAGTTCTGAATTTGGGGCTTCTTTCAACTACTTACCCATCCTCGGACACATGATATTCCCAGATAAAGCCCAATGCCCAATATACAACCATAGGCCTTTACCTCCACAGTATTCATTTTATACCGAAATCATGTCTTAGAAATACTATTTCAGTTCACCTTTAAGGAAGAAATACATTCTTATTGATGTTCTTTAGAAATCGTGTCTTAAAAACAGGATTTCAGTTCTACATATCAGTCTGGATATCAAACATCCAAACTTGTTAAGGTTTGGATATCTCTAAGGCAAAAATCCAATAGTATTCATTTCCAAAATAGTATCTTAGAAATACTACTTCAGTTCGCACATGAGTTTGGATATTAGACATCCACCTTTAAGGAAAAAAATACAATCTTATTCATGTTGTGTAGAAGTCAGGTCTTAAAAACATGATTTTAGTTTTGCATATCAATTTGGATATCAGACATCGAAACCTTTAATGTTTGGATATCTCTAAAGCAAAAATTCATCAAATTCATGTTATACGAAATCATGTCTTAGAAACACTATTTCAATTCTACATATTAGTTTGATGACAAAAATTTAAACCTTAAAGGTTTTAGATATTTTTAAGGCAAAAATTCAATAATATTCATTTTATATAAAAATAGAAACATTATTTTAGTTCTACGTATTAATTTGGATATTTGACATCTAAACCTTTAATGCGTTAATTTGACATCTAAACCTTTAATGCTTGGATATTTTTAAAGCAAAAATTCAATAGAATTCATATTTATATAGAAATCGTGTCTTGAAAACACTATTCCAGTTCTACATCAAAACCTAAATAGTGTAAATTGTGGATGTTTGGGCAAAAGTGAGGGTAAAGTTAGAAAATTGTTGCATCACACAGTATAGATTTTCCTCTTTCAATTTTCCTTTCAAAAAACCAAGAATATCCAAAACCTAAATGTCTACTCAGACAAGGCACCGTTGCACGGGCAGTGGCATCGCTTCCGCGTTATTGCATCGAGCCGCATTAAACACGGGTGCGGCACCCATTTTGCTGCGTCCGTACATCATAGCTAAAAACACTCGTGGAAAAGCCTCTGCAATTTCTGTAATGCTGATTATGACAAGTTGAACCTAAGCCATTTACAAATATTGGGTGTAGTCAAGCAATAGGCTGGCCAAGCCCACTTAAGCTTTATAAATAACTTTAAAAATATTTAGTAGATTGGTTTGTGCAATATATATGTATATAAATATAAATATAAATATATATATATATATATATTTATATACAGTGGCCATCTCGATGATGAGTGGCACAGCCAGGATCAGGAAGGTGGTGCCGGCGATTCACGCCACCTTGCCAGTGCTACGGAGGAGCTTCTTGGACATGACGGCGGCTTCGGAGGCAGCGCGCTTGGCGTGGATGACGAGGGACGACTAGGATACGTTGCGGCTGGCCCTGGGAATGAGGGAATGTTCGCTTTCCTTGCCTTGGGTCACTCGCTTTTTCCCTTGAGATGACCAACGGAACGGACGGAGAAGGAGATCGCCAGATCGGGCCTCGAACTCGATGTCCCATTCAAACGGAAAGAACATGACAAGGGCGGCCAAGTACCAAGTGCTGGACCCCACGGCGGTCCACGGAGTCACTCCTTTCTCTGATCTGTCGGAGGAGGAGTTTAAGGAGTTGTACACAGGTGTGACTCTCTCTCTCTCTCTCTCTCTCTCTCTCTCTCTCTCTAAGACTTTGAACTGTGGTTGTCATTTGTCTGTTGTTTTGCCCTTTGCTTAGTTTACTTTATAAATTTTTATTAATATTTTTCCTGTTTTTGGAGTTATCTGATGGTGTGTTTATTAATACTTGCCCTGTTTTTGGAGTTATTCAATAGTGTTGTGTAACTTGTGTTGGTTTTGGTGTTGGGGTTGGTTTTGGTTTTGGTTTTGGTATTGGTGAGATAAATTAATTGTCTTTTAGTGTAGGTGTTGTGTTTTTGGTGAGATACAATTAATTGGTTTTATTTGATTGGCTGTAGTTTTGTGATTGGGGCCACAGGGCTTTGGAATTGGGGGGTGGATGGGGGTACGGGGCCGGGGTAAATGCTGCTCTCAGAAGTCAGCTATTCTTATCTTCCAAGGAAAATAACAGCCATGAGAAGAATTATAAACAAGTCATAGAGTATGTCTACTTTTACTTAATCACTCCAAACCAGTCCTGCTATTACCTCTGTGAGCTCTAATGGACACTGTCCAATTCCTATTAACCCTCTTCTCTAGCTTCTTTGCCATGTTAGTCTGTATATTTTTTTATCAGTTAAAGAGACCAACTGCTAATAAGAAAAAGACCTGCACTGCACCTGAAGCGGGTGGCTCTTGGCCAATTATTGGCCATATGCACCTCCTAGGTGGCCATCAACTGACCCACAGAACATTGGGTGCCATGGCTGATAAGTATGGACCAGTTTTTACTATAAGGCTAGGTTCACATAGAGTTTTGGTCTTGAGTAGCTGGGAAATGGCCAGAGAGTGTTTCACTGTCCATGACAAGGTTTTCTCGACCAGGCCAAGTATTGCTGCCTCGAAGTTGTTGGGCTATGACTATGCTATGTTTGGCTTTGCTCCTTATGGATCATACTGGCGTGAGATGCGCAAGATAGCAACTATTAAGCTTTTGTCAAATCGTCGGCTTGATATGCTTAAGCATATACTAACTTCAGAGGTTAAAACTGTGATCAAAGAATTGTACAAACTATGGGTTAGCAAAGGTAGTGCAGAAAGTGGAGTTCTTGTGGATATGAAGCAATGGTTTGGGGAGTTGACACATAATATTGCATTAAGAATGGTGGGAGGGAAGAGATACTTTGGAGCTAATGCTGATTTTGATGAAGAAGAGGCACATCGCTATCAAAAAGTGATGAGGGAATTTTTTTCTCTCTTTGGGGTGTTTGTGTTGTCAGATGCAATACCATATCTTGGGTGGTTGGATATGAATGGATATGAGTCAAGGATGAAGAAAACTGCAAAAGAATTGGATGCTCTAATTGGAGGGTGGCTAGAGGAGCACAAACAGAAGAGGTTGTTAGATGAGAACAGAAAAGAAGAGCAGGATTTTATGGATGTGATGCTGAACACCCTGAAAGATGCCAAGATTTCAGGTTTTGACGCTGACACAATCAACAAGGCTACTTGCCTGGTAAGTTCTTCATCTGACTTTAACAAAACCTTATTAGTACCTTCTCAGTCATGTCTTTTAATGTGATTCCTAAAATAAAAACTAGCTCTTTGGTACTGCAAGACTGCAACTAAAGTGTTCAAAACACTATCTCTTGTATCATCAAAATTATCATTTCCAAGCCCCATAGCAAAAACTTGCTTTACACACTATGTTTTACACACTGATTTATAACTGAAATCATGATTTAGTGTGCGTTTGTGTGCAAATAATTCAATGTTGCATTTGCGTTTTTGTTTTTGGCTAGGTCTTATAGTACTATTTACACATTTAAAAATTATTTTGCTATAATGTTTTTAACAATAAATTTTCAGTTTTCAGCAAATGAACAGAATCCAAACAGACCGTTAAAAGTCACATTTTCAAGTTATAAAATCAGTGTTACACACACTGTGTAAAATAAACACTGCCCAAAATAAATTGTCCATTCATGTATGTATATTGTATGACTTACTGACAAAAAATCAACAGAGGGGGCTCTTTTGTGTACTGATGATATCTTCTTTTGGCAGAATCTAATTTTAGCAGGAAGTGACACCACCATGGTCACTCTCACATGGACCCTGTCTTTACTACTCAACAATAGCCATGTGCTACAAAAGGCCTTTGATGAGCTGGACATCCATGTTAGCAAGGATAGACACCTTGATGAATCTGACATAAAAAATTTAGTTTATCTCCAGGCCATTGTCAAGGAAACACTGCGCCTATACCCTCCTACTCCAATCATAAGTCTTCGTGCTGCAATGCAAGATTGCACACTCTCAGCTGGGTATCACATTCCAGTCAATACACGATTAATGGTGAATGCCTGGAAAATTCAGAGAGACGAGCATGTGTGGCCAAACCCTCACAAGTTCCAGCCTGAGAGGTTTTTGACTAGCCATAAGGATATAGATGTGAGAGGTCAGAATTTTGAACTCATTCCTTTTGGCTCAGGAAGGCGATCTTGCCCTGGGGTCTCACTAGCTCTTCAAGTGGTGCATTTGACTCTTGCTAGCTTGTTACATAGTTTTGAAATTGCTAAGCCATCAAATGAAGATGTGGATATGACTGAGAGCACTGGCTTGACAAACTTGAAGGCTACCCCACTTGAAGTTCTCCTTATTCCACGCCTTAATTCTGAATTGTATCAGTAAAACAAGCTTTCTTGAGCTGAGTTCAGTCATTCCTACATGTGTATGTGTGTTTCACCAAAATTTTTCATGTCTGCTAAATCCCTTACTTTTGCCACAGTTGAAAGTTTCATCCGTAAGGCATAACCATGATCTTCGTGGAAAATATAAATATGCACCAAATTTCTGGCAAGAAAATGAAATATTCCTCTTTAAGAGATGGATATGTAACGAGTAAGAGCTTGCAGCTTGTTGTTTGTGAGCCTACCTGGGGATATATATACACACAAAAGTTGATTATAGCCATTGATTATAAGCTTTTGGTCTAAGGATGAGTGTACCACTACTACACATACGTAAGTGAGCAAGAATCAGATCTGGGTTTCGTATGCTGTGGTAGTGTCTTCCTTCACTTAAGACCTCAATGGCAGTCGAAGGGAAAAGGTGGGGGTTTCCCCTTAAACCCCAAAAGACGCCTTTTTGTGAGAGGATTCTCGTCTCGGCCTCCAATCAAGTATTATCCTCTTTGGAAATGGCGTTGAGCCTTAGTGCTCAAGGTTTTGCTCAATCTCACATCG
This sequence comes from Quercus gilva, assembly GCA_023621385.1. Taxonomy (NCBI): domain Eukaryota; kingdom Viridiplantae; phylum Streptophyta; class Magnoliopsida; order Fagales; family Fagaceae; genus Quercus; species Quercus gilva. Next base: position 9,564,659 of record CM042478.1, on the reverse strand, counting down.
AGGAGAAACGTCTCTCACTCATGCCTTATAAGCCTTTGGCCTAAGGATGAGTAGGCCTAAGGATGAGTGTATGCTACACATGTGTAGTAGTAGTCAAGAATCAGATCTAGGCTTCGTATGTTGTGGTAGTGGGAGTAAAATGTAAATTGTCCATGTTTTTTTTTTTTTTTTTTAATTGTGAAGCACTTTTTTTTTTTTTTTTTTTACGATTTATTTATTCTAAACTCTTTGTTTTTTGTACTTAATAACTTACTTAAATGAATATTTATGATGTGGTCTCACATTTGATTCTAAAATTAAGAAATAAAACTCTTTAAGAATAAATAATTTAGGACACATGGCGTAAAATTTGGAATTCTAATTTGAGTTTCTTTCAAAATTTAAACTATATTTCAGTGTGTGAAATACACAGCACCCATAGTTTTTTGAAGTCACAGTTTCAATTTAAAAAATATTTACAAACAACTTTGTGTGTAATAAGCAATGTATAATAGAAATTGCTCATAGTTAAAATTCATTTCGTTACCAAACTGGATACATATAATTCACTTTTTAGAAGCTAAAAACACCCTTGGAAAAGCCTCTGCAATTTCTGTAATGCTGATTATGTCAAGTTGAACCTAAGCCAATTACAAATATTGGGTGTAGTCAAGCAATAGGCTGGCCAAGCCCAGTTAAGCTGTATAGATAACTTTAAAAATATTTAGTAGATTGGTTGGTGCAATATATATATATATGGACGGTCTGTCTTATTTGAATTTGTATATGAGGCTGCTCTCAGAAGTCAGATATTCTTATCTTCCAAGGAAAATAACAGCCATGAGAAGAATTATAATCAAGTCATAGAGTATGTCTACTTTTACTTAATCACTCCAAACCAGTCCTGCTATTACCTCTGTGAGCTCTAATGGACACTGTCCAATTCCTATTAACTCTCTTCTCTAGCTTCTTTGCCATGTTAGTCTGTATATTTTTTTATCAGTTAAAGAGACCAACTACTAATAAGAAAAAGACCTGCACTGCACCTGAAGCGGGTGGCTCTTGGCCAATTATTGGCCATATGCACCTCCTAGGTGGCCGTCAACTGACCCACAGAACATTGGGTGCCATGGCTGATAAGTATGGGCCAGTTTTTACTATAGGCTAGGTTCACATAGAGTTTTGGTCTTGAGTAGCTGGGAAATGGCCAGAGAGTGTTTCACTGTACATGACAAGGTTTTCTCAACCAGGCCGAGTATTGCTGCCTCGAAGTTGTTGGGCTATGACTATGCTATGTTTGGCTTTGTTCCTTATGGACCATACTGGCGTGAGATGCGCAAGATAGCAACTATTGAGCTTTTGGCAAATCATCGGCTTGATATGCATAAGCATATACTAGCTTCAGAGGTTAAAACTGTGATCAAAGAATTGTACAAACTATGGGTTAGCAAAGGTAGTGCAGAAAGTGGAGTTCTTGTGGATATGAAGCAATGGTTTGGGGAGTTGACACAAAATATTGCATTAAGAGTGGCGGGAGGGAAGAGATACTTTGGAGTTAATGCTGATTTTGATGAAGATGAGGCACATCGCTATCAAAAAGTGATGAGGGAATTTGTTTCTCTCTTTGGGGTGTTTGTGTTGTCAGATGCAATACCATATCTTGGGTGGTTGGATATGAATGGATATGAGTCAAGGATGAAGAAAACTGCAAAAGAATTGGATGCTCTAATTGGAGGGTGACTAGAGGAGCATAAACAGAAGAGGTTGTTAGATGAGAAGAGAAAAGAAGAGCAGGATTTTATGGATGTGATGCTGAACACCCTGAAAGATGCCAAGATTTCAGGTTTTGACGCTGAAACAATCAACAAGGCTACTTGCCTGGTAAGTTCTTCATCTGACTCTTAACAAAACCTTATTAGTACCTTCTCAGTCATGTCTTTTAATGTGATTCCTAAAATAAAAACTAGCTCTTTGGTACTGCAAGTCTGCAACTACTTAAGTGTTCAAAACACTATCTCTTGTATTATCAAAATTATCATTTCCAAAGCTCCATCGCAAAAACTTGCTTTACACACTATGTTTTACACACTGATTTATAACTGAAATCGTGATTTAAAATCACATTTTCAAGTTATAAAAACACTGTGTTACACACTCGTGTAAAACCCAAAATAAATTGTCCCTTCACGTATGTATATTGTATGACTTACTGACAAAAAATCAGCAGAGGGGGCTCTTTTGTGTACTAATGATCTCTTCTTTTGGCAGAATCTAATTTTAGCAGGAAGTGACACCACCATGGTCACTCTCACATGGACCCTGTCTTTACTACTCAACAATAGCCATGTGCTACAAAAGGCCTTTGATGAGCTGGACATCCAAGTTAGCAAGGATAGACACCTTGATGAATCTGACATAAAAAATTTAATTTATCTTCAGGCCATTGTCAAGGAAACACTGCGCCTATACCCTCCTACTCCAATCATGAGTCTTTTTGCTGCAATGCAAGATTGCACACTCTCAGCTGGGTATCACATTCCAGTCAATACACGATTAATGGTGAATGCCTGGAAAATTCAGAGAGACGAGCATGTGTGGCCAAACCCTCACAAGTTCCAGCCTGAGAGGTTTTTGACTAGCCATAAGGATATAGATGTGAGAGGTCAGAATTTTGAACTCGTTCCTTTTAGCTCAGGAAGGCGATCTTGCCCTGGGGTCTCACTAGCTCTTCAAGTGGTGCATTTGACTCTTGCTAGCTTGTTACATAGTTTTGAAATTGCTAAGCCATCAAATGAAGATGTGGATATGACTGAGAGCACTGGCTTGACAAACTTGAAGGCTACCCCACTTGAAGTTCTCCTTATTCCACGTCTTAATTCTGAACTGTATCAGTAAAACAAGCTTTCTTGAGCTGAATTCAGTCGTTCCTACATGTGTATGTGTGTTTCACCAATAATTTTTCATGTCTGCTAAATCCTTTGTTTTTGCCACAGTTGAAAGTTTCATCCTCTAAAGCATAACCACGACGTAGAGATCTTTGTGGAATATATAAATATGCACCAAATTTCTGGCAAGAAAGTGAAATATTCCTCTTTAAGAGATGGAATATGTAACGAGTTAGAGCTTGCAGCTTGTCTGAGCTGCTTGGTGTTTGTGAGCCTACCTTTTTCTTTTTCTTTTTCCTTTTAATTTGTGTAAAAAATAAAAGAAGAGAGGCAAGAACAATTTTTTTTTTTAATGTCATGTCTGTACAATCTGGGGATATATATACACACAAAAGTTGATTATGGCCATTGATTAAGTCTACAATCAAGGCATATCAATGATCTTTGAGTCAAGCTATTATCAAGGGCTGAATATGTGCATAACAAATAATAGAAGTATAAAACTTTACTAAACATATGCTAACAATATGTTATGGGGTCACTTGTTGCAGCTGCATGCCTGCATTTGCTGCTGCTGCTTGTTTAGCTCTAGGCAACTTCTTGTCTGCTACTAGTTAAAATAAAGTTGGCGTTTTTTTTTCTGAGAAAAATAAAGTCGGCTTTAGGAGTTTAAATAATTTAATACGAAATTGAATAAAGTTGGAATGAATGCTCTTTTTACTATTTTAATTTTATTAATTTATATACCAATATGATATGATTTGAGATTCCTAGTGTCAGCTTCATATTAATTGTTATTTGAACATTATGTCAATATATCAACCATTACCCTTTTGGTATAAAGAAGATTATAATATAACTCTCTTATTCAACCTCTCATTTTTTTTTTTTTTAGCAAACATACAAACAAGAAAGAGAAAAAAAAAAAGTTTTAACACAAATGTACAAAAAAAAACTTCACTCAAAAGTCATAATAACTTTTAAAAGAATACAAGACAAGTTATTTTATATACAACATTTTTTTTTTAGAAACAAAAATTACAAATACCCATTCTTTGCTTTTTTAGAAACAAACATGCACCCAAGAGAGTGAAAAAGGTTTCTTGAAAAAAAAAATTACAACTTGAAGTTTGGAACCAACAAGGTTGAAATGAATGCTTTGAAATCCAAATACGACAGCCAAAAAGATTATTTAAGAATATAATTATAAAAGTAATTTATAGAAGCTGCCAGGCACTCAATTTAACCTTTTTTTTTTTTTTAATATTTACTTATGGGAATTAACTTTCTGATAAGACCTTTTTAGAAACTCTGAGGTACTTTCGTAGTATGGGAAATGCCGAAATGGTATTTCTTTTTCTCACGTTCGGTTCACTTTAGGCTGAAAAATGTAAGCGTTATTTCTTTGAATTCCAGAACTAGAAGTACTTTTTTTATAGGTATACCATAAATACACGATAAGATAACCTCTTAAACCCTAAACCCTGATCATTCGAAGAAAAACACCGAATTTTGGCGGGAAGATTATTCCCCCAAATTCCAAGCCCTTTGTTAATTTCACGCTCTCGATTTTCTCTCATGCAATCCACTTTCTACAATGCCCCCAATTCCCAGCATTTCCAACTTCCATGGAAATCTCCGGAACCCAATTTCACAGCCAGGAAATCAATTCCACATAAACCCCAAAACCGCTTCAAAACCCTAACTATCACCAATTCCCTGAGCATCCCTCTCGGCTACGAATCCGAGGAAGGCATCGACCACGTACCACCCGTACCCGGACCCAGACCCAGACCCGAACCCGCCTCGCCGGGTCGCCTCCCGGTGGTGATTCGAAGGTCTGATAAAGTTTGTAGGTACTTCTGGGATGGGAGTCGGTTGCAATTGGTTTGTGTGGACGGTGGTGCGTCGTCGTTTTCGTTCAATTTCGATGATGGGTTTCGAAAAATGTTCAGACTTTGTGGCTCAGCTGTCAGGGATTTCTTCATTCCAAAACAAGTTAGTGGGAATTACATGGACTATGTAAAATGGAAGCTTTTGCACCGGGTTTTCAGCTCGGCCCTCCAGGTTCTTGCCACTCAGGTAATAAAATTTTGCACTACTTTCTTTAAAAAAAAGAATTGGCTTTGAATAGTTTCGTTGAAATTTAAAGGTAATTGTGTGGATAAATTGTTGTCTTTTGGGTAATTGTGTGTATACAGAGTGTGCTGAGTTCAAATGTGATTGATTTGTATGTTACATTTAGAGTTGTTAGAACTTCTTTAGTTATGCTTTTGAGCTGAAATTTGAAAGCTTGGGTGGATATTTGATGATATTCATTGAGTAATAATTCTTTTGAATTAAATGATAAAGGCAAGAAGTGAAGAGTTCTGGTTGTGACGATTCACGTGCTGTGTTTAAGAGGTTTGGTGAGTTTGAGAATACTCACTGTAGAATGTAATGTAATGATCTAATGAGACACTGCTTGGTGCCTTCTCCCTAACATTTATATTCTATTAAGGAGGAAAGCCCCCAAAAGGGGTTAATCTTAAGATGAAGACTTGGTAAGTATAATTTTTAACTGTTTTGGGAATGTACTGATATCAGGCAATGTTACGGGCTATAGGAATTGGGTATTCTCGTTCACTACCATCTGCGGCTGCCCTTAACTGGGTCTTGAAGGATGGACTTGGACGGCTAAGTAGGTGCATCTATACTGCTGGCCTAGCATCTGTGTTTGATACCAATTTGAAGGTATGACTTCCATTCCATTAGAATTCAATTAACACGTTTTATTTAATTAGTTTTATGTATTTAAGTCTCTTTATTGGCAATTCTTGCGGTTACCAGCACTGTATTTTGGCGTTGGAACAGACCAAAAGTCTGAAAGTACAGTAATGTGGAGTGCTGCGACTGGTTATTTTTGAACTGCAAGATGAGAAATCACTGATTGTGTTCTTTAGACCTTGAAATCTAGAGCTTTGAAAAATCAATAATTTTTTGTATCCTGTTTGAAGAGAGTTAGGTTCTCAACGTCTGTCATGTTCAGTTTGAGCATTGGAGTGGAGTTGCTGACTCCTGTGTTTCCTCAATACTTCTTGCTTCTTGCATCTATTGCTAACATTGCCAAACAAATAAGCCTTGCATCCTACTTAGCGACTAATGTAAGTATTCAGCTTGAGCTCTTTTTCTTTAATCAGAAATTTCATATATTTGAATTATTTTCTGATAATTTCTATCAGTTTTACTTGATGGAATGCTGTTGATGTTACACTGTCACAAAACTTTTATCCAAACCCGTTTTCTTTACGAAAATTTTCTTGGTCTAATGCCTTGTTTGATGTCCAATGATATTTCTCTGTATTTGCTACTGTTTTTTGTCCCTTTGGCACTAGGACGGAGTCAGAATAGTCTAAATGCTATAAGCTTGATGACATGTCACATATGTCACCATAAAAAATTTATGGATACTTCTAAAAATTTCATGCTATATTTAAGGAAAATATTGCACCATTAGATGCCCTGATCTCTTATATAAACATGAAGCAAATGAGTGTCAGGACTCACAAGTGGGAAAAGGGAAAAAATTGATGTAACAAGGATAAAGGAAGGGCAAAGAATATTATTGCCTTGAAAACAATATCGATATTAAAGAAGTGGACCAAAATTTAGCTATGAAGATAACTCAATTTTCAGGCCATGTTTAGAGATCTTAATTACCTAATACATTTAACATGTATAAGTTCAGAAGCATTTTATACCTATCAAAAAAAGTTCTGAAGCATTTTATTGTTCTAATAAGGTTATTCCAGTATTGATGATTTGTTTTCAACTGCAGAAGTTGAAAAATACTGGTTAAATCTTTAGGAACCTAAATATTGATTTTCTATAAAGTTATCATCACTGATTACTGCCATCTTCACTGTCAAAGATGTTTTCAAGTTTTACTGTGCCACATCTTAAATCACATGTAAACCTGAACAGTATGGCATATTCACCGCTTGATTTAAGACAAACTTTGGATGGGTCTTTTCTGATAAGTTCTGTAAAACTGATAGCTATTTGTAATGCTTTATTTCTTTTGAATTTTATTCTTCAGCTGTTGGTTTGATTCAACCTACCTTATTTATCCACTTCACAACTGATTCAGATAGGACTGTGCCTTGAAAATAACTTTTTCTGTTACTGGATATTTCACCATATTATGTGTAGTTTTAATATTGTGACTCTGTTTAAGCAGACAGCTATTCGCCAAAGCTTTGCTATAGCAGATAACCTTGGTGAAGTTTCTGCAAAGGCACAGGTCTATTATAAATTTTCCTACCATGTTGTTTTGAACATTCTTTGATAATATGGAATTATATCATAACTTTTGGAATGGGTTTCAGATTCAAACAGTGTGCTTTGATAACCTCGGCCTTTTGCTTGCCGCAGTTCTGAATATTTTGTTGAAGAACAATCAAAGGTTTTTCCTCTTGCACGACCTTTCTTCCTGTTTGTTATTGTGAACTGACTTTATTGTTAAATTGAAGATCTTATTCTCAATATAATGATATTAGAATCTCTAGCCCAAAAATTCAAATAATATTGAAATCAACAGACAGGTGTAACTATCTGCTAATACTTCTGCTAAAATATATTATAACCTCCTGCCCCATTGGTATGTTATCAGTAGGTACAGATAAGATTATATCTACTTCCATTAGTTTGTCACCAAAGGTTCTCATCCATACTTTGAATATAAAATCTTATTAGTAAAAATGGCTATCTTAAATTTGAGTAAAGTTAATTTAAAAAATTACCTGTTTTTGCTTTTTAGAGAAACAAAGTTACCTGTTATTTGGACCTGTGCATTACATGTATTCTGTATTCATTATAAAAAGTTGTGCTCCCATGGTTTCCTAACTTTTCATTATCATTGAAGCTTGCAAGCAGGTTTACCTTTCGTCATATACCCCATTTTCTCAGCGGTTGACCTTTTCGGAATATATCAGGGGCTTAAGCACGTCCATTTGCAGACACTAACAAAGGTGGGTTAGTGTAACTGAGTTTTATAAGTTTAGGGTCTGTTTAGGGCTTGAACTGACTGGTTGCTTACATTAATGATTTTGGGCTTTTTTGTAAATTTGGAGGAACACAGGATTCTATCCTTCATTTGTGCTATATGCATGACCCAAACCCATTATTTATCCCAATTTTTGCTCAGTGGGCCAGTCTTAGACAACTAGAATCTTATTAGTAGATTTTTTTAAAAAAAAAATTTATCTGCATTAGATTAAAGACATTTAAAATTCAAATGGCTTTGCTTTTTCATTGGCTTTTCCTTTTTGCATAGTTCAACTGCATTTGCTACATCCTTGATTTTGGGTTGAAAGGTTTATTCAGTCACTGCTTCTGGGTTCAATTAGATTTTGCTTACAAGGGCCCACAGTAAAAACCTTGAGCAATAGGCCAATAGCATGATGAACCTAGAAGTCTCCAGGGACCAGGCCCCAAAGTTAAGAATAGTGAATTGCGGTTCTCATTAATAGCATTTAACCAACCAGGCAACCATATGCTTTGGTTCATGTTAAAAGATCATAATATGCACTCAGAAACATAGGCTCAAGTAGTAGGAAAAAGAACACAGAGAGGCTTAAGATCCTTCCATGGTCAATTTTGCTTTCACAAAATTACACATGCACCATTAATACCTTTTTTCTTCATAGAAGTTTGAAGCTCAAGATCTGACTTTTGCCTTGCTTTTATGTTCAGGATAGACTTGAGATCATACTAAATATTTGGATCGAGTCAGGATATGTGCCTTCACCTGCAGAAGTGAGTAAAGAGGAAGGAGTTGATTTTTTGTGGAGTAAAGGTGAGGTCTCGCCACCATGTTTCACATAGCTGTGTATAATACTTTGATATATGCTGCTATATAATTTAGTGCACATCATTAGCAAAGCTTATACCTGATTAGTGAGGTTTGAATCAGGCAAAAAAAACTGGCCCATCAGAATAGGGTGCTTAAATCCGAAGGATCAGATGCCCAAGTTGTCAATGATGGCAATGCAATATTCTAGTGGTGAGGATTATTACTTTATATGCATGGAGATCTTCCATAAAGGAGTGAAAAGAACTAAGCAGGTGAATATATTAGGGAACTTATGACCTGGGCTGTCACATAGTTAACCATGGAATCTTACCTATAGAGATGACCTTCTCACAATTTCAAATTTTTTTTTTTTTTTTTTTTCATTTATGAAATTCTAGCAAGGTATACTTCTCTGTCTACGGGAAGGGGCCAGTACTGCAGATATTATCATGGGTTTGTTGCAGGTAACCGTTTTTTTTTTTTTTTTTTTTTTTTTGAAAACCCTTTGTTAACGTAAAATTTTCATATGCGTCTATCTCATGCACCCTATGTGACATGGGTGCAAGAGATACCTTCTCTTTGTTAAGAGGTTTGGTATTTGATAGTGTAAAACACACACCATTACCATTTCATCAATTTGTTTGCTATTGGTAGATAAATGGAAAACTTGTCTGTGGCTAATTTCCCTATTATGTACTTGCTTAGGCATGCTATATCCGCAAGGCCCTCCTTGTGAGGAGGAGTTGGTGGGAGAGCATTCTCAGAGTTGGTGATGCATTGGATTCTGTTCTCAATGAATGGTATAAGGTGATTGAGGATAGCAAGAGATGTGCCCAAAGGGATTTGTCTCTGTTGCATGAACAAATGTTGGGACTCGGTTGGGCTGCTAAGAACATTTTGTTAAGCACAGAGGAGCAGGCTCGATACAGTTTTGTAGATGACTAAAGGTTTTATATTTCTTTCTTCAAGATTAGTGCCTACTCCTTTATACCATTGGAGAGTTTGGGGGATGAATGAATCTTAACTTAAAGCTGACAATTTGTGTCTAAGCCATCTGTAACATTCTGTTTATATAAGCAGCTATCATCTGTTGTAGTCATTTTGTAAACGAGCAAATAATAAGGAAATTTTGACTCTTGTATTTGCTAACCATTAGTTTCTTAGATAAAATATACGTTGAAAGAAGTCTAGGGATTTTTTTTTTTTTTTTTTAATTTGTTTTTTGCATACCACTTGATGCACCCATCTACCACTCGCCTTGAATTTTTTTTTTTTCGTCACAGATACAAAGTCATACGACACTTTTCATTGTTGCAATGCGTTCACAAAGTCATGCAGCTATTCTCCTTCAATAATAAATGATTACATTTTCACAGCTATTCTCCTCCAATGATAAGAATAAGATGATGCTGTCCAAGAATGCAATGCATAAGTTATAATGCAGGGTTGGCCCGTATGCATTACATTTTTGACAGCATCATCTTATTCTTATCATTGGAGAAGAATAGCTGTGAAAATGTTATCATTTATTATTGAAGGCGATTAGTCACAATTTACAACCTTGAAACAATTCCACCACTTATTTTAAAGAAGAAAAATTGTGCAACAAAAAAGCAAGTATCTTGATAATCGTATTATAACTGTTACATAAAATCATAACATCTGAGTCTTAATATGACTTGTAGTTAAAAAAATAAGTTCATACCCCCTGGTGGTCTATAACGCACGAATTCAAATTAGTTTCTTTCTGTTTTACACACCCTTTATGATCAGGGGATCTCTTTTTGTGATTCAAACTCATGGGTAGAAGTAGAACTCAGACTCACCCTTTAAAATTGGTTTGTAAGGGGAGGATGCCCAAGAGATTAAGGGCCCGTTTGGTAGAGGAGTTTAAGTAATGTTGTTTATAGTTTTTTGAAATACATATGAGTGAAAAAGTGTGTGAAAATGTGTGTAATGTTTAAAAACTAAAAATGAGTTTAACAACTCTACCAAATGGGGCCTAAATACACATGATTAAGCTTGAACTTAAACGATGTGGGACACTTGGATCTTTACACTATGTATTCTTAATAAGTTTATTGTCATTAAGTTTTTGGTGGAGAACTACAATTTTTTTATTGAAAAAAAAAAGAGAAAAAATTAAAGACCCATGACTAATATTCTTATGTCCATGTACATTTTAGAAGAAAATTGATAGTAAATGACAAATTGACAATATTTTATTTTACAATAAACAAGTTTGATGAAATTCTCTCTCTCTCTCTCTCTCACTCTCTCTCTCTCTATATATATATATATATGAAATGAATGTCTTTGGTTCCTTGGGCCCGTGAGTCTCTTGGATATGTGTGCTCTCTTTACACTACACTTACTAGATAATCACATGGAAGAATCCTTTAAAGGTAGTCTCAAAATGTTGAATAGAAAATTTGAACCCAAAAATATTAAATTGAAGAAATGATGAGTTGAAAATACATGTTTCCTGCTACTCATAAAGAAGTACAAAACGACATCATTTTGGTTATGATTGTGTATAAAAAAATAAAAAAATAAAAAAAAAGGGTGTAGTAATCAAAACGACGTTATTTTAGACACTACAAAGAAGCACAAAACAACATCGTTCTCAAATTAAAGTTTTAAACAATTCCTGTAAAAGGAATGATGGGAGAATTAATTACTAAAACATAATCACATTTTAGTAATAGTTTAATATTCTTAACATATAGTGACATGGCATTCCCTCCTCTCATTATCTCATATGAATGGTAGGTTTTGACACAAATTAAATTAGTAAGACCCATCATCCATGTAAGATAAGGAAAAATTACGTCTCTATAATTTGCGAGTACAGAATAATTATTCTATGATGGAAATTATTTACTACTCCTAGAATATAATGACGTGGAACTTCCACCGTTCATACTTTTAAGCAAATTAATTAATAAATATTCGGCCGATAATATACTCCCATTCATTTATTTTTTTTGAGGGAACCTGTTCATTTTTTTTTTTTTTTTTTTTTTTTTGAGAAACAAACACACATATACACGCACAAGGAAGAGGAAAAATGGTTCTAACACAAAGGCATGCCACAATTGATTATATTGAATTTTAAATTTTACAAATTACCATGCACCATATACCCGTGCAATTGATAAATGTGCCTTTACATATTTATTGGCAAAAATATTTACTAATAATTATATTGTATTTAATAGTAAAATATATGATTTTATATAGAATGAAATTCATAATAAATGTCTAATGCTAGAATATAATTCTTTATACAATAATAATTATAATAAATATATATTAATAATTCTCATAATTATTAAATTTCATATTTAAACAAAAAAATATAAGCAAGAGAAAATTATAAAATGTTAAACTTGCCAGTTTATTGCACGAGCTACCGATTAATCTGATATTAAATTTGTAGTGTTTTACATATTTATTATTGAAAATATTTACTAATAAATTCAAAAAAAAAAAAAAAAAAAAAAAAAAGAAAGAAAGAAAAAGAAAGCACTTAGGAGTTTAAATCTGTACTGAAATAAATGGATGTATCTAGCATGACAATAAATAAATTTGTATAACCAACAATTAAGTATCACGACAATTAAGAACAATAATTTGATATTAATTTTGTAGCGTGTAAAGCAATGAAAACTGTATCTAATATGATATTTAGTTGAAGAAATAAAATAAATTAATATACCCGAACACTTATAAATAATTAAAAATGATCAAGGCATAATCTCCCGCCACCTTATTTGCTTCTCTAACGCTTCTGAAAAAATATATGTAAAAAATATATATAAATATATACATATATTTTTTCTCCCTTCTCTGAGATCAAAAGAAATAAAACATGAGGAACTTCTCAATTTCTGCTATATTTTTAGTTGTCCTCTTGATCAATGCAGGTGAATATTTCAAAACTTCATCATTTGTTAATTTTCTAATCGAATAATTTGTTTAGGTGAGTAATTAATTGCCTTAACTTTTAACATTACATTATGTTTTGAGATTTACAAACAAGTAATTCTTAAGTACTTTCATACCATCACACACCCTTGGGGTGATGGTCACTTCACAAATATAAGTGCTCGTAGAGTATGGGTGGTAAGAGCTGGGGTTTAAGTTTCCAGGAGAGGGTTTCACACACATATACACTTAAAATTAGGCTAGAGTAAAATTTTTATCATATATTAAAAAAAAAAAAAAAAAGGTACTTTGAATACCATGTCACTGTGCTCCCAGAGTATCTAATAACTTTCCCTACCAAACAAATAAAGCCAAGCTAAGAAAAGCAAAAATCAAAACCATTTTAGTCTTATTAGTTAGTATGAACTATGAAGTTAATTTTATGTAAAGTAAAATTGGAAGTTTTGGTTTGATTTTAAAATGTTAAACAAAAAATCTCATCCTTTGAGATCGATTTATACAAATTCTTAGTAGTACATGTAATTTTTTTTTCTTTGAATGCAGGCAGTGACTTGATTATGACAGCACAAGCAAAAGGGGAATGCGACAGGATATTGATCAAAAGTTGTAATACTAAAATTTGTGATACAAACTGTAAATCGGAATATGGAGTTAATACTATCGGATTTTGCTACACCGACAGAAATCCTAATGACACTTGTGTGTGTCGCTACCCTTGCTAGTGACTGATTTGTTGCGGATTATTCTCATGTCCCAACCTATATGTAATGGCATATTATTCTTGTCCCAAATGTTTTTAATAAATATTTCAGTTAAAAATAAATAAATAAAAGTTTGTTATAACCACATTGTGTTCAAATTGAAGAATAAAAAGTATGGTTGGCTCTAGGATAGGTTTTCATTTGTATTTGTGAGTAAAAGAGACTTTTTAATATAATACACTACTGATGAAGTGCAAATTCGTCAGTCCAAGTGAGTGCGTCCAGATGGAGCCAAGATGTCGTCTCTACAGTTGTGGAGGTGGTAGATCAGCTTCCCTAGAATGGTCACCGGTGTGGTGCCTACCACAACGCCTCCGATGCCAAAGTCAATATGAAGAAACTCTTTGGGAATGAATAAAGTAATGTAACAGAGTAAGAAAAATCTCTCAGTGCTTATGTACCTTGTGTTGGCAGTGTAAGAGCTTTATATATGTTGCCTTGGGTTCTAGCCATTGTGGTTGTTATTGTGATGTTAATGCCTTTCTTGATAACGCCTCCTGCTTAGTAATGGGGCTTTAATATGCTCCCAACGGTCTGTATAGCTGGTTTTGTAACCTTCCAAGGCATTATTGGCTACATTGAATGGTCCTGCTACCCTCGTCGGTGACATGGGCACCTGTTTAGGCTCATCTCAGAGGATTATCTTGTCTGTGTTGTTAAGTTCGTCTGTAGTTGATTTCGTCAGTCCCATCAGCTGCCCCCGGACTCTATGGTCGTCGAGACATGTCATGACAACCATAGAAGATGAAGGGTTTTTTTTTTTTTTTGGACTGTAAGCAACTCTTGGGATTTTGTGCCATATTAAATGTGTAGTGGCGGCGCCCCACAAATCGTGGCCACGTGGCACGTTCTAACCGGTAGAGTTAATGCTCCAATTCGTGGGATTATTGGGTTTCCCGCTGATTTTAGTTGTTTTAAGCCTTGATTTTAAACTTCTCCCCTTCTCATTTTTTCTCTTTTCACTTACCTCAAAAAACTTCCAATCCTTGCTAACTCCACTTTGCAACTCTTCTCCGAGCTGGTGTACTGTGCGGTGGTTCTTTTTTCTGAGGTATGTTTTTCTTTTATATTGTGGTGGATTTCTGATTTTCCCTTCCTTTTTCTTTTGTGTTTGCTTTTTGGGTCTCGGGGTTTTTAGAATTTACCTTTCTTTCCTCTGTTTTCTAGTTTTTCCATGGTCAGTGGTTCTGAGGTTAGGATAACTTGCCCCTCAATTTCTTTTCTTTTCGCGCGACTAAGGGGGTCATTGGGGTGTTTTTCCCACACCTTGAGAACTTCTTTTTCGAGGGTAATAGTCTGACTGCTACATTGGCCGATCTGTTGCCTTTGCTTCGTCATTCAATTGATTGGTTTGAGAATCTGATGAGAGAAGGGAAAATAATGTCTAAGATTAGGTCTAGTGAACTCGAGATTGGGTTATCGTCCAGCGGTAACCTAGTGGAGGAAGATACAGCCGTCTCTACTCCTCGAAAGGTTAAGGCTTTTTATGCCCTCGAGGAGGTGTGTGGGCTGGACGCCAATACACTTGGTAGGTTTAAGGACAGGTTCCAATTCACGGAGCAAGTTAGGGTTCGTCTGCCTAGTGAGGAGGATCAGGCCTGTCACTTCTTCCCTAGGGAGGTATGTTTTTACTAATCTGCCTTTGTCTGTGGGTTGAAGTTTCCTGTCCATCCTTTCTTCATGGAGCTATTAGACCGCTTTGGTATCGCTCCTGGGCAGCTTATGCCCAACTCGTGAAGGATAGTGGTCAGTTGTATGGGAATATGGTTGGCCGCTAATGACGGTGATATGTTCAAGATTGACGAGCTTGTCTATTTGTATCGCTTAAAAACATCTAAGGAGCACGGGTACTATGAATTGGTGCCCTAAGAAAGGAGAACTAGCATCGTCAACGGTTTATCGTCGTCTTTCAAGTATTGGAAGTCCAGGTTTTTCTTTATGTCTGGGGGCGATTTTTAGACTTCCTCTGGCGAGGTTTGGGGTGATCTCCTAAGGTTGCATCATCGGTGGAGAATCTCGACCTTAGGTGCGTCATTATTTCTTCTCGTCATTTAAGTTTTGTTACGCTTACCGTTATGGCTATTGATTCTTTTACTTCTTGTTTTGCGCAGTTAAGAGATGGCCCAAACTTAAGAGCAGGTATAAAGAGCGAGTGCAGAAGGCAATCGAATACGCGCAGACAATTGAGAGCTGGGACAATCTTGTGAACCCACGGACTCTCGCCTTTTACTGTCTCGGACCAAAGCCTTCTGCTTTCATGATGCGCAATCTTGAAATTGAAGGAAAAAAGAGTAAGTGTTAGGTTCGTCAGTACCTACTTTCTCGTGTACACTTTTTGTTCATGTGTTTCCCTTTTGTAGAAATGACGAACAAGTTCAACAAAGACATGTATGCTAAGATGAGGTCAAAGAAAGATGAGTCGTTGTCAAACATCAGGAAGAAGCTAATGCGTGTCACTGGGAAGGGTCCTTCCTTCACTCCAGCTACTTCCATCACTCCCATCATTTCTGGTACTGAGACAACGAGAATGGCCTTTCCTACAACTTCGATTGAAGAGCTTCCTACTCTCGCTTCTAAAAGGCAGCGCATGTCTGATAAAGAAAAAGAGAAGGTTGATTCTCACTCATCCACCGTCTAAGATGACGAGAGATTGGCCGTGGACAGGGCTCATGGGGTCATGACTGTGGAGGATTTGAAGGTCTTCTCCAGCGTGTCTTTCAATGACGTTACGGCTCGCCACGTCCATAAACTTGTTCAGGTAAACTGTTTATGCAACTTTTAGTCTCTGTTTCTTTCTCATTCTACTGACGATTTTCAATTTCTTTTCAAGTGTTAGGGGAAAGTCTCCATATTACCTCTGAGTACTTCACTCAAGAGTATAAGGTGGCATCTTTCACATCCAGAATGGAGGCTTTGGAAAAGGAGAATTCTAAGCTGAAGAAGAACCTTATTGATTCTATGGACGAGTCCATTACTTTGAAGGAAAAATTCAAGACCCTGAATGACGACCTTATAGCCGAGCGTCAGTTAACCCTGGAAAAGGACAAGCAACTTCTGGGTGCCAAGGAGAAGCTCAAAACTATTGCTGTTAGGTCTATTGAAGCCTTCCAAACGACTGATGAGTACAACACAGTGCTCTTCAGTTGGTACTTTAAAGGTTTTGAGCTTCTCAAGAGGTACCTAGTCAAGCACCCCACTGGAGTTGATATGGATAGCCTGGACCTAGAAGAGGTGGACAAAGAAATGGCTATTGACAAGGCTGCCCAGTCCTCGGCTCCTGAGGGTGATGTCCCTGAGAATGCTCCTGCTGACGACGCCCCTGTTGGTGATGCCCTCATTGCTGCTGATGCCTGAATCGGTCACTTATGAAAACTTTCTCTTTTTTTTTTTTTTTTTGGTTGTTGCCTGTTATGTGTTTAGGCTTTTTGTAAATCTAATTTCAAAACAATTTCCTTTTAATCTGCCTTGAGAACAATATTTTTAGCCAGTGTTTATGGGTTTTTAGATGTAAAAACAATGGTAATTGCTCGTCATTTTTGGGCTTTGATTTAAACTTGGAGCTGCGTACTTACTTGCATTTGTGTAGGGTAAGGGCCCAAATGGTGTATTAGGCCTTAGGCCTTGGCTGAGAACATGGTGATCCGAGGACGATTAAATATTAATAAGTAGTTTAAGCTCATAGCGTCATAGGTATGATATTAATGTGAAGGTTGTCCGAGGAGGAATACCTCCTCAAATAAGCTAAACACAAATTTGATGTAGATTGTAATGATCAAGGCGACCTTCTAGGAAGCTTCAATAGCAAGGACATACTTCTCAAGTGTACCAGAAAGTAGAAGTTAGGAGAGGCCTAGGGAAAAGCTGCTGCCACCGCATTAAATACCCTAAAGCTAACTTTCTGACCGCATTTATGTGGAGAAGACCCTTGAACAGTACTGCATTGGCTACCACAACTCACAGAAAGCCAAAGAGGGTGTTTGATGGGACAGGCACTCAAGTAGTGGCTTGGATGATCAATAAATGGAAGGCTAAGATCATTGGGAATAAGATATTGTAGACACCCCATTTTACAACTTGCATTTAACCAACCGGTAGATCTTCAGATTTGTGATACAAAACGAATCTTGATGCTCTAACGATCATAATGGTATGTCATAGGTTTTGATCGAACCACCTGATCAAAAGTTATCATACAAATAATTTTCAATGATTGTGGTTCACTTACACGATGGGCCTGATCACGTCTTATTTTAAACAATTAATTTTGATTGGTTCTCACAAGAATTAATTTAAAATTAATTAAGTGTAATTTTTATTGGATTTCATTTTTTTTCATTTTTTTTAAAAAAAGAAATAATAAAAAATGTTTTTTTACGGCATCTTATCTGCTCTTTTAAAAAAAAAAAAAAAATTGGAGATATGATCCATGAAAAATTCAAAAAAAAAAAAGAAAAAAGAAAAAAGCTTAAAAAAACGTCATTATCTTTAGCAGCAAATTAAATCATATTTTTGGCCTGGAAAACATCAAAATTTGGTTTTCTCTATTTCTATAAAAGTTGCAGAGAATTAAATTTCCTTTCAAAAAACATCAATCCGAATCAATTGGAATTTTGAGCAGAAAGTTATTGCCAAAATACGAAACAGGCACAGAAGATAATACAAATTCAGCATCATCTTCACTCATCTTTCAAAATTTCAAATGGGGATCAAACTCAAATTTGTTCAAACTTGTCTAATAGGCTTATCCCTTCCTTTAGCTTCAGAAGAAAAGTTTTTTTTTTTTTTTTTTTGAAAAATAAATAGGATAAGAAACAGATACATCCTGAGAAAATTTTCAAAAATGCTCAAAAAACGTTACTAGTTTCAGCAGCAATTTTAAACACATTTTTGGCCTAGATAACGTTGAAATTTGGCTCTCTCTATTTCTGACAACATTGTAGATAATTGAATTTCCTTTCAAAAAACATCCATCTCGAATCAATTGGAATTTTGAGAGGAAAGTTAGAGCCAAAATACGAAGCAGGTGCAGCATCATTTCAAAATTCGAATGGAGATCAACACCAAATCCGTTCCAGCTCTTTTAAACAGATTATCTCTCCCTTAGCTTCAAAAGAAAGTTAACAACTTAGCTTTAAAGCTAAGCCATTCCTTTCCCTATAAATAGAGAAGACCTCTTCCATTTAAATAGAGAAGACCTCTTCCATTTTCTGGACCCCAAATTCTCTCTAAAGAGCTAGTGAGAAAGCAGAAAAGAAAAACTGTTGTGCAACCATTGTTCCTACTTTGGTTGTAGTTTAGTAATTCCTTGCTTTCTTTTTAGCCCTTTAAGTGATCACTTCCCCCCCCCCCCCCTTTTTTTTTTTAACTTATGTTCTATGCTGGTAAATAGTTAATTATATTCTTAACTTTGTACACATGCTTGAATAAATGTTTAACAAGTCATTATTGGCTTCTTTTATGATATGCTTGGATGAACATGCCTATATGTCTTATTGTTATTCCTTTTACATGCTTAGATGTACACTTCTAGGCTAATACACAATTTTTCTCTTGAATGCTTAGATGAGCACTTCTAGGCTAAAACACAACTTTCTTTTCAATACTTAGATGAACATGTCTAGGTAACTGTTTTACTTTTTTAAAAATGCTTGAACAAACATGTCTAAGTATTTTGATTTTCTCTAGATAAACATGTCTAGGGATTTTCCTTTACTTCTTTTCATAATTGCTTGGATGATCAAATATGCTCAAATGTTTTATTTTTATTTGTTTCTCTTTGCAATTATGTTGATGACAAATAACATGACAACTTTGTTTTTTCTTCACATGCTTAGATGAACATGTCTAGGCTAGGAATTTTTTACTTACATTGATTTCTTGGATGAACATGCCATTACCTTAATGTTTTCTTTACATTAAAATTGTTATCTAACAAGTTTCACTTTTTGTTTCCTTTTTATGTCTAATTCTCCTAACACATATTTGTTTACAATTCCTACAAATTAACATGATTGTATGACATATTGTTTGTATTTGTTTGACATGACATGACATTGGCCACCTTAACCTAGGAGACCGATTTTACCGGGCGAGATGGGTGCTTAATCCCTTCCCATCTCGTAAATTAGCCTCCAAACCAAGATCAAGGGTTCTAGACTATGCCTTTGCACATGTAATTTTACATCTTTTAGAATGTAACTAGGAAATAAAGTAATGTAATTTACTTTTCTTAGATTGTATCTAGGACAAAAAGCATTGTAAATTTTTGTTACAAAATTTGATGTAAATTGTCATATACATTAATACAAAAGAATTTTTTTTTTTATCGAAAGTTTTCTTATTTTCCCTTTTAAATTAAATAAGTGGCGACTCCATGTAAAACCCTCAATCTAGAGGGGAGTACATTTTACAAATATATAATGTAAGAAACCCCTAAAGGAAGGGGGGGTCGGAAAAATAGAGAAAGAATACTGTAATAATCAAAGTTGCACTTGTAATCGGTTTAATTAATTTATAACAAGATTTACGTCCTCAGACAGGGAATTCACTCAGTTCTATGTGCCTTGTTCTTGCTTGATCATCTTCTGAATCTATACTAGCCGTTGTCAAATTTATTAAGGTCTAGTTCTTTGACCCACTCTCTACAAATTTATCATACTGGGCTCACTAGGCCAACACCCCTTACATTTTGGGCTGGGGTTGCAAAACATGCCCCTACAATATTTATTATAATTGTATTTGTATTTGAAACTAGGTATTCTACTATTTGGTTAACATATAATTTAATAAGATTTTGATGGTGGGTATAAATATGGAATAGAAATTTAAATCAATTAAGATTTGACAGAGGGTAAGACATGTAACTTAGATTTATGAGGGGAAAATAAAGAAGTGTTACATTCATAATATTTTCAGAACACTTTCACAACAAATCTTAGATGTTAAGTTGTTACTAGTTCTAATTATTTTTTTTTTTTTTTTTTTTTTTTTGCCCACTAGTAACAACCTACCGCTTAAAATTTATTATGAAAATGTTATGAAAAATGTTCTAGAAAAAATATTATGAGCTCAGTCAGAAGTCAAACATATTTGGTATTATATATATTATAGATATTCTAATATATATTGTATTTTTTAAGTGAGTTTAGTTTATTTATTCTATATTTAAATTCTCAATTAGAATATTGTCACATTATACTACCTCCGTCCTAGTTTGTTTGTCCTCTATTTCATTTTGGGATATCCCAAAATATTGTCATGTTTCTAAAAATAAAAATTATATTCCATTTTAGGATGTCCCGAAATATTGTCATGTTTCTAAAAATAAAAATTATTAATTTACTAATGTTCCTATTATACCCCTACTTTATTTTCAAAACTATTTGAAAAGAAAACTAACAAATATTTTTTTTTTAAAAAATCAATTTAATTGGGGCACCTTTTTAGTTGCCTCATTAAGAATAACTCTTTTTAAAAAAACTGATAAATTTATTTAAGGGTAGTTTTGTAAACTTATATATTTTTATAGGGCAAAGAAGACAATAAATGATGTTCCCTTAAAAAGTTTGACTTTTCAAACAAGACAAACAAATTAGGACGAAGGGAGTATTTCTTTAAATGATCCAATTAATGGATACTCTTAGGGCATTTGTTAATGAACCATTTTAAGAAAATTTTAATACCACATTCATGGAAAATAAAGCTGTCAAAAAAAATCATTTTTTTTCCTCATAAAATTTTTCTAAAAATAATTTATAAATCAATGCCTTAGGACCTTTGTTAACTTTTTCCTTCTTTAAATGGTAGAATAAATAGTTCTATATAAAAGACAATCATAATAAATACTTATTAATAGCTATCATAATTATCAAATTTCATATTTTATATACAGAAATAATAATAATTCCAATAATAATAATTTATTATTAATAATAAATTTCTATTGATAATAAATAATAAATTCTTATTAATAATTAATAATAAATGCCTATTAATTACCTTGAGGGAAAAGTTAATAGATGACCTAAGAGCATTAGTTTAGAAAATATTTTTAGAAATTTTTTTGAGAAGAAAAAAAAGTAACTAATTTCTTTGACATCTTTGTATATTTCTCATAAAAGTGATAGCAAATTTTTTTTTTTTAAATTCCATTAACAGATGCCCTAAGGGCACCTATTAATTAGACCCAAATATTGTTAGCAAGTGCCCCAAAGGCACACCTTAATATTTATTAAATACCCAATTATGAGTTGTAAATTGTAATGTATAATTTTCAAGAAAAAATACACTTATTAATGATTTATTGGCTTACATGTACAAATTTATTGTGGTTGTGTGTGCATTTTGGAGTAATAGATAGTTCGACATACATATACAATTATAATAAATACTTAGTAATAATTATCCTAATTATCAAATTTTATAATAAATTCATATAAATAATTACTGTGGGTGCCCGAGGACCGAGGATGGATCTGAAGAGTTGCAGTATGACTATGGGAATGTCACAGTCCACGGGCCCAAGGAGGAAAGACGCCCGAGGAAAGAAGGAGATGAGTCAAAGTACTCTAAGGGCTTCCAAGTGGGAGCGAGAGTCTGAAGAGAAAGAGAGAGTCAGTGGTTATAGGGGAAGTTTCTAGTTTGGAGTAGCCTATCGCCTCCACATTAAATGGTGGGCAACAGTTTTAATAGCTACATTGATGAGGAAGTAACCTAAACAATGCAAGCCACAGCTAAGCAAGCTCTTTCCACCATCTTCTTCAAATGTAGAAAAAGACAAGTGTTATGAGAGGAAGCTAGTTAAGTAGGGATGGATGGTTGAGATATAAAGAAACGAGAAGTGTATAAAAAAAGGGGGGTTTACAGAAAAAGGGATCTGAAACACAAGTATCTAAAAACAGAAATACTAAACAGAGACAAGAAGAACATAGAGTGAGGAGAGTGAACAATGTAACTTTATGTACAATCATAGCCTCCTCAGGCAAGCTTGTGGAGGGACATATGCTCTTCTATTCTATAAAATTAACATTTTTCTTCTCTATCTTCATCCTCGGGCAAAGCCCCTTCTTGTTATTCATTTCCCTCTCTTACAAATTTTATTGATTTGGGCCAAGGTTGAACTGTACAACTAACTGTTCTAAGTGGGCTTGGGTCGCAAGATCTCTTGTCCTTATAATTACCATAATTATTATTTTTTGTTAAAATTACTGATATTAAATTTGTAATTTTTTTAGAGAAAATTTTGAATTTTTTTTTTTTTTAGTTTTATATTTCATAAGTCAAATTTGTATCTTTTTTTTGAATGGTCAAATTTGTAACGTTTAAAGCAATGGAAATTGTATCTTTTTTTAAGAAGGAAAACGAAACTGCATCTCCTTTTTTTAGAAGGAAAATGAAAACTATATCTTTTTTTTAGAAGGAAAATGAAAACAGTATCAAATAAGATAAATTAATATACCGAAACCTTAACAGTTATAAATACCTATAAGGCAT
This sequence comes from Quercus gilva, assembly GCA_023621385.1. NCBI lineage: Eukaryota > Viridiplantae > Streptophyta > Magnoliopsida > Fagales > Fagaceae > Quercus > Quercus gilva. The sequence goes on along the minus strand of CM042478.1, from coordinate 9,541,758 downwards.
ATACTCCCATCACCTGATTTGCTTCCATTAGATCAAAAGAAGGAATCCATCAAAAAAAGAAAGAAAGAAAGAAAGAAGTCATGAGGAGCTTCTCAATTTTTGCCATATTTATAGTTTTTCTCTTGATCAATTTTGGTAAATATTTCAATATTTCATCATTTTTTTTTTTTTTTGATAAGATATTTCATCATTTGTTAATTGTCTAAATGAATCATCTATCTAGATTGTAGATGAGTATTTGGACTTAAAATTTTTAATGTTACATTCCTTTTTGAGATCAAATAAAACAAATAGAACCAAGCTAAGAAAAGAAATTTAAAACATTTTGCTCTTACTACTTCATAGTTCCAACTAGTAAGAGTAAAATGTTTTGAATTTCTTTTCTTAGCTTGGTTTTATTTGTTTTATAGATCTCAAAACGGAATGTAACATTATAAGTTTAAAGTCCAAATTCCTCATCTAGATAGATGATTCACTTATTGATGAAGTATTGAAATATTTACCAGAATTGATAAAGAGAAAAACTATAAATACGGCAAAAATTGAGAATCTCCTCATGATTTCTTTCTTTATTTTTTTGATGGATTCTTTTTTTAATCTAATAAAAGAAAATAAGATGATGGGAGATTATGCCTTAAAGGTATTTATAAGTGTTAAAGGGTTCGGTATATCAATTTATTTTCTTTCTTCACTAAATATCATATTTGATATTTTTTTCATTTTCCTTCTATAAAAAAAGATACAGTTTTCATTATTACTAAGCATTTATTATAATTGTATATGTATGTTGAAATATCTATTACTCCATTTTTTTTCAAAAAATAAAGTCAAACTGTATACATATATTCAAAGAAGCACACACAACCATAATAAATTTGTACATGTAAGCCAAAAAATCATTAATAAGTGTATTTTTTTCCATGAAAGCATTGCATTACAACTCATAATTGGGCATTATTAAACCTTAACATGTGCTTTTTGGGCACTTATTAACAATATTTGGGTTTAGTTAACGGGTGTCCTTATGGTATTTGTTAATGGACAATTTGAAAACAGTTTTGACACGATTTTTATGAAAAATATATTAAGTTGTTAAAGAATTAGTTACTTTTTCTTTTCCTATAAAAAGTTTCTAAAATTATTTCATAAACCAATGCACTTAAATCATCCTTAAACTTTTCCCTCAAGGTAATTAGTAGGCATTTATTATTAATAAAAAATTATTATTATAATTAATTCATTTTTATTGTTTTTGTATATAAAATATTAACTATGAAATATGAAAATTATGGTAGTTATTAATAAGTATTTATTATGATTTTTTTATATAGAAATATTTAATATACATTTATGGTATTTATAAATAAATATTTAATTAATATGATTGTCTTTTATATAGAACTATTTATTCTAAAATTTGTATATAGAACTGTAGGGTAAAAATTTGTTGGGCCAGGCACCAAGACTTTTATATGATGAGCCCTCCAAATTTCCCACAATAAATTTGTAGAGAATGGGCCAAACAACTGGGCTAATGGTGGATTTAGCAACGGTCCAGATGAACAAAAACTAATAACAAAGACAGATTGAGTCAAGTTCTTTGACGGGATGAACCCCTGTAGTCCGAAGAGTTTTTTTTATTTAAATGCTAAGTCAATACAATTTTTTTCCTCCCCCTACTCTGCGAGACTTGCTTCCCTTATATAGACCCCATTTTCCCATCTTCACCGCACACTTGTCCTCCATCCAGACACCCACTTGAGTACTAGTCACATCAGCCGTCTGCTTTAACCTGCAGTGAGTGGTGGTGGGTGAAGACGCACTGTTCAGGTGTCTTCTCCACATAAATGCGGCCAGGAAAGTTGCTGCAGTGCATTAAATGTGGCGGTGACAGCTTTATTGGCAAGACATTTTGTGATAGCTACGCAGTCAGACATGCTCGAAGTTCCGTCCTGGGAGGGAGACCTTTAGCACAGCTACCCGATCAAGTTCTGGGTTGCTCCCTCAAGTAGGATCTCTTCGGCCATATTGGGTTGTCTTCGGACGGAGTTTTTTTTATCAACGGGCTGTGCTTCCGCCAGGATGGCAGAGCATTGATACATTTAACCTCTTCGGACAGTGAGTCGTATTTGAACTGGGCCTCAGGCCCATCATGTGACGTCGGGCTTTCTCACCCACAATAACCCCTCAAAATTTCACTTTTTACCTCGCATCCGAAGAGAAAAAGTGGGGTTTTGACCTTTTGACAAGTGGAGGCACTGGATTTTTGATTCTGCACGTGTGCGCATGAGTTTGGGCGCCTTCTTTATAACCGCTGCTGTCGCGCTGTTTCCGAAGCATCATTAATTGCTCCAGGCGGCGTCTTGTCCCTGAGATCTAGCGGCTCATTTCAAATCAACGGTCGAGATTGTCCTCAAAATTTCGGGCGGGATAAGTCCCACTACTTTTCCTGCCACTATATAAAGTCCTGGAGGGGACTGTCTTCTCACTTTGCAAGCGTCAGACTTTCAGCGAACTCAAGCGTTCAGACTCTCAAAGCTCTACCTATCATCTGCTTCAATTCATTCCAGAATCCACTACGATCTTTCCGCAAGGCCAAGGAAAAACAACCTCCGATCCAAACCGACGTAAGTTCCTTTCTTCGAGATTTTCTGAAATCTACTCAGTTTGCCTCTTCGGCCATTGGTAGATTCTCTTCAGTCGCTGTTCCGCGTTTCCCTCACTTTAAACTTTATTAATCAATGGGTAGATTTGAATACCTAGTGAACAGTCCCTCCCAGATAAAGAAATTTAGGGAGACGTATCGCATCCCTCGGGAAGTGGGTTTGAGGTATTGCTCCACGGAGGGGCTATTACTGGACCGCGAGGAGGGTGAGGTGATAATCCCCATTATCGCCTTCCTGGAGGGAGGGATGACCATTCCCATGGGTCCAATCACCAGAAATTACCTTATCGCCCATAGGCTTAGTCCTGACCAGTGCGCACCCAACACATTTAGAATTTTAGGTGCAGTTGATGAGCTAAACCGCCAGTTGGGCTTGGGACTGACTTGGCACGATGTGGTACACATGTACGAATGTCATAAACAAGAAGGGGCGGGATACTATCTAAAGTCCCGATCCGATGTCGTCAGACTCCTCTCTGGTCTCCCCAAGTCCAACAAAGGGATGAAGGACGATTACCTGATCGTCTCGGGCGCCTGGCATGATGGGATTCATTGCCCAACCCAGCTAGGAGCGCCAGGTGGGACATTCCCCCTTGAGCTTTTCTAATAGTTTAAACAAAAAAAATTTTTTTAGCTGTTCGGACTTTCTTTTGCCATATTGCAATCCTGAGTTCTATTGCTATGTTTACAGATAGAAGGCACGTAGCTCCTCGGCTGAGTCTCACGAACACTGCGGCCTTAAACTACCTCCTTCGGTCAGAGATTTTCGTGAGTGAAGACGGTGAGCTTAGGTTTGTTCCCCTCATACTCAACTACACCCCGAAGACTGAAATCCAGCCGAGAGGCAACGCAATAACATTCGGGGATCGCCGAATAAACCGCATTGACGTGGCACGAAAGACCTTTTTAGCCTCCTTCGACCTTGCCCCAGTGCCCCATCCTAATCCGCAAGATATACCGCTGCTCGTCCAGCCCGTCCGACAAGTTCCCCTTGAACCGGTAGTAGAGGAGGAAAAGGCTTCCTCTACCCCCTCGCTTGATCAGCAGATCGACCAGTTCAAGTTCGAAGAGGAAGACTCGGGGGAAGTCGAAATTTTGTCTGCCGGAGAGGCACTTGATAGGCATTCTGCTGCTCCGCTCTTAAATCTAGCCCTGCCAGACGATTCTGACGAAGACATGCAGAGCCTATCGTCCTTGTTGAAAAACCGGAAGTCAAAGGACGTGGCCAAAGGTACTGGCGTTGGCACCTCCCAGCCTAAGGTCAACCTTCCACCACCACCCCCTCCTCCAGCCCCAAAGGATCTTGGGCTAAAAGCGTTACCCGATCTGAAGAAGAAAAGGGTGGTAACAGAGGTAACTGATGTTGAGGAGGGGGAGGTGGTCCCTCCGAAGGGCCCCAAACAACAGAAGACGTCCCATGATACTAGGGGCAAACGGGCGTCTTCTGTGGAGAGCCGAGAAGAGGACCAGGTCGCAGACGTGCGGCGGAGGACTCGGGCGTGGTCTCCAAAGCTCACATTGGATGGCGCCTCCATCCCACACGATGCGTCCCTGCGAAACTATGCAGGGGGGAAAGCAGGGCGCATAGCGGATGCGCTGGAGAAGCCTCTCCTCCTTCCGAAGGACATGGAGTCCTATCGGCGCTTCTCCGAACAGGAGCTTTTCTTGTCCCTAAAAAGGGATTTAGGCATGGTGAGATAAGTGACTCTTTCGTAGCCTTTATGCGCTTTCGCTACTTAACGCAAAACTCTTTGGTTGCCATGCAGATCGCTCAGCAAATTTTTGTGGCGGAAGAATGGAACAAGGAAAAGGAGATTAAAGTGCAGGCTAAGGCCCGATCAAGGGAGGAGGTGGAGAAGGCCTTGGGCAAGGCGAAGGACGACTACGCCCGCATCTCTGAGGAGCTGAAGGAGGAGGTGAAGGCAAGGAGAAGCGCTGAGGCAGGCCTAAAGAATGCCGAGAAGCAGGCCGAGGATCAGCGGTAGAAACTATACGTCACCGAGACCAATCTGGAAACAGAGAGGGCGATGGTGAACGAGCTGCGGGCCGAGCTAGCCAAAGCCAGGGATGCTGCTAAGTTGGCCAAGGAGGACGCTCAGTTGGCCAAGGAAGCGGTTGAGGCCGAGAAACAGGCTACCTACATGCTGGGGGTGCAAGAGACCCAAACTAGGCTGGCCGAGGAGTTAGCCAAAGTGTGCAGAGACTACTGCGCAATTACATGGGGCAAATGCCTTGATGCGGCTGGAGTTCCTGCGGAGTCTGCCCTAAGGCAATCCAAGAGCATCTATTTCCACCCTGATATAAGTGACCTGCCAGATGCCTCGGAAGCTCCCTCGGCCGGTCAGGATCTCTCCGTACAGACTGAGGCAAACCCAGCCCCCCTTCAGATTGGAGATGCGGGTAGTCTACCAACAACGGATCCGATGCCTCAAGACAAGGCTTAGGATGTTAGGGCTGTGTAATAGTTAGGACCCTGTATCGCCTATTTTGTAATGAAACTGCCCTTGCAATGAAATAGTTTGCTTTTGTTCTTTGTTGCTTCTTTTCTTTTTTAGAATATGTTTGTCTTTATGGTTAACAATGATAATTATGTTTGACGTAACGTTTACCTAAGTCTACATACTCCGTCAACCAATTAATTATGTGGGCGGTTGTCAACTAAACGCTAGTGAGAATTGTTCGAAGAATATATTAATCAACCCAAAACATCCGGTCCGAGGACTATAGGCATGATTAAAATAAAGTCTAAACACTTAAGAGGAACATAAATATGTCAACGAATCCAAACCATCTGGTCCGAGGACTACAGGCATGATTGAACTAAAGTTGAAAACACTTGAGAAACGGCGTTTAACTAACACAAATCATCTGGTCCGAGGACTGCAGGCATGAATGGATTTAAGTTTAAACACGAGAAACTTAAGGGAGTGTTAACTAACCCAAATCATCTGGTCCGAGGACTACAGGCATGAGTGGATTTAAGTTTAAACACTTAAGAGAAACGTAAAGGAGTGTTAACTAACCCAAATCATCTGGTCCGAGGACTACAGGCATGATTGGATTTAAGTTTAAACACTTGAGAGAAACGTAAAGGAGTGTTAACTAACCCAAATCATCTGGTCCGAGAACTACAGGCATGAGTGGATTTAAGTTTAAACACGAGAAACTTAAGGGAGTGTTAACTAACCCAAATCATCTGGTCCGAGGACTACAGGCATGAGTGGATTTAAGTTTAAACACTTGAGAGAAACGTAAAGGAGTGTTAACTAACCCAAATCATCTGGTCCGAGGACTACAGGCATGATTGGATTTAAGTTTAAACACTTGAGAGAAACGTTAAGGAGTGTTAACTAACCCAAATCATCTGGTCCGAGGACTACAGGCATGATTGGATTTAAGTTTAAACACGAGAAACTTAAGGGAGTGTTAACTAACCCAAATCATCTGGTCCGAGGACTACAGGCATGATTGGATTTAAGTTTAAACACTTAAGAGAAACGTAAAGGAGTGTTAACTAACCCAAATCATCTGGTCCGAGGACTACAGGCATGATTGGATTTAAGTTTAAACACTTGAGAGAAACGTAAAGGAGTGTTAACTAACCCAAATCATCTGGTTCGAGGACTACAGGCATGATTGGATTTAAGTTTAAACACCAGAGAGAACTACCCTGACAGAAATGCAATCATGGCTGAGTGAAGAATTCATTTAATAGTAGTATCTTTTGAGGTTATTTACATTCCACGGCCTGGGCACTACATTATTGTCCAGGTCCTCTAGAAAGTATGCCCCAATGCCGGCCTTTGAGGTGATGCGATATGGACCTTCCCAGTTCGGCCCCAGTTTTCCCCATGCTGGATTCTTTGCGTTGCCTACCACCTTCCTCAGGACCAGATCACCAGGCTCAAGGGGTCTCAACCTCACGTTGGCGTCATGGCCCTGTTTGAGTTTCTGCTGGTAATGCGCCAATCGGACCATTGCGTTTTCCCTTCGTTCCTCAATCAGATCCAAACTCTTCTCCAGATGTCCATCGTTGTCGGCTTGGTTGAAATAGCTAGTCCTGTAGGTAGGGAACCCGGTCTCGAGAGGTATAACAGCTTCAGCTCCATAGGTCATCCAAAAGGGGGTCTCCCCAGTGGACCTACGAGGCGTAGTCCTATATGCCCATAATACATGGGGTAGTTCTTCTATCCATCTACCCTTCGCATCATCCAGCCTCTTTTTTAGCCCATTAACAATGACTTTATTGACAGCTTCGGCTTGCCCATTTCCCTGGGGGTAGGCGGGAGTGGAGTATCTATTTGTGATTCCCAACTCATTGCAATAACTTCTAAAAGCTTTGCTATCGAACTGAAGCCCGTTGTCCGAGATGAGGGTATGTGGGACTCCAAATCTGGTGACGATATTTTTCCAAATGAACTTCTTCACATCTACGTCCCTGATATTTGCAAGAGGTTCGGCTTCTACCCACTTGGTGAAATAGTCCGTCCCGACCAGCAAGTACTTCCTGTTTCCCGCTGCCTTAGGGAATGGGCCTACGATGTCCAGACCCCATTGAGCAAAAGGCCACGGGCTGGATAGTGGATTGAGGTTACCCCCTGGCTGGTGTATGTTCGGCGCAAACCGTTGGCATTGGTCGCACTTCTTTACATATTCGTGGGCCTCTCTCTGCATACAAGGCCACCAATAACCCTGGGTGATGGCCCGGTGGGCCAAGGACCTACCTCCTGTATGGCTTCCGCATATCCCTTCATGCAATTCTTCCAGTAGTGACTCTGCCGCTTCAGGGCGCATGCACAGTAAGTACGGACCCGAATAGGAACGTTTATAAAGTTTCCGTTCCTCGGACAGCCAGAACCTTGTGGCCTTTCTTCGTATTTTGTCCGCTTCCTCTTTTCCTTCGGGCAACACATCATCCTTCAAGAACTTGATGATGGGATCCATCCAGCACGGGTCGGCTCTGACGCAGTGGACTTGGAGTGACTCTTTTCTTGTTTCCGTAGGCTCCTGCATATCCTCAATGAGGATAACCCTCGGCAATGCCTGTGCCGAAGAGGTGGCGAGGGTGGCCAATGAATCTGCGTGTGTATTGCCACTTCTGGGAATGTGCCGCAGGTTAAAATATTCAAACTCTGATTGCAAGGACTTAACTAGGCTCAAGTACCCCTACATCCTCTCGTCCTTCGCCTCAAATTCTCCCTGTACTTGGCCGACGATTAATCTCGAGTCCGAGAGTACTTCAAGCGACTTTCCCCCTAACCTTCGTACCATCCTCATCCCCATCAGTAGAGCCTCATATTCTGCCTCATTATTCGTTGCTGAGAAATTCAGTCTTAAAGCTTTTTCGATGGTAATTCTTTCTGGGGTTAACAGCACAAGCCCCACTCCAGAGCCCCTTTGGTTTGATGCGCCATCAACGTACACCTCCCAGGGCAAGGGGCTCCGTGAGGAGACCATGCCAACGGTCCTACTCTCAGGGGTCAGTGTTGGGGTTACTTCGTCTAAAGGGGGCTCTGTGAATTCCGCGACCAAGTCTGCAAGGACCTGGCCCTTCACCGACGTGCGGGGCATGTACTTAATATCAAAAGCCCCCAGCATCGTCCCCCACTTGGCGATTCTCCCTGTGTAGTCCGCACTTCGGAGTATTGTTCTAAGTGGGAGCTGGGTAAGGACTATGACAGTATGAGCTTGAAAATAGTGGGGCAGTTTCTTAGTACCCATCACAACAGCCAGAATGGCCTTCTCTAGGGGCAAATAACGAGTCTCAGCTTCCTGCAGCGATTTGCTCACATAATAGACGGGTTTTTGCACGCCACAGTCTGTTCGGATCAGCACCAAGCTAACAGTACTAGGAGCCACAGCAATGTAGGCGAACAGGATTTCATCTGGCTCGGGGCTGGACATGATGGGAGGTCTAGCCAAGTAGTCCTTAAGTTGCTGGAAAGCAACGGCACATTCCTCCGTCCACTTGAAATCCTTCCACTTATTGATTAACGAGAAAAAAGGCCTACACCTATCGGCTGATCTGGAAATGAATCTGTTAAGGGCAGCGGTCATCCCAGTCAGCTTCTGGATCTCCTTGGGGTTCCGAGGGGCTCGCAAGTCGTTGATGGCCTTTATCTGGTCGGGGTTAACTTCGATTCCCCTATGAGTGACCATATACTCCAGGAACTTGCCCGACCCCACGCCAAACGAACATTTGGAGGCATTCAAGCGTAGTCTGTGTCGCCTCAGAATCTCGAAGATGTCCCGAAGGTCCCCAATATGTTCCGTGATAACCTTGCTTTTAACCACCATGTCGTCGATATAAACCTCCATGCTTTTGCCCAGCTGTGGTTCAAACATCCTGGTCATCATTCTCTGATAGGTAGCTCCAGCATTCTTCAAGCCAAACGGCATTACCTTGTAGTGGTAATTTCCTATAGGGGTTACGAAAGCCGTTTTGCTCTGGTCGGCTAGTGCCAGTGGTATCTGATGATAGCCTTGAAAGGCGTCCAAGAAACTCATCCGAGGGTGCCCAACGGTAGCGTCAACTAGTTGATCTATCTTCGGCATGGGAAACGGATCCTTCGGACAAGCTCTATTGAGATCAGTGAAGTCCACGCACACCCGCCATTTCCCACTTTTTTTTTTTACCACCACTGTGTTGGCCAGCCATTCGGGGTAAAAAATTTCCTTAATAGCCCCTGCCTGCTTGAGCTTCGTTACCTCCTCCCTGACTGCATCTGCGTGTTCCTTCGATGGTCGCCGGAGCGGTTGTTTCTTGGGGATGATGGTGGGATCTACGTTTAGATGGTGGCAAATGAAATCTGGGCTTACCCCCGAGGCCTCCGCAGGATCCCATGCAAATACATCAATGTTTCCCCTGAGGAACTCTATCAACTCCCCCTTCTCCTGAGGAGGCAGCATAGATCCGACCTGAAAGAACTTCTCTGGATTATTATCAACAACTATTCTTGTCAAGCTTTCGCACTCTGCTTCTCCGGCCGAGGTTCCGGTTTCTGTCGCCGAAGACCTTAATTGCTATAAACTTTCCTTGTCACCATTTGAGGGCTCGGCATGCCGTTCGTGCTGGATGGCTGCCACTAGACATTGCCTGGACATAGCCTGATCCCCTCGAATTTCTTCAACTACCCCCTCAGAGGGGTACTTAACCTTCTGGTGTAGGGTGGAAGACACAGCCCCAAGGGTATGAAGCCAAGGTCTGCCTACAATAGCGGTGTAGGGTGAGTAGGCATCCACCACTATGAAATCTACCTCCATAATCTCAGCACCAGTTTGCACAGGCAGTCTAATCTGCCCCTTCGGCACGATCACGTTTCCATCGAAACTGACTAAAGGTGAACTGTATGGAGTCAAGTCTTCGGGGGACAAGTTCAGCCCCCTATATAGATCTGGATACATTATTTCTGCAGCGCTGCCCTCATCCACCATCACCCTTTTGACGTCGTATCCTCCTATTCTCAGGGTGACTACCAGTGCATCATCGTGCGGCTGTACAGTTCCTATTTTGTCTTCCTCCGAAAAACCCAAGACCGGGACGTCTGTCCTAGACCTCTTCGGCTCTCTGTTAACCTTATTCGAGGGTATCCGAGCAACTGACAATATCCTGGATGGGCAAGACCCTGTCCTTCCTGGTGCGGCAAAAATGACATTGATCGTTCCCAAAGGAGGTTTTACGAAATCACCCCTTCTGGGCCCCGTGCTGGTTTGATTTCCTTGACCATATGAGGGGTGTAGGAGGTGCTTCAACCTGCCCTCACCAACCAGCTGGTCCAAATGATCCCACAAGCTCCTGCAGTCCTCAGTGGTGTGGCCGTGGTCCAGGTGATAATGACAGTAAAAATTGTGGTTGCGCTTTTCAGGGTTTCCCACCATCTTGTTCGGCCTTTTGAAGAATGGTTCGTTTTTTATCTTATCCAGGACTTGGTGCACTGGTTCGCGAAAAACTGCGTTGACCGTCTGAAAGTTCGCTGTGCTTTGCCCGGCCCAGTCCTTCCTCGGCCTATTGTGATTCTGCCTGTCCGACCTGAAATCCCTCCCCTCCTGAGGAATAACCTTCTCCTTTCCCTTACTCTGCTGCTGATCCTCCTCAACTCTTTTGTACTTGTCAATCCTGTCCATCAACTGGCGTATGCTGGTGGCAGGCTTGCGCGTCAAAGACGTTCTCAAGGGATGTTCAGTGGGGAGGCCTAGTTTAAAAGAGCTAACAGCCATCGATTCACAGTCTTCCTCTACCTCATTGTATGTTTCCCAGAATCTATCTGAATATGACTTCAGTGTCTCGTTCCCTTTCATGCTGACAGACAACAGCGAGGCCACGAACTGGGGCACCCTTCGGCAAGTGACGAAACGAGACCCAAAGGCCTGGGTTAGCTCTTGGAAAGAGCTAATAGTGTTTGCCTTCAGACTATCGAACCATCTCATGGCTATTGGTCCCAAACTGGATGGAAAAACTTTGCACATCAGGGCTTCATCCCTGGAGTGAACTGCCATTCGCTGGTTGAAATGACTCACGTGTTCCACTGGGTCGGTTCTGCCATTGTAGATGGTGAATGTGGGTTGGTGGAAACGTCTGGGAAGTCTGGCGCCCTCGATATTTCGTGTAAAAGGAGACCGGGAGATCTGATCTAGAGCTTTGCTCATAGCATCGTTCCCTGCGCCCCTCAGTAAGGGATCCTGAAAGCCCCTCCCATCATGACGCAGTTCTTCATAGGTAAAGGATTCGTTGACCGGTGTCCGATGCTTCTGTTTGTAGCCAGCATCTCGTTCGTCCTCAAGATCTTCATCAGAATACGAGGGGCTACGCTTCCTCTTTGCATGGCGCAACTCCCTTTTGAGCCTGTCTATTTCTCTTTGCATGCCTTCGTTCTTCTCTGCATGAGACATGTGGCTCTCCCCATGTGACTGGTTTTGGTCGTCACGTGCGGTGTGCACACTTTCCTCACGATTCTGCCTTCGCTCCAGACGAAGAAAGGGATCGGTGTTCTTAGACGACCTGGATTCAACTGGTCGTTGCCTTGGTTCGGCCATCTTCTGAGGTGTTGCTTCCACCTTTGCTCCAGCTGTCCCCACAGACGGCGCCAATTGTAGGGTAAAAATTTGTTGGGCCAGGCACCAAGACTTTTATATGATGAGCCCTCCAAATTTCCCACAATAAATTTGTAGAGAATGGGCCAAACAACTGGGCTAATGGTGGATTTAGTAACGGTCCAGATGAACAAAAACTAATAACAAAGACAGATTGAGTCAAGTTCTTTGACGGGATGAACCCCTGTAGTCCGAAGAGTTTTTTTTATTTAAATGCTAAGTCAATACAATTTTTTTCCTCCCCCTACTCTGCGAGACTTGCTTCCCTTATATAGACCCCCTTTTCCCATCTTCACCGCACACTTGTCCTCCATCCAGACACCCACTTGAGTACCAGTCACATCAGCCGTCTGCTTTAACCTGCAGTGAGTGGTGGTGGGTGAAGACGCACTGTTCAGGTGTCTTCTCCACATAAATGCGGCCAGGAAAGTTGCTGCAGTGCATTAAATGTGGCGGTGACAGCTTTATTGGCAAGACATTTTGTGATAGCTACGCAGTCAGACATGCTCGAAGTTCCGTCCTGGGAGGGAGACCTTCAGCACAGCTACCCGATCAAGTTCTGGGTTGCTCCCTCAAGTAGGATCTCTTCGGCCATATTGGGTTGTCTTCGGACGGAGTTTTTTTTATCAACGGGCTGTGCTTCCGCCAGGATGGCAGAGCATTGATACATTTAACCTCTTCGGACAGTGAGTCGTATTTGAACTGGGCCTCAGGCCCATCATGTGACGTCGGGCTTTCTCACCCACAAGAACCTTTTTTTTTTTTTTTTTTTTTTGAGAATCTATATAGAACTATTTATGATTGTAAAATTTTTTGTAAAATAGTTTGCATCTCTAACATTATTCTTTATTCTATCATTTAAAGAAGGAAAAAGTTAGCAAAGGTCCTAAGGGCATTGTTTTAGAAAATATTTTTAGAAACTTTTTATGAGAAAAAAAAAAACAAATAATTGACTTTTTGACAGTTTTTTATATTTCACATGAAAGTGGTATAAATTTTTTCCTAACAGTCTAATAAATGTCTTAAGAACACCCATTAACCAAACCCTTTAAAGAAATATAATGTGACAATTTTCTAATTGAGGGTTCAAATATAGAATAAAAAAATAATAAACTCACATAAAAAATAAAATATATATTAGAATATCAGTAATATATTCAATACCAAATGACATTTGTGTTTGCCGCCACCCCTGTGAATGACCATGATTTGTAATAGATTACTCTCTAGAGTCATGTCCCAACCTTGATATGTAACAGATGGTTCTGATAATAATATTCATAGTAAACTTCATCCATTGTTAGTCAATAACCCATATCAAATTTAAGGATTATAAGATTATAGGAAATACTTTTTAAATTTATTTGTAAATGATAAGATAAATTTTGAAGTTTAGTAAACAATACATAACTAAAAAAAAATGCCTAATCTGCTCAATCCACCAAGTTAAAACTGCTCAAATTTTCAATCGGCCGGCCATTTTTGTAGTTTGGTGGGTTAGTGTTGGTTCAGAAATTTTTCATTCACCAATGGCGGATTGGTCAAAAACAATTCCCTCAACTTGCCCAATCTGTCCCACGCACACCCATAATCTTTCATGCTTAGAAAATTTTCAGAAGATCAAAAATCAATAAATATGTCATTGGTTAAATGTTTAAATTTCAAGTTTTTGAGGTATAAAATTATGTATAAAAAAATAAGCTTATGGATCAAATTCTAAATAACATCCAAGTGGTATGAAATTTGACATGTACACTAATAACATTTAAAAAAAAAAAAAAAAAAAAACATGTAATCTAATAGTTTAATTTACAAAATACGTAATCATGTTAATTTTTTTTTCAGTGAGTTGTAGTAATTGGCTATAATCATATTTATAGCCAAACTTTGCCCAAAATAAATAAATAAATACTAACCCTCTAGAGTTGAGTGTAAAACAAAACCCCATTTTGATATTGTTTGATGTAAAAAAAAAAAAGTTAAAAGTAGCTTTAAATATGGATATATGTCATCACATGAGCAATTCATCTTTTAGTTTAACAGATATTTAGCTGTTTACACATAAGATAATATCATAGGGGGTTAAGTATTACATTCGAAACTTTAGGGGTTACCAACTTACAACGGGTTTTGAGTAGAATTTGTGGTGTGACTTTGTATTAAAACTCCATTCCTTCTCCCATATGTGTGTGTGTGTGTGTGTGTTTATTTCTCCAAAAAACAATTAGGAGGTTTCAAACATAGTTATGAAACATGGATCAAACATTAACTTAGTCCAAGAGGCAAGTCATTGGTTCACCAATGGGTCACGGGTCAAATTTCAAGGTTAAATAAAAATAAATCATATTATATATAATAAAAGTTAGGCTTTGACACCATGGTTGCGCCACATGGCTTCACCAAATTGCAAAAAATTTATTAAATTTTTAGATTTTAACAAAAATATATATATATATATATAATTTTACTTCTCCTATAATTTCTAAATGGATATTAGATTAATCAAGACTCTAATTCATTCTTATCATAAAGTAAGTGTATCGCTATAAATAAATAAATAAATAATTATATAGTAAGAGTAAAAATTATTGAAGGCGGGAGAGAAACAAATGCAAGGTAGTACAACGCCCCAACTTCTTTAGAAGTTTGCACTAATTGTAGGTGACCTCACAGACACAAACGGAGAAAGAGGTATTATAGTAGAAACTCAAAGCAATGGACTACAAAGAATTAGTGATCTACATCCGTCATTTATGGCTATGCAGTATCCAATACTGTTTCCTTTTGGAGAAGATGGTTTCTACATTGGCATTCCTTATTTCAATAATGAAGGAAGAAGAAAAATAAAGCAAGAAATTGTTACAATGAGGGAGTACTATGCATATAAGATTCAACACCAAAGAAATGCAGGACAAACAATTCTCTGTGGTGGTCGACTCTTCCAACTATTCATAGTTGATGCATATACAGCTATTGAAGAAGAAAGACTAAGGTTTATAAGCAAAAAGCAGCCACAAGTAAGAGCAGATTTGTACAAGAATGTGCGTGATGCTATTGTTAGAGGTGACACAAGTCGTAAATCACTTGGTCAAAGAATAGTTCTCCCTACAACTTTTACAGGTGGACCAAGATATATGATACAAAACTATCAAGATGTCATGGCAATATGTAGATGGGCAGGTAATCCTAATCTATTCATCACATTCACTACAATGAGACGACAATTGATGATAATGGATATCCAATTTATAGAAGAAGAGATGATGGAAGATTTATACAAAAAGGAGATGTCAAGCTCGAAATGTTATTGACAGGTATGACAAATGGAAGAGCTATGATTGCTCAACTTTTATATCATATATAATTTAATATAAAACAAAAAACTTTAGTTAAATATATATTCATTATATTTTTGAGATCATACAAATTTATGATTGCATTTCTTAACTATTACATTGAGGTTGCCACTTAAATATGCTTTAAATATATATTTTTTTTAATTATTGAATTCAAGGTTTTTCATTTAAATATGCAATTGAGTTTTAATTATGCAAACTCCCTTTATATTTTTCAAGCATCTCCTTTTTTATTAGTTGCATAGTTATCTACCATATTCCATTCAATTAATTTTGGACTTATATATGAATTTTTTAATAAAAAATTAATCTTACACAATATGCATTCATTTGGATATACATTACTGTTAGTTTCTTTAAAAACCTTTTCCCCTCTCCCTTTGTGTGTATGTTAAAATACAAAGTGTTCTTAAAAAAAAAGAAAGTAAAAGGCTACTTCATTTTTTTTTTTTTTTTTTAAATAGAGTAAAAGATTAGTTTATTTTTATTATCTATTTAATTTTAATTAATATAAAATTATTATTTTTATTTTCAATAATTTACACATGACTCTTGATTAAGTCGTGCATCTCATGGGCATAATACTAGTATAACAATAAGTTTTAGAAATCATAAAATAAATATGTATATTGAAAAAATAGGTGTGACTAAATCACTAATTAAAATTAGGTCTAAAAAAGCTAGCTACCTAATATGATTCAAACTTAAGGTTTCACAAGTAACAACATTTGAAACATATGTTTAGGTGGTGACAGTTTGTGAACTTTTTTTTTTATAAGTTTAATGTATATTAGAGGTGGCAAAATCTGACACAACCTGTGAACCCGACACGACTGACCCAATTATAAACAAGTCATGGGTTAATACTAAACGGGTTCAGGTCATATTCAGATCGAAACGGCTGACCTATTTAATAAATAGGTTGAGTTCGTGTTCAACATGTGAACCTGTTTGACCCATTTGACTCATTAAGGTTATAAATATATTATTTTTTGTTATTTTTTTTAGAGATGGGTTCAAGTTACACTTTGTGTAACTCTACACCTTTTTAAAACCATTGGATTTAAGGAGATCCAATGGTCAAAAAAAGACCATCATTAATGCTAATATTCTTATTAGAATTTCATTAATTATTCCTAATTTATTATATTTTATATCTATCTCTAAACCCAAAAAAGTGTTATATTTGACTCTCTCTCTCTCTACATTTCTCTCTCTATCTCTTTCTCCTCCACCGTTATTCCATCTCCATGGATAGATTGCCAGCAGAAGGTTGTGAAGCAATGGTCTCTCATCCCTACAAATCATACATTCAAAAAAGAAATATATATGATGAACGGACTTTTCATGAATTGTGGTCCCCAAGAATACCTCTAATCACCATCTCAATTCCACATAGTCCCCAAGAATTGTGGTCTCTTAATCAGTTTACACATATGTGTTCAAGGAAGAATAAGAGAGTAGCTTACACTCACATACACACAATTTCCATAATTCTGAAAATTTTGTATGTTTCTCTCTTTATATATATAACTGGTTATCTAATTCGGTTAGCCTTTTGGGCTTGCCCAATTGGGTTTTAGTTTGTGACTTGAGATGGGACCAAAGGGAACAAATAAGACTCTAACTCCAATTAGCCTTGGGCATTTCTGTCAACTCTTGACAAGTTCAAAGTTACCATTAATTATATTTAATACCACTATATAAATATAATTGCACTCTAGGCCTTATTAATAAATTATATCCCAAGACTCTAATGATATCATTTGACCCCTCCATGAAATAACCAGTTCCCATTAAACTTATCTCAAGGGTTTGTGTCTCTATAAAAAAAAATTATGGATTTCATCTTGAGAATATGTATTCCCTCAACACTACGTATGGTTACCCAACATACTAAGGTTTTGACTGTGAATATTAGATCTCACTTCTGATATATCAAAGTAACATACATTTCATGATCAGATTCACTATCATCTCAAGATTAAGAGTCTATGAAATTAGAAGTCATGAGATTAATTATTCAGGTGACAGTTGTTGATTGAATAATTAATCTCACGGCGGTCCAGTTCAATATGTCTTAACACTTAAGACACATCAACTAGAAGTCTCCACTTTCATGGTCAAAACAAACCATCTTAATTGATATGTTATAGTCTTCGCAAATAAAACGTCCAATTTCATTACCGACGACGAACTATGTTTTTAGTTTACAAGGAACTTGTAATTTATATTTTCTGTGACTAAATCACATACAATACATCTCAAGAACTATAATAATGTCTCATTAGTTCATTTATAAATTTTCTCATATAATTAAATAATTTAATTATTTATGACATGCCAATAAATTAGATTTTAGGGCATAAACCCCAACACCCAATACAATCTCCTTAAAAGTCTAAAAAAATATAATATGATGTCATTTTGTGGGTTTTCTTATATTAAAATATCACTTTATATATACATAAATGACATCTCCTATCTCGTATTGGTCTTGAACACTTAATATTTTGTATTGGTCCAAACATGTTTGGAGTCCAAGTCTCCAACCACCAATTGAAAAATAACATGTGTCTTGTCATGTGCAATTCACATGACTCACCAAGGCTTCAAACATCTTTGGAGCCAAACTTTTTCCTTCTTATCTAAGCTCACTACTTGGCATTACTTTTTTATTCACCGGTAAAAACGTGCCACCTAGAATTTATTATGAAAATGTTATGAATATAGCATTATTCTTGAAAAAATTAAAGTTATAGAAAAATTATTTTTGAATAATATTACTTCCACAAAATTTTCACAATAATTTCAAAATAAATCATAGTTGACAAGCTAGTACTGGTGGATAAAAAAGTGATGTTAACAATGGCATGTTTACCATCTAAAATTATTGTTAAATTGCTATAGACATTAGATGTAGCATTACTCCTTATTTTCTTGTTATAATTACTGGTATTAAATTTGTAACCTTTTTTTAGTCAAATTTGTAACTTTTTTTATACAAGTCAATTTGTAACGTTTAAAGCAATGATTATGAATGTATCTTTTTTTCTAGAAGGAAAATGAAAACTGTGTCTAATATGATATTTTTTGAAGAGAGAAATAAATTGGTATACCTTAACATTAACACTTATAAATACCTTAAAGACACTTTCCCACCACCTTACTTGCTTCCATCATATCAAAAGAAAGAATCCATCAAAGAAAGAAAGAGAGAGAGAAATCATGAGGAGCATCTCAAAGTTTGCTGTATTTATAGTTTTTCTCTTTCTCAATTCTGGTAATTATTTCATCATTCGTTAATTTGTCTAAATGAATATCTATCTAGATTCTTCTCCAAAAAAAAAAAAATCTATTAAATGAGTAATTTGGACTTTAAACTTTTAGTGTTACATTCCGTTTTGAGATCTATAAAATAAATAGAACCAAGCTAGGAAAAGAAATTCAAAACATTTTACTCTTCCTAGTTGTATGAACTATGAACTATGAAGTAGTAACTTTTATGTAAAGTAAATGAGAAGCTTTTTTTTTTTTTTTTTTTTTTAAGGGAAAAGTAAATGAGAAGCTTGGATTTTACTTTTACAAATTTTTGACAAAGAAAATCACATCTTCTAAGATTAATTTATACAAATTCTTTGTACTACATGTAATGTTGAGTGCAGGCAATGACTTGATTATGAGGGCACAAGCATTAAGGAACTGCGACAACCCATTCGTCTGGAAAGAAGGAGCTTATTATTTTTACTTCATGGGCCTTATAGGAGTAGTTTGCGATCGAGAAACTTGTGATTTAATATGTAAGGCAGAATATGGTGGAGCTGTAGCTCATGGATTTTGCGACACCGTCAAAGCACCAAATTACGGTTGTATTTGCCGCCACCCCTGTGAATGAACATGATTTGTGGTAGATTACTCCCTTGAGTCATGCCCCAACTCCCAACCTTGATATGTAACAGATCTTTCTGATAATAATATTCATAGTAAACTTCATCCATTGTTAGCCATATCTCTTATCAAATTTAAGTTTAAAAAAAAAAATTTTAAATCCTTGATTTACATTATTTTAATATTAACATATATAGAATGTTATACTTTTCTAACATATTCGTAAGCGTACAAAATGACATACATATGGTTTAAAGCTTTTTTTTTTTTTTTTTTTTTTTTTGGACAACAAGTTAGAAAATATAAAATACTCATACCATAATATGCGTGTACTTCAATCTATGAGAAAGTGTGGACACTTCCTATGTTTTCATTTTTTTTTTTTTTTTTAAGTTCATATTTGTTGTTGTAATCAGTCTTTTAATGGTTTATAAGAGTATAGGAAATACTTTTAAAATTTATTTGTAAATAATAAAATAAAATTTAAAGTTTAGTAAACAATGCATAACTAAAAAAAGACACGTCTAACCTGCTCAATCCGCCAAGTTGAAGCTGCCAAATTTTCAACTGACCAGCCATTTTTATAGTTTGGTGGGTTAATGGTGGTTTGGAATTTTTCCAACCCGCCAATGGTGCATTGGTTAAAAAAAGTTCCCCCAAACCTGCTCAATCTAACCCACACACACCCCTTATCCTCAATGCTTAAAAAATTTCCAAAAGATCAAAGATCAATAGTTATGTAATCAAATATATTTTTAAATTTCAAGTTTTTAAAGTCTCGAATTTTGAATAAAAAATAAGTTTATGGATCGAATTCCTACTAACATGCAATTGACAAGAAATTTGACATGCATGTTAATAACATAAAAACATAAATGCAATCAAACAATTCAATTTTTAAAATGGAGCATGGTTTATTTGTACCCCAATAAAATCTCCTTAAAAGTTGAATAAAATATAATATGCTATCATTTTGTGGGTTTTCTTATATTAAATATCACTTAATATACACATAAATGAAATCTTCTATTTTGTATTGGTCCAAACATGTTTGGAGTCCAAGACTCCAATTACCAATAAGAAAATAAAATGTGTCTATAGTTACCTTCCTATTGGTGGCTAGAGCCCAAGGCTCCATACATCTTTGGAGCCAAACTTGGTCCTTCTTTTCTTGGCCCACAACTAACATTATTTCATTATTCACTAGTCAAAACTTACTAGAATTAATTGTGAAAATATTGTGGATTTAGCGTTATTCTTAAGGAAAAACTTGTAGAGAAAATTTAATTTTGAGTAATGTTACCTCCACAATATTTTCACAACAATTTCAAAATAAATCATAGGTGACAAATTGTTACTAGTAGATAAAAAAAGTGATGTCAATGATAGCACATTTACCACCTAAGATTATTGTAAAAATGTTGTAGATATAGCATTATAGTGCAAATTGATCTGCTCAATTTTTAGAACAATGTGTTTGTACTTCATCTTTTGAAGTACTTTTGTACACTCAAGACCAGCCCCCATCTATGTAGAGTGTTGGGAATTTTAAAAGAAACAATTAAAAAAAAAAAATTGTAACAGATTTAGAGACAATAATGAATCAACGTCTTTAAGATGATATTTGCCCACACTTGAATGAATTTGCTATAGGATTGCAGGCAAAACTTTCCCTCCAAAAAAAATAAAAAAAAGAGGTAAAACTTTTTTGTCATGATTTTACTACATAATGGAAAAGATTAAGTTAATCAAATAGCTCATAAACAAGCTCAAGCTTATTCAACAAGAGAATAAAGCAAGTTTGAACATGTAATTTTATTAATAATAAGCTTGAACTCGGCTCAAATTCATAACAAAACTTAATGAACAAGCCTGAAATTATAATACTTAGTTCAACTTAGCATGATTATGCCCTAAATTTTAATAACTAACAATGTATTTCATTCTAAAAAATAATAAATAAAAAGTATAAAATCCATTCTCATGAGTCATGACAATAGAACAAAGAATAAGAGCAGCGTTCCCATTTTGCATGCATATTAAAATTAACCTCAAAATTTACTGAAGTGGCATGATTAGTTGATTACAAAAATAAATCCAACATGCATATAATAAAACCCTCTTTTACATGGAAGTAAGCATCGCTCTCTTTTACTCTTAATTCCTAATAATGTGAGTTCCTGTTAGCTCAATTGGTAAAGGCTTTAATGGTTGAATAAAAGATCTAGGGTTTAATCTCTACCTATACCAAAAACTGGGACAAAATTGCCCTTTTCCCTTTTCGGGCAAATTATATAGCTTTATACCCCTCTTACTAAACTAATTAGGGAAATGTCCATCTTTTAAAACTCGATTTTTGATAAATCGAGTTAGGCCCTATAGTGGCGTTTTTAATAAGCCTATAGTGACGTTTTAAGGACTTATAGTGACATTTTTTAACTCGACTTCAATGAAATCGAGTTAAAAGCAATGAAATCAACCTATAGTGGCCTTTTTTATAGTGGCCTTTTTTTGCCTATAACTCGATTTCATTGAAGTCGAGTTAAAAAACGTCACTATAGGTCTTAAAAATGTCACTATAAGCTCATTAAAACGCCACTATAGCACTTCAGAAAATTTTTTTTTTTTTCTAACTCGATTTATCATAAATTGAGTTTTAAAAGATGAGTATTTTCCTATTTAGTTTGGGAAATGAGGTATAAAGCTAATTAATTTTCCGGAAAAAGGCAAAAGCCCATTTTGTCCCCAAAAACTGATTGGTATCTTAGTCTGATGATAACGAGCTATCATTAGAAGTAAACGCTATAGATTGAAACTTTTTCAAAAAAAAATCTTTATAATGTATTTTATTTTCTTTATTAATTCCATTTCCTAATTTATTCACCCAATCCAATTTTAAAACACCCACCCAAATTTCCTTAATTTCAAATCCGCATAAATTTCTCAAATTCTATACACTTTCGCATTCCTCTCCATTTTTCTCTCGATTTAGTGCTTGGCTACGTTGATATGTTCCCCTCTCTTTTATGCAGTCTAGGCATCTATTACCACTTTTCTCATTCTCCTGAGGTGTCGTCCAATCCTCTTAAATTAAACTTACACAAATTTTTCTGGCTAAATTACAAATTATACTCTCTAACTTCAATCAATTTTCAATTTAGTAATCTATCACAACACCATATTAGCAATGTCAAAAAATAAATAAAAACCATCTTAGCAACAGATGGAGAATGGTTATAACTTATAACCTTGATATCTTTCGATACATAACATAGTACTTATCTCAAAGATTAAATTTGTGATACCAACAAAGTATCGTGACAATTAAGAACCATTAATCTATAATATAGTATAAATTGAAAACATTTGACTTTTGGTTGACTAAATATTTATTAATAAATACCATAAATGTATATTAAATAGTTCTATATATGTTTCTCAACAAAAAAAAAAAAATAGTTCTATATATACAAGACAATCATAATAAATATTTATTAATAAATACCATAAATGTATATTAAATAGTTTTATATAAAAACATAATCCTAATAAGTACTTATTAATACCTACCATAATTGTCAAATTTCATATTTAATATTTTATGTACAAAAACAATAAAAATAAATTAATAATAATAACTTTTGTTAATAATAAATGCCTATTAATTACCTTGAGAGAAAAGTTTAAGGATGACTTAAGTGCACTGGTTAAGAAAATATTTTTAGAAATTTTTATAGGAAAAGAAAAAGAGTAACAAATTTTTTAAAAACTTTATATATTTTCCATAAAAGTCGTATCAAAACATTTTTTTTTTAAATTATCTATTAACAAATGCCATAAGGACACCCTTTAACTAGATCAAATATTATTAACAAGTGCCATAAAAGCACATGTTAAGATTTAATAAATGCCCAATTATGTAATGCAAATTTTTCATGAAAAAAAAAACAAATATTAATGATTTATTGGCTTACATGTACAAATTTATTGTGGTTGTGTGTGCTTTTTTGAATGAGATGGGTTTAAATTACAGCTGGTGTAACTTCACAAGAGTTACACATTTTTTAAGCCGTAGATTTATGAGAGACCAAATAGATAAAAACAAAACACCATTATCTATTACAACATTAAATACTTACCTAATTAATAGTCTCTTCATTATCTCTCTCCTCATTAAATATTTCTTATATCTCTTTTTCTCTCTCCTTATTAAGTCTTTCTTTCCATTTTCTTTGTAATTTCTCCTCTACGTTGTTTTTTTTTTTTTTTTTTTTTTTTTTTTTTTTTTTTTTGAGCAATCCTCTACATTTTTATTCAAGGATGAAGCAACTAAAATGAAGCAAGACATATAACCTATGTTTTGTTTTTAGAAAAATTGTGATGCCGATGCAATTCCCTTCTTCTGTCACAGGTCATTGTTTAAATCCCTATGTTTTTGCAGAAGATTCAGTATAAATATTATATGCAATTATTGAATTTGAATGGACTTTTGCCAAATTCTTTTGATAGCTAATGTTCATTTACTTCAATTGCCTGTACATTTTAACCTATGTATCATGAAGACTATGTTTGTGACACCAAATCACCATATTGCTTCAATAATATCTTTGCATTTAGTGAAATATATGGAACCTATATTTTACTGAAACATAGACATTTAATTATTACTAATTCTTTTCCATTTTTCCTTTTCCTTTTTTTACTTATATAATTGGTCAAAAACAAAGAATTATGGTGGAGATGGCACTACGTACTGAGCATGTCCAGTAGCTATGACACAAGTATCTACCCTACCTCTCCTTGAATGGCTTAATGAAACAAAACTTCTCTATTAATTTTAAAAGTTTCAAAATTTATATGTCTTGCTTCATTTCAGTCGCTAAAGTGGATGGTTTTTTTTTCTTTATTTTGGAACGTAGAAACGTAGGAGAAATTGCAAAGAAAATGGAAATAAGGAAATAAAGACTAAATAAGGAGAGAGAAAAAGAGATATAAGAAATATTTAATGAGGAGAGAGATAATGAGGAGACTATTAATTAGGTAAGTATTTAATGTTGTAATAGATAATGGTGTTTTGTTTTTATCCGTTGGATCTCTCATAAATCTACGGCTTAAAAAAGGTATAATTCTTGTAGAGTTACACCAGGTGTAACTTGAACCCATCTCATTCAAAAAAGCACACACAACCACAATAAATTTGTATATTAAAAAAAATGTTTGTCATATATAGCAACATCAAGCACCTTCATTTATAGAATTCTTATATGCATCATAAATTTCTATATCCCATATCCAAATTTGCAATGTCATTGCCATGCCTCTCTATGCTCGCTGCTCTTGACCTAAATTCAATTAAGGAGTACTAGTATAACAGATTATTTTTGCTTCTACTGGCAACCTGTGATCATTAGTGTTCAGCTTGGTTTTTTTTTTTTTTTTTTTTTTTTTTTCTTCTTCTTCTGCTGGCAACTTGTAGAGGTGGAAAAATAGTGAAGGAGCAATGGTGGAGGAGAGAGAGAGAGAGAGACTCAGACGTCAAACGTTTTTGAGTTTAGAGATAGCTTTAGAATGTAATAAATGAGGGTAATTAATAATATCCTAATAAAAATAATTGTAATAATGAGGGTCTTTTTTTAACCGTTGGATCTACTTAAATCCAACGGTTTAAAAAATGTGTAACTCTAAGGACTTATACCGGGTGTAACTTGAACCTATCTATATATATATATATATATATAGTTTGATTTTATTTTTTGAAAAAATGGAGTAATAGATAGTTCAACATACATATACAATTATAATAAATGGTTAGTAATAATTACCATAATTATCAAATTTTATAATAAATTCCTATAAATAATTACCATAATTATCTAATTTCATATTGGGGGAAAAACATTGAAGTGAGAGTAAAATTATCATTTTTTGTTAAAATTACTGATATTAAATTGGACAAAATTAGCTACAAAATTAGTTGTAACCTACAACCTTACTCAATATCATTAACATTACTATATATTTTGAAGTTCTAACCATTGGATTGCATGTTATTTATGCTCTTAATACATATGTCAAATTTTGTGACAATAGGATATTATTTACTGTATGATATATAAGATTATATTTTATGCATAATTTTAA
The DNA here is from genome assembly GCA_023621385.1 of Quercus gilva. NCBI lineage: Eukaryota > Viridiplantae > Streptophyta > Magnoliopsida > Fagales > Fagaceae > Quercus > Quercus gilva. The sequence goes on along the minus strand of CM042478.1, from coordinate 9,516,618 downwards.
ACTACAAAAACTTCTAATTTAAACAATTTATTTATGACATAACTATTAATTTTTAATTTTCTAAAAATTTTGCAAGCATGGAATATATAAGAAAAAGATGTAATCCAATAGCGGATTTGTCAAATTTCACATCTAATAAAAGGATATTGAGTAAGGTTCCAGTTTTAGGCTACAACCAATTTTGTAACTAAACTTTGTTCTATTAAATTTGTAATTTTTTAGAGTAAAGTTTGAAAAAAAAAAATTTTTCACAAGTAAAATTTGTAACCTTTTTTTTGAATGATCAAGTTTGTAACGTTTAAATTAACATAACTTTAAAGCAATGAAAATTGTATCTTTTTTCTTTTGAGAAGGAAAAAGAAAACTACATCTTTTATTTTTATTTTTTAAGAAATTTTATGTTTATAATATTTTCACAACACTTTCGCAAAAAAAAAAAAAAAAATCCAAATTGGTACTTTCTCAACCAAAAAAAAAAATATCCAAAGTGATAGGTTGTTATTGGTGGTGCAAAAAAAGTGATTTCAATGGTAATTCAAATTAGAACTAATAATAACTAACTACCTATGATTTATTATGAAAATATTATGGGTATAGTACTTCTCTTTCTTTTTAGAAGGAATATGAAAACAAAATCAAATATGATATTTAGTGAAAAATAAATAAATTGATATACCGAAACCTTTAACACTAATAAAAACCTTTAAGGAGTAATCTCCCACCATCTTATTTTCTTCCATTAGATTAAAAGAAAGAATCCATAAAAAATAAAAATAAAAAGAAAGAAATCATGAGGAGCTTCTCAATTTTTGCCGTATTTATAGTTTTTCTCTTGATCAATTCTGGTAAATATTTCAATACTTCATCATTTTTTTTCACTGTCTGAGTGAATTGTCTATCTAGATGAGTAATTTGGACTTTAAACTTTTAATGTTACATTCCGTTTTGAGATCTATAAAAAAAATAGAACCAAGCTAAGAAAAGAAATTCAAAACATTTTACTCTTACTATTTTTTTTTTTTTTTTGATGAGATACTATTATATATATATATATATATAAGATTGAATTTCTACTCTATCCTAATCTAAGGGCACGTTTGGTAGACTGTAATAGGCACTGTAATGTAATAGCTATTCATATGGTTTAACTATTCAATAGTTTAGTTATGTTTTTATTACAGAGAATAGTCATTCTTTATAAATAGCTATTCTTTAAAATGAGGAATAACTATTCCCCTCTAAAAGGGTTGTAATAGCTATTCCTTATTAGATGTAATAATTTTTAACATTAATATATTCCTAAATAAATAAACTTTCCATATCCACCTAACAATTATGGAAATAAAAAATCATCAAAAAATAACTCATCTCTCTAAAATTTAAAATATATTATTTTCTAAAAAATATAATTATATGAATGAGATATTTCCTAAAATAGATCATAAGTTTTATTCTAATGTTACAACTCTAAGTGTATATGTGTGTGAAGCTCCCTTCTGAAAACTTAAACCTCGGCCCTTGCCCTCCACAACCCTCAAGCATTTATACTTGTAGAGTGACCATCGCACTAATGATGCGTGGTGGTACTCTTACTAGCTAGTTGTATGAACTATGAAGTAGTAATTTTTATGTAAAGTAAATGAGAAGCTTGGATTTGATTTTTACAAATTTTTGTCCAAAAAAAAAAATCACATCTTCTAAGATAAATTTATACAAAATTCTTAGTACTACATGTAATGTCGAGTGCAGGCAATGACTTGATTATGAGGACACAAGCATTAGAGTACTGCGACGGCCAAATATCATCGTGAGAGGAAGACCTTGTAGGAGACAAACTTGTGATGATGCATGAGTTCAAATTTGGATATGGAGCTGTTGGATTTTGCCTCTCCAAAACACCAAATGACGTTTGTGTTTGCCGCTACCCCTGTGAAGGACCATGATTTGTAATAGATTACTCTCACGAGTCATGTCTCAACCTTGATATGTAACAGATGTTTCTTCTAATAATAATAATAATAATATTCATAGTAAACTTCATCCATTGATAGTCAATATCTCATATCAAATTTAAGGTTTTTCTTTAAAAAAAATTTAAATCCATGATTACATATGTTAGTATTTTTTTTTTTTATACAAAATAGAAATTCTACTCTAGCCTAATCTATATGTATATGTGTGTGAAAATGGAGTGACCATCGTACCAAGGATGTGTGGTACATATGTTAGTATTAACATATATAAAATGTTATACTTTTCTAACATATGCATACATAATGACATAAATGTGATTTAAAGCCTTTTATTTTGGATAAAAAGTTAGAAAATAATCATAGCATAAGACGCGTATATTTTGATCTATGAGAAAGTGTGGACAGTTCCTATGCTTCCCTTTAATGGTTTATATTTTTTGTTGTAAGTCCTTCAATGATTTATATGATTATAGGAAATATTTGTAAATATTAAAATAAAATTTGAAGTTTAGTAAACAATACATAACTAAAAAAAACATGCCTAATCTGCTCAATTCACAGAGCTAAAACCACCCAAATTTTCAACCGGCCGGCTATTTTTGTAGTTTGGTGGGTTAATGGTGTTTTGGAAATTTTCCAATCCGCCAATGGCAATTTGCTTAAAAACAATTCCCTCAACTTGTCCAATCTAACCCATGCACACCCATAATCCTCCATGTTTAGAAAATTTCCAGAAGATCAAAGATCAATAGTTATGTCATTGGTTAAATGTTTAAATTTCAAGTTTTTGAAGTCTAAAATTATGCATAAAAAAATAAGTTTATGGATCAAATTCTAAATAACATCCAACTGGTATGAAATTTGACATACATGTTAATAATATTAAAAAAAAAAAAAAAAAAAAAAAAAAACATGTAATCAAATAGTTTAATTTACAAAATACGTAATCATATTAAATTTTTTTTAGTGAGTTGTAGTAATTGGCTACAACCATATTTGTAGCCAAACTTTGGCCTAAATAAATAAATAGCTACTAACCCTCTAGAGTTGAGTGTAAAACAAAACCCCAATTTGATATTGTTTTAAGTAGAAAATTATTAAAAAAAAATTAGCTTTAAATATGGATATATGTCATCACATGAGCAATTCACTTTTAGTTTAACAAATATTTAACCGATTACACATAAGATAATATCATAGGGGGTTAAGTGTTACATTCAAAACTTTAGAGGTTACCATGCTAGGAATTTGGGTGTTTGGTAGTTGAATTCGAGGACAACCAGGCCTCCAAGAATAGAGGAAGGATAAGAACAAAGAGATAGAGAGAATATAGAGAGAATTGAGAGGAAATTTGTGGTTAAGAAACATCAATCCAGTACATACCTTTCCACCCTCATCTCCCTAGTCTAATACCCTCAATAACCAACTTCCTAACCGTCCCAAGCCAGCTGTGTAACCACCTTGCCAGCTAAGCCCTCCAACTTATCCTAACTAACTAACTCTAATGCAATACAAGTCTAATGTAGATACATCACCAATACAAGTGTAGCTATACTAAAATACAAGTATACAATGCCAGCTAGGCAATTACAACATCATCTATAGCACAATCTCATTGTACACTCTGGCAACACTGACACATGCACACCTCATCAGCTACGCACGCATGCCCCATCAGCAACACACGCACCCCTTATCAACAACTCACGCACACCCCTCAGCACCACACATATGCAGCACCACACACATGGCTCATCAGCCCACATGCATTCATCATCAACACCCCACACATGCAACAGTATACACATACTCTCACACTCCTAACATACCAACTTACCATAGCTTTTGAGTAGAATTTGTAGTGTGACTTTGTGTTCAAACTTCATTCCTTCTCCCATGTGTGTGTGTGTGTGTTTCTTTCTCCAAAAAAAAAATTTGGTGGTTTCATGCATAGTTGTTTCACATGGATCGAATGTTAACTCAGTCTAAGAGGCAGGTCATTGTTTCATCGATGGGTCACCGGTCAAATTTCATGGTTAAATAAAAATAAATATAACAATAAGTTTGAGAAATCATAAAATAAATATATAAATTGAAAAAAATAGGCATGCCTAAATCACTAATTAAAATTAGGTCTAAAAAAGCTAGCTACCTAATATGATTCAAACTCAAGGTTTCACAAGTAACAACATTTGAAACATATGTTTAGGTGGTGACAGTTTGTGAACTTTTTTTTTTTGTAAGTTTAATGTATGTTGCAATTATGTATTCGTCCATCTATAATTTATAATCTATATACTTTCTAATAAAAATTGGGCTACAAAAGTCATGATTATGCCAAGTGAACATCTTACCTAATTGCCACGTGTATTAATATATTAATAGTTTTCTTAAGGGTTTTAGTACAGGGCTTTTGTTCAATCTATATAACATTTAGTTATTATTTCTTAATAAAATTATATTCTATATATTAATGACCAAAGCCGTGCAACACACACACCTTTGACTAGTTCTTTATTTAAACATCCTCCATAACAATTTGTGCAATAAGCTATAAAATTTTAGGATAATTACACACAAACCTTCGACTAGTTCTTTATTTAAACATCCTCCTCCATAAAAAATTGTACAATAAGCAATAAAATTTTAGGATAATTACGTAATAACCCAAATTTATGTAAGTTGCACTTGGTTTCTATCTAACTATTAAAAATTCTCTCATTCATAAGAGGAATTTTGACTTTCAAAAAATAAAAAATGGAGCATATATTCATACCCCAATAAAATCTCCTTAAAAGTCGAATAAAATATAATATGATGTCATTTTGTGGGTTTTCTTATATTAAAATATCACTTAATATACACATAAATGACATCTTCCATTTCGTATTGGTCTCGAACACTTTATATTTTGTATTGGTCCAAACATGTTTAGAGTTCAATTCTCCAAATATTTTTGGAGCTAAACTTTGTCCTTCTGGTCTACGCTCACTACTAAGCATTACTTTTTTATTCACTAATAAAAACTTGTCACCTAAAATTTATTGTGAAAATATTGTGGATATAGCATTATTTATAAGGGAAAAAATTGAACTTAGAGAAAAAATTATTTTTGAATAATATTACTTTCACAAAATTTTCACAACAATTTCAAAATAATTCATAAGTGACAAGCTGTTACTAATGAATAAAAAAGTGATGTTAACGGTGATATGTTTACCACCTAAAATTATTGTGATAGTGCTGTAGACATTAGACATAGCATTACTCCTTATTTTCTTGTTATAATTATTGGTATTAAATTTGTAACCTTTTTTATACAAGTCAATTTGTAACGTTTAAAGCAATGGATGTATCTTTTTTTCTAGAAGGAAAATGGAAACTGTGTCTACTATGATATTTTTTGAAGAAAGAAATAAATTGGTATACCTTAACCTTAACACTTATAAATACCTTTATGGTCTGTTTGGATGACCTAAATTTGGATTTGGATTTGGATTTGAGGGAGCCCAAATCCAAATCCTTTGTTTGGATAACTTAAAGGCATTTTCCCACCACCTTCTTCCATCATATTAAAAGAAAGAATCCATGAGAGAGAGAGAGAGAGAGAGAGAGAGAGAGAGAGAGAGAGAGAGAGGAGCTTCTCAAAGTGTGCCGTATTCATAGTTTTTCTCTTGGTCTGCCGTATTCATAGTTTTTCTCTTGGTCAATTCTGGTAATTATTTCATCATTCGTTAATTTGTCTAAATCAATATCTATCTAGATTCTTCTCAATATATATATATATATATATATAGATGAGTAATTTGGACTTAAAACTTTTTAATGTCACATTCCGTTTTGAGATCCATAAAACAAATAGAAGCAAGCTAAGAAAAGAAATTCAAAACATTTTTATGTAAAGTAAATGAGAAGCTTGGATTTGATTTACAAATTTTTGACAAAAAAATCACATCTAAGATATATTTATACAAATTCTTACTACCACATGTAATGTTGAGACTGTTGAGTGCAGGAAATGACTTGATTATGACGACACAAGCAGCCTGCCCCAAGCCATTGCCCTTGTTCAAAAGAGTTTGCGAGACTGAAGCTTGCAATGAAGAACTAAGTCAAAATATGGAGTTGATGCTCATGGATTTTGTTTCACTGTCACATATCCAAATGACACTAGTCTGTGCCGCAACCCTTGCTAATGACTAGATTACTCTCATGTCCCAACCTTTGATATGTCACAGATTATTCTAATTATAGCAAGACTTAGGTACAATACTTAGGTATTGTTCTTTAGGTTCCATTCTTAAGATTCTACAATGTGCATTTTTTTCCATAGAATAGAAGTATTTCTTTGTTAAATAACCCCATGGCAAAATCTGAAAAGAGAAACCTAAAAAACAACATCTAAAGTACTGTACCTAAATTTTGCCCTCCTAATTATAATAAAATTCATAAAAATTCACCAAAATACCAAATAACACGTTTAAGTGTCATTCGAGAATTGCCTATTTTCAATAACTTATTTATATAATGTGAGACCAAAAATATTAGAGGCCAGCTTAACTTTAGAAAACTGAAAGATAGATTATTTGAAATAAAGCTAACAAAAATATTAATGTAGGAAAATAACCAAAGAGCCAGTTTATAATCACTTCCCAAACTCACAGCAGCAACCATCTGATAACTACAATTTCCAATGAAAAATGTAATACAGCTGCAAATTGCTTACAGATTATTGGCATTTACCAAAGCAGCCTCATTAAAGTGACCCTATACTCCGAACTGACTCTAAAATTCTAAAAGCACCAATCTTGGTAACTAATTGTAGAGAACTTGTCAAGGATCGCCTGTTTTCAGACTTAATATTGGGAGTTGGGAGGGGCATAAAAATAACTAAAAAAATAAAAGAAGAATATGAAGGGGGATGTTTTGGTCACCTTTCAGTTAAGCATAAGCTTAAGCCAGAAATTGTAAACCTACGTCTTCTCATATTCACGTTTATGTTGCTTCAACAACCAAAACGTACTAGATTTTCTCCACAAAAAAAAAAAAAAAAAAAAAAACATTGTACTAGAAGAGATCACAGGGTTAGCTACCGTGCTACATACACACCTGATGCATTTCATCTTTCTCCATTACAAACGAATATCATGAATCTAGTTCAAAGTTGACACAGCAACATAACCATGGTATAAAACCCAACATCAAATGATTACTATATATTGACATGGAGGTCGAACATATCACGCAACTTGTGTGGCAATGAGCAAGCACGTCAATATGTGCACTATTGCTGCAAGACATTCAGACTCACACTACAGAAATGGTAATGTCAATCTCAAGAAGCAGCAAATGCCCGTGCAAGAAAGAAAATATCTCCTCTCGTCCATTTACTTGCCATGTGAACTTGCCATTATATGTACACTGGAAAGGAAAATTCCATACAGAAAGATGATCCATTTACAAACCTTCTCTAATTTGGATATCAATGAGAGAAGGAACTCGCCTCGGTGCTATATAGTGAATACTCACTCAAGCTAAAGTTGGCTCTCTCTTCATCCCACTTCATAATCTCCCTTGCATATTTAAGAGATGCATCAACACTATCGGGCTCCAAACCCTTCACCAGAGAAACGTACAACTTCCGCCCAGTGAGAGAAGCAAAAAGTCTCTTGAACTTCACAGCAATGTAGTAGAATGCCAAATGACCCAGCGAGGGGCTATTATTGATGTTGTTGCTGTTGCTGTTGCTGTTGCTGTTGAAGTTGCTGTTGCTTTTGCTGCTGCTGCTGGAGCGATGACGACTGGACACCGGATGAAAATCATCAAACCAGTCACATTGTGTCAAAGGTACTTGTTCCATCTTTTCCTCAAATATATCAAATTTATTTAGAATCAAAAGAAAATCCATCTGATCAAAGGTTGGATGAGTAACAATACTTTCAAATAATTTTCTGCTCTGCATCATCTTGTTAGTGATAGAACCATTCCCATCAACAGAAAACTGGTCATAGTCACTAAGGGCAACACAGAAAATGACCATTCCAACATCTTCAAACATCTCTAACCACTTGCAGTTCTCTCCTAAGCCTCTTTCTTGTACTCTAATTAGCTGATACCTGAGAACCGACCACAAGGAAGAACACTTACTTTCAGTGTATGCAAGGGATGAGAATAATTTCTGTTTTCACTAATTCAATTTCTGTGGGAAGTTAAGTGCAAGCTAAACAATATAACACAGAATTTGGGATGGTCAATAGCACATGGAATTTGTTTTCTCTAATTTTACAGCATCGCTAATGTGTCAAAGCAACATGGCATGTCAGTAGTGATGCAACAAAAGTAAACTTTCTCATCTTTTTCCATCAAAGTTTTCATATAATAAATGAATGTGAAAGACAATAACCATGTGCCTTCATTCTGTTTAGTGGTTTAAAACATGATACACCATATTTGAGGGACCATGTAGTAGATAATTTATCAACGTACACACACGGATATCCCGTCGATAGACCTAACTAAAATAAATGTTGATTCCTAATAGGCAATAGTCAATGGGTCCAATTACAGAACCCAGACTAGGATGTTTTGATGAGTTAATACTCTAATAGAATTGAGACTACTTGATCATTAAAATTAATATAAACCAGCTAATTCTATCATTGATTAGAGCATTAAAAGGCCAGCTTTCCTAATTGCACACAATAGATTGTTTAGAGAGGATCGATATCGTGTTTGCACTGCATAGGTATATAAAATCTAATAATGTAGTTGACACTTGACACGTACTCAGGTTGATGGGGGGGTGGAAATCATTATCAAAGTTGCCCAACTTTGAGACACTCAACTAGGCATTTCTCCCATAAACATGCACCAATATGCAATGAACAATGGTACTTACCTAAGCAAAGAATCATGACGATCAGCAGCATCTATGTTATCATCAGGTGCTGGCTGGGAAAATGAGAAGTCTACAGAGGCAAGCCCATTTGATGAAGTAACACCCTCAGCATGTAGGATATCCAAATTTGAAGGTTCATAGTCTGTTCTTAATATATTAACCGCCTAAATAGAAAGAAAAATAATATCAGAACCATTAACAATGAATTGAAATAGCTTTTCATATTTGCCAGGAAAAGGAACACAACAGTTGCTTGAAGAATGATGCATCATTACAAAGTATGAACTCCATTGAGATCGCTGGACAGTTTGGCAGAAGACCGGAAAAAGAAGTGGGTAACTAATATCATTTTAAGCTTCGTTCATCAAAAGCTCAATCAGCCTCATTAAAAAGCGCAAAGAAGCTGATAGTCCATATTGCTAAATGAGGTGAGTTTAAGCAACACCTGGCTCTGCTCAGTTAGGCTCAGAAATGGATGTATACCCCAGAAAACATCTTGTGAACCTTCAGTTACCTAATTTTCAAGCTAATCGCTTATGTGTAGAGTACATTTCTCTACTAAGTAATATAGCACAAATGCCAGCAGAAAGAGTGCACCCAAAAACCTTCCCATATTAATTTGTAGAGTAACTTATTGGTGTGGACACCACAGCATTGATCAGGGCATTGCATTTGTTTTGATTTCAGCATTTTCAGTTATTTCCTTTTTTGCATTAGTTGACTCTAACTTGAAATTATGGCATTTATGATGATTGTAATTGGAAACCTATTTGAGGCCAGCTGCTAAGACATTTGGGATGGTGCATTTTGGAAAATAAAGAATATTTCTGATTTTTAGTTATATGTTTGGTGGTGAAACCTAGGGTTTTCTTTGTTTTTTTTATATTCAGCCATCATGTCATGCCCCAACTCATCATTGGAATGATATTGTCTGCCTTGGTTTCCCCTCACAGTTTTCAAAGGTCTCATACCAATTAGAGTCCAAGGCCTCCATATAATGCGCAGGACCTGCTCCTACATGGGTGATGTGGGAGTCCGCCAAGATTTGGTTCTTCCTCATCTCACCCCACTTAAGTGATCTTTTGGCCTTTTGGATCCCCAGAGTTCAAATACCCATTCTACACCAGTTATGACTCTGATGCATAATTGCTAAGCAAAATTTTTCATAAATTTACAAAATGAACCAGCATAGGAATATGTAGTATGATCTTACCCGCACTAAGAAATAACAGGCAACAGTTGGTAGCATTTCCAATTCACTTCGGCGATTGTACGTGGCCTGCATGGCTGAATCATTCCATAACTCCTCAACCAACGGTGCATATTCACGAGTAGCAGCTGGAAAGATAGCTTCCAAATTTCCTGACACCATAGTTTTAAGAAGCCAATCGGAGAAAGCTTTCAGCCTTGGGCCAATGGAATAAATAGTTTTCTCATCACCATTATCAGTCTTCCCTGTAATTAACCAGAAACTAGTTTCAGCACTAACATTGTACAAGAAATGTATCAATGTCTAAATGGCCCTGCCGAATCTAATTTTCTGCCATCTTTGCAGATCAGTGGCCATCATCCAGTTAATATACATCACAAACCAACTAGACTATAAGGAAGGAAACAAATTCAATCCATATGTTAAAATCAACATTCCCATCTTTCAATCTAAGAAGTAAAAAGCCCTTTAGATTTTACATAAGATGCCAAAAAACAGTGACAGACCCAATCCTACAGTGTTTGTAAACTTTTCATATCAATAATGATCATCAATATCTTCTCCATACATACAAGTATTTTAGCACTAGTCAATCACAAGAAAACAAAAATGAAAGACATAATCATGCACCCTAAGTTGTTAATTAAATAAAAGCTTGATGTATTTGCCATAAGCCCACTCCCTACACTGAGTACCAACAACCAAAATTTAAAGCGACCAGACTTTCGATTTTTGATAATAAAAAAGAAATTTTTTTTTGAAACCATAAATCATAATTGCAAATACATAATTTTTTAGGTTCAAGGTACAAGTAGTACAAAAATCATAATTGCAAACAATAGCTACTGCTCAATGTCAAACTTCTAACTTGTATGCGTTTCAAACTATCATATAAAGAGAGAATGCTTATAAGACATGCAATGAAGCATCCTTCAAATTTGAAATATAGATCAACATGTGGCAGATTAATTTTTATTTTGAAGAACTTGTTCCATTTAAAGCTAAATCTTTAAGAAGGGGGAACAAGAAAGGAGGAGGAAACATACTTGGAGTAGAGTTACTAAACATTATTAGAAGTCTTTTATCCCACAATACAAATAGCAAAACTGTGTAATATATATTATGTATGCATGCATAAGCCAAAGGGCTTTTTTTTGGTAAGTACACAAGGCAAAGATGAGAAGGGAAAATGAGAGAATGGATTTAACTCATACCTGAGGGATCAATTATACTACAAGCATGCTTTTTCTTAAACTCAATGAGACTTTCTTCTTCAAAACGCTCACGACCCTCAAGAAGTATACCAAGATAGCCATATACATTACTCTGAATCTTCAATTTCATAGTTTCTCTCTCTTCCTCAGAAAAAGGGACAGCTTTGTAAAGAATTTTGGCCTGAAGATGCATTAAAAACCAATATCAGCTAGTTGAAAAAACATGTATTACTAGGAGCATGACTTTTGCCAGCATTTATTAAATTCATAAGTTACATACACACCCAATGGATCTTTAGCCCACAACCTCGCCCTCCACTATTTTGGGGGCTGTATCTTTTGAGTTTTGCACTTCAGCTCATTGCCAACTTATGTCAGCATTAGTTTCTTGATAGAATTAAAAAAAAGCATAACCATTTGATCAAGCTTATTCACCTTATTTGGCTTACATATAACCTTTTAAAGCTTTATTTTTTCTAGATACAGCCGTACTTTTGCCCAATTTATTCTATAAGCTAAATAAGCCAATTAATATAAGCTCTCCACCTCTCCCAAACAAACTCTAGATCCCAAATGTTTGGGGTCAATAACATGAATCCTTTTACATCCTTTAGCTTAATTTATGGCCGCATACTCTCTTCATCATTTTCAAGATTCAAGTCCACAAAGTAAGAAGTTAAGATTTATGTTGCTAGCTTATATATCACAAACCTCCTTTCTAGCCTTGGGATAATCCAACAAAAAAGAATTCTATCATCACACAAACGACAAAGTACTATGTGAATCACCCACTGTTGGGAGAGGGATAAGGGGATGTTTAAGCATGTCATTATTAATATATACCATTAAACTATATCATAATGGACACTTGCCTGGAAACAAGCATATGCAACCAAAATGGATAAAGCACCAAGCGCAAAAATTGGAATTCACAAAATTCTTATTGTAAAATAAACTAAAATAATCCAAACTCAAAATTCTTCATAATGCATGATTCTGATGAATGGAAATTATAAAACTTTTATTCTCTACAAGGAATTTTCTTTTTCTGATAAGTTCTCTACAATGAAATTTAGTTATCAAAAAAAGGGTTTTATTTTCTTTTGAAGCCAATTGTCTTACATATTTTATGAAATATATAAGAATGGTAATCTCAAATTTGAAGCTATGCTTTTACCATACTAAATTACATACTAACTTTAAGCAAAAATCAATATCTGTTCTCCTAGAAGCAGCAGGATGAAGAGGAATTTAAATACACCACTATGACAGAGAGAGAGAGAGAGAGAGAGAGAGAGAGAGAGAAATTATGAACCACATCAGCTTCTCAAAAAACTATACCTGATTATAATATAACATCTAGAGATAAGAAAAAACAAAATGTTTTAATTGCATAACTCTCAAATGTTTGGGGCCCCTCCCCAAAAATCTCTTTCAGATCACTTCTATGTGATTATAATAATTAGTTTGATACATTTGAATCTGTTTATCCCAAAAAAAAAATTTGGATGTTCTCCAATAGAAGGGTATACAAATGCCTGCATTTATATGGCCATAATTTGATAATCTTCACATGAATAAATAGTTATGACAATAAAGGCTTACTGAGAATATCACCTGTTTAAATATGGTACTCGTCCCAGATCCATTACAGCCAACTAAGAGAATCTTCTGAAGTGATCTCTGCTCAAGGTAGTCAGGGACATTTCTGCTAAGCAAACTGCTTAGTTGTTCTCCAGAAGAATTTGAAAATTTGGAAGGAACTGGCAATGACAGGAAAGCACAAACCAATTTCGCTCCAGCCTGAAAAGTAACATATAAGATTGCTTAATTAAGGCAAACATAAATTGGATAAAGTACACAGACAGAAATACAAATTCACACACAAACCATACCTTGCCCCATATATACCCTCTTGTATTCTTCTGTCCCTCTTCTTGATATGACCCATCATCGTTCACCCAAAAGTGTGGGTTACCAGCACATTGAACTCCTGACAACTGCAATAATCAATAAATTTATCTTAAATATTCGTGCACGTCAATCAGTTCCAAAAGATTTTAGAATGTCTAGAAACTTTGACCTGTAACATCCGAAGCTCTACTTTTGTAATCTCCCGACCATTTATAAAAACTTGTGTGTTCCCATTGCTAGCATTTCGCATTATAGGACCCCCAACATTCAGGTGGGGACTAATAATTTTGGAAGGCTTTTGTCCTTCCTGTTCAATTCATAACAATGACCAAGTTCAATAACAATGCGACAAATTGAAGTAACATAGAAAATATTTATGGGACATCATATATTCACCTTTCCCCAAAGACCAGATACTTTATCATACCAATAGTTCCCTGGTTTGAGCTTCTTTGGTGGGTTTGGGCAGGTCTGCAATAAAACCAGCTCCTCATGAGAAAGAGATTGTCCGTTCACAGAGATGTACTCCGGCGGTAGCTGATTTGCTTCACACGACTTCTCAGCCCTCATTATCTGTCGAACCTCTAAGTCATTATTAAGCAGCCGCTTAAGCATCCGAGAACACTTCCCCAAATTCTCTCGTTTCAACTCATCAATCGGGTGTCCAATGCAAGTAACACATTTCCTACCTTCTGGCATCGATCCCATTGCTCTAAGCACACAATTACTACAATACTTTGCATCACAAACAATGCAAACCTCCTTTTCTGTAAACCGGTTCCCCTTAAGGCATCGATAGCATGACCCTTTCTTCCCTTTGGCTTTTTGAGTCACACCACGTTTGATAGTCTTAATCTCATCAGCCTCATATTCATCTCGACTACACCCCTCAAGACCACCGTCATCACCATCACATTCAGACTCAACGTCACGAAAAGTTACAACATTTTGTCGTTTAACATCACAATTCGACTCATTATTACAATCCGTAGCCTTAACGGTAGAAACCCGAGACGAAGGATAATCCATACTCATCAATCCTGACTCATTCGACACCCAATCCTCCTCCAATTGATTCAAATCATTCGAAACCCTAACACTAGAGCTCCCAATCGACTTATTATCAAAACTATCCGAAAACTCTATCGTGCTAGAGCTCCCAGCTCCTCCTAACAACTCGTGGGAATCCTCATGACTAATACACGACGACCCCAACATCCTCGAACTATTAGCTGCATCGGACAATTCACCAGACCCAGTCGAAAACTCTAACTCTAACCCACCCGAGCTACCCAACTTATCTCTCTCCTCCTCAAACCCAATCACAGAAGTGGGAGACACAGTCGCTTCAAAACCTAACTCAACTACCTCTTCACTTCCGTTGCTTCTATCGAAGGCAATCACCGAGGTCGGAGAAACCATAGACGCCTTGAGCTCCCTGGAGAAATTCTTGCCCCGAGGATCGGGAGCTAAGAGCGGTTGCACAACCGGCATCGACAGTTTATCGGACAAGGAGACCTGAGCAACCACCGCGGCCACCGGAATCCGCTCAACGTTAATCGGAACAGCCCGGGGAAGATCGTAGGTAACCGGCGGGCCATTGTATTCCACGGCGAACGAGTACTGGCCACCGTCATCGGCGTCGGAGGTTTCCGGCGGAGACATTATTGTAGCTGCTAGTTCTAAACTATAATCTAACCCTAATTTCGAATAGAATCATCTAGAGCTAATTTCTAGAACTCTCTTAACCCTATAAGATATTTAAACTTTAGCCGAAATTCGAATGCAAAGCAAAAAAATTTGCTCACATTGAAAAACAAAAAATTGTTTCGTTTAAGATGAGAAACTAACCCTAATGCCTAAATTTTGCTTTTGGTTTATTGTGAAAAACATAAACAGGGAAAACAGGTTTTGTGAATTGTTATGAGAAGTGTGGGAAATGGGAAAGGAATTGGTAGAGTTTGCGTGGAAGTAAAGTGAAAATTTTGAGGGAAGGGATTTAAAAATTTTACATATCTTTGGAATTGTAAAGAGAAAGACAAATCCTTTGGGAAATCCAAAATCCGAAATCCAAAATGAGGGAGTGGTGTGGTGTGGTGCTGTGCTGTGCTGTGCTTGTTTTTTTTTTTTTTTAGTATGGAGAGGAGGAAAATGCGTGTGGGTGTGTGTGTTTGGGAAAGTGTGAGTGTGGGAAAAAGACAGCAAAGGAAAACAGTGACTACGTTTTTGGAGTGGGAATCTCATGCTTTTTTATTTATTTTTGTTTTTGTTGTTTTTTTTTTTTATTTGTTTCAATTTTTTCACTTTTGGGTCGTTGGACTTGGATTGAAAGGTGATAAGTGGTGGGTCCTAGTATGAAGAAAAAACTAAAAAGTAATTAGGATTGGTGGGTCTGGTGGGTGCGTGTGGGGTTCAATTGATAGAGACAGTTAATGTTTTTTTATGACATTGTTTACATTATTGGGGTCACACGGATTTGTGGGCTATCTATATAAAGGACTAAAGGACCACGTGGATAATGTTGTTGTTACAAATGGTCCATTAGGTATGGTCTGGCTGCTGCTGCTGCTGACTGTTGCGTTTCGATAGAGTTTTTTTATTTTTTTTTCCCTGTATTTGGAATCCGATTCCACGGGTTTTTTTTCTTTTTTTCTTTTTTATGATTGGTCAGGAATTAGGATCCTATCATGTACTTTGTTGCGTAAAAAGATTTTCACATTGACAAGTCGCTTGCCAGTTTGCTAATGAAATGGACGTTGCGTCCGAAGATACTGTTTATAATTTAAATTAATTAGAAAGTAAAAAAGCTCTTAATCACGAGTTTTAACAAGTTTATTGTTAAAGTGTTCTATCTTTTGCTTTATTCGTTTCTTTTATGTGACCAAAGAGTACAAATTTCCGCATTGAATTTAAAATTATAGTGATTTATATGTAGTTTATAGTCTCTTTTACTTGCGTGGGTGGGCATTAATTGACCCGAAATAACATTGGGTGGTTATTTAAAGGCCCAATCAAATCCTTAACACTAATAGTCATGTTAAGGAAAATTCACCTGCCCACACTATCTCTCTCAATGAGAAAGTCGTGTAGAGGAAAATTAGTTATGGTTGTTCGGCCGAGGAGATGCCTTGAGGAAGTCCCCCATCCAAGCATAGGCCTCAATGGATTACATTAATTAGGAGAAAATTGCCACAGTTATAGTGTCGAGGACTCGAGGGCCCACATCCTAATTACGGATTTGATATGTTAAGGCTGTGTTTGTTTCGTGTAAAACGTTTTTTGGAAAATACATATTTTTCGGAAATGCTATTTTTCGAAAAATGAAAATATTTTAAGTGTTTGGTTGAATTATGAAAATTGTTGTGGAAAATATTTTCATGTGTTTAGTTGTATTCTGAAAATGCTATTTTCCAGAAAATTTTTCACATTATTACAAAAAATTTCAACATCACATCCAATTCAACAACAATTTCCGACAGCAAATTTCGGCAACAACAGTACAACAACAACAACAACAACAACAACAATCAGTTCATCCAAAAAAAAAAAAACAACAACAACAATCAAATTAAAAAAATAAAATAAAATAAAATAAAATAAAACAAAGAGATCGAGGAAGAGAGAGTGTGGAGGCGATGGGTCTAGTTCGTGGATCGACGAGCTCGAGGAGGCGATGGGTCTGGGTTCGTCGGTTCGTGGGTCAAAGGCGATGGGTCTGGTTCGTGGATTGGCGAGCTCGAGGAGGTGATGGGTCTGGGTGAAGGCGATGGGTTGCTCGTGCTGTTGCTCGTGGGTCTAGGTTCGTCGTGGTCTCTTCTCTCGGCGTGGAGCTCCGGTGTCTTCTTTCTCGGATGGTCTCGGCGTGGAGGATGAGTTCTTCGAGTTTCTTATCTCTCTCTTCTCTAGCGTTTTCTCTCTTTTCTGCGTTCTCAATCAATTTCTCTGGCTTTCTTTTGTGCGTTTTCTCTGTTTTGTGCGTTTTTGTGCGAGACCCGGAAATGGTTTGAAGGGAAAATAAGAGCGTAAAACCATTTCCGGGTCAAAGGAGTAAATTTGGTCAAAGTTGAAGCATATTTTCCGGAAATGGTTTTTTCCCTTACCTTCCAAACACTGGGGTCTGGTGGTAAATGATTTTCGGAAATCATTTACCACCAAAACAAACAGACCCTAAAATAGTAAACTAGACACAAACTTCCATTATGATTCTAAAATGTGGTAGGACCCATGTAAAAGTGAAAGTTTCTTATCATTACAAACTAACTAACCTCATAAATATAAATAGGGCAAGATCCAAAAGAAGGGGGGTGGGGACATTGTTTGAGGGGAGATCCACGAGAGAGCTAGAGAGAGGGATCAGAGAAATAGAAAATTGTCCTTCATTGTTGCATGTAACTGAATTTTTTGGGCTTTAGGTTAGCTCCACCATTCGTCTTATAGGTCTTTTCCGTTTTGGACCTTCCATTGTGAGTTATTCCCTTGTTCTTACGCACAAATTAGTTGTGGTTTCTGTCTAAATCAAGTTAAACGGATTCTATCCTCCACACCTATGTTTTATAAATTATCAAGATACCAACAGTTTGATTTTTTTTTTTTCTTCAAAATATGTTTATATAAAACCAAAAGAAAATACTTAAATAACTGTTAATCAATTTTCAAACAAAAATTTACAGATTAGTAACTGGGAATATAGACAAAGACATGAAAGTATTAATTTAGGACTCGTCTTGATCATACTATTGTTAAATATTGTTTAGGGTCTAATTCTACTTACCTAAATAATTCATCTTTTGCTAAGTAAATAGCCGGGGAAAGGGGAGTAGGGTTCGAACTCACATATTGAGCCACAAACAGAGCCAATATTAGAGCATCCACAACAGTGATGCTAAAAAGCTATATTGGTATTTTTAGCTCCTCAAACCCCTAAAAACTATGCTACAGCAATGGAGACAAAAGAAAAAAATTTTCCTGTTCAGCTACAGTGCACATCTATAGATGGATGTGCACTATAGCACAAAGCTAAAAAAAATAATATATTTTATTTAACTTTTCTCTCTCTTTTCCATTAAAATATTATTTTTCTCTCTCTCTTCCTTCTCTTTCTTTTCGTCAGACTCAAGAGTCTCAACCCTCTCTCTTCCTTCTCTGTCTCCCTTCTCTATCTCTTTGCTATCTTTTCTCTCTTCTTTTCGCGTGATTGGCGATGGCGTGGGTTAGTGGGTGGCGATGGCGTGATCGGCGATGGCGATGGCGTTGGCGATGGCTAGTCTTCTCTCTCTCGATCAAGCTTAGATGGTGGGTTTGATGGTGGTCTGGGGTGCTCGGCGATGGCGATGGCGATGGCTAGTCTTCTCTCTCTCGATCAAGCTCAGATGGTGGGTTTGATGGTCGTCTGGGGTGCTAGCTCAACACTCTTCGTCTGAAAATAAGCTCAGATATGTTGGATTCTTGGTAGTGGTTGTGGGTGGTCTTGGCTTGCTAGTTGTTGTTGGGTGGTTATTCTTTGGCAATGGTTGTGGATTGAGCCATTTGTGGTGTTTTTTTTTTGTTGTAGTATGTATTATTTTATTGGAGTGGATATATTATTTTATTGTAGTAGATATATTATTTTATTGTAATGTTTATATTATTTTAATGTGTTGAAAGCTAAAATATATCCACTGCTGCAGCATATGTGTAGGTAAAATAGATAAAGTAACTTTTGATTGAACTAAATAGCTATATTTTTAGCTCCACTGCTGTGAATGCTCTTAGTGGAATTTCACTCAAACCCCTAAAACAAGTTTTTTATTGCTTGATTTATAATAATGTTTTCAAAGATTGTTAATTAAATTCAAGCACAATTTTATATAATATATTTTGTATTGTACTTTTTTTTTTTTTTTTTGATGACCATATATTTTGTATTGTATTGTATATTTGTATTGGTCAATAGAGATGGCCCCTCTTTTTTTTTCTTTTTTTTTTCTTTAGTAGAGTGATGTTACCTACACCAAAAAAAAAAAAAAAGCATCAAATCTTTCTCTCCCTCACTAGCATTCAACTCATCTAGCCCCATTGCAATACACTTGTGAGAGGGATTGAAAAATTTTGGAGCAAATTTTTGGTAGCTGTAGCATACTAGCATTTCAGTTTTCTTTATGTTGCTGATTGGTAAGAATTGAACCAATTACACTTACATATGCATCCTTTGGTCTGTATTGTGGAAGTTTTCATGGAAAAAAAAAAGTGCTGATTTTTTATTTGGCAAGGTAAATGTTAAATTATGTTTCAACATCAAAGCTAAACGTTGTGAGCTCCAAAAAAATAAACAACGCGTTTAGTAAGAGTGTTTTTTACTGGTGTGGGGCCCGAGTATTAAGCAGCCCAGGCCCACTCCACACCTGGCCCAAGGTCCGTGCCGAGGATGGTACAAAGTCCAAGGATGAGTAGGAGAAACTCAAGTTCTCTAGGACCTCGCCGAGGATGCTCACGTCCTCGGCAAACCGACATTAAAGGCAGGGAGCTGTCACTCACTCATTAAATGAACGTCACCAACACTCTGGTCGCATCAATGGTGAATTGACCAGCTAACAGTAATGCCTTGGTTGCTACAACTAACAGAAAGCCTACAAAGGCAGCTGATGAGACAAGCCTTCAGACACAAGTCCAGATGGCTGACAAGTGGACGGCAGAGATCAATTGAACAAGACTATATAATAGATAGAATCCCCAAAGTAAAGGGACTTTTTGGCTGGGGGAGAGTCTTTCTTCCTTAGAATGTACAAAGGACAACCCCTGTATCCATTAATTCTAAGGAAAAGGGAGTCCTCGGACTGGGCCGAGGACGAACTTTCCTCAAGAACATTTAGCCAAAATTTTAGTTATCTTCCTTTTAAGCCTAATCCGACTGTTGCTTTTCTTGCTAAGTGTCTGGCCCTTCTATCAACTCTCTACAAATTTATTATAAGGGGATCGCCCGAAAACGAGTCCCTACAACTGGAGTGTTTGAGTTACATTACTTATTTTAGGGTGTTTAAATACTGAATTTAGAAAACTCCTCTTACCAGTTTTCAATTTTAAACAACATTTCTCAATGACACTTTTGTAAATACATTGAAAATCATGGGGCCACTTAATTAGACAACACATAAACTGACTTCTCTCTCTCCTTAAATAAAAAAAATATTAACTTGTCAGCTTAAAAAAAACACACACGCACACACACACACACATACCAAATACACAATTATGTTTTTTCACACACTGAAACATGTTATTTGAAACATGATACCAAACATATTTTTTACTTTATGAATACTGCAAATACGTGTTTTTACAACACTTTTTAAACCACAATTTTTATATCATTTTAAATAACGATACTAGAGATCTCCAACTAAACAAACCCTAAGCTTGCGGGCACATAGATAATGGTAGTTTTCATGGAAAAAAAAAAAGTGCTGATTTTTTATTTGGCAAGGTAAATGTTAAATTATGTTTCAACGTCAAAATCATAGCTTCTCTCATTTTATCATAAAACGTCACACTATGACTAGAGGAATTTGGAAGAGCTGCAGCCACCATGAAATAACTCGAACCCTTTTTACTTAACTTGAGAGAAATGAAGAATAAACAAGTGCACACATTTCTGGCAAACATTTTCTCTGTGAATTTTCTTTTTAGTTTTGCGGAAGACTAGAAAACCAAGATTTGTTTGGTCCCCTTTCTTTTTCTAGCCAAGTATTCATTTGTCTACATAATTGCATGCTCTGCGGATATCATTGGATGTTGATATGACAACAGGCATAGAAAATCCCTGCCAAACACGGATGTTCATTCTATCCATAATGCTTAATAAATAGTACCATGTATTTCTTCTTTTTTTAAGTGCTATATATATCCACAACATTTTCACAACAAATTATAAGTGTTAAGTTGTTATTGATTCTAATTTGAATCAACCACTTAAATTATATTTTTATCCACCAATAACAGCCATTAACAACCTATCACTTAAGATTTATTGCGAAAATATTGTAAACATAGTAATCCTCTTTATAAAATGGCAAAATATACATCAAGATGTAGAGAAAGTATTTGGTATCAAATTATACCATGTCAACGATATCAAAATCCAATAAGTGTGAGACATGTAAGGAAAAATAAATAAATAAATAACAATCCCACTAACAAATGAAAGACATGTGTTAATGAGTAGTTATTTTTGTACACATGTCTCTTGTTTATTGAATTTTGATAGATACTGTTTGATATAAGATACTTTTTCCAAGATCTTAGTGCAATTATTCTAACATGACAAAGACTATACAAGATATGAATGAAGTTAACCTTTGTCTATCCTAACTCCGAAGACTAAGAGACTATTTGGTCAGGCTATTTAAACAACAGTTTTCGGTGTTTAAACACTAAAAACTGTGGGCTCCAAAAAAACAACGTGTGTGTTTAAATACTAAAAACTGTGGGTTCCCAAAAAAAAACAACGCGTTTGGTAAGGGTGTTATTTACTGGAGTATTTGAGTTACATTACTTATTTTAGGGTATTTAAACACTGAATTTAGAAAACTTTTCTTACCAGTTTTCAGTTTTTAAACAACGTTGCTCAATGACACTTTTGTAAATATGTTGAAAACCATGGGGCTCAGTTAATTAGACAACACATAAACTGACTTCTCTCTCTTCTCAAATAAAAAAAATATTAATTTGTATTGTGGTTGTTAGTTAAAAAAAAACACACACACACACACACGCACATGCCAAACACACAATTATGTATTTTTTACGCACTAAAACATGTTATTTGAAACATTGTACAAAACACATTTTTTGTTTTATGAATACTATAAATACATGTTTTTACAACACTTTTTAAACCACAGTTTTCACATTATTTTAAATAACGATACTATAAATCTCCAACCAAACGAGCCCTAAGCTTGCGGGCACATAGCTTATGGTAGTTTTTGTTATATAAATATTAGTTCTTCATCATCTTCGTAAATGTTGGCAAATATATTTGACTAGAGGTACTAGAGGTGTTTCCACAGAAGGAAGGAGAAAAGGTACTGGATGGAGGTGCTATGCTGCTAATGCTATCATGTAGGCCAAAATTGGGAATTAATCATGTTTGCCAAACAATATAATTAGTAGGCACTATTTTGAAAGTATATTTCATACTAACATCTCAAATCTAAAAGACTAGATTTAGGGCCTATAAATTGAGTCTCAAAAACTCTGCTTTCATATTCTGATCAGATCTGAGCTAACGCTTTTCCGCGTGGCGTCCACCTGGAAATCGAGTCTTGGAGACTCAATTTATATCTATAAAACGTTTATAGTGAAAAGATTTTCAAGTGTTTGGAGTACAAAACACAAATCAGCCACCATCAACCACCACCAAATATAAGCACAGACCAGCCACTATCAACCCACAAATCTGAGTATTAATCCAACAATTCAGCACAAATCCAACCAAATCCACCCCCAACAACCACCTAAAATCTAGATTAAAAAAATAAAACCCCAAAACCCACAACCCGTTTGGCTTGTTAATAGGGGTTCTCTGCAAGAAAATCCAAAAACCCAAGACCCTAAAAGTCGGATTGGAACTTAAGAGGAACCCACTGCCATGGAGGCCAATTGGCCATGGAGGCTTCACTGAAAAAGAGAAAACGAGAGAAAGAGAGAGAGAGAGAGAGAGAGATATCGATCATAACAAATGAAGGTGAAGGAAGCCACCATCACGATAGCGGTGATGAGAGGCCGTAGGTGGCGATGCAAGGGCTTCAGCTATGGTGGTCATGTTTGATGAGAAGGTGGGGTGGGGTGGGGTGGGGTGGGGTGGGGGGAATGGTTTGTACATGAGAGAGCTGAACATGTGTGTAAGGAGGTTGAATATGCAGGCTTAAAACATTTTACTTGTTTTGTAAAGGGTCAACTTATAAATCGAGTCTTAGAGACTCGATTTCCAGGTGGACGTCACGTGGAAAAAAACGCAAAATCAGACGTGATCAAAACACTAAAACCGAGTCTTTGAGACTTGATTTATAGCCCTAAATCAGGTCTTTTAAACTCGAGATGTTAGTAAAAAATATAGTTTTGTAATAGTGCCTACTAATTATATTGTTTAGCAAATAGGGTTAAATTCCCAATTTTGGCCATATCATGTACGTATCTTTCTTTCATTTGAAACTTTGAAGTAACTACAACAATAACCAATTAACCTTTAACCTTTTTATTCGAATTTAAAAGTTGCTTATAAACCATTAAACCCCCTAAACAGCTTGATTAATCAATAGATTCAATATTTGTTTCAAGGAGTTTTTTGTAAGATGAAAATTCTACTCTAACTTAATCTAAGTGTATATGTGTGTGAAACTCTCTCTTGGAGACTTGAACCCTGATCCTTGCTCCCCACACCCCATAAGCACTTAATACTTGTAGAATGACCATTGTGCCAAGGATGCACAGTTGTGTTTCAGGGAATTAATTAGTCAAGATTCAAATCACACTAATTAATATGGATAAACACACTTACAAGTTACAACAAGAATCATAAACACACGCATGCACACAAACACTAAATTTAGCAACAATTTCCTTGGACTAAAATCGTAGACTACCCTAAATTCTCTGATCTATAAACAAAATTATGCCTTCATATCTTATCTAGCACGTATTTTTTTACCCCCACCCCCCCCCCCCCAAAAAAAAAAAGAAAAAAAAAGCTTTGAGAAGAAAAAAAAAATGATGAATTAATGACTATGGATGAGAGAAAAAAATATGATAAATGCAAAAACCAAACAATTTGACACAAAAATAATACCTTTAGTTTCAAACTACTTAATAGTATGTTTCACTCAGCAAAACTACAAGAGAGAGTGTAGTTTGTTTCCCATTTTCTTAGCTACCTAAACATACAGACATAGCTAGCCTCCAATTTTTATTTTATTTTTTTTTTTTTATAACTGAAATTAGTAAAATAACTAATGAAGATCAAATAAAAAGAAATGAAACTATATATTTTTCAATCTCAATGTTTAAGGTGGATCGGTCATGCTTTAAGAGAAGCATTAAAGATAGTGTCGAATTTTTCTCCGTCGGGTTGAATGCTAAGTTGCCTAAAGCTAAAACAGTGATTGCAGTGAGTTGGGAAAAGCCTCCAATGGGATGGACAAAGCTTAATTCAGATGGGTTTGCATTTAGTAATCTTGGACGTGCAGGAGGAGGTGGTGTTATCAGGGACCATGAGGGGCATTGGTTGAAAGGCTATGCAAGGCCTCTTGGGTGCACTAACAACTATATGGTAGAGCTGTGGGCCTTAAGAGATGGTCTTTTATTAGCAAAGGAGATGGGGTTAAATAATCTCATCATTGAGCTTAATGCCTTAAGTGTTGTTTTGCTTATGAACAATAATACTGCCAACTTGTTAATGGAGCCATTGCTAACTGATTGCAGGAACTTGGTGAGAGAGATTCCCAACAAACAGATTGTTCACATCTATAGGGAGGCCAACCAATGTGCTGATGCGTTGGCCAAGTTTGGTGCTAGTAGTTTAGATTCTTTTATTATCTTTCTGAATCCGCCGCCTGTGGTGGATAGTATCTTAGCTTCTAATAAAGTTTGTTTAAGATGTAATAGATTTATTATTTCCTAAATTTAATGTTATATCGTTTGTTAACCAAAAAAAAAATATAGTCAAGAAAACATAATCATTAATAAGATTGATTTTAAAAAATTATTTTATTTAAAAAAAAAATTAATTCAGAAGACAAAGTGTGAAGGGATGGGGGCACATTGACATACTAGTGGTCAGTGGACGAGAAACGACGTTTCTTAAGGTGGTTGACGTCTTCAATTCAATAGTATCACTTAATTTAATGTATTTATTAACATTTTTTTAAGAGGGGGCCATAGGTGTGGTTTTTTTTTTTTTTTTTGGGATAAACTGCCATTTCATTAGATTAAGTAGAACAGTAGGAGGTAAAACAATCCTGCCTACAAACTTTCAAGATAGGGGGAGGCAAATCACAGTTATTATACAAGAAATCTACTTTAAGAGCAATAGCATATTTAGGTGTAGTTAGTTGGTCATTTCCATTTATAAGTCATCTTGGATTAACATAAGTCTTTTAAATTATAAATAAAATAAAAATAAAAAGAAGGATTACCATAAGTCTTGAGCGGGGTTAGGTGTAATTTTTGGAAGTCTAAAATTTAAAATTTAAATACATATTTTATGTTTTTTTTTTTTTTTTTAAATTTAAAACATTTATACTATAGGGAAAAACAAATTAGGGCCAAGAACATGGCCCCCTTTGGTCTAAATATGGCTACGTCCTTGACATATACAAAGACAACATAAGATCATGAAGTGAATGCCCTTAAAAGGTAAAAGCACTTTGGATGTAGGCCATAATCAATAAAGGACAAAGTTTAGCTACAAAACTAATTGTATCTTAAGGCTATAAACTGCTCTAATAAACTGATATATGTAAAAAATGGCATGTGCATTACACATGATTACTTAAGTAAACTTAACCCAACTAACCCTAGTTAACTACACCATCTATTAAAAAAATAAAAACTAAAAACCTAAAAGGACAAAGGTATAATCTCTCTCTCTCTCTCTCTCTCTCTCTCTCTCTTATCGAAGAAACCCAACTCCCAAAACTAGAGACCCAAACCCTCCTGTCTCCACCATCGGCCGACCAACCCAAACCCTCTGTCTCTACCACCGGCCAACACAATAAAGTTGTTAATAAAAATTATAATGACAAGATGGGACTTTCACTAGAAAATGCTCCCTAATCCAAATCCAAAATTGCAATCAGATTTGAGACCAAATAAAGGATGGCAGTTTATGTATTCACAAGTTGTCAATCACATTAACCCTTCATAAATTCCAATAGCAATGTGAGTCCAATTTCAACCACTTAAGTTTCATCATCATGAAGAACAAGAACATTATCCCAGAGGTGAGATAACTTTCAATATATTTAAATCACATACTTCACCTACGTACCATAATCTGAACTCTATGTTCAGTAACTACAAATCCAACTCATGTAGATGTGAGGAGCTGTGCTATTCCAAAACTACATCATAAAAAATTCACTTTTGTCAACTATGCATCAGAGTCCTTAGTTCTCCACTATTAAGGTTCAGGAAAGAAAAACAAAAAAGAACTTTGACAAATCTTCAACTTCTCATCACTTACACAGACAAGGTCGAAGAAAGATTCTATTATTTATTCTAAGGTGTCTACAAAAGCGAAAGGATCTCAAACTGATTTGAAGTTGGCCGGTGGTGGAAACAGAGGGTTTGGGTTGGTTGGCTGGCGGTGGAGATAGGAGGGTTCGGGTCTCTGGTTTTGGGAGCTGGGTTTATTCGATGAAACAGATAGAGAGAGATTATACATTATGTCCTTTTTAGGTTTTTAGTTTTAATTTTTTATTTTTTTAATAGGTGGTGTAGTTAACTAGGGTTAGTTGGGTTAAGTTTACTTAAGTAATCATGTGCAACGCACATGTCTTTACACATGTCAGTTTATTAGAGCAGTTTGTAACCTTAGGCTACAATTGGTTTTGTAGTTAAACTTTGTCCATCAATAAATCCATTATAGAAAATTGTTGTGATATAAATTTTACTCACAAGACTTCTATGCAGTAGATAGAAACCATACCCAAGCCCTCCAAAATCCTACTAGTAGCTACAAACTCTTGTCTTATGCCTTCTATGTCATCTATTTTTCAAGTAAATAAGCTACTTGCAAATTGATCTCTGGATCACTCCAAGACTCCTTGACAATTTGAATGGTCTATGTGGTATTAATTATACATCCAAATCTCCAATACACCAATGGTGATAAGGTATATGAATCAGAAAAAGCCTCTCAAAGGTTATCAATCGAAGAGGTTGAAGACTTCAGAATTCTCAAGCCTAATGACTAATTTTACCTTGTAAAAGTGTGGTAGTTTTCCTCTATATGAATTGGGGTATAGATTTTGCTTATAAAAGTGCGAGGATTAGGTTTGAGGTGGTTACATAATCATCCAGGGAAAGCTGGATCATGTCTTACCTTTAAGGGTTCACTTGAGCAAGTATATATATAATGAATTTTTCTCTAAACTTTACTATCGCTCGACCAAGCTCTGATTTCGCTCAAGCAATTATGTCTTCGTTATTGCACTCGATCTACACAAAAGCTTCAATAATCAACATTTATTAGACACATACACAATATATATAAAGTACAAATTCCAAAATACAACATATATAATTTTATTCATGAATTTAACTAAAACTAAAAATCCTAACAAAATTCGATATCATCTAACATTATTTAGTATTGTCCATATTTGTAATTCAGTAGAGATGAAGCCATTCACAGACCAATTGGGACCATAGCCACCACCAAACTTTCAAAATTAAGTTTAAAATTATTAAGATTTTAAAATTTGGAGGATATTGATTTTCTCACACATGTTATTGTACTTCATCCGTACAAATAACATATTTCACGTTTTAAACGTGGATACCAATAAAAAAAAAAAAAAAATTGAATATTACCCGTGAAATTATAAATATTATTGGCATGAAGCGTACGTCAAACAATTGTAAGAGAATAAGTCAGTGCAAAGTGCAAAGTGCAAAGTGCAAACCAGTCCAATTTCAAACACTAATGATGCCATATCCATTTATTTATTATCTAATTTTGTCTTTGACTCCTATAGAGTATAGAGTCTATAGACTATAGCACCAGAATATTTTTAAATGATCAAACCGTAACATTTTAATTAAGGGTGTGCATGGGTCGGGTTGGATCGGATTGAGAAAATTTTTTAACCCAACCCACCATAGTGGATAAAAAAAAATTCAACCCAACTCAACCCAACCCATCACATAAATTCAACCCAACCCAACCCACATGGGTCAGGTTGAACCCATGGGTTTTACAAATTTCTTTTATTATTATTATTAAATTGAGTATAAAAAAATATAAATATTAATATATTAAAAAAACCTAATGATTAGTATCAATGTAACTCCTTAAAGGCAAATAACACTAATGACTAAACAAAAATAGTAATTTATTAAGGTTTGTGTGAACTAATTGGCTTTTATATAGGATAGGAAGAATTGGTTATTTAAAATTTTTTATTAATTATATAATATATTATATATATATATATATATTAAATTAGTATTAGTAGGAGGAACCAAAGAAATGCTGCTCTACAACTGGTTTTTTTTTAAATTATTAAATATATAATATATATTTAAATATATATATATATATATAAGTGCCCTACAGCTGATTTAAAAAAAAATATTAAATATATAATTGTGGCGACGAGAATAGGCCCAATGGGCTTATCTATACCTTGTCTCACAACCTATTTGTATGGTGGGATAGTAATTCCTACTATGGGTCGTTCGCAACTAGGAGACCCGATGAGAGCCCCTTTGATCTCACTTTATGCACCACCTCACAATCCCTCTGCCTCACTCTGTAGTTACTCTCCTCTATATCTGACTTTTTCTCTCCCGTTTTTCCAACCCTTGTTTCTTCTTCCAATTTCATATTTATAGGGAATTGTTAGTGGGGTGATCATGATTGTCTTAAGATTTAATGGATTTAGAGGTTCAATCCCAGAAGGATTTAGTGGGTGTTTAGGTGGGAGTGGCTTTGGAAATGATTCCCACTACAGCGTACATGTACGGCAGCGATGTTTCCCGAGATCCCTCCGGGCAATACCATTATTGAGTGCTCGGGATAAACAGTCGAGTGTTCGGCAAAACGAAACGGACAACCACCTCGGCGGTAATGCTCATGCTCGGTAAAAGGACTGGATCCTCAAACAGCATTTTGGGCCGGGCCCGTCGTAGGGGGGTTCAGAACGTGGCCGGGAGAAACCGAAAGATAGGCCCATGGCCTTTCTTAATGGCCCAAGGCCCAAATCGCATAGGCAAGCTTGCACTGCCAGGGCCCGTACAATAATATATTTTAAATATATATTAAATATGGGTAGGTCGAATCGGATTTAATGGGTTTGTAATTTTATGATCTAAACCCAACCCAACCCGCTATAAAAAAAAAATTTTGTAACCTAACCCAACCGACCAAGCCTTAAAAACCAACCCAATCCGGCGGGTCGGATTGAGTTGGGTCAGATTTAACGGGTCGAGTTTGGCAGGTCGGTGGTTTTCTGCATACCCCTAATTTTCAATTTTCAAAGCAGAAAACTTGCATGCATCTGAAGGGGGATATCTTTCGTCCCCAATTGAATACAGAAGATTCCCTCAAGTTCACTGTTTTTTTTTTTTTTTTTTTTTTTTTTTTTTTTTTTTTTTTTTTTTTTTTTTTGAGGGTGAAGTTCACTGTTAAGAACACTTTCGGTGATAAAATATTTTAATGACTTTGATTCCTTTCACACCAGGCTAGTATCACTGTATCAGAGACAGAAAGTCATGGTCATAGGTATCGAACAGTAATTCTAGTTAATAAAAATAAGCTAAGCTAAACTAACAGTCTCTCAAATTCTCAGAGGTTGCTTTCAAAGACCATGTTCTTGCCTTATAAAAATTGTTCCAACTTTCAAGTCTCATATAATATAACATTCAAGTTGTCTATGACTCTATTCGACTATTCCCCTCACCCTCCTCCACTTTGGCCGACCCGAAGAAAGTAGGAAAAAACCTTCAACGAAATTTAATAAGCAATATATATGGGAGAGTCTCTGAAACCTTAAACCTAAAACAACAATTCTGTACAAATTTAACAGCAAATATATATTTATCCAGTTGTTCGTACGGACAACTACAATCGTTTAATTCCCACATATTATATATTCTAAATAATTTAAGTATTATCTTTAATTTGACCGTGATAGATGAATAATAAACTTAATGAAAACAAAATATGGATGAATAATCCAATTTCACATGACTCCTCTCATGCAAATTGCATTTAGTCATCGTTCACTTCTTTATAGTAAGAAATCAATAAAATAAAATAAAAATTCTCAAACCGTCACCCCTATGTCATGTTTGATATCACAGCCCATTTTGATATTACGAACAACAACAAAATAAGTAAATATAATAAAAGAGGGAAAAAAAGAAGATAAGTTTACAACACAAGAAAGTTAGGTTGTACATTCAAATTGACGACCATCATGAACAAAATCTAATTATATATATATATGTTAGCTTATTAATTTATGCATAGTCGGCATAGGTGATATGACATGAAGCAAATGCACACAAGTAAAACTTTCACCTAATATCTTCTTGAGCCCATTTTGCCACGAGAGGAGAAGTTTGGAGCTGTGTTAAAAGTGGGCTTACTGTTGTGTTGTTCATCGTCCTTATTATTTGCCATTGTAGGTGCTTGATCCGAAACCTTCCATGCCTTCACGGACTTGTCCAAACTGCCACTATACACAATCCACCGTTGCTCGGTGGACGTGGATTCAGGATCCTTTTCCACAGCCAAACACTTAACAGGACCGGTGTGGCCCGTTAACACTGACAAGCATGTGTGCTCTGCTTCCTCCGATCTCTTCCACACGCATATCCCCATGTCAGCGGAGCCACTGAACACTAAATTCCCAGCTGTGGCTAAGCATAACACTGCCAATTTATGGCCTTTCAAATCGCCACCGTGCGAGAGAGACTTCTCAGTGTCCCAGAAATTAACAATCCCATCTGATGAGCCAGCGTAAAGAAATGTGACCTCAGGGAAGTTCACCGCCAATGCTGTCACCGCACACTCTTGCTTCAACAACGTTTGTGAAAAGAAATGTTTTGTTCCTTTCCCTTGCAACTCTCTACGCCAAACCTTCACGGTACCATCAGCTGAGCCTGTGAATACTAAGCCATCGAGGCTCACAACCAAGGAGTTAACAGCATCATCGTGAGCATTGATTGATTCTAAACACTTGAAGTCCGAGACTCGCCACACTTTAAACGTTTTGTCCCATGAAGCTGAGTAAAGAAAGGCTCCATCATCGCTCAAGCCAAGGCACGAGATGGCATCGTAGTGTTTGCTCCATAACACTTTACGACTACGTCTCTGATCGTCTGCGAAATTCTTCGGATTCATTGAGCCTTTGAGATAATCCTTCAGAGTAGGTATAGTATCTATGCGTTTGTGAATGCCTCCATTCTTTGTAGACACTTTCCAAACTCGAATCTTCCCATCATTATGACCCGTAAACACCTTATCCCCACCAACCACAATCGCTTTAACCAACCCACAATTCGCTTTGAATGCCGAGAACTCTTGCCGATCCTTCCAAACCCGAATGTTCTTGCTATCTGACCCCGTGTACAACAACTCGCCAGCCACGGCCAGCGAGTATATATGACCTTCCTCACGAATCAGCGAGCCGATCAATGCGTTTGGTGAGGCATTACTTTCATCAGCAGAGTGAGAATGATGATGAGGAGGTGAGGGAGGAGCAGCACGAGGAGGAGGAGGAGGAGATGAAGAATTCATGTGACGTGACCAAGGAGACCTGGAGAAAGGAGAATTAGTATTGGACAAATCGTGGGGACCAGCAGTGTCCAACACCATTAGAGGGTCGGTGTCAACATCGAAGCGAGGTGGACTCGTTGGCCCTGCAGAAGCATCGCTGTGTCCACGACGATGAATAATAAGCTTATCTTCTTCGACCTCGAGATCTCTTTCCGAGTTCTTTAGCCTGTCGAATTTCTGTCCACGTTTGTTGTTATTATCTTCTGTGAATATGCGGCGTCCTTTTGACGTGCTTCTCATTATACTCATCATCTTGTAAAGTATATATATATATATATGTGTGTGTGTGTGTGTGTGTGAGATGCAATCAGAAACAAAACACAAAAAAGTGAAAAATATAGGTTTGCTTTGTTTTGTACAATATTAATATTACGCTACAAGGAATAAAGAGGTAACTCAAGAATTAAGAAAGCCGAAGAGAGGAGCTTGAAGAACAAGAACATTTACAATCATCAAGAGGGAAAATTAAAAAAGCGACAAAGATGGAAAATCGTTTTCGTTGAGAAATGGTAAATTCTGAGGACCCCACGGTTTTGGGAAAACTCTCACAACAAACACTTTCGTTATGGGTTTTCCCGGGAAACTTCAGTTAGGCGGTTTGGGGGGTCCTAAGATTGAGGTTTTTTTTTTCATTTGTTTCTCTTTCTATGGTCGTTTTCTCAGTTACAACTTGACGGTTATTCTGAAAAAATTGATAATCACAGCACGCCACGTTGACGTACTAGTGGGCCATTTGAAAAGCAAAAGACAATGAAATGACGAGCGATTCTTTAAAAAGCTTGAGCCTAGGACCAATGGTGTAGGTGAGATGGAGGCAGCGGAGGTACGCGGTTACAGACCAGGGCATTGGAAGAGTGACTATAACAGATAACTTTTCTTTATTTAACAGGAAAATTTAGGCCTCTGACCTGGTCTTAATAGTAATGTTACCCAAATAAATGTGGTAAAGAGCATTTTTAGGGGCCAATTGGGTAAATATCAAGGTCTTTTTTAAAATTAATTAATTATAAAAAAAAAAGTTTTATTTCAATGCATCCTTCACTTAATTTCTAAATCAAAACAAATTTGAGGCCATGTTTTGTTTTGTATTGGATTTAGATTTAAGTTTTATAATTTGAATAAATTTTTTATTTTAATCTCAAATACTTTCTTAGTAACCAAATGATAAGATTAGATAAGATCATGGACTTCTTTTTTAAATGAGTAATGCTACCGTCACAAATTATTTTACAATATTTTTACAAACTATTAATGTGGCAAATTTTTACTAGTTCTAATTTGAGTCCATTACTAACATTACATTT
Source organism: Quercus gilva (assembly GCA_023621385.1). NCBI lineage: Eukaryota > Viridiplantae > Streptophyta > Magnoliopsida > Fagales > Fagaceae > Quercus > Quercus gilva. The sequence goes on along the minus strand of CM042478.1, from coordinate 9,483,564 downwards.
TTTTTTTGGAGCTAATTACTAACATTACATTTTACTTACTAATAACTATTTGAAAAATGCTAAGGTCACATCAGTAGTTTATAAAAATATTGTAAAATACTTTGTGTCTGTAGTATTACTTTTTTTTAATATATACAATTTATAAGAGGATTCTCTTTTTTGAATTGGATTTTTATATGGTTCAAAAATGCCCCTAGAGCTTACGTTTAACAATGAGAAAACTTAAGAACAACCTAATAAAAATGAGAAACGCTATATCCATAATAAAAATATATCTCTAACTCTACTTAAAATGCCTACAAAATAAAATACTCTCTTACTAATCCATGTCTTCAAAACAAATTTATCCAAAATTTAAAAAAAAAAAAAGGAAATTTATGATACTAGATAAAAATAAATAAATAAATAAATAAGTCTCATCATGCGCGTGATGAGGCTAGTATGTACAATATGATTTCAGCATTCACTTCATAATAATTTTTCTTTACTATTATACCAAGACATCAATATATTACTTTTTGTAAGTTGTTTGAAAGAGAAAAATAGCTATATAAGAAGGAATGACATCGAAAGAAAATAAGAATATTCTTCCATTTCTTTTTTAATCTCTCTAAAATTATGAGAAATCAAAGAGCATTGAATGTGTTTTAATAAGTTTTTTTTTAAGTATTTATAATAGCCTTTTTTTTCCCATTAAATGTCTATTCCTCCATTTTTATTCAAGAGATTGTATAGTAGTAATGTTGTTATAAAAAGGATTTTTTTTTTTTTTTGCCATTCATTTCTATTTAACTCTCCATGCACAAAGTGCTTGGGGGTCTAACGGGAAAACGGTTTAAGCTGCGGGATTAGCAGTATGTTTTAATTATTTCTCAAAAAAAAAAATCCCAAATAACATGCCAAAGGTTTTGTAGTTGAATTGACACATCTCCATGCACAAGATGTTTTAATGTGTTAAGGTACAATTGTTTCAACATAACTTAGTTGGACTAAACAAAACTTACCACCTCAATTTAAAAACTAACTCAACTCCATTTCATCACCTAATCACCGACATAACCCAAAACAATATGTATGTGTAACTTCCAACCAAATCTTTGCATCGTGATCTACATCTGTGAATGACTTGATGCATGTAGATTGAAAATTCCAAAGAAATTGTCAAAAGCTTCTAGTCTATCTCATGATTTTTTGAGAAAGAAAGGATGCAACAATTTTTTATTTTTTGAGAAGAAAGAATGCAACAATTTGGTTTGATCCCAATTTTAGGTTTTTTTCAAAAAAATTATTTATTGTCTGAGATAAAAATCTACTATAGTCTAATCTAAGTGTATATGTGTGTGAAGCTTTTTTCTAAGTACTTGAATCTCGGCTCTTACTCCCTCTCTCCACAACAACTTATACTTGTGGATAGTGACTATCACGTGTGTGATAATAATTTTTGGTGATTTGATTAGCCGAACAAGTCTCTATTTACTTTTTTGGAAAGAATTGATCCCTTAATTTAAGGGATCACGTTGATTAGCAATAAATGATGACACGTAAATTTTTTCATGGGTGGAGATAAATAGGTCAAGAATCAAGGTAATCCAACGAATTTTCAGATTAGCTTTACTTGAGTTTATGGCTTGCATGTGGGCTTGCTCATGGACTAATGAGTTTTGCAAGTGCTCAAAACCCACTTTGCAGAGAACCTCTTCCATCCAATAAGTAAGCTCAAAATAAGCTCTCTCTTGCCCTCCAAATTAAACTCATTCTATAAGTCCCCCATAATTTTATATAGGCTTGGGCCATGCGAAATATGAAAAGGTAAAAGAAATAAAGGACCTAATAATAATTGGGCCTGCCTTGTGTTAGACTTTGAATAAAAGGACCTTGATGGCATTATAATCGCAAATACAATAAATCCACAACAAATGGGTGAGAATCAAAGATTTTGTATATAAAAAAGTTGCATCATTAATGAAGTGAGGAATTTCAAGAGGTAAGAAACGCAATAAGGTTGCTTGCAGCTTCGCACAACATGCCTAGCATACCTTTTTCATTTTTTTTGGAGGGGGGAAGGTAAGACGAAGGTTCTTTGGTTAGAGTATATACTATATACCATATTTGTTATCAACACATATACAAGTTGATGTGTTGCAAATTAATAAATAAAAATGTATGTATTTCTTAATTTAAAAAAAAAAAAATCAAAATCACCTTGAAATATCTTGTAATGGCCTAAAGAAAAATACTAACCACATTTGCGCTATAGCCTAATTAAAATGACTAATACATACACTAAAATTCATGACGTCATTGTCAAGACACATTGTGAGTCAACGTCTCCGAGCTCACATAAGTTTAACTATACCCTAAAAGGACTAATCTAGTAATAATTGAGGTTCATCACACAAACATACACACATATATAAAGTCAAATTTGAGAAAAAAATCCAATTAGATTTCAAATGGTAATTCAATTAGAGTCTAGTTTTGCACCACGTGTCCCATCTAATCTAAGTTTTTAAATTTTTGTGCCAAGTGAATTAATTCAGTGTAAAAATTAAATTTCAATTAGAGTTTAATTTTACGCCACATGTCCCATCTAATTTAAGTTTTTTTTAAAAAAAAAAAAAATTGTGCCAAGTGAGTTAATTTAGTATAAACAATGAGGAGTTCAATATAAATAAATCATAAAAAAAAAAAAAAAAAAACCTAATCATATATCTAACTCTATATATAAAATTAGAGGAAAAGAGATTTTGAATGATTTTATATTTATGAGCCATTTTTTTGTGTAACTAAAAATTATTCAAATTTATAAATTATTTATGTAATATACCATGACTATGTATGGTCCATTACTAAGTAGGTTATATATATATATATATATTAAACCAAAGCTTAAAGAAAGTTCCATTAGAATCAAAATTGGATTTTTGCTTTTGTTAACTTTCCATAAAAATTAAATTGTTTAGATTTTTGCTGTTATTTTTTCTCTAAACTAATGAGCATATTTTTCATATTGTTTCTATTCAGATATTTTGTATGTGAAGATCTTGAACCTTAAAAATTGTAATTGAGCTGAACAATCTCACGCACCTATCCCCATTCAATTTAGAAGATACTATTGGACTAATCTATTCTTTTTATTTTGTGTTGTATTTAATAAAATTTCACATGCAATGATTGCGAATTAATATTGTATATGTAGTATCTAATAGTGATTTTCAAAATTATATATGTGGAAGGAACGAATATTTCCCTAATCAGGTATTGTTCACTTTAGTAATGGGCCGAGGAGCCGATGCCACCCTCACGAATTTGTTCAATCCCACATCGGGGAGAGACGCCTCCCACCCTTGCCTTATAAGCACTTGGCCTAAGGAAGGGTGTACCATAGTGTGTGTGATCATGTAATGAGAAATTTTGTGTAACTAATATCATGAAAATTGTAAGGAAAATTTCAGTACCTCTAAATGTCTTGGTCGAATTAATATCCTATATGTTTAATAACACAAACTAATATCAATAGCACCACTTCAATATATCATTCCCGTGTGTAAGCACGGGTTAAATATCATTAGATTACATTATTTAAGTATATTCTTAATGCTTGCAAAATTTTAAGGTGATCAAAGATCAATAGTCATGTTATCAATTAATTGTTTAAATTAAAGTTTTTGTAACTCTAAACAATGTTACACCACTCGATATTTTTTATTTGATGCAAATTTGACAAATCTATCATTGGATTACATTATCTTCATATATTCTTTATGCTTGCAAAATTTTAAGGTGATCAAAGATCAGTAGTCATGTCATCAATCAATTGTTTAAATTCAAGTTTTTGTAATTTAAAATAATGCATAAAAAATTAGTTTATGGATCAAATAGTAAATTATATTTGATTGGCATAAAATTTGGTATGTATGTTAAGAATATATAGAACATGTAATTCAACGGTTGAATTTTCAAAATATGAATTCAATAATAAGTTATTAGATGGTGTAACATTGCTTAAAGTTACACCAGATGTAGCAAGGTGTTGGACCTTCTATCCTTGTATGAAGAAGTTTCAGGCCAAAAAATAAATAGGGGGAAGACAACTTTATTCTTCAGCAAATCAGTTACTGAAGCAAACAAACAGATCATTAAAGGGATTCTTGGGGTTCGTGAAATCCACCACTACGAAAAGTATTTGGGGTTGCCATCTTTGACAAGAAGAGGGAAAAAAAGCAAGCTTTAATTATATCAAGGAGAGAGTATGAAGGAAATTGCAGAGTTGGGAAGGAAAACTATTTTCCCAAGCTGGAAGAGAGGTTCTCATTAAGGCAGTTATCCAAGCCATTCCAACTTTTGCAGTAGGGTGCTTTAAATTACCAATGGTGGGGACAAAGAGGGAAAAAGTGGAAAATTCATTGGCTAAAATGGGGTGAGATGACAAGATCCAAAAGCGAGGGTGGTATGGGCTTCCTTGACTTAACTTTGCATAACGACTCTCTTTTGGCCAAGCAAGCATGGTGCTTATTGTAGGATAAAAGCTCACTATTTTTGAGGTCTTTAAACCTCGCTTCTTCCCAAATTGCACAATCATGGAGGCTGCTGGATCAAGGCGTGGCTCTTACGCTTGGAAAAGCATACTACATGGTCGTGACGTTATTAAATGTGGAGCTTGTTGAAGAATAGGCAATAGGTAGAAAGTTCAGATTTGACAACACACATGGCTGCCAATCAAGCACCCTACTCGTGTATCATCACCTATTTTAGAGGGGTGGGAGGGGGCCACAGTTGAAGTTCTGATAAATGAAGACAAGCGGACATGGAATGAGGAGGTTATTGATGGCCTGTTTGTTCCTAAGGAAGTTGAACTCATTAAGAAAATACCCTTGTCGAGACACCCAACAGAGAACAAGCTGTTCTAGCCATGGACACAAAGTGGGCAGTATTTTTGCAAATCTAGATACCAGTTTTTGAAGCAAAAGGAAGATGAGGAAGGGTCTGAGGCAACGCAGGTTGAAGATAAAAAATTCTGGCGTTGCATTTGGGATTTGCGAGTTCCAAATAAAATCAAAAACTTCTTGTGGCGAGCTTGTCACGATTCTATTCCTACAAAAGCAAATCTGAAGAGGCAACGCATAATGAACAAGTCGCTGTGCGAACAGTGCTTGAGTGCCAAGGAAAGCCCATTACATTCATTGTGGTCATGTAGTGAACTCAGCTCGGTGTGGTCTTCATCAAAGTGAAGCTTTCGCCAAAACACAAGTGTCACAAACTTCAAGGAGCTTCTGTCATGAATACTAAATAATCAAGGCAACCCGGAGCTATTTGCGATGATAACGTGGAGAATATGACATCAGTGAAATTAGGTTTGCACCCACAAACCTTGCTACACCTCAAACCAACTCGCATCGTAGGCGAAAGAGAAGTTGGATGAATTCCTCGCTGTACTCCCACCTACACCACCAGTAGTACCAAGACCAAGGGTGAAATGGAAGCCACCAGATGCAAGTTGTTTCAAAATAAACTTCGACAGAGCTATCTTCAGGAATGAAAGTAGATGTGGCATAGGAGCTGTTGTTCGAGACCACACTAGCTCCATCATAGCGTCACTAACTCAGCTTATATCCCTAGCACTTCAACTAGCTAAAATTGAGGCAGTTGCAGCAGCACGGGCTCTAGAGTTTGGAAATGAAATAGGCATAAGTGAAGCGGTTCTTGAAGGTGATTTCAAGTTGATTATTGAGTCCTTGAAGGTGGGTGGCAATACAATTGCTTCAGTGGAGCTCCTAATTCAGGATGCCATTGTTTTTTCTGGTTTCTTTACAAAATTGTTATACTCTCATTGCAAAAGAGACAACAATAAATTAGCACATAGTCTAGCTAGATATTTTATAAATGTTTCTCACCATGTAGTATGGATGGTGGAAGTCCCCCATCCTTTATTCTCTGTAGCTCAACATGATTTAGCCAATTTGGCCAACCAAGTTCAATAAAGTTTCAAGTTCATTCTCCAAAAAAAAAAAAAAAAAAGGGTGTAACATAAACCCAACCTCTATATATATATATATATATATTTTATGTGGCATTCAATACACACCCACACAACACCAAATGAGTCAATTCAATCCAATATCCAATGAATATGGGGTACCACGTATCTAAATCAAAGAAAAACTAAGGTTCCCCCTCAAAAAAGAAAAAGAAAAACTAAGGTCAATGTGTAATTTGTTTATTTGTTTGATGCATTGATTTCTAAAATGGAACATTATGGATTGCTAATCACTAAAACACCCTTGGGTTTGATTATATCAACTAGTGTGTAGCCCTATGCACATGCACAGGTCCAATTAAAAACAATCACAATTATACGGTTCAAATTATACATATATTTTAGAAAATGTTCAAATTATAGATGGTATTAGTTTACAATTTTTTAAGACCATACATTTTCTAAAATGTGTAATGGTTTTTCATTATATATATATATATATATATATGTATATATATATATATATATATGAAACAGCCTTAGAAATAGTCAACCAAAAGCTTGAAGAACTCGTGAAGAAGGAACCTTCACCAGTTAATACTTCAACCTCAGTTGATCCCCGCCTACAAGTCTTAGACAAACCTAAGGACCCGACAGCCTTAGAAGTTGTTGACCAAAAGCTTAAGGAACTTAGAACGAAGCAAGAACCAGTTCTCCCTTCGCCTAAGAAACCTAGCAATTGTTCCATTCTCATGGCCCTTAGAGACACTAGACACATCAGGTTTAGTGACAGTCTTCTAGGCACCATCCAATCTAGCCTAAGTGGTGGACCAGTTCATTTTGACTGTTTCCCCAATTTCACAGTTTGCTTACATGACCCGCATATCATGAAAGCACTCACCCTCAACATCAAGACCCATGGTACCCTCTTAGTGAAAGGAGTTTACCAGATAGCCTTGATCTACAGGATTTATTACAAGTGCATCAGGACGAACTTGAATGTTCAAGCACTTAACCACAAGCAGATAGGAGAAACCACTCTTATCCAGACAACTGACCCCAGTTCTAAGATCCAGGTTCCAAAGACCCTGAAATGGACTGATGTCACTTTCCCAGATGATTGGCTTTTGGAAAATGAGAATCATCATTTGCTCAACCAAAACCCAACCCAGAATCCAGACTTAGACTTCGTCCAGCAATTAGCCGATGGTACGGTTAGGATGAGTTTTGACCAGTCTAGGTTTAGATTACCAGTAGATTCACCACTTGATTTTGATGAATCTAGGTTTAGATCTCCGTTTGATCTACACCGACCCTTTAGGCAGCCACCTATCCCTCTTAGAGATAGACCTGCGTCCCAGTGTAGCTCGTCCAGACCCCTTGCCCCTTTTCCCAGATCTAGAAGAGATTTAGGATTAGAACTCCAAGGTGTCCAGACCAGATCCCAGGTTAGCACACCCTGCTACACAGCCAAGCAAGACTCAATTGTTGATCAAGATGACAACAATGAGCAGAAGAACCCTTCCCCGACAGGAACGGACATGTTGAACCCTTATCCTCATGACCCACAGGATCCTTTTCAGCAAGAACCTGAAATAGACCCCCAGCTCATGACCATTAGGAAAGAGTTCACCCCAGATCTAGTTGCCCTAGGCAATGAGTTTGAATCAGAAGAAAACAAACTCAAAAGAGAAGCCTATAGAGCCAACCACACTTTGGACCAAAAGAAAGAAGTTTTGGAAAGTTGGAAAATCTTCATGAAAGAGATATCCAGTAATGTCCCTTTCTTTGAATATTTTGAGAACCACTTTGAATGGCATAAAAAGTCTTGTGTCATTACCAAAACAAATTGGACCAAACTCCCAACCAAGGATCCCAAAGATCCATCCAGTAGCTCTACCAATCCCCCAGAGGTTGTTAGATCTCACCATCCACCCCAGGAAGCTATAGTTTTTAAACACCGTGGTACGGATTTAGTTGCCTCACCCTTCAAGACTCAGACAAGCCCTGAAGAACAGGTTGTCAAAAAGGTTCTAGAGCAGAACAACTACACCAACCAGTGTTTAGGAGTTATAGGAAAACAGCTTGATAGGATTGAAGACAGAATTGATAACAAGGTCATCCTCCAACCAGGAAGCCCTAGCAAACCTGTCAAAACCCTAGAAAAGCCATTAGTCAAGCTCCCTACGAATAGGCAGCCCAGTCTTAGACCTAAGGACAAAACAGCCTTAGAAATAGTCAACCAAAAGCTTGAAGAACTCGTGAAGAAGGAACCTTCACCAGTTAATACTTCAACCTCAGTTGATCCCCGCCTACAAGTCTTAGACAAACCTAAGGACCCGACAGCCTTAGAAGTTGTTGACCAAAAGCTTAAGGAACTTAGAACGAAGCAAGAACCAGTTCTCCCTTCGCCTAAGAAACCTAGCATGAAGCAGAGACCAGTCTCCCCTTCACCCAGGAAACTTAGCAAGAAGCAGGAACCAGTTCCCCCTTCTCCTAAGAAAGCCCCCAAGCTTAGTGTCTTAGACGTCCATACAGCATCTAGCAGTTCTAGCAGAACCTCCTCAGAGAATGAAAAGGAGATAGAACATCTAGAAAACCAGTTTAAGGGTTTACAAATGAACAAGTTGCTTCACCTTAGTGTAACCCCGAAAAGTTTCACCAAGAATTGGTATCCCAAGCCTACCCCTCCTGATCTTCAGTATGAAGAAAGGAATGTTAGCAACCAGTTCTCAGTCTCTTCTGGTAAACTCTATGAATGGAACATAGATGGTTTATCGGAACAGGAAATCCTAAACAAGATCCAGCACATGACCATGGTAGCCAATAACTACATTAGTGAAGGCCAATCCCATGCTGATGTCATTGAACTCATGTCTTTAGGATTTACAGGAAAACTTCTGCAATGGTGGAACAATTGCCTTACAGAAGAGTCTAAGGAAGACATCAAACATGCTGTCCAGAAAGATGAGGAAGGACTCCCCATCTTTGACACCATTCTAGGAAGAGGTATCCCTGACGGAGTCAATACCCTGATCTATACGATCATGAAACACTTCGTAGGCAAACCTAGCAACATCACATCTAGGATTTACGACCAATTGAGTAACCTTAGATGTAAAACCCTTGGAGACTTTAGGTGGTACGAGGATGTGTTCACCACCAGAGTCATGCACAGAAGTGATTGTAACTCTCCATTTTGGAAGGAGAAGTTCATCAATGGTTTACCTACCCTTTTTGGAGAAAAGGTTAAAGAAACCCTGTGTAACCCCTTAGGTGTCATAGATTATGATAACCTAACCTATGGAGACATCTCTAGCACCATTCGAAGTGAAGGAATGAAGATGTGCAGAGATCTCAAAATCCAGAGCAAAGCCAGCAAAGGCAAAGCCAAGTACGAAGTAGGAAACTTTTGTACACAGTATGGCTTACCTTCAGTTCTTCCCAAAAGAAAGTCCAAGTACAGACGCAAGGAAACCTCTAAGGATTACCATAGGAAGAAAACTGCATCCAAGTATTATAGAAAACAGAAGTTCAGCAAGGACAATTTCTATAAGAAAGGAAAATCCAAATCCACAGGAAAACCAATTTCCAAAGCATCAGGAAAATGCTTCAACTGTGGAAAGAAAGGTCATTTCAGTAAAGAGTGTAAAGCTAAGGCCAAATCCCTTATCAATACCCTCATTAGTGACCAAGCCAGTAAGCAAGAGATCTTTAAGCTCCTTGAACTTGATCACTCGGATAGTGACAACTCCACGGAGATCCAACAGATCTACCAGTCATCCTCTGAATCCTCTAGAGCATCCTCTAGTTCCTCTAGTGGCCCAGATGAACCCATTCTATGCATTGATAGTTGTTGTAGAACCAAGACTCTCAATGTTCTCTCTAAGCAAGAAGAGCTGCTCTTAGATCTCATAGAACAGATCGAAGACCCAATAGTCAAAGCTCAGAAGCTTACAGAATTTAGAAGAACCTTAGTTAAGGAACCCAGTGATCCTAAACCTAAGTTTCAGGAACCCAAAGTTGATTTGGAAAAAATCTACAATAGGTTTACCAAATCCAAGAAGGAAGTTACAGTTAGCGACCTTCAGAAAGAAATCAAGGAAACCAAGTCTGAGGTTAGAACCCTTAAGAGTGAACTAACCATCCTTAAGGTTGATCAGAATCTCCTTGATCAAAGAATTAGGAATTTGGAGAATACTTCTCATCAAGGCAATGAGGAAGGAACCTCATTACAGAACCCTTCTGATGTGGAAGTAGAAGAAGTTGAAGAGACAGTTAACCCTACTGCAGACATGGTTCAAGATCAAGAACAGCAGTCTAACGACAAGTTCTTAGTAACCATCAATAGGATTAACTTCCAAAAATGGCACTCCAAAGTCAGGATTGTCATCAGCAGAGATTTTGAATTTGAGGTTATAGCCTTGATCGATTCAGGCGCTGATCTCAATTGCATTCAAGAAGGCATCATTCCCTCTAAGTACTTCAGAAAAACCAAAGAAAGGTTAACTTCTGCAAGTGGAGGTAAAATGCAGATTGAATTCAAAATCCCCAAAGCTCATGTTTGCCAGGATAATACGTGTTTCAAAACCACATTTGTCCTAGTCAAGAATATGACAGATAAGGTTATCTTAGGAAACCCTTTCATGTGTCTGTTGTATCCTTTCACCACGGATAGTGAAGGAATCACTACCCATCCCTTTGGCCAGCCAGTCAAGTTTAAGTTTCTTAGGAGTCCTGAACCTAGAGATATTGTTACTCTTCAGGAAATTGCTATCTCCAAGAACCTTAACCTTATCAATGCCAAAGTTCCCCCATCCATGATTCCTTATGATCAAGCCAAGAACCTTGATTCATTTGCGATCACCATCCCATTCACAAAAGATGACTTTGTTAGCCCAATTCAGCTCCCAAACCCATCTCAGCATGACATTTCATTCATGCATCATAATTATATGTGTTTCATGCCATTCAATGTTTTAAACCAAAGTATTTTTGAAAAAGGAAATCAACATACTTGTTTAAACCAATTTTGGCAGGAAAAGCAACAAATAACTATAAAAGCAAGCCCCATTGAAATGTGGAGGAAATTAACCCAAAAAGACAAAGGGAAAGCTCCTGCACAGAGCTATCCTCAGAGACTCCCGGCAGAGGGAAAGTCTTCAAAAAAGCATGAAGGTGCATCCTCTAAAAAAGGATCAACATCCCTTCAGGATTATGTCCCGGCAGAGGTGACATACTCCAGTTGTGATATGGCTGTTGTTTTGCAGGAAGTTTTATCAGAAGAATTACAATGGAAAAAGGGTGCCTACAAAGACTTACCATTTTCCATTAAAATCATACTTGACAATTTCCAAGCAGCCTGGACCCTATACAAAAAAGGCCTTTTCCAAAGAACCCTCAAAGCCCTAGAAATCTACCTAGTTGACCTTGAGGCGAGAAATGAAGCCATTACTAGTCAACTCTTTGGCAAAGAGGAAATCCATTCAATGGATAAAACGACTATCATGGGCACTAATTATGCAAAGTTTAGCCTTAAGGCTCAAACTATCTTAAGAAGTGCTATTGCCAACTTGCCCCCAGAAATACAAACCAATATTTTTGGTTGCAAGGCTATGTTCGAATCATTCGATCAATGGTGCGAGCATTTCAAGGTACTGGTCACTACCCACTTTCCTGTCTACAATGAAGACAATGCTGATGTTGACACAAAAGTGGATCGTGCCCTTGCACAATCTGTATGGGAACAATATTTTGGATCCAGCCACAGAGCCTATGAAAATCGGCATCCTTTCCCTGGTCTCATAATCAACTATGAAGACGGACTAGACGATGGAACGGATGAAGAACAAAGGAACTCAACCTGGTTGTCCACAATGTTTGAATATGGGTTTGTCAGATTGATCAAACTGACACACCATGGCCAAATCAGCCAGTTCCCCCAGATCATTCAACAAGTTGTCCAGAAGATCAGAAGTCCTTTTGTATCCATTAGATGTTGGAGCACCCTCCCACAGTGGGACGGTAACAATTGGATGAATGTCATTCCCTCTAGACACCTTGTACTCATTAATGGTTACACCTACAATGGTCCTTGGTTTGAAGGAGACTCTTATTTATCATACGAAGATCCTGATAGCCTCGCAGAATGTTGGCGTAACTATTTCAACAATGAGATACTCACTGTCGCTCAAGAATTATGGGCAAATTACCATTTTGTTGGAAGTACTGGAAGAATTTCGGTATTCACCACCAAACCTTACTCTGAAGCAGCCATGGATCTCAGATGGATTAATTACAATAATAATCCAATCAGATTCATCACTAAAACCCCAGAGTATGAAGCCCTGAATTGGTGTGGTGTCTGTAATCAGTTCGCCACTTTTCATGAGCATGACTACCATCATAGTCCTCCTTCGGATTATTACGGTACAGACTAACATCTAGCAATTCCTTATAATACAAGGTCTCAGTCTAGCCTAGACTCCGTCCAGATCACCGGAAATTCTAGTAAAGAACAGATCTTGCCAAGCAATTGCAGATTCAAGTAGAAAAGTTAGAGTCAGCAGACAGAGTTTCTCCTGCCTCATCAAAAGCTTCAGTCAGTCCATTGGACCCATTCCAGGATTCACAAGATCCCTATGATGGTTACAACTTGGACGAAGACTAAAAGTGTTCCGGATAAGTCTCAATTATTATCCAGACCACTAAGTAAAAGCATCTTTGACCCGGTTACTATTCATCTGCAGTCCGATCACTGTACATGCACAGTACCCGCGCTCAGCAGATTCCAGACAGCCTACTATTCATCCACAGTCAGAGTTACTTTCGATGAACAGTACGCCAGAAAAGCAAGGGGACAAATCACTATTCATGAACAGTGACAGTTACTGTTCATCAACAGTGCCCGACAGATAATCACGAAGTTACTGTTTGCTTTCGGCTGAAATGATTATTCACCCGAGTTAAAGCATTTTACCTTCCGTGATTCCAGCAGCATCCAAGGCTCCTTCAGCAGATTGCTAGCTCCCTTCTCCTATAAAAGGCAGCTCCCTCTCCAGTCTGAAGCAGGTGTTAGTTTTTAGAACCACTTCAGTTTCTAAAAATCCTCTCATTACAACCCAGAACTTGTAATCAGATGGCCTCTTTTCTAGTTTACACTTGTAACGCCATAGTCATGGCCTTGTCAACTGTAACCTATTTACGTTTCCGCACTCTCACTTGTAGTACCAGAGCCCCAGTAGCCTGCTACTCCAAGCCCCTGTAACTTACCCCCCTTTTTTGGACGAAGACTAAAAGTGTTCCGGATAAGTCTCAATTATTATCCAGACCACTAAGTAAAAGCATCTTTGACCCGGTTACTATTCATCTGCAGTCCGATCACTGTACATGCACAGTACCCGCGCTCAGCAGATTCCAGACAGCCTACTATTCATCCACAGTCAGAGTTACTTTAGATGAACAGTACGCCAGAAAAGCAAGGGGACAAATCACTATTCATGAACAGTGACAGTTACTGTTCATCAACAGTGCCCGACAAATAATCACGAAGTTACTGTTTGCTTTCGGCTGAAATGATTATTCACCCGAGTTAAAGCATTTTACCTTCCGTGATTCCAGCAGCATCCAAGGCTCCTTCAGCAGATTGCTAGCTCCCTTCTCCTATAAAAGGCAGCTCCCTCTCCAGTCTGAAGCAGGTGTTAGTTTTTAGAACCACTTCAGTTTCTAAAAATCCTCTCATTACAACCCAGAACTTGTAATCAGATGGCCTCTTTTCTAGTTTACACTTGTAACGCCATAGTCATGGCCTTGTCAACTGTAAACTATTTACGTTTCCGCACTCTCACTTGTAGTACCAGAGCCCCAGTAGCCTGCTACTCCAAGCCCCTGTAACTTACCCCCCTTTTGGTATCAGAGCCAAGTTGGCCGATATTAGTGTTTGTAAGTTACTTTTAATTTCAATCAAGTTGGACGGTTATACCGCCATAGTTATCATCAAATTACTTTGAGCATTATCAAATTATTTTGATTATTTTCATTATGTTATCTCCTTTGAGTATATTTTACATCTATTTTCTGATAACACTCTCATTCATCCATTCTTTCTTCTCACTTGTGATTATCTTTTTATGGTAGGCTGAGCCTCCTTCTAACCCTCTGTTTATTGTTCTTTGTTTATTTGTCCCTGTTGTTCAATTATTTCCCAGATACTTGCTTCTTCTCGTTTTTGTGTTTATCCAGAAAATCTGTTGCAGATGTGTACTGTTGAGAGTCATAAGACCAGGTTACCCGTACTGTTGATAACCCAGTAAGACCAGATATCCGAGTGTTCTTGAAAAGTGTTGGTCAGCCCGTGTTAGCCGACGGACAGGCGTTTAGGGTGGTCCCACTGTGGAAACAAAGGATGAAGGCAATAGGAGGTTATGGTGTACGTGACCAGGCAAAATCTCATTGTATCGCTCTGTTGTAGACCGAAGGATAGATCCAGAAATAAGGAGTTAAAGGTATTGAGGTCATAGTTGTTTAACTAGGCTTTTAATCAAAGATGATGAATAGGTTGTTCAGGAGTAACTCTACCACCAGCCAAAGATCATCCCTCCCTGAGATTCCTCAAGAAAGTGGAATTCTCAATTCAGAAGAATTAGAGTTGTCAGACCTAGATCTAAAATTAGGAGATTGGAATATCCCTAAGTTCCCCACCAACAAGATCTATAAGTCTTCATGGTCCCTAACCAAGATGTTTAGGACAGATTACCATGTTAGAACCATAGAACAAGTTTATGGAATTAACAAAGAGTATGAGACTTGCTATTTGTTATCTTCCAAAACCTTGAAAGCCCACAAGAAAGCAGGACACAATTACCTGCACATAGGTTTAGTCCAGATTGGAGTCAAACCCTTGATCAGAGAAGGACTGAATTGTTCCATTCTCATGGCCCTTAGAGACACTAGACACATCAGGTTTAGTGACAGTCTTCTAGGCACCATCCAATCTAGCCTAAGTGGTGGACCAGTTCATTTTGACTGTTTCCCCAATTTCACAGTTTGCTTACATGACCCGCATATCATGAAAGCACTCACCCTCAACATCAAGACCCATGGTACCCTCTTAGTGAAAGGAGTTTACCAGATAGCCTTGATCTACAGGATTTATTACAAGTGCATCAGGACGAACTTGAATGTTCAAGCACTTAACCACAAGCAGATAGGAGAAACCACTCTTATCCAGACAACTGACCCCAGTTCTAAGATCCAGGTTCCAAAGACCCTGAAATGGACTGATGTCACTTTCCCAGATGATTGGCTTTTGGAAAATGAGAATCATCATTTGCTCAACCAAAACCCAACCCAGAATCCAGACTTAGACTTCGTCCAGCAATTAGCCGATGGTACGGTTAGGATGAGTTTTGACCAGTCTAGGTTTAGATTACCAGTAGATTCACCACTTGATTTTGATGAATCTAGGTTTAGATCTCCGTTTGATCTACACCGACCCTTTAGGCAGCCACCTATCCCTCTTAGAGATAGACCTGCGTCCCAGTGTAGCTCGTCCAGACCCCTTGTCCCTTTTCCCAGATCTAGAAGAGATTTAGGATTAGAACTCCAAGGTGTCCAGACCAGATCCCAGGTTAGCACACCCTGCTACACAGCCAAGCAAGACTCAATTGTTGATCAAGATGACAACAATGAGCAGAAGAACCCTTCCCCAACAGGAACGGACAAGTTGAACCCTTATCCTCATGACCCACAGGATCCTTTTCAGCAAGAACCTGAAATAGACCCCCAGCTCATGACCATTAGGAAAGAGTTCACCCCAGATCTAGTTGCCCTAGGCAATGAGTTTGAATCAGAAGAAAACAAACTCAAAAGAGAAGCCTATAGAGCCAACCACACTTTGGACCAAAAGAAAGAAGTTTTGGAAAGTTGGAAAATCTTCATGAAAGAGATATCCAGTAATGTCCCTTTCTTTGAATATTTTGAGAACCACTTTGAATGGCATAAAAAGTCTTGTGTCATTACCAAAACAAATTGGACCAAACTCCCAACCAAGGATCCCAAAGATCCATCCAGTAGCTCTACCAATCCCCCAGAGGTTGTTAGATCTCACCATCCACCCCAGGAAGCTATAGTTTTTAAACACCGTGGTACGGATTTAGTTGCCTCACCCTTCAAGACTCAGACAAGCCCTGAAGAACAGGTTGTCAAGAAGGTTCTAGAGCAGAACAACTACACCAACCAGTGTTTAGGAGTTATAGGAAAACAGCTTGATAGGATTGAAGACAGAATTGATAACAAGGTCATCCTCCAACCAGGAAGCCCTAGCAAACCTGTCAAAACCCTAGAAAAGCCATTAGTCAAGCTCCCTACGAATAGGCAGCCAAGTCTTAGACCTAAGGACAAAACAGCCTTAGAGATAGTCAACCAAAAGCTTGAAGAACTCGTGAAGAAGGAACCTTCACCAGTTAATACTTCAACCTCAGTTGATCCCCGCCTACAAGTCTTAGACAAACCTAAGGACCCGACAGCCTTAGAAGTTGTTGACCAAAAGCTTAAGGAACTTAGAACGAAGCAAGAACCAGTTCTCCCTTCGCCTAAGAAACCTAGCATGAAGCAGAGACCAGTCTCCCCTTCACCCAGGAAACTTAGCAAGAAGCAGGAACCAGTTCCCCCTTCTCCTAAGAAAGCCCCCAAGCTTAGTGTCTTAGAAGTCCATACAGCATCTAGTAGTTCTAGCAGAACCTCCTCAGAAAATGAAAAGGAGATAGAACATCTAGAAAACCAGTTTAAGGGTTTACAAGTGAACAAGTTGTTTCACCCTGGTGTAACCCCGGCCAAAAGAAAGTCCAAGTACAGAGGCAAGGAAACCTCTAAGGATTACCATAGGAAGAAAACTGCATCCAAGTATTATAGAAAACAGAAGTTCAGTAAGGACAATTTCTATAAGAAAGGAAAATCCAAATCCACAGGAAAACCAATTTCCAAAGCATCAGGAAAATGCTTCAACTGTGGAAAGAAAGGTCATTTCAGTAAAGAGTGTAAAGCTAAGGCCAAATCCCTTATCAATACCCTCATTAGTGACCAAGCCAGTAAGCAAGAGATCTTTAAGCTCCTTGAACTTGATCACTCGGATAGTGACAACTCCACGGAGATCCAACAGATCTACCAGTCATCCTCTGAATCCTCTAGAGCATCCTCTAGTTCCTCTAGTGGCCCAGATGAACCCATTCTATGCATTGATAGTTGTTGTAGAACCAAGACTCTCAATGTTCTCTCTAAGCAAGAAGAGCTGCTCTTAGATCTCATAGAACAGATCGAAGACCCAATAGTCAAAGCTCAGAAGCTTACAGAATTTAGAAGAACCTTAGTTAAGGAACCCAGTGATCCTAAACCTAAGTTTCAGGAACCCAAAGTTGATTTGGAAAAAATCTACAATAGGTTTACCAAATCCAAGAAGGAAGTTACAGTTAGCGACCTTCAGAAAGAAATCAAGGAAACCAAGTCTGAGGTTAGAACCCTTAAGAGTGAACTAACCATCCTTAAGGTTGATCAGAATCTCCTTGATCAAAGAATTAGGAATTTGGAGAATACTTCTCATCAAGGCAATGAGGAAGGAACCTCATTACAGAACCCTTCTGATGTGGAAGTAGAAGAAGTAGAAGAGACAGTTAACCCTACTGCAGACATGGTTCAAGATCAAGAACAGCAGTCTAATGACAAGTTCTTAGTAACCATCAATAGGATTAACTTCCAAAAATGGCACTCCAAAGTCAGGATTGTCATCAGCAGAGATTTTGAATTTGAGGTTATAGCCTTGATCGATTCAGGCGCTGATCTCAATTGCATTCAAGAAGGCATCATTCCCTCTAAGTACTTCAGAAAAACCAAAGAAAGGTTAACTTCTGCAAGTGGAGGTAAAATGCAGATTGAATTCAAAATCCCCAAAGCCCATGTATGCCAGGATAATACGTGCTTCAAAACCACATTTGTCCTAGTCAAGAATATGACAGATAAGGTTATCTTAGGAAACCCTTTCATGTGTCTGTTGTATCCTTTCATCACGGATAGTGAAGGAATCACTACCCATCCCTTTGGCCACCCAGTCAAGTTTAAGTTTCTTAGGAGTCCTGAACCTAGGGATATTAGTACCCTCCAGGAAATTGCTATCTCCAAGAACCTTAACCTACTCTCTGCCAAGTTTCAGCACCTTAAATACCTCAAAGAGGATCTTAAGTATAAACAAGTTGAGGAACAACTAGTTTGTAAAAAGATCCAAACAGAGATCAGCAAGTTTGAAGAAAAACTTAAGCAGGAAGTCTGCTCTGATCTACCCACAGCTTTTTGGCATAGGAAGAAGCATGAGGTAACTCTTCCCTATGTTAAAGATTTCAGAGAAAAGGACATCCCTACCAAAGCTCGACCTATCCAAATGAACCAGGAACTCATGGATACTTGTAGAGCAGAAATAGAGGATCTTCTTAAGAAAGGAATAATCAGAAAATCTAGATCACCATGGTCTTGTCCAGCCTTTTATGTCCAGAAAAACGCTGAGATAGAAAGAGGTGTCCCTAGATTAGTCATCAATTACAAGCCCCTTAACAAAGTCTTAGAATGGGTAAGATACCCAATTCCCAACAAAAGAGACTTAGTTAACAGGCTCAGTAAGGCAGTGGTTTTTAGTAAGTTTGATATGAAGAGTGGATTTTGGCAAATACAGATCACAGAGTCTGATAGGTATAAGACAGCCTTTACCACACCCTTTGGTCATTATGAATGGAACGTAATGCCCTTTGGTCTCAAGAATGCACCTTCTGAGTTCCAAAACATCATGAATGAGATTTTCAATCCATTCTCCAGCCATGCCATTGTGTACATTGATGATATCCTCATTTTCTCAGAATCCCTGAACCAACACTGGAAACACCTAAGAGCTTTCCTCCATACAATCAAGCTCAATGGTCTTGTTGTTTCAGCACCAAAGATTAAACTTTTCCAAACTCATATAAGGTTCCTAGGCTTTGATATCCACCATGGTGTTATCAAACCCATAGACAGGTCCATCCAGTTTGCTGAAAAGTTTCCAGATGAAATCCTAGATAAAACCCAGTTGCAAAGGTTTTTAGGATCTCTCAATTATGTGTCTGACTTCTATCAAAATCTTAGGCCCCAGTGCAAACTCCTTTTTGATAGACTTCACACCAATCCATCCCCTTGGACACCTGCCCATACTTCAGTTGTCCAAAACATCAAGAAACATGTCAGGACACTCCCCTGTTTGGGAATTCCTTCAGACAATTCTTTCAAGATTGTCCAAACTGATGCCTCTAACATAGGTTATGGTGGCATTCTCCTCCAACGTGCTAGCCCAACTTCCCCTGAACAAATTGTTTGTTACCATTCCGGAATTTGGACTCCCACACAGATTAATTATAGTACTATAAAGAAAGAAATACTATCTATAGTACTATGCATTTCAAAATTTCAAAGTGATCTTTTGAATCAAAAGTTTTTATTAAGAATTGATTGCAAATCTGCAAAACATGTTTTAGAAAAAGATGTTCAAAACATTGCATCAAAACAGATTTTTGCTAGATGGCAAGCCATTCTTTCTATTTTTGACTTTGACATTGAATTCATCCAAGGAACTCAAAACAGTATCCCTGATTTCCTAACACGTGAATTTTTGCAGAGTCCAAACCAAGATGTCCGGGAAAAGACCCGTTCAACCCCAACCCCCAAAACTACCTAAACAGCAAACTACCTCCAGTACCAGTCAGGCAAAGAACCCTCCTGGTCACCAGTTAGTTCCCCTCTCACCCGCAGCCCTAGCTAATAGATATGTGGTTTCCACAATCCCAAAACCAAACTACCAGAGGCCGTCATATGGCCAACCCAGTTATAGTTCAGCCTTAGCAGCCCCCCCTCCTAGAGCAATCACCCCTTATGCGGTTGATGAACCTTTTGGCCCAATCATCCCCCAAAAGCTTTCCTTCAAGAAAGGAACCTCCTCCTTCATTAGGAAACCTTTTGTCCAGCACATCTCTTATATTGAACCCCATTTAGTTCATATAACAGACCCTCTAGCTCTAGCCATGGAAGTTTTACCCACAGGTTGGCACTTCCTCCCCAAGCACCCAGAAAAGAACATCAAATTCTATAAGAGCATACTCCTCCAAGAAGACTCTGCTCGAATAGAAAACATTGTGAACAAGACAAACCCTTCTGAAGTACTTTACCACAAGTTCATCTTCACAGGTTTTGTCAGTTGTGAAGAATGGGGACAGCATCCCTCTTTGCTCAAAATTCACAAAGATGCAGGCTTCCATTACAGTTACTATGACTATATGGACGCTTTTGAAAAAGTCTTATTTTACCAGAACAAGACCTTTGATCATTCATGGTTCATCATGTTTGACAAAAAATTCTGCAGCTCAATACCCTCATGGTTCCTAAAGTGGTGGGAAATGTTTGGCTCAATTCCACAGAACTTCCCAGAACCCCTACAGGACGCCCTCAGGTTTTTCAGCTCCAGGTATCAACCTTCAAGGCATAATTCCCAGTTTCCATCCATCCTGCATATGACTATCAAGTACAGGATTCACTGGATAAGCATGTGGAATTATCAGATAAACAACAATCTTTTGGATAGGGAATTCTCAGTTAAATGGTAGGACACTTTCAGAATCCAAACTGTCATCACCCAGTTGCACAAGGACTTCCCTCCTCCAGTTCCAAGAGCAATTCCTTATAAGACAAGGTCTCAGTCTAGCCTAGACTCCGTCCAGATCGCCGGAAAATCTAGTAGAGAACTAAAAGATCTTGCCAAGCAATTGCAGATCCAAGCAGAGAAGTTAGAGTCAGCAGACAGAGTTTCTCCTGCCTCATCTGAAGCTTCAGTCAGCAAATGTCCATTGGACCCATTCCAGGATTCACAAGATCCCTATGATGGCTACAATTTGGACGAAGACTAAAGTGTTCCGGATAGTCTCAATTATTATCCAGACCACTAGTAAAAGCATCTTTGACCCGGTTACTATTCATCTGCAGTCCGATCACTGTACATGCACAGTACCCGCACCCAGCAGATTCCAGACAGCCTACTATTCATCCACAGTCAGAGTTACTTTTGATGAACAGTACGCCAGAAAAGCAAGGGACAAATCACTATTCATGAACAGTAACAGTGCCCGACAAATTATCCTGAAGTTACTATTTGCTTTCGGCTGAAATGATTTTCACCCAAGGTTAAAGCAGATTTACCTTCCGGATTTCCAGCAGCATCCAAGGCCCTCCTTCAGCAGATTGCTAGCTCCCTTCTTCTATAAAAGGCAGCTCCCTCTCCAGTCTGAGGCAGGTGTTAGTTTTTAGAACCACTTCAGTTTCTAAAAATCCTCTCATTACAACCCAGAACTTGTAATCAGATGGCCTCTTTTCTAGTTTACACTTGTAACGCCATAGTCATGGCCTTGTCAACTGTAACCTATTTACGTTTCCGCACTCTCACTTGTAGTACCAGAGCCCCAGTAGCCTGCTACTCCAAGCCCCTGTAACTTACCCCAAAGAAAGTCCAAGTACAGAGGCAAGGAAACCTCTAAGGATTACCATAGGAAGAAAACTGCATCCAAGTATTATAGAAAACAGAAGTTCAGTAAGGACAATTTCTATAAGAAAGGAAAATCCAAATCCACAGGAAAATCAATTTCCAAAGCATCAGGAAAATGCTTCAACTGTGGAAAGAAAGGTCATTTCAGTAAAGA
The DNA here is from genome assembly GCA_023621385.1 of Quercus gilva. NCBI lineage: Eukaryota > Viridiplantae > Streptophyta > Magnoliopsida > Fagales > Fagaceae > Quercus > Quercus gilva. Next base: position 9,461,832 of record CM042478.1, on the reverse strand, counting down.
GTGTAAAGCTAAGGCCAAATCCCTTATCAATACCCTCATTAGTGACCAAGCCAGTAAGCAAGAGATCTTTAAGCTCCTTGAACTTGATCACTCAGACAGTGACAACTCCACGGAGATCCAACAGATCTACCAGTCATCCTCTGAATCCTCTAGAGCATCCTCTAGTTCCTCTAGTGGCCCAGATGAACCCATCCTATGCATTGATAGTTGTTGCAGGACCAAAACTCTCAATGTTCTCTCTAAGCAAGAAGAGCTGCTCTTAGATCTCATAGAACAGATCGAAGACCCAATAGTCAAAGCTCAGAAGCTTACAGAATTTAGAAGAACCTTAGTTAAGGAACCCAGTGATTCCAAACCTAAGTTTCAGGAACCCAAAGTTGATTTGGAGAAAATCTACAATAGGTTTACCAAATCCAAGAAGGAAGTTACAGTTAGCGACCTTCAGAAAGAAATCAAGGAAACCAGGTCTGAAGTTAGAACCCTTAAGAGAGAATTAACCATCCTTAAGGTTGACCAGAATCTCCTTGATCAAAGAGTTAGGAATTTGGAGAATACTTCTCATCAAGGCAATGAGGAAGGAACCTCATTACAGAACCCTTCTGATGAGGAAGTAGAAAAAGAAGAAGAGACAGTTAACCCTACTGCAGACATGGTTCAAGATCAAGAACAGCAGTCTAACGACAAGTTCTTAGTAACCATCAATAGGATTAACTTCCAGAAATGGCACTCCAAAGTCAGGATTGTCATCAGCAGAGATTTTGAATTTGAGGTTATAGCCTTGATCGATTCAGGCGCTGATCTCAATTGCATTCAAGAAGGCATCATTCCCTCTAAGTACTTCAGAAAAACCAAAGAAAGGTTAACTTCTGCAAGTGGAGGTAAAATGCAGATTGAATTCAAAATCCCCAAAGCTCATGTTTGCCAGGATAATACGTGTTTCAAAACCACATTTGTCCTAGTCAAGAATATGACAGATAAGGTTATCTTAGGAAACCCTTTCATGTGTCTGTTGTATCCTTTCACCACGGATAGTGAAGGAATCACTACCCATCCCTTTGGCCAGCCAGTCAAGTTTAAGTTTCTTAGGAGTCCTGAACCTAGAGATATTGTTACTCTTCAGGAAATTGCTATCTCCAAGACCCTTAACCTTATCAATGCCAAAGCTCCCCCATCCATGATTCCTTATGATCAAGCCAAGAACCTTGATTCATTTGCGATCACCATCCCATTCACAAAAGATGACTTTGTTAGCCCAATTCAGCTCCCAAACTCATCTCAGCATGACATTTCATTCATGCATCATAATTATATGTGTTTCATGCCATTCAATGTTTTAAACCAAAGTATTTTTGAAAAAGGAAATCAACATACTTGTTTAAACCAATTTTGGCAGGAAAAGCAACAAATAACTATAAAAGCAAGCCCCATTGAAATGTGGAGGAAATTAACCCAAAAAGACAAAGGGAAAGCTCCTGCACAGAGCTATCCTCAGAGACTCCCGGCAGAGGGAAAGTCTTCAAAAAAGCATGAAGGTGCATCCTCTAAAAAAGGATCAACATCCCTTCAGGATTATGTCCCGGCAGAGGTGACATACTCCAGTTGTGATATGGCTGTTGTTTTGCAGGAAGTTTTATCAGAAGAATTACAATGGAAAAAGGGTGCATGGAACATAGATGGTTTATCGGAACAGGAAATCCTAAACAAGATCCAGCACATGACCATGGTAGCCAATAACTACATTAGTGAAGGCCAATCCCATGCTGATGTCATTGAACTCATGTCTTTAGGATTTACAGGAAAACTTCTGCAATGGTGGAACAATTGCCTTACAGAAGAGTCTAAGGAAGACATCAAACATGCTGTCCAGAAAGATGAGGAAGGACTCCCCATCTTTGACACCATTCTAGGAAGAGGTATCCCTGACGGAGTCAATACCCTGATCTATACGATCATGAAACACTTCGTAGGCAAACCTAGCAACATCACATCTAGGATTTACGACCAATTGAGTAACCTTAGATGTAAAACCCTTGGAGACTTTAGGTGGTACGAAGATGTGTTCACCACCAGAGTCATGCACAGAAGTGATTGTAACTCTCCATTTTGGAAGGAGAAGTTCATCAATGGTTTACCTACCCTTTTTGGAGAAAAGGTTAAAGAAACCCTGTGTAACCCCTTAGGTGTCATAGATTATGATAACCTAACCTATGGAGACATCTCTAGCACCATTCGAAGTGAAGGAATGAAGATGTGCAGAGATCTCAAAATCCAGAGCAAAGCTAGCAAAGGCAAAGCCAAGTACGAAGTAGGAAACTTTTGTACACAGTATGGCTTACCTTCAGTTCTTCCCAAAAGAAAGTCCAAGTACAGAGGCAAGGAAACCTCTAAGGATTACCATAGGAAGAAAACTGCATCCAAGTATTATAGAAAACAGAAGTTCAGTAAGGACAATTTCTATAAGAAAGGAAAATCCAAATCCACAGGAAAACCAATTTCCAAAGCATCAGGAAAATGCTTCAACTGTGGAAAGAAAGGTCATTTCAGTAAAGAGTGTAAAGCTAAGGCCAAATCCCTTATCAATACCCTCATTAGTGACCAAGCCAGTAAGCAAGAGATCTTTAAGCTCCTTGAACTTGATCACTCGGATAGTGACAACTCCACGGAGATCCAACAGATCTACCAGTCATCCTCTGAATCCTCTAGAGCATCCTCTAGTTCCTCTAGTGGCCCAGATGAACCCATTCTATGCATTGATAGTTGTTGTAGAACCAAGACTCTCAATGTTCTCTCTAAGCAAGAAGAGCTGCTCTTAGATCTCATAGAACAGATCGAAGACCCAATAGTCAAAGCTCAGAAGCTTACAGAATTTAGAAGAACCTTAGTTAAGGAACCCAGTGATCCTAAACCTAAGTTTCAGGAACCCAAAGTTGATTTGGAAAAAATCTACAATAGGTTTACCAAATCCAAGAAGGAAGTTACAGTTAGCGACCTTCAGAAAGAAATCAAGGAAACCAAGTCTGAGGTTAGAACCCTTAAGAGTGAACTAACCATCCTTAAGGTTGATCAGAATCTCCTTGATCAAAGAATTAGGAATTTGGAGAATACTTCTCATCAAGGCAATGAGGAAGGAACCTCATTACAGAACCCTTCTGATGTGGAAGTAGAAGAAGTAGAAGAGACAGTTAACCCTACTGCAGACATGGTTCAAGATCAAGAACAGCAGTCTAACGACAAGTTCTTAGTAACCATCAATAGGATTAACTTCCAAAAATGGCACTCCAAAGTCAGGATTGTCATCAGCAGAGATTTTGAATTTGAGGTTATAGCCTTGATCGATTCAGGCGCTGATCTCAACTGCATTCAAGAAGGTATCATTCCCTCTAAGTACTTCAGAAAAACCAAAGAAAGGTTAACTTCTGCAAGTGGAGGTAAAATGCAAATTGAATTCAAAATCCCCAAAGCTCATGTGTGCCAGGATAATACGTGTTTCAAAACCACATTTGTCCTAGTCAAGAATATGACAGATAAGGTTATCTTAGGAAACCCTTTCATGTGTCTGTTGTATCCTTTCACCACGGATAGTGAAGGAATCACTACCCATCCCTTTGGCCAGCCAGTCAAGTTTAAGTTTCTTAGGAGTCCTGAACCTAGAGATATTAGTACTCTCCAGGAAATTGCTATCTCCAAGACCCTTAACCTTATCAATGCCAAAGCTCCCCCATCCATGATTCCTTATGATCAAGCCAAGAACCTTGATTCATTTGCGATCACCATCCCATTCACAAAAGATGACTTTGTTAGCCCAATTCAGCTCCCAAACTCATCTCAGCATGTCATTCCATTCATGCATTATAATTATATGTGTTTCATGCCATTCCATGTTTTAAACGAAAGTATTTTTGAAAAAGGAAATCAACATACTTGTTTAAACCAATTTTGGCAGGATAAGGAGCATATAAATCATTATAATACCATTAGTAAGTGGAAAATGGCTTCTTCAAAGAACAAAGGAAAAGCACCAGTACAACCTTTCCAAAGTTTGTCCAACAATGATATGGTGTTTACCTTACAAGAACTTTTGTCAAGAACCCTACATTTCCATAATGGAGTTCACAGTGAACTACCAAAGCCCATTAGGTTCCTTCTAGAAAACCTTGAAGCAACCTCCAATCTAGAACAGAGCACCCTTTTCCAAAGAACCCTCAGAGCCCTAGAAAACTACCTAGTCAATCTTGAGGCTGGAAATGTGGCACTCACCAATCTTGAAGACCTTACTAGTCAACTCTTTGGCAAAGAGGATACCTATTCAAAAGGTATAAGGACTATACTAAGCACGGATTATGCAAGGTTAAGTCTTAAGACTCAAAACCAGCTAAGAAGTGCTATAGCCAACTTGCCACCTGAAATACAAAAAAGTATTTTAGATAGCAAGGCAATGTCTGGATCATACGACCAATGGTTCTTACATTTCAAAAAATTGGTCACCATCAGCATCCCTGACCCAACAGATTCTGATGATCTAGGAGACACTTTGTTACAGGCAGAATGGGAAGAATACTTTGGGAACAGTCTCAAAGTCTATGAAAATATGCATCCTTTCCCAGGCCTTATTGTCGACTATGAAGATCATCAAGATGATCATTCAGAAAAGGTGGACAAAGATCCCAACTGGTTATCCCAAATGTTTGAATATGGCTTCATCAGACTTATCAAAGTCACGAACCATGCCCAAATTAGCCAGTTACCACAGATCATCCAAAGAGCCGCTGCAAGAATCAGTAGCCCTTTGATCTCAATAAGATGCTGGAGCACTTTACCACAATGGGATTGGGATAATTGGATGACTGTCCAACCGGCAAATCATCTTGTTCTCATTTGTGGTTACACCCACCAAGGACCATGGTTTGAAGGCAGAACACGCCTCTCTTACCAACGCCCCCTCAACCTTGCAGATTGCTGGAGGAAATACTTCACCAATCAAATAATGGACATAACCCAAGATCTATGGCAGAGCTATCATCTGTTCGGATACACAGATAGGATTTCAATCTTTGTTCCCAGACCATATGTAAATGCCATGATCCAGTCGCAAAGGATTAATCACAACAAGCCGGGGAGGATTATTGTTCCTACTACCCCAATTTCTGAGCCAATCCTCTATTGCGAATACTGCAATCTGTACATTGCACATCATCAACATGGATGTACTAACCCTTGCTTGGACCCCAGCAACGGTGCTTCACCAAGACATAATAATGCAGATTAAGGATGTCCATTCCTCCAATACCGAAAAGCAATTCCTTATAATACAAGGTCTCAGTCTAGCCTAGACTCCGTCCAGATCACCGGAAATTCTAGTAAAGAACAGATCTTGCCAAGCAATTGCAGATTCAAATAGAAAAGTTAGAGTCAGCAGACAGAGTTTCTCCTGCCTCATCAAAAGCTTCAGTCAGTCCATTGGACCCATTCCAGGATTCACAAGATCCCTATGATGGTTACAACTTGGACGAAGACTAAAAGTGTTCCGGATAAGTCTCAATTATTATCCAGACCACTAAGTAAAAGCATCTTTGACCCGGTTACTATTCATCTGCAGTCCGATCACTGTACATGCACAGTACCCGCGCTCAGCAGATTCCAGACAGCCTACTATTCATCCACAGTCAGAGTTACTTTAGATGAACAGTACGCCAGAAAAGCAAGGGGACAAATCACTATTCATGAACAGTGACAGTTACTGTTCATCAACAGTGCCCGACAGATAATCACGAAGTTACTGTTTGCTTTCGGCTGAAATGATTATTCACCCGAGTTAAAGCATTTTACCTTCCGTGATTCCAGCAGCATCCAAGGCTCCTTCAGCAGATTGCTAGCTCCCTTCTCCTATAAAAGGCAGCTCCCTCTCCAGTCTGAAGCAGGTGTTAGTTTTTAGAACCACTTCAGTTTCTAAAAATCCTCTCATTACAACCCAGAACTTGTAATCAGATGGCCTCTTTTCTAGTTTACACTTGTAACGCCATAGTCATGGCCTTGTCAACTGTAAACTATTTACGTTTCCGCACTCTCACTTGTAGTACCAGAGCCCCAGTAGCCTGCTACTCCAAGCCCCTGTAACTTACCCCCCTTTTGGTATCAGAGCCAAGTTGGCCGATATTAGTGTTTGTAAGTTACTTTTAATTTCAATCAAGTTGGACGGTTATACCGCCATAGTTATCATCAAATTACTTTGAGCATTATCAAATTATTTTGATTATTTTCATTATGTTATCTCCTTTGAGTATATTTTACATCTATTTTCTGATAACACTCTCATTCATCCATTCTTTCTTCTCACTTGTGATTATCTTTTTATGGTAGGCTGAGCCTCCTTCTAACCCTCTGTTTATTGTTCTTTGTTTATTTGTCCCTGTTGTTCAATTATTTCCCAGATACTTGCTTCTTCTCGTTTTTGTGTTTATCCAGAAAATCTGTTGCAGATGTGTACTGTTGAGAGTCATAAGACCAGGTTACCCGTACTGTTGATAACCCAGTAAGACCAGATATCCGAGTGTTCTTGAAAAGTGTTGGTCAGCCCGTGTTAGCCGACGGACAGGCGTTTAGGGTGGTCCCACTGTGGAAACAAAGGATGAAGGCAATAGGAGGTTATGGTGTACGTGACCAGGCAAAATCTCATTGTATCGCTCTGTTGTAGACCGAAGGATAGATCCAGAAATAAGGAGTTAAAGGTATTGAGGTCATAGTTGTTTAACTAGGCTTTTAATCAAAGATGATGAATAGGTTGTTCAGGAGTAACTCTACCACCAGCCAAAGATCATCCCTCCCTGAGATTCCTCAAGAAAGTGGAATTCTCAATTCAGAAGAATTAGAGTTGTCAGACCTAGATCTAAAATTAGGAGATTGGAATATCCCTAAGTTCCCCACCAACAAGATCTATAAGTCTTCATGGTCCCTAACCAAGATGTTTAGGACAGATTACCATGTTAGAACCATAGAACAAGTTTATGGAATTAACAAAGAGTATGAGACTTGCTATTTGTTATCTTCCAAAACCTTGAAAGCCCACAAGAAAGCAGGACACAATTACCTGCACATAGGTTTAGTCCAGATTGGAGTCAAACCCTTGATCAGAGAAGGACTGAATTGTTCCATTCTCATGGCCCTTAGAGACACTAGACACATCAGGTTTAGTGACAGTCTTCTAGGCACCATCCAATCTAGCCTAAGTGGTGGACCAGTTCATTTTGACTGTTTCCCCAATTTCACAGTTTGCTTACATGACCCGCATATCATGAAAGCACTCACCCTCAACATCAAGACCCATGGTACCCTCTTAGTGAAAGGAGTTTACCAGATAGCCTTGATCTACAGGATTTATTACAAGTGCATCAGGACGAACTTGAATGTTCAAGCACTTAACCACAAGCAGATAGGAGAAACCACTCTTATCCAGACAACTGACCCCAGTTCTAAGATCCAGGTTCCAAAGACCCTGAAATGGACTGATGTCACTTTCCCAGATGATTGGCTTTTGGAAAATGAGAATCATCATTTGCTCAACCAAAACCCAACCCAGAATCCAGACTTAGACTTCGTCCAGCAATTAGCCGATGGTACGGTTAGGATGAGTTTTGACCAGTCTAGGTTTAGATTACCAGTAGATTCACCACTTGATTTTGATGAATCTAGGTTTAGATCTCCGTTTGATCTACACCGACCCTTTAGGCAGCCACCTATCCCTCTTAGAGATAGACCTGCGTCCCAGTGTAGCTCGTCCAGACCCCTTGTCCCTTTTCCCAGATCTAGAAGAGATTTAGGATTAGAACTCCAAGGTGTCCAGACCAGATCCCAGGTTAGCACACCCTGCTACACAGCCAAGCCAGACTCAGTTGTTGATCAGGATGACAACAATGAGCAGAAGAACCCTTCCCCGACAGGAACGGACATGTTGAACCCTTATCCTCATGACCCACAGGATCCTTTTCAGCAAGAACCTGAAATAGACCCCCAGCTCATGACCATTAGGAAAGAGTTCACCCCAGATCTAGTTGCCCTAGGCAATGAGTTTGAATCAGAAGAAAACAAACTCAAAAGAGAAGCCTATAGAGCCAACCACACTTTGGACCAAAAGAAAGAAGTTTTGGAAAGTTGGAAAATCTTCATGAAAGAGATATCCAGTAATGTCCCTTTCTTTGAATATTTTGAGAACCACTTTGAATGGCATAAAAAGTCTTGTGTCATTACCAAAACAAATTGGACCAAACTCCCAACCAAGGATCCCAAAGATCCATCCAGTAGCTCTACCAATCCCCCAGAGGTTGTTAGATCTCACCATCCACCCCAGGAAGCTATAGTTTTTAAACACCGTGGTACGGATTTAGTTGCCTCACCCTTCAAGACTCAGACAAGCCCTGAAGAACAGGTTGTCAAGAAGGTTCTAGAGCAGAACAACTACACCAACCAGTGTTTAGGAGTTATAGGAAAACAGCTTGATAGGATTGAAGACAGAATTGATAACAAGGTCATCCTTCAACCAGGAAGCCCTAGCAAACCTGTCAAAACCCTAGAAAAGCCATTAGTCAAGCTCCCTACGAATAGGCAGCCCAGTCTTAGACCTAAGGACAAAACAGCCTTAGAAATAGTCAACCAAAAGCTTGAAGAACTCGTGAAGAAGGAACCTTCACCAGTTAATACTTCAACCTCAGTTGATCCCCGCCTACAAGTCTTAGACAAACCTAAGGACCCGACAGCCTTAGAAGTTGTTGACCAAAAGCTTAAGGAACTTAGAACGAAGCAAGAACCAGTTCTCCCTTCGCCTAAGAAACCTAGCATGAAGCAGAGACCAGTCTCCCCTTCACCCAGGAAACTTAGCAAGAAGCAGGAACCAGTTCCCCCTTCTCCTAAGAAAGCCCCCAAGCTTAGTGTCTTAGACGTCCATACAGCATCTAGCAGTTCTAGCAGAACCTCCTCAGAGAATGAAAAGGAGATAGAACATCTAGAAAACCAGTTTAAGGGTTTACAAATGAACAAGTTGCTTCACCCTAGTGTAACCCCGACAAGTTTCACCAAGAATTGGTATCCCAAGCCTACCCCTCCTGATCTTCAGTATGAAGAAAGGAATGTTAGCAACCAGTTCTCAGTCTCTTCTGGTAAACTCTATGAATGGAACATAGATGGTTTATCGGAACAGGAAATCCTAAACAAGATCCAGCACATGACCATGGTAGCCAATAACTACATTAGTGAAGGCCAATCCCATGCTGATGTCATTGAACTCATGTCTTTAGGATTTACAGGAAAACTTCTGCAATGGTGGAACAATTGCCTTACAGAAGAGTCTAAGGAAGACATCAAACATGCTGTCCAGAAAGATGAGGAAGGACTCCCCATCTTTGACACCATTCTAGGAAGAGGTATCCCTGACGGAGTCAATACCCTGATCTATACGATCATGAAACACTTCGTAGGCAAACCTAGCAACATCACATCTAGGATTTACGACCAATTGAGTAACCTTAGATGTAAAACCCTTGGAGACTTTAGGTGGTACGAAGATGTGTTCACCACCAGAGTCATGCACAGAAGTGATTGTAACTCTCCATTTTGGAAGGAGAAGTTCATCAATGGTTTACCTACCCTTTTTGGAGAAAAGGTTAAAGAAACCCTGTGTAACCCCTTAGGTGTCATAGATTATGATAACCTAACCTATGGAGACATCTCTAGCACCATTCGAAGTGAAGGAATGAAGATGTGCAGAGATCTCAAAATCCAGAGCAAAGCCAGCAAAGGCAAAGCCAAGTACGAAGTAGGAAACTTTTGTACACAGTATGGCTTACCTTCAGTTCTTCCCAAAAGAAAGTCCAAGTACAGAGGCAAGGAAACCTCTAAGGATTACCATAGGAAGAAAACTGCATCCAAGTATTATAGAAAACAGAAGTTCAGCAAGGACAATTTCTATAAGAAAGGAAAATCCAAATCCACAGGAAAACCAATTTCCAAAGCATCAGGAAAATGCTTCAACTGTGGAAAGAAAGGTCATTTCAGTAAAGAGTGTAAAGCTAAGGCCAAATCCCTTATCAATACCCTCATTAGTGACCAAGCCAGTAAGCAAGAGATCTTTAAGCTCCTTGAACTTGATCACTCGGATAGTGACAACTCCACGGAGATCCAACAGATCTACCAGTCATCCTCTGAATCCTCTAGAGCATCCTCTAGTTCCTCTAGTGGCCCAGATGAACCCATTCTATGCATTGATAGTTGTTGTAGAACCAAGACTCTCAATGTTCTCTCTAAGCAAGAAGAGCTGCTCTTAGATCTCATAGAACAGATCGAAGACCCAATAGTCAAAGCTCAGAAGCTTACAGAATTTAGAAGAACCTTAGTTAAGGAACCCAGTGATCCTAAACCTAAGTTTCAGGAACCCAAAGTTGATTTGGAAAAAATCTACAATAGGTTTACCAAATCCAAGAAGGAAGTTACAGTTAGCGACCTTCAGAAAGAAATCAAGGAAACCAAGTCTGAGGTTAGAACCCTTAAGAGTGAACTAACCATCCTTAAGGTTGATCAGAATCTCCTTGATCAAAGAATTAGGAATTTGGAGAATACTTCTCATCAAGGCAATGAGGAAGGAACCTCATTACAGAACCCTTCTGATGTGGAAGTAGAAGAAGTTGAAGAGACAGTTAACCCTACTGCAGACATGGTTCAAGATCAAGAACAGCAGTCTAACGACAAGTTCTTAGTAACCATCAATAGGATTAACTTCCAAAAATGGCACTCCAAAGTCAGGATTGTCATCAGCAGAGATTTTGAATTTGAGGTTATAGCCTTGATCGATTCAGGCGCTGATCTCAATTGCATTCAAGAAGGCATCATTCCCTCTAAGTACTTCAGAAAAACCAAAGAAAGGTTAACTTCTGCAAGTGGAGGTAAAATGCAAATTGAATTCAAAATCCCCAAAGCTCATGTGTGCCAGGATAATACGTGTTTCAAAACCACATTTGTCCTAGTCAAGAATATGACAGATAAGGTTATCTTAGGAAACCCTTTCATGTGTCTGTTGTATCCTTTCACCACGGATAGTGAAGGAATCACTACCCATCCCTTTGGCCAGCCAGTCAAGTTTAAGTTTCTTAGGAGTCCTGAACCTAGAGATATTGTTACTCTCCAGGAAATTGCTATCTCCAAGACCCTTAACCTTATCAATGCCAAAGCTCCCCCATCCATGATTCCTTATGATCAAGCCAAGAACCTTGATTCATTTGCGATCACCATCCCATTCACAAAAGATGACTTTGTTAGCCCAATTCAGCTCCCAAACTCATCTCAGCATGACATTTCATTCATGCATCATAATTATATGTGTTTCATGCCATTCAATGTTTTAAACCAAAGTATTTTTGAAAAAGGAAATCAACATACTTGTTTAAACCAATTTTGGCAGGAAAAGCAACAAATAACTATAAAAGCAAGCCCCATTGAAATGTGGAGGAAATTAACCCAAAAAGACAAAGGGAAAGCTCCTGCACAGAGCTATCCTCAGAGACTCCCGGCAGAGGGAAAGTCTTCAAAAAAGCATGAAGGTGCATCCTCTAAAAAAGGATCAACATCCCTTCAGGATTATGTCCCGGCAGAGGTGACATACTCCAGTTGTGATATGGCTGTTGTTTTGCAGGAAGTTTTATCAGAAGAATTACAATGGAAAAAGGGTGCCTACAAAGACTTACCATTTTCCATTAAATTCATACTTGACAATTTCCAAGCAGCCTGGACCCTATACAAAAAAGGCCTTTTCCAAAGAACCCTCAAAGCCCTAGAAATCTACCTAGTTGACCTTGAGGCGAGAAATGAAGCCATTACTAGTCAACTCTTTGGCAAAGAGGAAATCCATTCAATGGATAAAACGACTATCATGGGCACTAATTATGCAAAGTTTAGCCTTAAGGCTCAAACTATCTTAAGAAGTGCTATTGCCAACTTGCCCCCAGAAATACAAACCAATATTTTTGGTTGCAAGGCTATGTTCGAATCATTCGATCAATGGTGCGAGCATTTCAAGGTACTGGTCACTACCCACTTTCCTGTCTACAATGAAGACAATGCTGATGTTGACACAAAAGTGGATCGTGCCCTTGCACAATCTGTATGGGAACAATATTTTGGATCCAGCCACAGAGCCTATGAAAATCGGCATCCTTTCCCTGGTCTCATAATCAACTATGAAGACGGACTAGACGATGGAACGGATGAAGAACAAAGGAACTCAACCTGGTTGTCCACAATGTTTGAATATGGGTTTGTCAGATTGATCAAACTGACACACCATGGCCAAATCAGCCAGTTCCCCCAGATCATTCAACAAGTTGTCCAGAAGATCAGAAGTCCTTTTGTATCCATTAGATGTTGGAGCACCCTCCCACAGTGGGACGGTAACAATTGGATGAATGTCATTCCCTCTAGACACCTTGTACTCATTAATGGTTACACCTACAATGGTCCTTGGTTTGAAGGAGACTCTTATTTATCATACGAAGATCCTGATAGCCTCGCAGAATGTTGGCGTAACTATTTCAACAATGAGATACTCACTGTCGCTCAAGAATTATGGGCAAATTACCATTTTGTTGGAAGTACTGGAAGAATTTCGGTATTCACCACCAAACCTTACTCTGAAGCAGCCATGGATCTCAGATGGATTAATTACAATAATAATCCAATCAGATTCATCACTAAAACCCCAGAGTATGAAGCCCTGAATTGGTGTGGTGTCTGTAATCAGTTCGCCACTTTTCATGAGCATGACTACCATCATAGTCCTCCTTCGGATTATTACGGCACAGACTAACATCTAGCAATTCCTTATAATACAAGGTCTCAGTCTAGCCTAGACTCCGTCCAGATCACCGGAAATTCTAGTAAAGAACATATCTTGCCAAGCAATTGCAGATTCAAGTAGAAAAGTTAGAGTCAGCAGACAGAGTTTCTCCTGCCTCATCAAAAGCTTCAGTCAGTCCATTGGACCCATTCCAGGATTCACAAGATCCCTATGATGGTTACAACTTGGACGAAGACTAAAAGTGTTCCGGATAAGTCTCAATTATTATCCAGACCACTAAGTAAAAGCATCTTTGACCCGGTTACTATTCATCTGCAGTCCGATCACTGTACATGCACAGTACCCGCGCTCAGCAGATTCCAGACAGCCTACTATTCATCCACAGTCAGAGTTACTTTAGATGAACAGTACGCCAGAAAAGCAAGGGGACAAATCACTATTCATGAACAGTGACAGTTACTGTTCATCAACAGTGCCCGACAGATAATCACGAAGTTACTGTTTGCTTTCGGCTGAAATGATTATTCACCCGAGTTAAAGCATTTTACCTTCCGTGATTCCAGCAGCATCCAAGGCTCCTTCAGCAAATTGCTAGCTCCCTTCTCCTATAAAAGGCAGCTCCCTCTCCAGTCTGAAGCAGGTGTTAGTTTTTAGAACCACTTCAGTTTCTAAAAATCCTCTCATTACAACCCAGAACTTGTAATCAGATGGCCTCTTTTCTAGTTTACACTTGTAACGCCATAGTCATGGCCTTGTCAACTGTAACCTATTTACGTTTCCGCACTCTCACTTGTAGTACCAGAGCCCCAGTAGCCTGCTACTCCAAGCCCCTGTAACTTACCCCTTGCAACCAAAAATATTGGTTTGTATTTCTGGGGGCAAGTTGGCAATAGCACTTCTTAAGATAGTTTGAGCCTTAAGGCTAAACTTTGCATAATTAGTGCCCATGATAGTCGTTTTATCCATTGAATGGATTTCCTCTTTGCCAAAGAGTTGACTAGTAATGGCTTCATTTCTCGCCATTACTAGTAGTTTTCTAGGGCTCTGAGGGTTCTTTGGAAAAGGGTGCTCTGTTCTAGATTGGAGGTTGCTTCAAGGTTTTCTAGAAGGAACCTAATGGGCTTTGGTAGTTCACTGTGAACTCCATTATGGAAATGTAGGGTTCTTGACAAAAGTTCTTGTAAGGTAAACACCATATCATTGTTGGACAAACTTTGGAAAGGTTGTACTGGTGCATATATATATATATATATATATGTATATATATGATTTAGAATTTAATTGGTTTTTGACTCTTCAATTTTTGCACCCAATAATTCACTTGCCAAAAAAAATTAAAAACTTAGATGTACACTTGGTAGAAAATTGGACTCCAATTGAAATCTAATTTAGAATCTAATTGGATTTGGACTCTTCAATTTTTACAATCAATAATTCATTTGGTACAAAATTGAAAATTAAATGGGACACATGTTGCAAAATTGAGAATCCAATTAAAATCTAATTGGATTTTTTCTGAGTTTTGGCTATTAATATGTATATATATATATATATAGATAAGAGTTGCCAAACGAACTATAGGATCAATCCATTTGCTAATTAGATATTGTATTAACAAATTTAATAGGTGTAGCGGGTGATGGTCAAGCTATGTGATTTGTAATTCTAAAGTGGACCTAAAACTCATGACTTGCCTATAGGATGTTTATCTAATCTTCATTATTTGGTTAGTTAGGGTAAAAGTATAATCTGAGTTGCACCAAAATAGTTTGACTCTGTTTAGAAACAACTTATTTAGCTAAAATTGAAAACTTTTTACTGAAAATATTATAGATAAAACTCAAAGGTAGCTGAAATAGTACAGTGAGACTCATGAATTATACCAAAAAATGCTATGGGACCCATGAACAGTACCAAAAATAAGTTGAATAGTAAAAAAAGTTAGTTTTTTAAGTCTATGCCAAACACAACCTAAAGCTAGTTTCTTAAGTTGTGCATTTGGGTAATAATTGATCTCAAACGTTACATCATCAAATTTCCACCTCTTGTAAGTTGTAATTGAATGGGTTTGAAAGCATATGGTACATCTTTGCCATGAACAATAATAGATGAATTTAATTAATTATGAATATGATATTGTATTGACACATGAATTAAGTGTGCATAGTTAAATTATATGGGATGTTAATTATGCTTGATTTTAGCTTGGTGCAAATAGGCTCGAGAACATCATTGGGGTTAGTTTTTTATTTTACTTAATCATTGGGGTATGCTAATATAAAGGTAAAATGCAAAATTTAGGCTCTTACACATAATGGTTAAGTTTAGAACTAGATTCGGATTACTTTTCTTTTCAAAAAAGAAAAAGAGATTCGGATTACTTTCTTCTCAAACAAAAAAAAAAAAAAAGATTCGGATTACTTGAAAATATAAATTTTTTTTAAGGTCATATGAATAAACTATCACACATATACCACATCAATCTTCCTTTTGTGTGTGTGTGTGTGTGTGTATATATATATAATTGAATTCAATTGGCTCCTAGCTAGGAAATATCTCCAAAACCTCCAAATCAATATAAATACCCCCGAAATATACAAAATAACTGAAATACCATTAATCCTCCAAATTGACCAAAATATCATTTGAAAACCTCCAAAATTATAGATTTACCCTACAATATTAAAAATGACTAAAATATCCTCAAACTTAAAAAAAAATCCCTAGCATGCCTATCACATTAAACATGTGTTAATAATAAAAACACATGCTGAAATTATTAGTTGCAAATGATAAATAATAGAATTACTAAGATGAGGTCATTTGGGCCAAAAGGATCTATGGTTCTATAAATAACCAATTGTAACATGTTTCCTATTCATTGAATAAGTGCAAATAATCAATTGTAATATGTTTCCTATTCATTGAATAAGTGCCCAATCGTCCTTAGAAAATTACACATTAAGACAATGTTGATGTCATCTTAAGTCATTCCATCCATTGCCATTTGAAAAACACCTAGAGCATCTTTATCAGTTGTGCTAAATGTGCCAAATACCAAATATTTGGCACATTTAGCACACCAAACACCCAAAACCCCCTTTTATCAAATGTTCCAAATGCCATAAATTTTGCCACATATGAACAGTACCGTGACAAATATGCTACGGTACGGACAGAAATGGTATAACTAAAAATACTTTTTTATTCTCTTTTCTCTCTCCTGTCTCTTCAGTTTATTCTTTTTACTTCTCTCTCACCGATTCCCTCTCACCTCTGTTCTCTCTTACCGGTCCTTTGGGTCGAATCATGGGCATCTTCGGAGATCGGCGAAGCAGCAGCAGCTACAGTGACGATGGGTCAGGCGTTTGATGATGGATCAGACGTCGAATCATGGGTCAGGTGTTGCTCTTTGGCCTGTGCTTAGTGTTCCAACTGCAACGATGATCGGAGTTTGAGGTCTGATGGTGGTGTTCCTATTGCAACGATGATCGCAGTTTGAGGTTTGAGGGTGGTGTTCTTCAGATTTTCAGTATGGGTATGTGTTTGTTTTTATTTGTTCCAAAATTTGGGTATGGGTATGTGTTTGTTTCGATTTGGGTGTGGTGATGCAGTTGTTCTGATTTGTTCCGATGGGTTTGTTGTTGTTCTATTTGGTTGATCAGGGGGTTTGGATGGTGGATGGATTGTGGCTATTTCGATTTGTTGTTTGTTCCGATGTAGTTGTTGTTCTATTTGGTTGATCAGGGAGTTCCGATGGGTTTCTGGTTTGTTGTTGTTGTTCTGATTTGTTCCGATGGATTGTGGCTGCCATGGTGGCGGCGGCAACAATGTTGTGGTTGTTATTTATTGTGTTAGATATATTATTTTATTGTGTTGTTTATATTATTTTAATGTGTAGGAAATATTATTTTAATGTATAGAATTGTAGTATAAAACATCTGATAAATGGAATGTTGTAAAATAATGTGGTAAAATAATAAAGTAGGGTTTTAGAGCACTCTCATCAGGTGTGCCAAATGCCAAATATTTGGCATTTGGCACACCAAAAGTTACTGTTTAAGCTTCATCAGGTATTCCAAATGTTCTATAATTATGCAACATGCTACAGTACCGTCTCATATTTGAGACGGTACGGACCAAAATGCCATATCTGTATATTAATTTTTTATTCAACATTTTCTCTCTCCTCTCAATATTTAATTCAATGTTTTCTCTCTCTTCTCATTATTTTCTCTCTCTCTCCGGCCAATGTTCTCTCCCTCTTTCTTCTTCAAATCACCCTCCCTCACCCTCAAATCAACAGCGATCAAGCCTCACCGATCAAGTCGCCGACCGCCGATCACCGATCAAGCCTCACCGATCAAGCCGCCGTTAGCAATCATGGGTTCGTTGAAGAGAAAATCGACGCAACGGAACCTCTACCTCCGCCGAAACAAAAGCACAAAGAAAGCGACTCGCCGCTTCCCTCCGCCAACAACGACGAAGAACCCGTTGCTTGCTTACACGACGTGTCGTATCCGGAAGGCTATGTTCCTCCTCCTCCTCCTTCCTCCTCTGCTTCGGCGCCGGCGAAAGAGTTCCCTTTCACTTTAGACTCCTTCCAGTCCGAATCCATCAACTGCCTTGAAAACGGCGAGTTCGTCATGGCAAACTATATGCTGAAATTTTTGAATCTTTTATTTGTCGTTTTGTCCTGATTTGTGTGCTTTAGTTTTACCTTTAGTGGTTTATGGTTGATTTTGGGGGTTGGATCTGGTTTGAGAAATTGGAATGGAGGATAACAGTGATTTGGGATGGGTTTTGAGGTTTATGAATCTGGTGGGTTGTTACGGATTTTTTTTTTTTTTTTTTTTAAGGTGGCATTGGTGAATATGGATTTGTGCCGGTAGTGGCTGTCGGTGATGTTGCTGCAGTGGTTGTTGGTGGCCATTGTTGCGGCAGTGGTGGTGGTGGTTGTGCCGTTGTTGCTGGTGTTGTTGCTGTTGATGATGGGAGGAATTAATATATTATTTTATTGTGTTGTAAATATTATTTTAATGTATAGAGTTGAAGAATAGAACATCTGATAAATGGGAAATTGTAAAATGATGTGGTAAAATGATAAAGTAGGTTTTTGGTGTGTTAAAATGGCATTTTTTATGAGAGACCTGATGAGAATGCTCTTAGTGTGGCAAAATGGCATAATTTTTGCCACATCTGATGCGGATGCTCTAACCCTCTTAAAATGACACTATTTCATACTATAAAAAGAGAAAGTTAATGGTGTATTTCAATCAACAATAGATAGCTAGATTAAAATGACAGCGTTGTCAAAGTTAATGAATTGAAATGGCGAACTTTAAACTGAGTGGAATAAAATGATTATTCACCAAACTTAGAGTCCATTTAAAAACAGTTTATTTAGCTGAAATTAATTTTTTTTTGTTGAAAGTATTATAGACAAAACTAAAAGGTGGTTAAAATAGTACAGTGAGACTTATAAATATTATTAAAAAGTATAATGAAATCCATGAGTAAAAATAAATTGAATAATAACAAAAATAAGTTAAATAGTAAAAAAAATTGGCTTTTAAAGTCAATATCAAATGCAACCTTACAGGCAGTAAATTGTATTTTTGTGATTGAAAAAAGAGAGTCACATTTCACAAACTTTTAAAACTCTATGTACTAAATTGGAAAAGAAAACAAATTTGAAGGATTAAAAAGATAAAATATTTAAAATTTAATTGCTATTTTTGAAACTCAAAGGATCAAATTGAAAAAGAAATTGAAAAGTTTGGACACGAATAAATTAAAGGATAAAAGATTACGTGCCCAATTGTCCCGTCCACAGGACTTATATATATTCGGTGACTGTTGTATATCCCTTCCTCTCTCCAGTTGCTTTCCCGCCGATTCAATCACTCACTCACTCACTCTCATAAATTGGACCGACGTTTTAGCAAAAAAAGAGTTAGGGTAAAATACTTTTTCCTGTTTGTTTCCCAAGAAAGCTTTCAAGAACCATGATCATACTCAAAGTATTGATTTCGTAAGCTTCTGAATTGGACTCTATCCAAGAAAAATGTTCTTGAACGGCATAATCCGACGGAGACTAGCGACTCTGTTACTGCCATGGCTGCGAGACGAGCCGGAACTGGAAGTCGAATTAGGGTTCGTAAATTCTCAGGCGGTCGCCAGGAACCTGCGGCTCAACACTTCGGTTCTCAACGAGCTCATCGTCGACGATCCGGCTCGCTTTTGTTTCAAAGACGTCACCGTCGAATCGCTGAGCATACGGTTCTCGAACTGGTCTGAAACCGCCTTCGCAATCGAAGTTCGCGGAGTCAATGTCACACTATCAGCCGGGTGAGTCATTGCACTTTTTTCTCTCTCTGTGTGTGCGCGCGCTTTCAATTGTGTGAAATGTGAATGATATTTTGGGATTTTTTTACTTGAAGGGATTTGAATGAAGAGGGGTATTCGATAAAGGTTGGGAAACCAAAGGATACTTTTTTAGAGGATATGAAGAAGAGCCTTTCTATGCTTGATCCTGAGGTATTTGCATTACATTGCTATGTTTCTTTAATTCTTTAGAGAATGAAATATGTTACATTTACACTATTGGTATGAAGTATATAATAATAGAAGTAATGAGTGAGCTATAGCTAGTGATTAAAGCTTCTTGAGAAGTATAACTAGTGTCATGTTCTTGAGAATGAGCTATTGAATGTTGAGAGAGTTTTCATACTTACTAGTATACTTAATATATAGCAATTATTCCCTTTAACTCACCTATGTGGGTGAAAGTTTTGTGCATTGATCATTACTGCTGATGCTTTTATTTGACTTCAGGGTAGTGCTTTGCATGGTGCCCTTGAAAGGATCTTACCCACCAGTTTTTCAAGAAGTCAGTTTAGAACATCTTTTTGGAATCTTATACTCAAACATTGTCGGCTTCAGATGTGTGATATTAGACTGCAAGTGCAGTTCCCCATTTTAAATGATTTGTTTACATGTGCATCGGAAATGAAGGAGCTTAATGCAGAATCTCAGTATCGTACACATGGCTGTCTTTTTAGAGGGCTTTGTGGTGCAATTTTTCTACCTTTGAAAAAGATTTCTTGTACTGTCAGTGGCAATGGTTTTGAGATTAGCTTCAAGAGAGGAGATCGGATAAACCGCGTTTTGCTTTCAACAGATATGTTCACTTACATTAAATTGGATGATCTTCAGCTTGTGGACTTCAATCTTTGGGTTCCAAAATTAAGCTTGTTTTTTTCGCCAGCTGATCTTTCTATGTATTCAGCAATGGGTAAAATATCATCTATTGAATCCAAGCCTGCTAGAGATGGTAGACAACTATGGCAATTAGCTGCAAGAAAATTTGGCCATGTGACTTCTGCTCCTAGAATATCATTCCATAAACTAGTTGTTGTTGTTTGTCTTTGGCTACGTTATGTCAGTGCTTATGAGCATTTCTTGTCATTGGTTGGATATCCTTCTGATCACTTTTTAGAAAGATCCTGTACTGAGATGTCCAAGGGAAAAACGTTTTTGAGTTCTATCAAATACCGTTGGAAGGTGATCTGTGATACTGAGAAAGAGCTGCCTGCTGGCGCTATTGCACGGGCACGGCGAATTGCCCGTTACAGAGCAGCTTTGAATGTTCATAGTGTCAAAGATACTAGCATGGAATCTGTTGTCACTAGTCACTTCAGGTTTCTTTGCAAGATTGTTGAACTACTAGCATGTATTTTGAAACTCATATGCAATGTATTCCATGCCATTGTAAAATTCTTACATTTGAGGAAAGTTTTGGCACAAGATCAAAGAAATGATGGAGATTGTGGAACCGTCTTTGAAGATCCCTATGCGCGCAGTTGCTTCGTTTTGAACCTTGGGAGACTTGTAATTAATATTTGTCAAATGAATGAATGTCAACCTTCTGTAAATGAGAAGTTAGAATCACATATTGGGATCTCATATTCCAATTTCCTCTCATTCTGTCTTTCAATTGAAAAATTGTTATTAGTATATGTACAAAACACTTGTGAACATTCTGTCCTTCTATCCTGTGGGCAATTGAAGGTTAACTCATCATCATCTTTTATGGAAGTCTCTGTCGGGGAAAGCAGTTCAAAAAGTTATCCTAATTCTGTGGAAGGGCATAGGATGGAGAGAGTTGATGATCTTAAATCTATTTTGTGGGGTGAGCCAGCACAATCATTTGTCTTTTCGGAAACTAGTAATACCGTTGCTGCTGATGATGTTGAAGGTGCTTGCATACTGATCCTGAACAATATTCTGAGGGAAATGTGGTTGAGATGGAGAAGAGATTGCTTAGAATTTGAAGAACGTGATATTCAGTATTCAGAGAATCCATGCCTTCTCTGTGAGATCAAAAGCTCTTTGGCATATCCAGGCCTCAAGAATCAAGATTCTGGATTTTGGAAATGCAGTTTGATACTAGGAAAGTTGAATTTGGCTTTGGGATTTTCATCATTACTATCATTATCTCTGCTTCTTAGGCAGGTACAAGACACTCTTAGTAGGACTGAGGACAATGTGAGAGCAATGGTTCTTTCACGTTCACCAAGAGGAGTTAATGTTCAACCAGAAATCAGCGAGGATAGTAAATACAAGTTCAATGGTAGGGGAATGAAGACAGCCTTGCTTAGAATTCCTGAAAAACACATTGAACTTGGAATATTTATAGCTGGTCCTCATATCCATATATCATTGGGAAAAGAGTTTGATGGTTTGAATAAAGACGTAAAACATGTAGATGTAGTTAATCAGGATGATTTTCACCTTGTGTTTGATCTTCATAACATTGAAGTTGCTGTTTGGCCAACGTCCAGATCTGATCTGGTATCATTGACTGGGTCCCTGGGTTCTGATGATGCAGACAAGAAACATCTCTTGTTGAAAGAGCCTCAGATGATTGATATTCCCAAATTAGATAATGAAAAGTATGTATCTGAAGGGTGTGTTTCACTTGACTTATATCTGCGGGTTAATGGTTTAGATGCTTATCTGGAGGACTTAGCAGAGAAGCTACAAAGTCAAGTTGAAGTTAATTTGGAGGACTTCGCAGAGAAGCAACAAAGTGATGTTTTGGCATTAAAACCCATGACAGTCCACTTATCATCCATCAGGTAGAATTTTTGTCTCTAGTTTTGCTTTATTTGATTGTTGCTCAGATGAACTCAGCAATGCCCTATCTGTTATTTCTAGTTTATTTTCTTCTCTACATCATGTTCATTTGCATTATTGATTTTATTTTTATGTTATAATTGATAAGTTACCACTTGTACCAAAAACTTAAGCTGTTACTAAATAGTGAATTTAATTATTTAACAATTGTTCTAATATTTCATCTCATGTATTGGCCCCACTCCCCCTTAATAAGTGAGGGTCAACATAATAGTTTTTAACTGATATCTTGGAGGTAGAGTAGAGACATTGTTTGAACTTTGGACCACTTACTTTGATATCATGATATATCACCTGTCTCAAAAGTTTAACTTACTCTAATACTATGATATATCACTTGTCTCAAAAGTTTAACTTATTAAAAAATGGTGAATTTAATCATTTAGCAATTATTCAAACCATAATCAAACTTGCTTTAGGTACTTATGTCAAGAAAAAAAAAAAAAAAACTTAATGCTGTAACTTTTAATTTCAAAAATATTTTTATTTTTATTGGATATTCCTTAGAATGATTTTGATATGTGGAAATTTTTAGAAAAATCAAATTGAAAATTATAGTTTAATTACACAGTAACAAATGAATGGATTCTTAGGTTTTGACTACATCAACTTATACTTACCTCTCATCATTTGTAGACATGGCTAAATGCACATTTCTAACAACCATTTTAATTCTATATGGAATTCTCTAAATGTGGAACCATTAATTGTGGAATTTCTTTATAATCAACTATTTCTATTTAAGTTTTTGGGTACTACTAATATTAGGTAGCATAATTGTTGAAAATGTCGAGATTCAAACTCTCTCATTGTTGGGGTTTCTGATGTACCCTAACGGATATTTTATTACTCATAAATAGTCATTAATGGGTAAATACATTTATCCCTTATGAGTGGTAAAATAACAAAGCAATACATTGGAACTATATTATATATTCCAACACTCCCCCTTAAGCTGATACAAAGATATTTCTAGTTTGCTTAAAATAGTATGAAAGATTGATGTGGACACAAGATATAGGCTTCCAATTATACAAATTGTTGAGAGACAAGGGATTTGAACCTTTGACATCTTTATTGCAAACACCAGGAGGTGCTAATTGAGCTATAGCATATAAGGTTCTTGGCACATGGAATGTAAGTTTTGTAAAATTAGAAGCAGGGATGAAGGAGTGGTAAGACTTGATGGTTGGGAGATGCAAAAGAGCAAAATCTTTTGATCTTGGATCAATAGTCCATAAAAATAGAGAGAAATTGTAGGGTGGATGAAGTGGAAAAGTGCACTAGAAATATTGTGTGATGGTAAAATACCTATTAAGTTAAAGAGAAAATTTTATAAAATTGCTATAAGATCAGTTACGCTTTGTGGTGCTCTATGGTGGGCTATTAAGAAGCAGCGTATTCATAAAATGAGTGTAACTAGAATGAGAATGTTAAGATAGATGGTGAAAATACATGGAAAGTTAGGATTTGAAATGAGGAAATTTGCTTAAAGATAGGGGGTGACACTTATTGATGACAAAATAAAGGAAAGTTGCTTGAGATGGTTTGGTCATGTGCAGAGGAGAGTGATTAATGCATCAGTAAGACAGAGTGAAATGATTCAAGTTGAGGCAAAAAAAAAAGGGTAGAGGAAGACCAATAATAACATTAGTAGAAGTTGTTAAAAAAAATGTTTCAATTAAGGAAGTAAGAGAAGTTATGATTTCAGAAAGAATAGAATGGAGGAAAAGAATACATATGACTGACACTAACTAACACTATTGAGGATCCACAGTTGACCTCAAAAAAATATGGGACTAAGGTTTTGTTATTGTTGTTAGTATTATTTTAAGGCCTGGTTCCAATTCCAGCCAACCCCAGGTGCTAACTCCTAGAGGTTTCCCTTGCTTGGTGCTGAATCCAATCTAGCCTAAGTTGCTGACACCTAGTTCTCCTATCTTTATTTTCCTGTTTTTCGGTTTATTTTGGATTGTTTTGGTTTGTCCTACATTAATTGTCTTGATTGTGAAAGAATTGCATTTGTGTTGCAGGAATTATCTTCATTCATTTAGCACAGCTGCTGTTGCTTTCTCAGCAGCTTTTTGTGGGAAGGCTATGGGAATCACCATTTTATCATATATGGATGAGTTGTATGCTCTCTTTCAGGTGTTGTGATTTTCTATTGCCTAATCAAATTTGATGTTTAATTGATTTTTTTTAATGTTCTCGTTTAATAATGCATACCTTCTTTTTTATTGAACATATCTTTAATTGAACAACTTTCTGTTTCTTTATTTGTGGGGCTCCTCTTCTTAATGATAATAGTAGTTTCTGATGGTCTACACTATACATCTGTTACCTGTGAAGTTCTTCTTAAGCATGTCCTCTGCTGCAAGGACTCAATCCTATAAACATATTTGTGGAAGAAAGTAGTCTTTGATGGTCTTTGTTTCACTCTCAGGTTGTTAATCCAAATGTAATAATTATAGTAACTTCAAGATACTATGTATTTTCAGTGTTGGGTTCATTGTTGTACAAATGACAAATTGTAATTTATGACCAATGACCCTTGATTGAAATGAGTGAACATGTCTCTCTTTGTTAACAACTTTTCAATCTCTGATGGATATATTTTTCTTAGCATATGATGTACTGTATACTAAAAATTGGGTTTTACACGTCATTACACCATGAGACTCAATGTGAGTTTTACATGTCATTGTTGTATGCTGTGTTTTTGCCATTTGGATCACTAAAAGTATATTGAAGTTACCTAGGTGGTTTGCTTTGTGTGAAATTCTATTACCAAAGTTAGATTTCAAGAAATTTAAAAGAATTTTTACTGTTTATTTTAAATAACTTAAATGATTTATTATCATTTTTGGTTTTGATAAAACTCAGCCTTTTATTTGTACTCTATTTCATTGTTTGATTTCACTGATATTATTGGAATATATTTTTAATTTACATACTAATTTTTATGAATTTGTGCATTGCATGGTTATAGTACTAGCTAGTATAATTATTTTTGAAGGTTTCAACTAAAATAAAAGAATAAATTTTAAAAAAGTTTCGCACCTTTGGGATAATTGGTTTTTGGATTATGGAATTAATATATGGCTTGCAAATTGTCTTCCAGAAGTTTGCCATTGTACTGCAAAAGGTTCATGTTTTGCTGAAATTTATGTTGTTGCTATTTTCTATATGCCAAATATTGTTGCCTTTAGTGCTATAAAGAGTAATTGGGCTTTGATTTGTGACTAACCTTAAGCTATTGACATTTTATAAGTTTGTGCATGGGGTTTTTATGAGTATGGTCTGTGTGGTTATACTCTTGAAAACTAACAAATATTCCTACCCCCCCCCCCCCCCCCCCCTCTTCCCCAAAAAGAAAAGAAAAGAAATGAAAAATGATTTTGGTATCATTTGCATTTAAGTCTCACATTAACAGTTAGTATATTTAGCAGAACCTTAGTTACGTGGGCACTGGGTGCATCCTGAACTCCCTTATCATTATTATTATTGAAATATGCACCTACAATTGTATGGGAAAAAAAAATTATTAGTTTTAAAACTCAACAAAGGCCGTGGACCAAATAATTTGAGTCAGCTGATAAATCCTTTACTGCCACAAGTTGTATCTAATATCTGGACTCATAATCATTTCAAAATCTTTTGTAAATTTCCACCATCTCTACCTTTCCCTTTTTCAGCCTTATTGTCCTTTTGGCACTTTCAGCTTTCTGGAAGTGACTTGATATCTTTTGAAGGTGCCACAAGGCAGGAAGGTAGACAGCTGGAAAGAATCTTGGTGGAGTTCTGAGAAAAAGTGTGCTGGCTACAGCTTTAAGGCAGATATGCCCATGAGTAGAACTGAATAGCGAGAAATGGTTCGAGACCCCATTATGTTGGGACTTAATGCTCTGAGTTTTAAATTTTAATTGTCTTGTTGGCCATGGGTTGTGATAGTTAACATAATAACTTCAAGAATGCCAGCTTCTGTTTCCATTGGAGTTATTGTTGTACTGTAATTATCATTGTAATTCTTGTAGTTTCTTTCTAAATAAGGATTGATAATTAGGTGAACTGGAGAATTTTTGGCATTATGTTGTTGTTGTTTTCATCTTCTTATTTAGTATTTGCATGTGTGTGTATATCCCATGAGTTCTTTGTACATGATTAATTTATTTTTATTTTTTACCAATTTTGACTAAAGAATATTATTTTGTGATAGGTGGTTGGAGGTTTATATTCTGCAGTATCACATGTTTATCATAGCTTTGATCCTAGTGGTCCTGTACCTCAAGAATATACCACGCAAGAGACTGTGCTTGCTGAACCTGAAAAAGAGGAGATAATAGTAGAAGGAGATCCCTTGATTTATGTTAGTGTGCTATTTAAAATCTACGGAACCTTCAAACTCAAGTCAGTGGATATGGTTCTTCATGTTTCTAGGAGGAGCGAACATGTGGAGAGCTCCATGAAAATCTTTGATGCTTTAACTAGTAGAAAGTTTGCTGAAGGTGGTTTGTCTGATTGTGGAATACGGGCATCTGTTCAGCAAACAAGCTTTGAGATACCTTGCAAAGAACAAATGGAAGTTGTCATAGATTTTTCGGGGATCCAGTCTGTTATTTTTAGATATCAGAATCAAATAGGAGAAAATACTGATCAGTCTGTACTGAAGGATCTGTCTCTGCAATCTCTTGATAGCTTATATGAAATGTCACTTTCTACTTGCATGATTACTTTATGGTTGGCTCCCCCTGAATATGCATCATCTTCTGATAGTCTGAGCAACATGGTTGAAAATTCCACTTTGATGACTGATTCTGAAAAGCCAACTCATTGGTTATTCACAAAAATTGAACTGAGTGAGATTGTTATTGCAAGATGCTCTCTAAAGAATGTTCTGGTTGGAGCACATCAGTTGAATAAGCTTAAATCATCCCTTTCTGTTGGCAGTGAATTTCAAACAATCTCTTGGGGAATACAGGTGATAATTTGTTGGAGACTGGATTGGAGGAGAGCAATAATCTCCTTTACACTTCCTTTGCTGTATTTATTTGCTCATATGATTATTGTCAGAGACTTTTTTGTCTTTATTTTTTGTAATGCTTAAAGATGAGTTTGCATTGTTGAAATGTCATGCATATGAATGTTGTTTTCTTCTTAGCTAAATCATTAAGTTTCTGTGATTAAAAAGAAAATCGTTAGTTTTGACTGTAGTGAAACTTGATGCTATTGGGCAGGGTGGTTTTGTTTTACTTGAAACAACAGCTTTGGCAATGTTCGTTCAGTGGCTTGCTTTGTATCTTTATTGTGTCAGAAATCTTATATCTGTCATTCAATCATCTGATAAAAACATAAAAAAAGCGGAGCATGAGGAGGATGTGACTAGACTGGATGATCATTTTGTCAAGGATGATGCCCAAGAAATGCCCTGTGCATCTCGACATGGAAAAAAGGAACTGCTGGAAGCTTTTAAAATTGATGTGTCCCAATTTTCTCTTGTTCTCGTAATTGAAGATGAATCTGGTATGCTCCCCTTCTTTGGTCATAAGTTATAATTATGCCTAATATATCCAAATAATTATTTCACTAATGCAGGTGGTTTTCGGGAATTTGTGCTTGAGGTTGATGTCCATTTGGAATTTGAGTTGGCAAATATGAGAAGAAAGCTTATATTTGACCTATCTCGGTTTTCAATCATTTCTCAAGTCTTACAAGAAAGTGTGGAAAATCAAATCCAAATTCCTCGTTTTTCTTCTGTCACATCAATTAATATGTCTTGCTCTCCTGCTAAAGGACTTCAGCACAGAAATGTGATCCATCTTGATAATGAAGCAAGTTGCTCGAGGGATACTATAGAAAATTGTGCATCTGAGGAATTCTGTTTAAGTCATCAGAACTGTATCTTGAAACAGTTCGGGGCTTCTGTGGCAGTTGAGAAGCCAGAGAATGGTCCTTTGCACCAAAATCAGGCCTGGTTAGGTTGTGGTTCAGTTTCTGGGTTTGATGTGACAATTTCTCTTTCCGAAATACAGGTGAGGAATACTGTATTTCCTCCTTTTTTTTCAATAAAGTTGTTATGAGTCCCCTTAGGCATCATAATTATTTCTTGTGCTGATACTTTGTCCAGTAAAAGACATGCCTTAATCTTCTTTCTTACAAATATTAAGACATGGCTTACTGACCTTTACCTGCTATTATTGCTTCAGATGATTTTGTCTACAATCTCAACCTTCTCTGGGTTATTTAGCAATGGAGTGACCAGAAAATCAAATGAAAGGATCTGGGCCAGTGGTCAGGAATCAGACAATAGTATGGAACCAGTGTTTCCTAATGGTACTTTGATTATCTAAACATTTAATTATGTTTCTTGAAAATTTGATGGAAATTCAATTAATCACATTTATAATCTTTATAGGAGCAATTGTTGCAATTCAAGATGTTGACCAACACATGTACATTACTGTTGAAGAAGGAGATAATAAGTACAATTTAGTTGGTGCAGTTCATTATTCTCTTGTTGGAGAAAGGGCCCTTTTCAGGGTATGGAATTTCTAGTACTTCACATTTATGTTTAATGTAGGGGCCTGAGAAATACCACTTTCCAAAATTGATGGATTCTGTTTATAATGTTAGTGTATTACAAATATAGGTACTGAGCATATATATGTGAATCCATGTTTTGGTTTGCTGTTAAAGTTTTAAAATCCCAATTTAAAATATATGTTTCAGCACTAATGATGGCTCATAGGATTTTGGCTATGCTCTTAAGTTTATTAGTGGCGTTGAGACAGTGATGCTGTAATTATTGTGCATACGCTCTATTTGGGTACAATCTGGCTTTGGGTCTTGTCATTTGCTATGGGTTTTATTTTTTGGCATGCATGGGCTGCAGATATTAAAATTGCATATTTTGGTGAGATTCTCTACAAAGCTCTAGTATATCTGATAGGTTGCTGTGAGAAACCTAAGTGCTAGGTTGGCTTAGGTGACCAGACTTGATCTATTTGTTAATTTTAGAACTTCAGGTTTTTGGGTCACTATTTTTTTTTCCTGATAAGTCAGCTTCCTTGAGTCAGTATAGTTACATGTTGCTCTAGCATTGCAGCACAGTTGGGTGGCACCGTCACCTTGTAGCAAACCTAGCTGGAAAATGATTGTGGTGTCAATTCCAAAAGTATGTGGCAGTATAGCTTAGTTGTTTTCCGCTCACTTTTGCTTGATGTGTGGGAGATCAAGTATGAGTCTTGCCATGTGGGCTTTGAAAGTAAGAGTCGTTTTTGTTGGGAAACCTCATTATACAGATATAGAGCTGTTTCATGTTGGTTGAGTAGTATTAACAAAGATATGATATTGTAGCATGGAGAAGTTGTTAGTGTTAGTTGAAGGGGCTATAATGGGTTGAGGAATGTCACCAGGTAGTGATAGAATTAGTTTGTAAGAGATGTTGCATTTTGAGCTCTTGAGATGTTTGAATAGTGAATGTTTTTACTTTCCATTTCCCTTTTTTTTTTTTTTTGATAAGTTACTTTCCATTTCCTTTTTGAACTCTTGGGTTTTTTCTCTTCTCCTGCTCCTCTCTTGTGTCTCTTCCCTTCCCCCATTCCTCCAACCAAAAAATGAAAAAAAAAATCACCTCTCTTGAAAAAGTGGTTATGTATTAGTAGTGTTCACATAGCAGTTGCTTTAATGCTACTTTTGGAGTAAGTAATATTGCATAGAATCATCAGTAAAGAAGTCTGATTTGTAAATTATTGCAACAAGTAGTGATCCAACAACTCATCATTCCCTCATTTCTCTAGTGGGAATCATTGATTGTTCTTTGTAGTCTTTCAGATACCATCATGATGTGCCGTATGATGTCTGTTAAAACTTATTATACAGGTCAAGTGGCAAAATCAAAGAAGATGGAAATCACGAGTTTTGTGGTTCTCCTTGATATCATTGCATGCCAAGAATGACTCAGGGGAGCCATTGCGGTTGAACTATAGGCCAGGATCAGGTTTTGTTGACATCTCCAGCACTAATGACAGTGGGTGGGTGCTTTGGAGAGCACTTTCTTGTAAGCCTGAAAGTTATGATGGAAATATTGAGTGGGAGCATTACAATCAGTTGGTCAGAGGGACCTTTTACCTTGTGAATAAGAAGAATGATTGTGCTGTTGCTTTTGTTAATGGAGTTCCAGAGTTTGTTAGGAAGCCTGGAAATCCATTCAAGTTGAAAGTATTCACTGATCTTTCCATAGCTCGTGATGTTGTAAAGCTAGACAGCCATCCCATGGAAGCTTCTGAAACAAGTCTGCAACATAATGCACACATGGGTGAAGATAGCACTTCTTTACCGGGTAAAATTCTCCCTTGCATTGATATCACAATTAACCAAATTTCTCTAAACATTGTTCAACTCTTGGATACAAAGGACATCTTTCCTCTACTTCGTGGTTGCATCAGTAATATTAAAATTATTCTACAAGTTCTATCGACCAAAACCCGGGTTATAAGCACATCAAGTACTGCAATATATTACTTTGATGCCCAAAGAAACTCATGGTGAGTATTTAGTCCAGCTACTTTTACTTTCTTACCACTTTCCTTTCTTTGACATTTATTTCCCATCTAACTATCTTTTTATAAGGCTTCCATTTTGGTTCTAAATTGTAGGAGAGAATTTCTTTCCCCAGTTGAAATATGCATATACTACCGCTCCAGTTTCCAGATTCAGGGTCCAAAAACTTCACATGGAGTTCCTGTTCATATCTATTGCAGAGTTGGAGAGGTTGAGAACATGATTCCTTAACAATATTGATGTTTTAGGACTCTTTTCTTAATTATTTCATTTTTAACAATCTGTATTGTGGCACTTAGCAGTTAAACATATCCCTGACTGAGCTTTCACTGGACAAGCTTCTCTTTGTACTTGGGAAACTAGATTTGGCTGGTCCTTTTTCAGTGGGAAGCTCCATGATTCTGGACAATTGCTGCAAGGTCTGCTACTCTGCTATGTTATTGATCTATATGAAGCATCAATATATATATATATATATATCCTTATAATGTTTGTATGTATCACTGCATTAACAGGCATGCATTTTCTTGTGCAGTTTATGTAAAATTGATATTGTAGGTGTGGACTCTTAGTTTATCAACATTGTGATGTGTAATGCCTAAAAAAAGAAAAAAAAAATCCCTTCTCTGTGGAGTTCTTGGATAGTAGGAAAAAAGAAAGAAAGAAAGAAAAAAAGCTGGTGCATATGTATGCAGAAGTTGATAATTTATCGGACAAGAATAATTGACCCCATCTGACAAAATATTTTTTTTCTCCCTGATTGCGATCTAGAATCAATGTAGTCATAATGTCTGTTGTTACTTTTAGGCAAATATCGTGTGTTACTTACCACGACTTTAGAGATCTAGTATTTGGTATGTATTTCCATTATAATTACAGTACTGTTGATTATGCAACTTTGAAAGATTTCAAAATGATACAGTTGCTACTAACGTCCTCAAAGATTTTTATTTAAGTTAAGGAGGTTTATGATATGATAAGTAGCAATTGTCTATTGGGCGTTCACCGTGTTCTCTTACCTAGGAGCAGAAGAAAGAGTGATGTGGGAGAAGCAAGAAGATTTTATTTAGTATTATTTATTTTTGAAAATTAATTGTATTTTTATGTTTTAGGTCCTAGTAGTTTATTAGGCTATTAGTATTTTAATTTGGAAATAAGGCAATTAGGGTTTCCTAGCTAATTAAAACTAGGGAATAACAATCCTTTATAAGCAACCTATTGTACTCCTTGAAGAGTTAGTTGATATTTTGATGAATGAAAAAAAATGGCTGTTTGGTCTCTTTTTGGTCTAGTGCTCACTTGAGGTCCACCTTAGGTGCTGACTCCTAGTAGTTTTCCTACTTGGTGCTGACTCCAAGCAAGGCTTAACCTCCGTTTGGGAAGCGTGTTTTGCGCGTTTCTTAGTGAAAGCGTTTTTTTCTGTGGGTCTCGTGCACTGTTCACAGGACATACAAGTTCCTTCATTTAGCAACTTTTTCTTTAAAATTGGGTCCCACAACACTATTCACACATTTAAAAATTATTTTGCTACAGTGTTTTTAGTTATTAGCAATAAACAGTATCCAAACAGATCCCTAGTTGCTGACTCCTAGGTCATATCCTTTATTTTCTTGTTGTTTCATCTTGTTCTGGTTGTCCTCCCTCAGTTTTGATATCAGAGCAAACACCAATCTGTTTAAAACATTATCGTAGTCAATCCTCTAGAACCAAACAAAAAAAGAAAAAGAAAAGACATTCACTGTACTTTTTTTCCACCACCAGAAATCCTGCACCCACACCACACATAATAATATATATAAAAAAATACCGTTTGGTCTCTTTTTGGTCTAGTGATGACTCTAAGTCCACTATATGTGCTGACTCCTAATGGTTTCCCTGCTTGGTGCTGACTTTAAGCAAGGCCTAGGTGCTGACTCTTAGGTCATATCCTTTATTTTTCTATTCATTTTGTTCTGGTTGTCCTACGTTAAAGAATCCCAAAAAGAAAAACAAAAAAGACATCTAAAGTGATTCTGTTAATGATTTTCCTTTAACGAATTGAAATATGATAGAGAGCTCTAAAATCTAGAATTTATTTCCCAGAACCTCTGATTTTAACATAGCGATGTATTTCTTTATTTATTTATGAATAACAGATTATTATTAACCAAAGAAGAATACAGTACAAAAGTTCAGACCACATAAACCAGCAGCAACCAGCTGCACACCCAGACCAGCCTACAGAAACAACTCACAATTGAAATCTATTAGTAACACTACAAACAAACCACACTATAGACTAACTACAACTCAACAAAGACCAAGATAGCACTAAAACTCTGAAGGTTTTTTCTTTGGAATATTCCCTTCAATTCTCCATTTTATCTCATTCTCAATGCCTTTTTCCATTTTGGTCTTCAGTCAACTGAGTTTTCAAAAATCTGACATTCTTTCTTTGTCTCCATAAATGATATAGGAAAATGCTAACGAGTGCCCTTAGGGCACTGGTTAATAATTCATTTAAAGAAAGTTTTTATGGGAAATGAAAAAAAAGTCATTAATATTTTGACAGTTTTTTTCATTTCCCATAAAAGTGATATCAAAACTTTCCTAAAATAGATTATTAATGAGTTCCCTTAGGGTACTCGTTAGCATAACCCAATGATATAAAACAGCAGCAATTAACATTTTACTGACTCTATATCGGATATTTTTCCCTCCTAGCTATTGATTCCATTTTATTACCTTATGCCAGTGGACACACTTGCTGCCTAAGACAATCCCATACCACTCTCTTCCAGATCCTACTTGAGAAAAAACATTCAAGGAATAGATGATCCCTTGTTTCACACTGATTTCTGCAGAAAACACATAACAAATCACCCTGCCAGCCCTTTTTGCTAATCTGTCACAAGTAGAGAGTCTGTCTTGAAAATAACCAGCTAAGAAACCATTAAATGCAATTGGAAATTTTGGAGAAGTAAAACACATTTCAATCCATTTGATAAACCTCTCAGGAAATTTCATTGCTGCAAGAGTATTTACGCTCTGTTTGTTTCGATGGAAAACATTGTGTAAAGATAGTTTTCGGTATTTTCCAGTGGTTGGTAGCATTAAAATAAATGAGTCAAAGGAAAACTATCTTTAGTTAACATAAAAAGAATGGCTTATTTTAAGAGATTTTTTTCCACTAAATTTTTTTGGAAAACTACTCTACTTCACAGCAAGCTTATAAAGGAAGTTATGAGATTGTTTTTCAACTCATTTAAGGTTGCGACCAAACTCATTTAAGGTTGCTACAAAACATAGGAAAATGAGATAGTTTTATGGAAAATGTTTTTTGAAAAATGATTCATTTTCTAGAAAACATCATTGCTGAAACAAACAGAGTGTTAAGATAAAATTCCAATCCACTGAATCATATGCTTTCATCAAATCTACTTTAATAGTGCACCTAGGCTGACCCACAGGTTTATGATAATTTCTAACCAATTCTTGGGCCAATAAAGACATTTTCAACAATGCTTCTACCTGGAATGAGAGCGGATTGAGAAAGACTAATTTGGTTATTGGTGTGCATGTGGTATTAGTTCTAAGTCTGAAATATTTTTCCAATTATGGGATAATATTGGTTGAGAGCTTCTGTCTATAATTGCTGAACAATGTTGGGGTCGGTAGCGCTTTGGAGTGAGAACTGGTGGCCAAAATGGATCCCGTTGACTATGCTATTGTGGTGGCAGACCAGGGGGAGCAGGTAGATGGTGAAGCTGTTGGTGGTACATTTGGGATTTATGGAATCGAATAAACATGGATTTAGTAAAATGGTGGGCCTCCCTTTGGATGAACATGAGGAAGAATGTGTGACTTTATTACTTAAATTGGGAACAAAGATGGAGGCTGCTAAATAGGAAAAAGGGAAAGTAGTTAGTGTGCACCGTTCCGCAAACACTAATGTTAAAGGACTTGGTGCGTGTTTGAGACTAGATTATAACCTAGCTTTTTGCTTTTTAACATTTATATACAACTTTTTAAAACCTTACATTTTCTCACATTTTTATAGTACAAGTATACTTTAGCACACTTTCAACAAAAAACTAAATAAGTTGTTCCAAAACGGATACTTAGGGAACTGAGGAATTTAATTTCCTCTGTGAATTATGAAGGGCAAAAGTGTTCCCCTTTTTGTGGGCGTTGATATTGTTGTTAGGGTGTTTTGTTTTTCTTATGAAGCTTAGGCTTGTATCTAGGAATGTTAGGGGTATGAATAACTCCAGAGACATGATGTGGTAAGAAACTTGTTGAAGGACTGGAAATGCGATGTGGTGTGTCTACAGGAAACGAATTTGGATGTATTGGATAGGTAGATGGTTATTAGCTTGTGGAGTTGCTCTTATGTGAACTTATCAAAAAAAAAAGAGTTGCTCTTATGTGGATTGGGCTGTGCTTGATGCTTCCAATACTGCTGAGGAAGTGCTTTATGTGGGTTGGATTGTTGTTGGAGAAGTTGTAGGTGGTGGTGGGTACTTGCTCGGTGTCTTGTAGGTGGTGAGGGGTGGAGGATGGGTTTGAGTGGCAATGTTGAGGGGTCTGTGATTCTAATGATGATAGCGTTGGATGACATTTTTGGGAGATATTAATTGAGATTCGCCATAGATGGGATATTCCTTGGTTCGCTATTCGCATGAGAGGTTGGGTTGTTCTAGATTTAGCTTGGCAATGGTGGAATTTTCTGATTTCATTGAAGATCACAATTTTATTGATTTGCCTCTTGAGGGATGAAGGTTTACTTGGACTAGCGGGTCAGAACCTCCTTCAATGTCCAGGATTGATAGGGTGTTGATCTCCTTGGATTGGGAAGAGCATTTCTCAGATGCGATGCAATGGGTCTTGCCATGCCTAATTTCTGACCATACACCAATCTTATTGGAGGATGGGGGAATGGTGAGAGGGAAGAGCCCTTTCTGGTTTGAAATTGTGGGGTTTGTTGAGAATGTCCAGGCTTGGGGGGACCAATATACATTTAGTCAGACTCCTAGTTCTGTGCTAGCTAATAAGATGAAGGTGTTGAAGGAAGATTTGAAAAGGTGGAATAGAATGGAGTTTGGGAATGTAGGGGTCAATAAGAAGAAATTGTTAGACAAGTTGGCAAGGTTAAGGAAGGCATCCATGGACTTACGCACGAGCAGAGGAGATAGAGGGAGGAAATGAAAGTTGAAGTGGAGTGTCTCGTTTCCTTGGAAGAGATATCTTGGAGACAAAAATCGAGAGTAGTGTGGCTTAAGGAGGGTGACAATAACACTAAGTTTTTCCATCAAATGGCGAATTTGCATAGAAGATACAACCACTTGAGGATCGACCCTTCTCAGCCTTGTTCTCTACCTTCACAGCCACCTCTAGAAGATCTACCACCTCCCTTACGAATAGTAAAG
This sequence comes from Quercus gilva, assembly GCA_023621385.1. Lineage (NCBI taxonomy): Eukaryota > Viridiplantae > Streptophyta > Magnoliopsida > Fagales > Fagaceae > Quercus > Quercus gilva. Next base: position 9,425,832 of record CM042478.1, on the reverse strand, counting down.
ACTGATTTCTCACTAGATGATAATGAAATAGGAGTAGACTTAGATAAAGAGGCCTGCCTAAGTTGACTAAATACTTCACCTAGAGAGGAAAGTCCCTACTACCCAATATCTGCGTTAATCGGATAAAAAATGGAGGGTAAACGAGAGAGGAAACGAGCTACATCCATACAATCCCTCTGTTTGTGCTTGGCCTTATAATGCAGGAGCATAACTAAAAGTTATTTCAATATCTCATTTTAGATTTTCCGTGGATAATTTCAGATTGTAGCGTAGTTATTTGTTTAGTTTGGATTGATATTTGAGTTTGGTTAGGATTAGTTGTTTATCATTATCATTTGTCTAGGATTATTAGATTAGTATTTGAGATTGTTTCGGGTTATCAGATTAGTATTTGAGATAGTTTAGAATTTGTTTAGGAGAGTTTATCCTTATCATTATGATTCCTGGAAGCTGCATATAAAGCTCCAGATGATTTCTTTTGTATTACAGACTATGATTATTATTATTCAGATTATTTGCAGAAATTGCATTGTGTTTGTTTGGTGCTGAATCCAAACACCTTAGGTGGGAAGCCTAAAGTCTACAGTGGGACTAATCTAGGTGGGAAGCCTAGGTTGTCCTGCATCACCTTAATGTTGGAAGAAATAGGCCAGTAAAGATTAAGTTCTTCCTGTATATTTTTAAACTTCCCATCGTAATCTTCCAAAGATAAATCATTAAGAGAAATGGAGAAATAATTCTGATAAAGATCATAAATATGACGAAGATTATTAACACCAGAATACAACTCTTGGGCCTGTTGCCACACAAGTTTTGCTGTGGACAAGAATATAAGACTAGAACTTATTTTAGGCTCTGTACTATCCACAAACAACTTCTAATATGTGCATCCTCTGCCCTCCAATCAGCATACTTAGAATCTGTAGATGGAGGTGGGTCCTCCGTTAGATAATTGAACTTCTTCCTCCCAAGAAGACAAACTTCAACAGCTTGGGCCCACTGAGTGTAATTAATTACATTAAAACCAATAGAAGTAATAGATAACATGTTTGGAGACAATAAGAAATTGGTGGGTTTTGATTCCATAGCAACACTCTTATAAAAAACCTAACAGTAAAGTAGTAAACAAATAAACTAGTGGACCCGGGGATATAAAGAATTTTTTTTTTTTGGCATTTAGCATTATTTTTGGAACATTTAAGTTAGTTGTCAAGTTTGCAAAACGATTTAGCAAACTAGCATCTCGAGGCTCTAAAACTCAAGTTCAAAGATGGAACTCGAGTTTCTAAGACTTGAGTTGCAAGTGGTGGCAATCTGAAATGGAAAAAAATCCACATGGAACTCGAGTCTTTAAGACTTGAGTTTCAGCATTCTCCACATCAGATTGTCCAAATTGTCTGTTCTTCTTCTTCGGATCTGCATTTTCCAGATCGTGTTCTCTGTTCTTCTTCTTCTTCTTCTTCTTCTTCTTCTTCTTCTTCTTCTTCTTCTTTGGATCTGTGTTCTCCAAATATCGTGTCTCTGTTCTTCTTTTTCTTTTTTTTCTTCTTCTTCGGTTCTTTTTCTTTGGATCTGGTTCTTGTTCTTGCTCTTGTTCTTCCTTCTTCAAATCTACTTCTATAGAACTTGAGTCTAAGAAAATCGAGTTCCACATGGATAAATTGTTCCACGTCAGCACTAAAACTCCAGCCTTAAAGGCTCGAGTTTGTCACCGACTCGAGTCTCAAAGACTCAAGATGCGAGTTTCTTAAATAGTTTAAAAAACGTGTTTACTAATGAAATAGTCTCTAAAATTATGCTATATGGCATAGACTAAAGAAACAAACAGATTAAAACCCTAACAGATCAGACTGAAACCATAGGCTGAAAATCCGGTGGCGCGAGGGTAGGAGCTACAGCTGGTGGCTACCATGTGTCGCTAGAGGAAGACGACTAGAATCGTGACTGAATCGCGTTCAGGCGACAATGATACAATGTCGCGAGACCACGAAATCAGTCAATGGAGCCAGTCTAGGAAAAGAATCTTGGTTTGTTGTGGTAAAATGTGTGTTTAGGGTTAATAAATTAATTACTAACACAAAATATTATTAATTTATATATATATAAAGAGAGTACAATAATAATACCCTTTTGCCCCCAGCTTTATACTAACTCATAACAAAAGTTTTGAGTAGGATGTTGGTCTCATCATGGGATTTAAGGCAAGTGGTGTAGGAGCTGATGGGTTGTGTGTGTCACATCTGTTGTTTGCGGATGACATCATTATTTTTTGTGATGCTTCTTTGTAGCAGATTAGTAGTTGTTGATTTGCTTTGAGGCGGTAATAGGATTGAGAGTTAATGTTAATAAGAGTGAGATGGTTCTTGTAGGGGAAGTTGATTATATTAATGCCTTGCGGATATTTTTGGATGTAAGGTGATGTCTTATCTTTTGTATGCCTTTGGGAGCTCCTTATTAGTCTGTCAATGATTTGGAATGTTATCTTGGAGAAGCTTTAAAATGATTGCCGGGGGTGGAAGAAATTATATCTTTCAAAGAGTGATTGGTTGACTTTATTGAAAAAAACACTTTTGATTTTACCCATTTATTACTTGTCTTTATTTACTATCCCAACTAGTGTGGCAAATAGAATTTAGAAGCTAAACCTGAATTTCTTGTGGGGAGGTTTAGGGGAAAAGCCTAAGCACCATTTACTGTGGTGGGGTACTGTTTGTACCCCTATGGCAAATGGAGGGTTGGGTATAAGGAAACTTACTGCATTTAATAAAGCATTTTTGGGTAAGTAGTTTTGGAGGTTTGGGGTTGTGATTGTTTCCAAATTTGGGGAAGAATGGATGGGGGTTGGAGTTCTAGAGGTTTGGGGTAGAGGACTTACATTTATGAAGGCGTGTGATTGATTCCAAATTTGGGGAAGAATGGGGGGTGGGAGTTATATGTTGGGTAGGGGGTCTCATGGACATGGTCTTTGAAGGAGTATTAAAATGGGTTGAGAGATGTTCAGTCTTCATATTCGGTTTAAGGTTGGTATAGAGAACCGTATTTATTTTTGGCATGATCTTTGGTGTGGTGACCAATCCGTGAAAGAAGTTTTCCCACTTTTATACGAGAACTCTATTGACTGGGATGCATCTATGGGGTCTTTGTTGGTGAGTCAGGTTGGAGGGGAGGGGTGGTTTTGGGGTGTAAGGTTCTCTCAAGAGTCGGGACTTTAATGATTGGTAGGTGGATCAACCTGGCTGCATTCCTTTCATCTTTTGAAGTCTCATTTTCCTTGGATACCAGATGGAGATCGGATGCGATGGAGGTTGAAGAACTATGGGGAGTTTGATACTTGCTCTTTTTATGGTGCGTTGAGGGGTCCTTTTGTCCCTGTCCCTTGGAAGGGTGTTTTGGGTGTGAAGGTCCCACGGCGAGTGTCTTTCTTTGTTTGGAAGGCAGCTAGGGGAAGATTCTTATTTGTGACAATCTTCAAAGGAGAGGATATACTATAGTGGATTCGTGTTGCATGTGCCATTGTAGTGGGGAGGGGGTGGATCACCTTTGATTCATTTCACAGATGCTTATCATTTGTGGAGTTTTGCTTTAAAATCTTTTGGTATTTCTTGGGCCTTACCAGAGAGGGTGAGAGATATTTTATTTGTTGGAGGAATTAGTTGGGAAAACACTCGTCGGATATTTGGAATTTGGTTTCACTATGTTTGATATTTGGAATTTGGTCTACTATGTTTAATGTGGATTATTTGGCAAAAGTGGAATAAGAGAACGTTTGAGGATATGGAGAGAGAAAGTGACCAGCTTCTTGCTTATTTTGTTGGTACTTTGTTTGATTGGGGTTGCACTTGGGGACTCGCAAATAGATATTCCATTCCATTGTTTATTGAATCTTTATCCTTTTGTACATGAGGTTTTGTATTTTTTGTAATTCTTTAGGCTACTTCATGTCATTTTGCATGAAATAGTATCTTTTCAATAAAGTATTTTTACCTATTAAAAAAAAATAATAATAATTGCTATTGCTTCCCCCATCCCCCTCTCTTTTTTCAATAAAATTTTGATCACTAACTGATCTAGTTATGTTGGATTTTTCAGCACTTCATTCTCTTTTTACCCTCTCCTCTGTTCACATACATACATTTATTTTTTTTGAAAAATCTTGAACCTGGTTTAACTAATTTTTGTATTATTATCTACCATGACAGGTGGAGAACCATATAGGCTTAAGCCTTCTTTGTCACTTCTCCAATAAGCAAAGTTTAACTATAGCCAGAAATCAGTCTGCTTCTGTATTTTTAAGGTACCTCCTCAAAATATAATGATCATGCATTTTCCATGTACATGAGGCAAGCTCAAATTGAGGTAGGTGTAACATTTGTTATTCTTACACTTTTGAGTACCTTGTGATCCCTAAGAACTTAGGGAATGGGGGAATGGTTACTTCGACAGAACCAGGCCTTCTTAGAGAGTAGCAAGGGAATTTTAGAGAGAATTGAGGGATTGAGAAGGGAAAACTTGCATTACGTTCAGCATAATTTGAGTACATGAGCAACAGCCCTTTTTATACAAGCATAACAAAGCCATTTGCCTGTGCATCACTCTAACTAACTCTGTAACAACCTGCCAACCTGACAGGTTACTGCTCCTAACTGCCTAACAGTCCTAATTGCAGCACATGCTCTAAAGCATTGCACACATGGGCAACTACATTCACTTACAAGAGCCTAATCCGTAACCACATTCTTACAAAGCTGACCCTACCTCCTGTACACGTGCCCAGTAGCGCAGGCCAACAATTTTTCGATCTCCAATGGCCTTGAATGCTGCTAAGGCTGCCTGCTTGTGCACCATGTATCAGCAGCCTGCACATGTTGGACTGATTCAAGGCAAGAGCTAGATCTACAACTGCATCAATAGGCCTATGTACCAAGCCATGCTATCAAGCTTTGCGGTGTTCACTAGCATAAACCTTGCAATATTTTTTCATAGAACCCAGCTTTCGGTGGTCACAGATTAGATCAAGTGTCCTACCCATGCCCATCATGCATGCTGATTATCATATTTGTAATATTTCAACAACTATCCAATTGATAAGTCACATCTCCTAAAGAAAAATTAGAAAAAGAAAAAGGTTGAATATTTTCTGCTTTTACTTTCTTAGGATGAATTAATTTTATGTCCTCTTAAGAATGAAGAAGAAGTGGCTGGGTTATGGCTGTTCACTAGCTTTTATTAAATAATGCCTTACCTGATTACCTGTTGGGAAGGTGGCTAGCTTATAATATCTAATCCAATGATCCTACCTTAGTACACTACCACTCAACCCAAACACTAAGCAATAAGAAAATGGTAAATTTAATAATTTAACCATTTTTCTAACACTCCCCTTCACATAAGCCCGAACTCTCTTTTACTATGTCAGGCCAACATGTAGGATTTTTTTGACTTTTTAAATGTCAAGTAGACTGGAGATGAAGTTCGAACTCAAGACCACATGCTCTAATACTATGATAAACTAATATTTGTCCCAAAAGCTTAAGCTATTAGGAAATGATTAATTGTTTAACTATTTTTGTAACCTATATATTTAAAATATTGAGAGATATTGATGGCTAAGGACATGTTGCGGCTGGAAAAATATGATTTGAATTATAGTCTTCTTAATGTTTCATCTAGTTAACCACATGCATACATATATGCAAGCATAAATACATTCATGCATGCAAGGATGCAAACATAATGTGTTGTTTTGTCTTTCTAAACTTTAAAAATGTTAGAACTTTAAAACAATTATCAGTCAGGACAAAGTACAGTTTTCAAGTACTAGCAATGTAATTGAGTTGGTTCATTAAAGATGTGTGTGTATTACTGGCGATTATTAAATTATCGAAAGTTTGTGCTTTTACACAACCTTGCACGCATGCATGTTTATGTTCATATGAATTGATATATAATATATTGATTGATTGGTTTTCTCATTTCATGATTGCAAGGAACTCAGATATAACAAACCAATCTCCAGAAATATCACCAGTTGTTTCAGTCCAAGTTGCCATTCCTGGATCCCTCACAACTTCTCCCCTACATCTTTCTCTTTTAGAAGCTCAAGCACTTGCTTGGAGAACGCGAATAATGTCAGTCCAAGGTATTTTCAACTACTTCTTTTTACAACATCATTGAATATCTTTGTTTTTTACTGCTGGCCATATGCCATTAGTCACACATCTCATCAACAACAACAACAAACCCTTAGTCCCAAAATATTAGGTCGGCTATGGATCCTCAATAGATTAGTTAGGGTCGGCTATGTATTCTTTTCCTCCATTCTATTTTATTTGAAGTCATACTCTGTTATTTCTGAAATTGACCTTTTTTATTATTTCTACTAATGTTATTTTTGGTCTTCCTTTACCTTTTTTCATTCCCTCAACTTGGATCAATTCACTCTTTTTACCGGTGAACATCTCATCACTTCAGTCTAATTAACAATCATTGGTTTCTTTCCCGTTGGTTCTGGGTGTTTTAAAAGTTACCATGGGTAGATTGGATGTCTATCATAGAAAGTCATTTCGTCTCTTCAATTTATGATTTGATGGATGCTTGTAATTTGTGTTCTTGATTGTATTGATCCCCACATGTATTCTTGGGTGACTCTCCTTTTTAATGTTTGAATAAAATTTTTATTACTTATCAAAAAATAAAAGAGACGGTACTATGAGAAAAAAAAATTGAATTTATATGAGCAAGAAATTCTTAAAGGTGGTTTGTGATATTTATACTAATTCTTTTTTTCCCCCTTAATTCAAATCTTTCTGAACGTATAGCAAAGCCACAAAGTGTTTAGTTGCACCATGTGGTTAACCAAATTTAGTACCTTGTAACTTGTAAACCTGAGGATCACTATCTTTATTTAACTCTATATAGCAGATATGGGTTTTATGTGAACACTTCAACAAGAAAATTGCCTACTTAAATATTAACTATAAAGGATTGATTCCTATTTCGTGATTTACTTTATGTATGGTTCTGAAATTTGAGATAAGAGGGGGAGAGAGGAGGGGGTGGGGTGGAAAAGTAGCAGCAGAAGTGATCGGGTGGCTTCTTAAAAAAAAATTTACTATAAGATGTGAAAGTTTGTAAAGCTCATATAATACATGGTGCTACCCTTTGTGTAGCATGTAAGGTTAATTGTATTCTTTGTGAGGATATCATGTACCATATGAGACTCGTTGGCTGTTTAAATTTCAACCATGAATTTTATGCTTTGTGAGAAAATTTATGTGGAACTTTTCATGAACTTGAAGCATGTATGTTTATATGACAGTATCTTTTTATCAGCTTGAGATGAATGAGTTAAGCTTCCTTGACTTCTTAGTCTTGTTATTTAATCACCTGATTTTTGTATGCTAGTTTCCTAATTTGTACAATTAATTTCAGAATTTGATTGTGTAACTTCTATTTGGGCTTAGCTCACCCCTTTATTTCCTTTAACAGATTCAAAAGCTTACCCTGGGCCTTTTGTTGTAGTTGACATTTCAAGAAAATCTGAGGTATTTGTTCAATTAGGGCTTTACTCTTTAATTTCATTAGTTCATAAAAATTTCACATTATATTAATTTTTATCCTTGTAGGATGGTTTGTCAGTTGTAGTTTCTCCTTTAATAAGAATACACAATGAAACTAGATTCTCTATGGAGCTACGGTTTCGACGACCGCAACAAAATGAAGATGAGTTTGCTTCTGTGATGCTAAAAACAGGAGAAACGATTGATGATTCCATCGCCATGTTTGATGCTGTCAATTTGTCTGGTGAATTAAAGAAGGCATTGACGTCTTTAAGTGTTGGTATGCATTGTCAACTTTAGTTCATCAAATTAAATAAAAACCCCACTTGTTTAAGTGTTTTCTATATTTCTTTCCATTATTCTTTTCATTAACCCCTTCTTGCCATTGTTGTCATTATCATCATCTTCATCATCATTATCATTAGTATCTGTAAGCTTCTTTAACAAGGTATGATGTGGAGATGTATGATACTTATTACTCAGAATCTTATATAAATGTGTTTCATCACTTTAGAAGAACAGATTTCAAGTGGAGATCAGATTTGAGGCTAGAGTGTTTGTTTGCATGATGTGATCATTTAATTTCATTGGATATTGCCATGTAGATGATGCTGTTACTCCTTGACTGTATTGGAGAAGTACATCTAGATTATTGTGTGATCCTAAAATATCTGAAAAACTGAAGGGGAAAATATGACTGCTATAAAGTAATGTGTTTGCTTGTTTATTTTGAAGAGAGTGCTGCAAAAAATCACTTTACCTAAATCAGGTGTTGCCTCTTATTTACTAGCATGGAAAATAACATTAAGAATTTGGCTTGTCCCACAGGTACAAGTCATGGGTGTCCTGCTTTTCTAGGTTATATAAACTTGTATGTCATTATTGAGAGTGAAGATATAGAATGTGACTAAGTGGGAGAAAAAAATTGGTTTATCGATCTTTACACGTTCCTGAATTTACACAAACTGATGTCCATCTTTTACAAAAAAGAAGTCATTTATGGATATTATTGTGAGGTAAGAAAGCCTTTGAGAAAAACATGATCATCACACTACATTGTCTAAGATAAAAATTCTTTAATTAGGGAGAGGGATACCATAATTCGTGGCTCCCACAAATGTGTTTTTTGAGTGGAAAATTTTCATAATTAGGTGGGAAAGTTTGAGCTTGTTATCCGGCTTAATGGTCTTGATATGGAAAAAGTCATATATGAACTTTATACCTGAATTTAATAATAGGAATTAATCATGGATTTTGAAAAATAATGAACAGATATTATACACGCCAAAGTTGGCCTAGCACAGTAGCAAAGGATTTAATGCATCTGTGAGGGTGGTGTATGGTCTAGAGTTTGGATTGTGCTGAATAATTTTACGATTCTTCAAGCTTGAAAGAAGATCTTCTTATCTCAGGCTTTTTTCTTTTTCTTTTTCTTTTTTCTTCCTGGATAAGTTACCTTAGTGAGAATGGCAATTTTCTTTGTGAACAATGAGCATTAAATTATTTTTTGTACCTGCAATTAATGTGATTAGTGATTGATATGTTGCAGGTAACTTCTTATTTTCATTAAGACCTGAATTTTCAGATGGCTCAATAAATTCTAAGAGTTCACTTTCAGTGGAGTGGTCAGATGATTTTGAAGGTGGAAAGGCAGTTTGTCTCTCTGGATTTCTCGATCAATTAAGCTATAGAGTCCGAAAGGCTTTATTTGTTGGATCCATGAAATGTTCCTTCAGTACAGCATGTTGTATTCTCAAATCTAATGGTGCACATGTTTCAAGCATGCATTTTCTGATTCAGAGAATTGGAAGAGATGTGCCTGTTATACAACCTGATAAATCAAGGGATCATCTTAAAAATAGTGATTCACCAGTTGCATTACAAGAGCAAAAGGAAATTTTTCTTCTTCCTACCCTAAAGGTGTCCAATTTATTGTACTCAAAGATACATGTACTTTTGAGTGAAAGGGGTAAGACCAAAAATTTCATGGGCAATATTCTTTAGTTCACAAGTTACTTGACTCTAAAACTCTTTTTTTTTTTTTTTGGGTAATCTTGTGATGCAGATGTATGTACAACTAATGGCTATAACCTTGGGAGCCAAGAAACCATATCGAGTCGTTCAACAGTTGATTTTTATGTTAATCCTGCCATTATATTCTTTACTATTACTTTAACTGATTTTAATACAAGCTGCAAACCAGTGAATAGTGGTGATTGGATCAAGAAGTTATTAAAGAAGAAAAGTGCTGTCCATTATCTGGATATTGATCTGGATTTTGGTGGTGGAAAGTATTTTGCTTCCTTAAGATTGTCTCGCGGGGACAGGGGCATATTAGAGGTTTCTATGCTCTAGCCACATTAGCTCTTAGTATATATTTGATATTTTTGAGTCAAAAGTGCATAAACCATAAGTTGGAATGCTACCTTCTAGTTATTTGCAGTTTTACAGACTATATAAGTTAAACAGACATATTAGCTAATTATTTCAACTTTCTTGATTGGCTTGGTTTAAGATCTTGCTGGAAATCTAATGCTGATATTTATTTGCAGGCTACTATTTTTACATCATATTCCCTGAAGAATGATACTGATTTTTCCCTTTATTTATTTCCACCTAATAAGAAGCCTCTGTCAAGGTAGTCACTTCATCTGAGATTAGTTTAACTTTTTGAGCATTGCTCTAGAACTCTGAAATTTTGATAGTTGTAAATATATGCAGGGATGAAGCAGAGAATTTTGGTTCCAGCATCTCTCCAGAATTAGGATTACTTTTGCATCCAAATTCATTCGGATCATGGTTCTTAAAGTAAGATATTTTCTTTATTCAACGACAATAGGAATTGTTGAATTCCATCATTCCCTATATGATGCTAAAATTTTCCTGATTTTATAGGTATCCCAATTTCATGTAATGGGCATCTTATGTACTCTTTGTTGCCAGATCTAACAAGGTGCAGCTCAAATTGTTAAAAGATTCTGCATCAGAGCTATTGCTAGACTTGGATGCATTATCAGGCCTTACAGAGATAAGCTTGGAAGTAAATGAAGGATCTGGAGTCAAATCTATTACAAAGCTCGGGGTGTCCATGGGGCCACTTCTACGTGAAGTAGATTTGCCATCTCAAATAGTGACTATGGTCCCACGTTATGTTGTGCTAAATGAATCAGAGGAGAGTATCATTGTCCGTCAATGTTATTTACAGGTGTACTCCATATTTATTAATATTAAAGTTTACTTCTCTTTTGGCTCATGTCTCTGTAAATTTGTATGACGTCTGTTAACCCCCCTTCCCCCATCTTTTTTTCTCTCTGAAGGATGACATGGAAGGCATTCGCATTAACAGTAAGCAGAAAATAACACTAATGCTGCAGAATGTTATTAGCAAGGGGAGAGAGTTCAATATATTTGAGAATTTTTTTAGAAAGCACAGAAATGCTAATCATGACTCATTAAAATACATCCGGTTTCAACTGGATGAGCCTGAACTCAGTTGGTCAGGACCAGTATGTATTGCTTCCTTGGGGTGCTTTTTTGTGAAGTTCAGGAAACAAAAATCAAATCAAACAACAGCTGCAGACACACATATTACAGAATTTGCAGCTGTTTGTGTGGTAGAAAAAGGGTCTTCTCTTGTTCTGCACTTCCAAAAACCGCCAGACATCAGTCTACCATATCGGATTGAAAATGGCTTGCGGGATGTAGCTATAACTTTCTACCAACAGGCAAGCTATTATTCCATTTTCCTTACTGATCTGCAAATTGGAATTTTCTTCTTCCTTTTTTCTTTTTCAATAATCACTTGAGAATTTGACAGGGGTCATCAGAGCTAGAGGTTCTAAAATCTGGGTGTAGTGTGGATTATGTTTGGGATGATTTGACTCTACCACATAAACTGGTTGTCCTGATCAATGGTACTCACTGATCCCTTGTTGGATTGTTTAATTTAATTTTTTTCATAGCAATTCAGTTCAAAATGAATGTTAGAATTCTTCTTTGATTTTTTCTGTTCTCAATCAACATGGTGGAGAGCAACCTTACCTCTTAAACACCTCCTTCTCTCTCTCTGCGTAATGTCTTAGTTGTGTGTTATATGCATGTGTATATAGATGCCCAATCACACGAAAATTGTAGTGTGTGTATGTTTATATACATGTATATTCTCTTTGGTTTCATATATGGAGTTGGCTTAGAACAGGGGAACTGTGGTCTTCTATAGTAGACATAGGAAAGTCAGAGTTCTCTTTGTTTATCTTAAATTGCAATAGTATTACTAATTTATGACAAATCTGTATTGATGTTTCTGTTGTGGAATAAGAGAGAAAGGATACTGAAGAACAGCTCTCTTCTTTGATTGATAATGCTTGAGAATCTTTTAACACCTCAATCTGATTATTTGTAATTTCTTTTAGTGTTCAACAATGTGATAAAGCTTATAGAGTTTCATATCAGTTGGATGATAAATGTTGATGTAATCATTAAAAGCTTACTACCCTAGTCTGTGAGTTCTGGCTACTTTTTCAGTGGCCCCATGCAATTTACCACCATTTACATGTCTATGTAGTTTTCCTTATTAAAAGACTCAACCTAAATGATGCTTTACCACACTTTTCAAATGCCATTCACTTTGGAAATAAAATTTCATGGAACTTAAAAATTAAACAGTGTGTGTGTAATGTTCTTGGATATATGTTTAGGAAATCTATTTGGATAAATGTGTGTGTGTGTGTGTGTCGGTGTCTGTGCATGTGATGTTCTTGCAAAGCTGACCAATTAACGATTCTCTAGAGACAATTATATTGGAGTATAATGCCTCTTTTTTTGGCATTAAATGGATCAAGATTTGATCACTTGTCATGGTTCTACCTATATCATGTGGACCTGGGTATGCCACCTGAGCATAGGTATGTATATAGGGGTTAGGTTCATCAAGCCTTTCGATATGAAGACCTGAAAATGTTTATAGATTGTCAAAAGTCTCTAATTTCCTCTTTTATACCCTGGGGTTACATGAAGTATTGAGGTAGCATGCAATGCGACCACACTAGTTTTAAGAATACATAAATAAAGGTCATACACAGTGCACAAGGCTTTTTCGTGAAGGTTTTTCTTACCCCAATTTTTGGAGAGCCTGATTCCATAATTGAACCCATGACACCTCACTTGGGTGGAGGGAACTTGCCATCACACCAAGGTCTGACCTCTCTTAGACTATAGGTGTAATGCAGAATATATTGTACTTGAGCTTTGGAATTTATGCCTAACAAGGAAGATGTCTCTTCCTTCCTTTTGTTTGACATGTTGATGAATCATGATGTTGTTGTTTGTGATACTTCCCATGCATTTGTCATGTATGAGATGGGTGCAACACATTTTGAATTGTCCAAATAATATAGGCATGTATTATTTATAATCAGATTGCAGGTTCAATAATTGCATGGTAATTTGGATTGTAAAAGTAGATTAACATAACTGGATATTCTGGTTTTTCTTGTAGGTAGTCTTCCATTACGGGAGATTAACTTGGATAAGGTGCGTGCATGGAAGTCTTTTTACAAACCGTGGCATCACAGAGGATTGGCATCTAATTCTGGAGATCAGAGAATTAATATTGGTGAAGTTACTGGCAAGGAGATGGTAAAGGTGGGGTTTGAAGTATATGCAGATGGTCTCACACGGGTTTTACGAATTTGTGAGATATCCAGTAGTAACAAGGGAGATTCGATGCTTAAATCACGTGCAAAGATTCAACTAAAAGTTTCCCATTTGGCAATCCACCTACTAGAATGTAGAAAACAGGTCAGTCCAATTCCCCATTATTGATATTGTAATTAGTTTCTTTCTTTGTTCTTTGCTTTTCTCTCTCTCTTTTTTTTTTTTTAACCTTTGATTGCTTTATGCCTTTTTTGCATAAAGCAGCTTTTTGAATATACATATTTCTTACTTATCAAAAAAAAAATTTGTAAACTCAAGCTTATATTGTTTGCAATATTCAAGGGACTCATATATTATTAGACATTTATTTCTCTTAGTAATAAAAATTTAAATACATGCACAAATTGTCATATGTCACCTCCACTTCTTGTCCTCATGTCCAGCCAATTAAAAAGGAATAAGGATTCTTGATGCATCTTCTTTACTATAAAATTTTGAATATATATGGTATGGTTTTAACCACATCTATATATTTCACCAAAAACAAATAAAAAACATCTATAAAGAAAATACTGCTGAGAGGATAATATTTCTGTCCAAAATTTTTGTAGCATGAATGACTAAGTGGATAGCACTTGACAATTGGGAATGATGTCCCCCTGCCCATGCGATTGTATCCAAAGTTGCTCAATAATTTTATTATATCACTTCAAAGCCATGGCAGCTACAGTCTTATATTTTGAACAGTGTGCTCTGTTGTTGTGCAGAGTACATGCTACAATGACGTAATTTCATTTTGATGGACAGCTTTTTACTTATGGTCTTTATCTAATATGTTATAATCTTCTGAAGGATGGAGATGAGAGTGAGATGTCAGCTAATTCACCAATCTTAATTATGAGGCTTGGGAAAATCAATATGGATTCTGTATTTACTGATCAGGACAAATATAACCAGATCAGTTTACAGGTAATGATTCCATATGCTTGATGTCTTCAAAAGAGTCACTGATCCCGATCAGTCTATTCTTTCCAGATTGTGTGTAGTGTTATAAGAATTCTTGGGTAATTATTTCCATCAGATTTTGTTACTTATAGTGCCTTTGTTGTATTTAATCCAGTCCTTGAATTTGGAGGAGAAGTGGGTAGGAGCTCCTTTTGCAGCAATGCTTCGTAGACATATGGTGGACTATAGTGAGCCAAATGACTGTGTACTCAAAATTGTCTTCGTCCTGCTTCCTGCCAGTTCCAATGTTACACAAGTTAAATACTCATCTATAGTTTTGCAGGTAAAAATCAGGCAGTGGCTGCTAATCTTTTCCCTATATTTCCTAAAGCTTATCTGTTGCATTTTTTTTTTTTTTTCTTTTTTTCACATGGATTCTTTGACAATCAGTGATCAGCCTGTGAGAAACTCTCATAACCAATGTTATGGAATAGATTTGATAGCACAATATCCAAGTGTAATTGACTGTGCTAGCCTCTGATTTTCTGAGTTGGTGTCATACAGCCGGTTGATCTGAACCTTGATGAGGAGACATTAATGAGAATTGCGCCATTTTGGAGAACATCTCTCAGTGAATCTAAATCTCAGAGTCGGCAGTTTTACTTTGATCATTTTGAGATCCACCCAATAAAGGTTTGATGCCTTTTCTTATTCTCTCCACCTCTCTCACATTATAGTAGTCTTCACCATCCTTAAATTAATAGAAATATGAACTGTATTTGTATCTGTTTCTATAGATTTTTGCTAATTTTCTTCCTGGGGAATCATACTCAAGTTATAGCTCAGCTCAGGAGACTCTAAGGTCTTTACTGCATAGTGTGGTAAAGGTATGTCAGGCATGCTTTTAAAAGGCTTGATATTTTTCATGCTTAAATGTTTAATACAGAATCTATGCTGTCATTTTATTATTTCATTCTTAAACTCATCTGTTTATTCTCATTTTTAAAATTCTGTAGGTCCCTTTCATAAAGAATAAGGTTGTAGAGCTCAATGGAGTCCTGGTTACGCATGCTCTGATAACAATGCGTGAATTATGTTTTAGATGTGCGCGACATTATTCATGGTAAGCCTATCGTTTATCTTTCTTCTTCTTCTTTTTTTTTTTTTTTTTTTTTTTTTTTTTTTTTTTTTTTTTCTTTTGTGATTCACATATTAAGCCATAAATTGATATGATTGTCCAGGTATGGCATGAGGGCCATCTATATTGCAAAAGGAAGCCAATTGCTACCACCAGATTTTGTGTCTATGTTTGATGACTTGGCTTCATCCTCTCTTGATATTTTTTTTGATCCTTCCCGTGGGTTGAGGAATCTTCCAGGTTTGACTTTAGGTACTCTTTCTCCGCTATATGTTAATTTACTGATCTTTTATTTTTTTGGGGGTAGGGTATTGTTTAAGTTCCCCTTTTTGTACTTGTTACTTTCATCATTGTGGTGAATTAATAAGCTCCCAGGAAATTATTTGAACTCTATAGGCATTTATAAATGAAAATTAATGCAATAAATTCATCATGATTTTCTTTGGTGTTTGCATGTCTGCTTTGGTCCAACCGTTTGGTGGCAATTGTTGTGAGTGTATGTATAGTTGGACACTGGGCAAGAAGGAAAGGGGCAGGGGATGGGGGGTGAGGACAAGTTCTAGGCTCAACAATTAGCTCACTAAAGAAGAGTTGAGAATTTGGACCTGATTGTTAGGAAAAGTGCAGATTGGTCTCACTTTGTCTCACCTGCAAGAAGCTTGTGGATGTTTTTGGGATTTGTTGAGTGGTGCTAACTAAAGTGTTGCTTTATGTGGGTTTTGTAGTGCAGGGAGTCTTCATTTTATGGTTGTAAATATTATATCAGGAACTTGAATTGGTTTCTGTTGAGAATCTGAGTCAGTACATTTGAAACAATATTTTCTAGCTTTTTGCCATTTAACAGCTCCAATGACCTGTAATGAAGCATGAAGACAAAAAAAAAAAAAAATCACTGCAACAAGTTTGCCAAAAGTAAGATACGTTCAACAGGGATAATCAAATAAATTTCTTATTGAAAATGCCAACATTGTTAAAAATCTTTACTTATTTGGTGTAATAGTTTAGCCATGCTAGCATCCAGCTATGAATTTCTTTCCTAGCTTTTTGAGTCATTTTAGTTTTTATTGTACTGTTTGTTGGCTGAGATAAAGTGAATTAGCAATTCAAAAATACATGGCCGTTTTGACCTTCTGTTTTGTACGTGTACTTAAACATGAAATGTCATATAATTGCTTGTAGTGTTTCTGATATCCCTGTCAGACACTAACGCCCCCTTTATGCCTTCTCTTTTGTTTTAATTGCAAAGGCCAAGTTGTAATATCTGTTTGCTGCTTTGGCTATTGAGGACAGGTACGTTTAAATTCATAAGTAAATGTATAGATGGGAAAGGATTCTCTGGGACAAAACGATACTTTGGTGATCTTGAAAAAACTGTAAGTCTTGTATTATTTAATTTGTGGATATGTTTGCTTCTGCGCTTCTGCACTCACTAAAACTATAATATTTGTGGCTCTGTAGTTGAGAACAGCAGGATCTAATGTACTCTTTGCTGCTGTCACTGAAATATCAGACTCTGTTCTGAAGGGAGCAGAAGCAAGTGGTTTTAATGGAATGGTACAACTAACTTCTCAACTTTTGGTACCACTAGTGCACTTTGCAGTGTTTTGATTTCTATTTCTATTATTGGAATTTTTAACATTAATATTTTGTTGCCTATCTTGAAGGTAAGTGGCTTTCACCAGGGAATTTTGAAACTGGCTATGGAGCCATCTTTGTTGGGAACTGCCTTGATGGAAGGTGGTCCAGATCGAAAGATCAAGCTTGATCACAGCCCTGGGGTGGACGAGGTAAAATCTGATATATTTACTCTGGTGAGAGAATTAATGTGAAATTTTGATATTCCTTTGCCATGCTCCATTTTCAAGACTGTAGATGATAGAATTTCTTCTTTTTTTGTTATTGTTTTAATTTCTTGATTTGGTTATTTATTTATTTTGTGTAATTGTATGAGTTGAGACCAAGTCTCTTTTGTACCGCATTGATGCCTTTAGTGCTAAATACCATTGATATATTCTTTCTTTGCGAGTAACATGTTGCACCATTGAAAGCTTGGGACATTGTGGCTCGTGTTTGTTGACTGAATTGATGGATATTCTTTATCTCCCTAAAAAATGGCACTCAACCTAGAGATTATTAATGATATTTCTGGGGAAAGACCATGGGAACCCTATCATCAAACCCAAGACAAGAAGGCAGCCCATTTATTGTAAAACATTAAGCCACATCTTTTGCCACATCATGCAACAAAATTGAGAATTATTTTTTGTGTATGTATGTTCTATATCTACAGGCAGCTCATTATCCTTTGCATTTTTTATAAGTCTATTGCTGAAGTCAATTACTAATTTTTGCTTTAATTACTGCAGCTATACATAGAAGGATACCTGCAAGCTATGTTGGATACCTTGTTTAGGCAAGAATATCTTAGAGTCAAAGTCATTGAGAATCAGGTAATTTATTGACCAGGTTGCAGAAAAATTATATTGAATATTTATAATAGCTGTTAGTAACCCTAAATTCCTCGTCCTTCATCTTCCGTATAACAATTAAATCTTAATCATCAAATTTCATTAAAAGTCACATTCTAGTCACATGACTTTCTAAGAGCATTCGCACTAGTCGGTGCAAAAATTTCTATCTATTTTGCATAAGAATCTACTTTTTCTATTTTACACAACCACTTTTCAAAACACCCCACATTAGATTATTTATTTTACACTACAATTCATTAAATACTATTTATATGTTTGGAGAGATGAGGTAGAGAGAGAAGAGAGTGAGGGGAAGAGAGAGAGAGAGAGACCGGATTTGAGGTGAGAGAAATAAGAATAAAATATACAATACAAATGAATATTAACTGTACTTATCAAAAAAAAAAAATGAATATTAACCGTGTAAATATACACAATTATTGCAGCAACAATATATATTTACACAATTTTAGCTTAACTGATGTGGGCAGTTTTGGGGCTTAAATGTGTAAATTTGAAACATTTTTTATGAAACGCATACTGGTGGCAAATGCTCTAAAAAGCTAAAGACATAATAATAAACAAAACATAACATAGACTAACAAAGACTATTCTTGTAATAGTTAGCGGGCTAGACAACATGGACTAATGGACCTTCTTTGTTTTGGCTTAGATACTCCTGTATCACTATTTATAGTTTCTAAAAATATCACATTTATTTGTTTAGGTTTTCCTGAAAAACCTACCCCCAAATAGTTCTCTCATTGAGGAGATCCTGGATCATGTGAAGGCATTCCTTATTAGCAAGGCATTGTTAAAGGGAGATTCTTCAACAACTTCTCGATCCTTGCATCATCTTCAAGGAGAAAGAGTAAGTGTGACCATTCATTTAGTGTGCCTCTTTTCCTTTTCACTTTTTTTAAATTTATTGTTTGTTTCATGAGTAGGAATGTTGTTTCAGAAATGAATTTAAAAACATTTTCTTTTATGATAACTAACGATGAACAAGTACATCATTAGTTCATATCAAAACATTTTGTAAAAGAATTATCTTTATTGTTCATGCATAATACTTCATTAGGTATTATTATATTTGAAAATTAGTTATATTACATTTTATTAAAAGAGAGAATATATGAATTATTATGATTGATATAATTTAATATAAGAATATATTGTTTGAAAGAATTGATAAATATTTTATTATTTTGATAAATTTAACTGCATATTTATTTTCTATATTTTGATTGCATGTACTATTAAATTTGCTTTTGTGTTTTGCTAGGTTTTGTTTTAATTATTGCTAAAACAACTAAACTTGAGCAGAAATTTCATATTTCAAATCAGTTTTTTTTTTTTTTTTTTGGTAATATAAATTTTAGAAAAATTACCATATAAATTACAAAGATCCTTGAATATTAGTGGCATTGCCTAAAAGGACCCAAATTTAAATCCTCCCTCCAAACTTATTGTGAGCAAACAAAGAAAAAAAATAACAATATAAATTCTTCTTTTATATTAATAATTGATGCAACACCAATAAAATTAGCACTTGAAAATGAATGCATGTACCTTATTACACATTACAATAAATTAATATTTTATCATTAAAAAAAAAAAAACTAATATTTTTTGTTGAATAGAAAAGAATACTAAAAAGAATTAAACAAATGATTAAAAGCTTTGCTGAAGGTGGAAGGCTAAATGAAGAATATTTTATTTGCTTCTTAAAGAATGCATTAGATGGCAATACCTTAGGTTGTTGCAGCTTTGAATAAAATGCATGGAACAAAAATATTAGTTGGGAACTTTGCATAATATATAATAAAATATTTATATTTTGAAGATTTATCAACCAACACATTATTTTACATACTTGATATTTACACCTTGGCAAATGGCAAGCCATTTATTGTGTACAATATGATTATTTATTTTGAGATTTTTTTTGCTATGAAAGATGAGTGTCTATATATATATATATATCCCGCTAGGTGGTTACCCTAAACTTTTATTAAAATTTAAATACTAAGGAAATAAAATTATTTATTGTTGAATATAAATAAATCATTCATTTAATTCTTTGCTTAGAAATAGTGTTTCTAACCATTATCAAAATGAATAAATAAATAATTTACATGTCATTAGAAAATGGAAAAATGTAAATTTTTAAAACTAATATAATTTAGAATAGGAACATATTGTAATATTGTTTGCGTAAATCGACAAATATTTAATTACTTTTCTAACTTAAGAACATAATTATTCTTTTTATATTCTTGATTGTGTGTTAAATTGTTTTTGTTGGATCTTAAAATTTGTTTTATTCTCTAAGAATGCATCACATGCTATAACCTTATTAGAGGGATTAAGATAACAATCTTTAAGCATAGTGGACTAAAATGAAAATTCACCAAACTTATAGGGTGTAAATTGTATTTTTGCATATATGTGTGTGTGTGTGTGTGTGTGTGTGTGAGAGAGAGAGAGAGAGAGAGAGGGAGGGGCATACTAATTCTTTGAACCTTATAAATACATTGAAATAATTGTATATGCTAATTAATACTTTAAAGTAAAAGCTAAACTTTGATGAGGTGGAAGCCTAAGGAGGTGTTTGGTTCGTTGTGATGTGCCCTTGATATGATGCACATTATGATGATGTGACATTAAATTTTTTGGTTTATTTTATTTCAAACATTACCATAATTTAAAATTACAAAATATATCACATCATCTTAATCTCATCACATTCCTAAACAATGTAATGTTGTATTATTATATTAAGATTACATTAATGTTTACAATAACGTAATATTATGGCGTAATGTAACATTAAACGCCTCCTAAATGAAAAGAATGTTATAGAAACTAAACTTTAATTAAGCTATACTTATGTTCTCCCACATGAGGTCTCTTTAATTTTGGAATATGTGAAGCCTTGATCCGGATTATGACCAAACCCAATATAAAAGTGTTACAGTTTTAATGGGAGATTTTCTGAGGCATAGCCCATGGAGCCTCCTTAATATCATTGTTTCAGATTAGGGTTTGTCGATTTGTTTGAGAGAGAAAAACTGTATTACCATATATTGTATTTTTTTCTTGAAAATAGTGAAAAAAACTGTAACTCTGCAGACGTAAGCAAATTGCTGAACCATGTAATTTCTTGTGTCGTGTGATTGCCTTATGTTTTGTATTATTTTTCTATTCGTTTTCGCCTCGCCTCTCACAAATCTCCTCTCATAGATCTGGGTATTCGTTTAAATTCCCAACACTTAATAAGGAGATATAGGGAGAAATAGGGTTTGAATCCCATTTCCTCCCCTTGTTGTAACAATGGAATTATCCACAAAATAAAAAATAAAAAAATAAAAAAAATCCTGCATTAAGTTGTGTGACAGTACCTTTTAAATGTATAGGTCATATGATGGGTCTAGTAGCAAAAACCTTTTTATATAAACAAATTTTTTTTTTTTTAATAGTCATTGTATTATGAATCATTTTGAGTTAGATGTGTTGGTATTTTGTCAAATGTCTCTTTTGTAGCTAAATTTCTGACATAGAAGAGAAAATGTAGTGTAACCCATTATGTTTATTGCACTTTGGACATTAACTGTTCTGTTGGTGACCTATGTGTTTATGAATATGTTGATCACCTTATATCTTATTTCTTTTCTGTGCATGTAGATTTTAAATTTATGATTAGGTCTGAAATATTATCAAAATGTTGGCGATCAATGTACACACAAGTTCACCTCTAAATCAATTTGAAATAATTCCGCAATGGAATTTTTTACCACAGGGATGGAAAATTGGACCAACGGTGTTGACATTGTGTGAACACCTCTTTGTGAGTTTTGCAATCCGTGCACTGAGAAAGCAAGCTGATAAGTATATAGCCAGCATCAAGTGGAAGAGAGAGTCAGATGATGATAATCAAAAAGCAGTTGTCCTTGCAAAGCCCAAAGCAGACAAACACAGGTTAAAATTTATCTGGAAATGGGAGATTGGCAAGTTTGTATTGTCAGGCATTGTGGCATATGTTGATGGAAGGTTATGTCGTTGCATACCTAATCCAGTAGCACGACGGATTGTGAGTGGATTTTTGCTGAGTTTTCTTGACAACAATCGCAAAGAATAATCTATTTGTGTATATCTTTGTACCCTGAATGTATATATTGAAGCTTTTATACGGCTGAGACACAAAAGCTGGCTGCACATACTCTTCCTTTTGCCCAATATAATGTTTTCCTTGGTCTTCTTTTTGTATTTTGTATTTTTTTTTATAATTAATTTAAGCTAAAATAATGCAAAACTAAATTAAGATAAGCACATGCTAAAAGCAGAATATTGTGAGTAATCTGAAATGTAGCATTTGCTCCAATGCTTTGTACACAGCTTCCTTATCCTTATACTTTTGCTTGTGAATCCCAGCATTTTGATCTAATGCAATTTAGGCGAGTAGAAACTAAATATGAAATATATGAATAACACAACTCTTCTACAAATCTAGCTCTACAAGAATTTTAGGTTTACATTCTAATCAGTTCCAATACCTAACCAATAACCATATGTGAACTCAAATTTGACGAGGAATGCAATAAAAACACCCGCAACCTACCATCTAAACTTCTAAAAATTACATAATATAAAAAATTAGCATCTGCTTAATCAATCAATTTGCATCATTTACCTCTGGCCAGGGAAAACTTGTCCTTAAGTTTTGGTTGCAATCTTTCATAATTTATCGGGACCCCAAATGATTTTCTCCACCATTTCCTTCATTATTGCCTTAGTGCACCAAGAAATATGCCAATAAAAACTTCTGCATAACAAAGTTGACAATTCTTCTTCAATTCTTAATATGAACATGTCACAAAGAATAATTACTACCACTCACACAACTTTGTTCGAGAAAGAGCTCAATCTCATCCTTTCATCTCTTGAATCTTTCCAAATTGAGTCTCTCTACAAATTCTTCCCAAACACGATCAAATCTTGCCTTCATTGTTACAGAAATAAATTCCTCATGATTCAATGTTATGCCAATTGAGGAACTATTTAAAATTACATATGTTCAAATGAAATCGTCCACCCTCACCAAAATTGTTCTCTTTGGAACTTCACTAAAAAAACCGAGGTTATTCAACTTGACATGTTTATGTAAACTTTTCACATCTATGAGAACACATCAAATTGATCCTCCATCTACTAAACTTTGATGAATTCTGAATAGTTCCTTTCATTCTAATACAATTACATTTTGATTAAATTAGATCTTATGTTATCAGATAAAAATACTTTCTCACATTGATTCTTCAACATGAATGATTTGCTTGCCTCCAAATGACTTAAGCCCAATAGGAAAATCTCAATTCATCAAGCATTTTGATACAATCAAATTGAAAGCCCCAACGGCCCCATATTTTAGGAGACTAAATTATGTGATTGAATAAATTCTCAAAGTGCACCTCTAGATGGCACCACATTCACATGCAACCTTATTGTATTGAATGTATTCTTCATACATGCAGTCTGCAATGAGTAATTCTTAGATATTTCCAGAGCTCGGAGAACGGTGCTCCCTCACATTCATGGCGGGGTCCATTCATTAAATTCATGGTAAGGTTTACCATGAATGTAAAAAGAAGGAATACCATTTCTCCATGCTTCAGGAATGCTTAAGAATTTCTTGTATGCAATAACATGCCTTCCCCCACGTGCTCTCATTTGTACTCTGTTAAGAACTTGGATTTGCGATGATACCAACTGGTGCTGTGTAAGTGCGTAAAACCTGGATCTGAAACACATGGATAACACAACTCTCTTACCAAGTTATATAAGAACTTTAGCCTAGCAGCTACTAGCCAGGCAAGGGAAAAGAGAAATTTTCTCTCAAATATTTTATTAAAATTCAACAAAAAATTTCATTTTCGTTATGGTGTTGTACACCTATATTTTACACCACAACTTTATTATCAAGTAAAAAAATATTTTAAAGAGATCCTAAGTAATACCTTACAATGTGGACTCTAATTTGACTAAGAAAACACTAAAAAGACATAAAATTTAGCAATAACAACTTATAATCTAAAATTACCAAAATTACATGAGGTATGGGGGAATTTATTTATTTTTTTTAGGTAAAAACCTATAGTTTTATCCAACCCCTTACCATCAAACGTGTTTTTTCAAACCTTACACTTGCATTTTTTAGCCAAACACTATAGAAATTATGAAACAGTTGAGACCATAAGTGGGGTGCTTGGCCCAATAATGAAAATATGAGGTTTGAAGAGGTACATCTAAAAGCATGAGATTTAATTTGTCACAAGGATAAAATTAGAGGGTGTTTTTTGAACTATACCCTAAAATATAAAAGTTTGATCAACCAATATGTATCACTTTCTAACAAAATGTGAGAGAAATGTGTCATTACAAGTAGGATTTTGATGTGAAACCGCTTAATTATAATGCCATGAACACCACCCCCACCCTGGAAAGCACGAGTGCGGCGCTAGAGGCGCCGCACCCATGTCGGACGCGGCCCGTCGCGGCGACGCGCGTTGGACACCGTTGACCGTTTGTCCGTGCCGCGTCGGGCCACGTCCTGCCACGTGGCGAAGCCGACTCGCGCTAACGCGGCTCATCGTTTCGGCAGTATCAGCCGTATCGACCGAAACCGTCGATATGGCCGGTTCAGGCCGAAATTCAAAAAAAAAAAAAAAGGTGCGAAACGCACCGTTTGAACCTAGCCTAAATCCCTCAGACTCTCACTTCGTCCAAAAGACTCTCTCTCACTCCGTCCCTCATCTCTCTTCTCTGCGCTCTCCGCCTCCGGCCTCTCCCTCTCTGCGGTGTGCTCGGCTTCAGGTGTGTTGTGCTCTCTCTTCTCTTTGCTTCCCTTTTAGTCTATGTTTTCTACGATTTCTCTCTTCTCTGTGCTGTGTTTGCTGTGTTTGTGTGCTTGTTAAAAACCGATTTCGTCCAAACACTCTCTCTTCTCTATGCTGTGTTTGTTGTGTTTGTGTGCTTGTTCTTTGGTTCTTGTGAGAGTTAAAAGGGTTTTGTAATTGCAGGTTGTAATTTTAATTGTAGATTGGTGACAATGTTTGACTGCTTTGTACTATTATTGCTCTTAAATTTGGTATATGTTTATATAATGTGAAAAAGTATGCTTAGCAATATATTAAAAATATAAATATAAATATTTTTAATAATTTTTTAATCGCCAAGTCCTGCCGCACCCGCACCCACTTTTTTCAAAAATTGCCGAGTCCCGCACTCGTACCCGCACCCGCACCCGAGTCCCGAAACGCACCCGTGCTTCCTAGCCCCCACCCCCCCGCGCCGCCACGACTCATCAAATAGATTATTTTTGTTTTGCTCAGTATTTCTGCATAGCCATAAGAGGGCATTTCAATCATACCCGGTTGAACTGTATATGATTCTTCTATCTCAAGCTTTAATCTATTCCGAGTCACCAACAAAGCCATAGAGGAGTCGGGTCACCAAGGTCTAAATTGGCTTCCACCATATGACCTGTGACAAAAGTAACTCTAATAATAGCTTAATGAGTGTTGATGTCCACAAGAAAGCCCAACACAATTCCTCATAATTAGGGATAATCGTGAATTTGCCTAATATCTCTCATAAATGAGTGAATCTAAAATTATGCCCATAAAGGAGGCAATTTTATGCCCCTTATCTACAATTTTGAATCTATGTTTTTAATTGCACTATAACCTGATTACCTTAGCATGTATTTTGCTATTTGATATTTAAAAAAACTTTACTCATTACAGAATGCTCAACCATTCATCTTTTAATTAATTTGCATGTAGTTATGTAAATGTCTCAATTGTTTCCTTAAAACTCACAACAAACAATTAAACCAATATTGTCTTAATTTTATTTTTTTTTACCAAAAAAGAAGTTTTAAAAAATGGTTCGGTCGGGTTGACCCGCAAAAAACACAGGTCAACCCGTTTTTGCTTCTGGTAAAAAAAATTAGGTTCATGTTAAGTATTTTTTTTTGGTCGGGTCAGGTCAAAAAATTCTGACTCATTTGGCCATGTCTAATCATAGGCCATCATGGTCATAATCATAGTTGTCACTTGTCAGTATCATACGATGCGTAATACGTATCGTATCATGTACAAAAAGTTTCGTATTGTAAGGGTGTACAGTAAGTTAAGGAAAATAACTATGACACTATATGTGTCTATGCCCTATATGTAGATAAAAATTCATACTATAAACAAGCATGAGATAAAATCCTAAAAAAGAATAAAAGAATATTGTTTTCATGAAAAAGATTATGGATTCCCATTAAAAAAAAAAAAAAAAGGAAAAGGATTATGGATTAAGCATCACCTATAACTCAAACTCAATTCCCATAACTCATTTTTCTAACTCTATTTTTTCACTTTTTCCATAAATAACTTGTTTGGTGCATATCTCTTCTTTATAACTCAAATTTTTGCATAAAATGGTGTGGCCCATATCTCTTCTCTATAACTCACACAAAGTGATTTGACCATACACTACCATGGGCCCCACCAAGGCTAAGTATTTACAAGAGTGCTATTGAAACACATAACTTAAAACTCAAAAACATTTTAATTGTGTTTTCAATTTCATGACTCAAACTCAAAATTTTGAGTTTTGAGTTACGGAAACTCAACTCAAAAATTAGTCTAAACAAACTGAGTTCTGTTGGACCTTACATTTTTTGAGTTTGGGTGATGAAAACTGAGTTATATAACTCAATTTTTATCAATCCAAACACTTTCTAAGGTATTAGAGATTTTTCCATCAGAGCTCACCGCCTTACCCTAGTGGTTCCTTTGATCCATCTTCTCATTTTTGCAAGTGTTATGGATCAATCATGCAATTTATGGGCATCAACAAGTGTCAAAAGCCTTAAAATTTAGTGGCATAACCTACCATCCTTTACTAGAAAAAATAGAGTTTGAATTTCACCGTCTCACGTTATTGTAACTTTTGAATTATTTTTATTACTATTATATCTTTCACACAAACACTCTTTCTTGTGGCTCCTCTCTGGCTGCCTTGTCCTCGAAGATCTATCATTTACAACTGAACACTTGGGAGGCTGAATATAAAATCTCTGTACCTGCTTTGAAACGTTTATGAGTGAAAAGTGAATTAAACTACTCTGAATACAAACGCCCAAATAAGGAGCTCCGTTAGGGACAAGTTTCTATTTAGTTATCACATAAAATTAAAATAAGTAGTAAAGTAGTAGCGGTGAAAGAGAGGCCCGATCGAGTTATATGCCGCCCTCGGTTTATATCGAAAACAACTGACACTGACACTGCATTGCCCATTGTTTTTCACTTTCAAAACCTGCTTCCTCATGACTTCCTTGTCGCTTCGATGGTGCCATCTGCTCCTTCCATTTTAAGTAATCTTGATTAGACGAAACAAAACCGCAAACATGTCCTTGTATTGTTTGCTTTTTAAATAGAAAGCTGGATTCAAAGACTGAATTTCATTTGCCTTATATTATTGCTAAAGTCTTCTATTTCCGTTTACCAAAAAAAAAGTCTTCTATTTCCACATTCTATATAATTGTCCTTTTAGGTAACTCGAAAATCTGCAACTTTTTACTGTCTTTTTTAATCTATGGATTTGCTTCCTCTCCTTCTTCAAAATAAATATTATTATTATTATGTTTCATAGTCCTGGCCTAACTCGATCAGTTTAAACTTAATTTATGAATATCAAAATTTTAGTAACTCAATTCAATTGACACTTCTTAGTTGATGTTTTCAATGAAAATATTTCATATTTAAATCCTCGTATTTAACTCAATTGACAGTGACACTACATGTAAGTGTTATTATTGTACCTAAATTTTGTTTTATTTATATTTCTAACATTGTCGCGTACGCTCTACCGCCGGCTTACATCAAGAGTGGATTGTATACAATGTATAGAGCTCAATTACTCGTTGGTGCAGTCCTCAAACTCTATCCATAAAGTGGTGTACTGTATTCTTTAATTTTATTTTATTGCTAAACGGTCGGAATTTGTGGCCACTTAGCTTATGCCATACACATTTCTTAAAATATTAATTAATAAACGGCTTGTATTTGTCACTACAAATAGATAAGGAATCTCGTGTATCCTTTTTAAAATTTAAATTTTAACAGTTTTTTTTTTTTTTTTAATTCAAGAAGTTTAAATTTAGGAGCTTCATTCTTTTTTTTTTTTTTTTTTAAATCATAAAAAGCTGATTTGAGAGATATAAATTTCAATCCCTCTATATGTTACACGTATAATCTTTTTTTCTTTTTCTTTTTTCAGTATTTTTACATAGCTTGTTAAGATAATAGATTATTGATATTAATCTGAGTCTATCACAAAAATTATTTTATCATTTATTATTAACAATTTGCACATTTGATGGTAATTAAAAAAAAAAGTCTCGATAGATTTATTATATCTGAATCATTTGATACCCTTTTAGTAATTTAAAATATCACTTCTCCAAACATATAATACTTTTTTTTTTTTTTGGATAGGTAAATGCGGGGGCTCGAACCCCCGAGCTCAAGGTATACAGGGACACCGGGTGCCACTAGGCTACAAGGCCCAGTGGCCAAAAAAAAAAAAAAAAAAAATTTTTTCTTTTAGAATCAAATACTAGAAAGAAGATAATGAAGAGCATTTGTTTCTTTTTTTTAAAGATATTTGTTGGCCCCATCAAATCAGGTCCTAGTCAAATAGCCACCTAATTAAGTACCTAGTTTTGAAAGTGATATACCATGCATCAAATGCATGTTTCCTCTCTCTCACACAGAGGTGGACCCCACACATGTAGAGTCCACCTCTGTGTGAGAGGGAGGAAACATGCATCTGATGCATAGTGTATTTTCTCCTAGTTTTGGCCTCACCTAGTAATTCAGTGGTCCAATCTCCAAAGTTTTTAAACTAAAGGGTTGATTATGGATTACTTCGAATTATCCACCATGTTTTTTCTGTGTATGATATTATTACTGCTTAAACCTCCTTAGTTAAATAGAAATCTTTTGTGATAAAATAGACCGTGTGGTGAAAATATGTAAAATATAGCAAATTCAATGATGTGAATTAGTCAAGTCCTTGCTTGCCATTTGTGGTGTGCTTTTATATTAGGAAAAATTATTAGGTATTTCCGAAGTACCATAAATGCATAGTCTCCCCTCTTACATGAAGAGTGAGTCCCACCGTGAATTTAATTAGTAGGACCCACCATTTACGTGAAATGAGGGATTATGCATTTATGGTACTCCAAAAGTACACAATAATTTTCCTTATATTAGAACATATTTCTCTCTCCCTTGTATGTCTGTGTTTGTTTCTAAAAAAAAAAAATTGTGGAGTGGAGTGAAGGAAGAGGGCTTTCTGATTATGGTAGTTGCTTATCTTTTTCCCTTATCTTCCCAATTAGGACTAGGTTAATTAAGTGAAGCATATCTGCTGCAGCAAATAACACTGTTTGCCTTTATTTTGGCAACTGTCTACTTGTAATGCAGTGTGCTGGGATATTGCCAAATATACTTGGAGCAAAACCCACAATATATAGAAAAACCATTGGCTTGGCAACCCTTAAAGCCTCAAAACCGCTTTGAAAACAAACAAATATAGAAAGAAGAAACCACTCCCACCAAAGCCTATCACTATAAATAAAAGACCCCACACGCACTCTTCAACATTAAAAAAAGAAATGGCTTTCATGATTTCCAAAGTCCAGGCTGAAAAGATAAACATAAATCATTCAGAAGAGAAAGATTCCGAGATACTTAGTCCCATCTCAAGCCAACTCTACCTTAAATCATCAACTCAAGCCCCCTCTAAGACCTTAGACAAAGAAGCTGTCCTCAGACGTATCAGACTCCATAAGAACTTGAACAAGATCCGAGGTGCTTTACAAGCTCTAGTTGCTGGCAGCTCAGAACAGACAAACATAGCTTCAATGCTGGAGCAGAAGTGGCAGGACCCAGAAGATGCCTTCTCTGCCCCATAAAAGAAATGGTGGAATCATCACTCTTTTGATCATCAAAGATCTTGTGAGACATAACCCAAGAGCAATGGAACTAGTGCAGGACTTTGTAGAGGCATAGGGCTTCAACTATTATTTACTACCTTGCTAATCTAATGTACAGTGTTTATTGATTATTGAAATTAGAACTTTCTATATCATCACTTTTGCCAACATGAAGGAGAAACATGCATTAGACCACAATTATAATTGATCACTGGGTTGTGTTGCTTTCAATTCTAGAATTATTTGCAGTAGCAATCCTTTCAATTCAGCATCCATTGTTCTCTCCAGAAAGTTTCCGTACTGTATTAAACATTTAACATCTTGAAAGAAAGAGCAATCTACGTAAGCAATATTTTTCACAAGTTATCAAATTGCTATTCTCATCTAGTCCATCAATGATATTAATTTATTGTCTACCATTTGTAAATTGTAACTGAAAATTGAGTTGTTAAATTTTTATTGATTCTCCTCTAGTATACCACCGATATTATTTTATTGGTAGTGGTTTTTTTTTTTTTTTGAGAAACTATTTTATTGGTAGTGTTTGTTACACACAGTATTATACATATGCTATTAGCCTGTTACAAGGCATAATTTCACTCACAATTTCAGTTAAATAAAAAGGATGTATAACAACTTTTATCTTTATCTATTGTCTACCATCTGCAAATGACAACTTTTATCCTAATTTTATTATCTACCATACACAACTCATGGAAATGTTAGTGATTTTGTTACAAAAAGAAGATGCATAACTGGAAATGGTTTTCTTAGTTCTCTTATCAATCCAGCCTTTTTAAAGAAAGGGTAAAATACAGTTAACACTCCTAAGGATTAGGCTAGTGATAGTCTTTTTAAATATAAGGTCAAATACAATCAGCACTTCTAAAGATTAGGCTAATGATAGTCTTTTTAAAGATAGGGTAAAATGCAGTCAGCACTCCTAAAGTGTAGGTTAATGACAGCCAGGTCCAAGACACTTCAAAATTGACCAATTTGATCCCTGAACTCAACTTGATCCTTAAACTGTTACTCATTTTCTTCTCTATGTTACAATGACTAGGAACTAAATTGGTCAATTTTGAAATATCTTAAATTAGATTGACATTAATTAGCCCAAACCTTAAAGGTGTTTACCATTTTTTACCCTTAAAGGTATCCCACATCATGGGGTGTCATAAGGGATAAATTTGGAAAAGAATAATATTATTTTAATAATTATTATTTAAATTAGTGTATGTTTTAAGGTATATGAGAATCCAACTTTTGTTAAAACTTAAAATTGTGTTTTTAAAACATGGCTTCACTTATTAAAACAATACTAGTAAGTTGTCTGTGAGATGCATGGATAATTTTATGATATTTTATGTAATACAGTTTTGGATAATGACATAATATATTATTAAAAAAAAGTAAACTAAATTATCTTAAATAAACATATACATTTTGAGATATTAAAAATTAGTTTAGTAGCTTTACTACATATATGTAGCTTTCTTAAGGTAGGATTAATTTTTTTTAAATCATGAAACCAAAAATAAATGCAAAAGAGTAGCAAGATCATGAAAATAAACTAATTTGCGTTGTGTTCACATATTTCATTCCATGAAATGAAAGTATGCCCAATTCTTTGACCATCTTCCACTCATCAATAGTGTGACATTAAGACATAGTGTGGGCAAGTGTATATACATGTGTCTTATAGATGATTTAAAATTAAACCATGGTAGAATTAATATGGCTTTACATTGAGCACCAAATATTATCGCTACTTATATACCCAAAACAAAAACTATCCAACCAAATTACCTAAACCTAAATCATATTTAAGTCCCTAATTTAAAAAAAAAAATATATATATATATATATATATTACCCATAGGGGTTTCGGCATCTTAATGGTGGTGGGAGGCTAGTATAACGGAGGTGGTGACCTCTCAAATTCATCTTTCTCTCTCTTTCAAATGTTTTATTAGTCTCAGGTCTTTTATTTTGGTTATATATAGTGAAATAATGTGTTTTATTTAACAATTCAGAACATTTTTGTGTCTCTCTATCTCTCTCCTGATCCTTATCTAGTTAGTTATTACTATTAGTCCTTACTTATTTTATTTTATTTTTTACTTTTTTTAAAATACTAAATCAATGGGAGGTGTGATGTAAGTTAAGGCAATTAATGAGATATTAATGAGATAACAGTAAAACAAATTAATGTGAACTTTTGGGTAACTGTAAAAAAAACTTAATGAAAGAGGTAAAAAAAATTGTTTTACTTATATGCAAAATTAAAGCACCACTTGGCAAGACCTTATGCACTCTCACATGAAGCCTCTGCTTTTATACATACAAACTTAAATCGAAGATAAAAATTCACCGGTGAAAGAAATTAACGGACAATTAGATGAAGAAATCTGACAGGAAAGTGAGAGACATCTTTTCATTCTTGATTGCAAACTGTGGAAATATTTCAATGGGCTTCTGTTTTTTCTTTTTCATCGGCGGGGAAAATCTTATTCTTTTGGCCGTTTGTGTTAACAAATGGAAAGAATGGATGATTGTGTGTTTTGGATTTCAGTTTTTAGAGCGTGCAGTTTTTGATCTCTCGATCTCTCTCTCCTTCTTCGTTCTCTGCCTCTCTATTTCTCTGTCTCTCTTTTCTCTTAGTCTTTCTTTCTCCTTTTTCCTCCATGTAGCAATGTTTTTTTTTTTTTTTTTTTTTTTTTTTTTTTTTTGTCTTAAGCAGTTAATTTCTTTTTATAGCAAGAGGGCTCTAAACAATATTTTAACATAGTGAAACATTATAATTTATCACTTTTAAACAGTGTTGTAACATTACCAAACAATATAATGTATCGCTTTTTTAAGTTATACGTGTCTGAATTTTAGATAGGCAGTTATCCTATTTGTCACCACCTCCTTAATCGTAGGAATTTACTTTCTCTCAGCTTTTGCTATTATATGTAGTATATGACTAGTTAAAGGCTCGTGCATTGCATGGTTTTTATTATTTTATTTTATTTCATTTTTTATTTAAATTATTGAAGAAAAAAAATCTAAATGAATACTTATATAGAATTATATAATATTAATTTAAATAGAGTGTAGGGATATAATGGAGCCACAGTAGCATAAGATTTTGTTGACAATAATTGTAGGGACAAAGGCCCAAATTTGTATGTTGGGCCTTGAGCCCAATCCGAGGGCGTCGGCCTATCCGAGGAAGGACAAATATTTATGAGGGGATCCAGCTTAGAGTCTTGTGAGCGAGTAAGAGAGTAAATGGCGGTCCGAGGAGTAATCACCCCTCAGCCATGGTAAATATAGCTCAAATACGTGATCCATCGAAAGGAATGACCTTCAAGGAAGCTCCAATGTCAGGAGTGTGCCTTATAAACACATGAGAAGGAAGGGAACCCAGAAATATCTAAGGGAAGGCTACCACCTCCGCATTAAATGCATTGCAGCTACTTTTCTGGCCGCATTTATGTGGAGAAGACCTCTGAACAGTGTTTCCTTGGCCACCGCAACTCACAGAAAGTCAGAAGGGGTGTCTGATGGGACAGACACTTAAGTGGTGGCCTGGATGATCGACAAGTGGAAGGCCAAGATCACTAGGAGGGACTTATATAATGTAAGAAACCTTCCATGAGTTTAGGATCAGAAAAATAGAGAAAAGATACTGTAGCAACCAGAGTTGCACTTGTAAACAATTTCATCAACCTATACAAAGGTT
The DNA here is from genome assembly GCA_023621385.1 of Quercus gilva. NCBI lineage: Eukaryota > Viridiplantae > Streptophyta > Magnoliopsida > Fagales > Fagaceae > Quercus > Quercus gilva. The sequence goes on along the minus strand of CM042478.1, from coordinate 9,392,273 downwards.
TGTCTCCTCAGACAGTACATCCACCCCATCTTACGTGCTTTGTTCTTGCATGATTGTTTTACAAAACAACCCTAGCCGTTGTGATACTCACTAGGGCCTAATTCTCCAACCCACTCTCTACAAATTTATTGTATTGGGCTCATTAACCCTCAATCCCACACTTATTGGGCTTGGGTTGCAAACCGTGACCCTACAATAATAATAATGAATAACGAAACTTCCTTTTAATGCTTTGAAACTTTTGTTAATTGAATTATAATCTTTATATTTTTGTAAAAGGAAAGAAGTATTAAAGATAATGTATATATATGATTGTAGTACTAATAGCGGAAATAAAAATAAGGAATAGTTGAATTAAAATTATACTACTTAGAAAAATAAATTTAATCTAATTAGGCACATATAAACATAACACAATTTTTTTTTTTTTTTTGACTTGAAGAATATAAAATAGCTAAAAACTTATAAATAATAATTTTAAATTTAATATTAGGAATATAATCAAACTTATTCATAATCTAAAATTAAGAAACTAACACAAATCACAAATTAAGATATAAATGTAGAAAAAGAACAAATAATAAACCAGTTTGTTTCCTCTATCACTTTGAGAGAAGAAAGTGTGAGTATGTAACAAAAAACTGAACCAGTTTCTATAGAAGAAAACAAATGTGTACAAAAGTTTAATATTTTTTAATGCCGAATTCATGAATTTAAGTATACATGAGAGAAGATTTTATTAATTTTTTTTGAAGTTAAAGAAAAATAGCTTAAACAAAATGGAAAAATAATAATGAAGAAAAAATGCATACCTGCGTTGTAATAGGATTTAGGCATTTACATACTGAAGTGAATATCACTCCATATATATATATATATACATAAAGGGAAGGGGCACATAGTTGAAGAGATGGAAGTACAGATATAGAAGAGATGGAAGCACATATATAGTATATTGAAAGTAAAGTAAAGTAAGCACAGTAAAGTAAGCAAAGTAGAACCAGCCAAGAAGGCGGTATTGCAGTTATAAAAAAGTGCAAGTAATTTAAAACAATAATAAGGCGGTAGAACTAGCCAAGCAGTATATATCAAAGCAATTAAAAAATTTAGAACCGTCCAAGATGGCGGTAGCAACAAGTATTATAATAAACTGAAATCTGAAAATACTTCTTATTGAAAGCAGAACAAAACACAAAACACTTATTGTAGTAGTAGTGATTACAAGATTGAAACAGTTACAAAGCTTGGAACTAGGGTTGTAGTAGTAGGAAATCCTAAGGTAAACAAGGAACTCTCTCTCCAAGAAAAGCTCTTTAAAGAAAGGAGTTCTAAGGAGGAAATTCTAAAATGAATTCTGCTTTAAGCTTAAGGGACAGCCCCCTTTAAATAGGCAAAGTTCTAGATGAATAGTAAAAGCAAAAGTAACATGAACAGTAAAAGTAAATAGTGAACAGTAAAATCTTTGTCCAAAGCAGTCTTGGAAACATGAGGAATCTTCTTTTCAGAACATTATTATAACATGGGAAACAACAGTAGCATTTTGGCCGTTGTGCAGGCCAAACAAATAGTATCAATTATCTCAAAGATCAGGAGTATTATCTTCATCATGTCCAAACAGTTCCTGATCGTAAGGGAAATAAGGGTTGTGGGCAACAGATTCCTCAGAAGAGGCTATGGAATTTCCTTGATTAGCAGCAGCTTCTTTCGCTCACTTGTGTAAAGCAAAAAGAGCATCAGGGTTTTTTCTCAAGTCATCAATGGGAGAGCTCTTATTTTTTGCTAAAGGCTTAGCATTCTTGCTGGAAGAAGAGGAGGGAGCATTAACAAGGACAGGGGATTGACCAGGTGAACAATCCTTAGCAATGGGGGAGCAGCAGTAGTTGAAGATTCTCTGGAAATGGTAGCAATAATATTCTGAGTATGGGAGAATTTACCCCACCATTTTACATGCCAGTGTCTAGAGAGAACATCACCTTCCTTTTCATATTGCCATTTTAATATCCAAGGTATGTTATAACGTTTAACAAAGTGAAGCAAAGCGGGGAACTTAGCACCATGAGCATCAACCTTATAAGACTTCTTGAAACATTCAAAAGCATTAAGTAATGGTTCAGGAAATATGTCATTAATAAGGCCAAATTGAGTCCACCAACGGTTGAACCAAAGAGGCAAAGAACCAGTGAAATTTTTATCAAAGTTAACAAACCAAGAATGAGACATGTTTTCATTTTGGTGAAGCATAAATCTTGACCAAGCAGTGATGTAATCATAGTATGAATAGGGGATGGGAGAAGTGGACATTGTTCTGGTAAAAGTAGGGGAAGGACCCCATTTTTCTTCAGTAATAACATTGACCAAGTAAACACTGTGGTAAACAATTTTGGAGGTATCAACTTTGTCAGATATGGTGTTAATAATAATAAATTTTTCGTGACGCAAGAGATCATGATAATATTGTAAATTCTTTTCATTATGCTCAGGAATCCAATGAAATCTTGGAGGAAAATAACTTTTAGCAAGTTTGAGAGGATCAAAAATTAAGACTCTATTGGGTTCAATATAAAACAAGTTTTGGAAATATTGTTTCTTGATATATTGAGGGTTATTGGAATTTCTGGGAAAAACAATCTTAATAGGTTGGTTAACAGGGGTTATAGCATAAGGGTCATAGGACGAGGCAAGAACAATGGAGTAATTGGGCCTAGGGTGGTGAAACGATTAGCAATTTCAATAGGAGAAACAGGTTCTTTTTTGACAATTTGTTTGGAGGTTTCAGTAGGATGATTATCTTTGGATCTTCTACTTGCCATTGTGACACTGCAGAAATTCACGGGTAAGGAAATCAGGGATGAAATTTTGAGATCCTTTAATATATTCAATATCAAAATAAAAAATACTTAAAATAGCTTGCCACCTAGCAAAAATATGTTTTAAAGCAATATTTTCAACATCTTTCTCAATAACATACTTAGCACTTTTGCAATCAATACGTAACAAAAAATTTTGGTTTAACAAATCACTTTGAAATTTTGAAATGCATAGTATTATAAATAAAATCTCTTTTTTAATAGTACTATAGTTTAACATTGCATTATTCTAGATTCCTGAGTAAAAGCGGACAATTTGTTCAGAAGACTCTGGAGAAACTCTTTGTTTCAGAATACCACCATAACCAATGTCAGAGGCATCGGTCTCAACAATTTTGAACGCATCAACGGTGGGAATACCAAGACATGGTAGTGTCTTAACATGGGATTTGATTTGTTTAACAAGAGAAGTATGGACATCAGACCACGGTGGAGGATTACTCTTTAACCTATCAAAAAGAGGTTTGCATTGTTTCCTCATATCCTTGTAAAAATCAGCAACATAATTCAATGATTCAAGAAATCTTTGGAGCTGGGTTTTATCAATGATAACATCAGGAAATTTATCAGCAAATTGAATGGCTCTATCAATAGGATGAATTTGTCCTTTAGAGATGTCATAGCCAAGGAAACGAACTTTTGTTTAAAACAATTTAATTTTCTTAGCAGAAACAATAAGACCATTTCTTTTGATAGTTTCTAGAAACGAATACAAATGTTTCCAGTGTTCATCAGTGAAGCTGGAGTAAACAAGAACATCATCAATATAAACAATGGTGAAATGACTGAAGGAATTGAAAATATCATTCATAATATTTTGGAATTCACTAGGGGCATTTTTAAGACCAAAAGGCATCACATTTCACTCGTAATGACCAAAAGGAGTGGTAAAAGCAGTTTTGTACCTATCCTTCTCACTAATCTGGATTTGCCAAAACCCAAATTTCATATCAAACTTTGAAAACACTACAGCCTCACTCAACCTATGGACCAGGTCATTCTTATTGAGAATAGGATATCTAATCCACTCTAAAACCTTGTTCAAAGGTTTATAGTTAATTACCAAGCGAGGGGTTCCTCTCTCAATTTCAGCATTTTTTTTAACATAGAATGTAGAACAAGACCAAGAGGACTTGCTATTTCTAATCAGTTTTTTCTCCAACAAGTCATGAATTTCTTTTTTACAAAATTCAACAGTTTCAGCATTCATCTGAATAGGTCGAGCCTTAGTAGGAATGCTTTTCTCAACAAAATCTTTAATATAAGGCAAGTCAACAATATGTTTCTTCCTATGCCAAAAGGCATTAGGAACATCAGAGCAAACATCATCAACCAACATTTTTTGAAAAATATCTATTTTTGATTGTAATAATTTATCAGAGAGTTGTTTAGCAATTTTCTTGTATCTAACTTCTTGCTGAAGGAAGTTAAGATGTTTGATTTCAGCATGAATCAGATTTGAAGCATAATCAGTATCAATTTCAAATTTAGAGGCAAATTTGAATTTGAATTTTTGACCAAAAGGGTCAGTAGTAATTCCATCATGTTCAACAAGAAAAGGACATAAAGCATTTATAAAAGGCAAACCAAGAATCACTTTATCAGTCATATTTTTTACCAGAATAGAAGGAATCTTGAAATAGACATTATCATGGCAAACATGAGCATTATTTAATTCATATTTAATCTTCATTTGAGAACCATTAGCAGAAACCAATCTTTCCATTGATTTTTCAAAATATTTTGAAGGAATCAGTCCTTCTTGGATACAGTTCATATCCGCACCAGAATCAATCATAGTAATAACAATGAAATGATAGTCAGGAGAAACAACAATTTTAACTTTTGTAAACCATTTTGGAGGAAGTATTTTATTAACAAGGTTAAGTTTATCAGCGATACCTTTATTAGAAAGAAGAGCCTATTGACTGGATTCACCTTCATCTTTGAACTCATCTTATTCATCTTGTTCATTATCAAATTTGTCAAGTTTTTTTTATCAATTTTTAACATTAACAATTCTTGTTTAAGATTATGATTATCACTTTTAATATTTTTAAATTCATGTTTTAATTCACTTATCTCTTGTTTAACAATATTAATTTCATGTTGAAGATCATTAACAGTTAAATCTTTGGATTTCTTTTTATTAAATCTTTCCAAAGTTTCTTCAAAACTTATTGTTGATTTGAGTATTTTACTAGTTTCATCTTTTAACAAATTTTTCTTAAACTTATCCAAATATTCTTTTTGTAATTCAGGGTTTTCAATCTGATGTATCAATTTAATCAATAAACTTTCATTTTCTTCACTTTTAGTGAGAACATTAACAGATTTAATAACATTACAACAGGAATCTCTACAACCAATTTTAATATTTGGTGAATCAGAGGAATCATTAGCAAAATGAAAGCAAGAATCAGATGAAGAAGAAAAATCGTCTTCCAAGGAATCAAAGGAATTGCTTGATTCAAGGATTCTAAATAATTCTTCTTGATCCTTATCATCAATATTTAACATATTAAACTTATTTTTTAACTTACCAAGTTTTTGTTTGCAATCTTTATTGAAATGTCCAGGTTTACCACAGTTAAAACATTTACCTTTACCTGATCTTTGTTTATCATATTTTTTTGAAACATTTTTCTTTTTAGCATAAAAATTATTATAATTAGTTCTGTATCTTTTATGCTTTTTATGACCATAATTTTGTGAGTTTTATCATGTTTTTTACCCTTTTGCCTAGAAGGAGCAATAGGGGGCAAACCATATTGTTCACAAAAATTACCCATTTCATATTTAGCTTTTCTTTTATTTTTTAATTGGTGTTTTAACAATTTTTCGTCATTGCACATATTAATACCAAGTTTTTTAATAGTGCTTAAAATATCACCATAAGTTAAATTATCATAATCAATGGAATCATTTTTACCAATTAATTCTTGTTTTACCTTATGAGCAAAGATAGGACACAGACCGTCAATAAACTTTTTTTTCCAATAAGGCTTGAAACAGTCTTTCTGATGCATTACTCTGGAAAGGAAAACATCTTGATACCATCTGTAATCAGACATACTAGGACATCTTAAATTATTTAGCAAATCAGAAATTCGAGACGAAATATTAGATGGAGTACCAACAAAATGTTTGATAATAGTATAAATCAAGGTATTAACACCATCAGGAATATCTTGACCAATATTTTCATCAAAAATAGGCAAACCTTCATCATTCTTTTTAACAGCATGTTTAATAGATTTTCTGGAATCTTCTATGAGATATGAATCCCACCATCCACAAAGAGTACCAGAAAAACCAGTTGCAAGAAGGTCAACAATTTCAAGGTGATCAAGATTATGGTTATTAATATAAGCAATTCCAACCATAGACATGTGACCCATTTTATTAATGATTTCTTGTTCAGACAAACCATCAATATTCCATTCATAAATCTTATCAGCAGAAACAGAAAACTGAGTTTGAAAAGGTCTTTCTTCAAACTGCATATTAGGAGGAGTAGGTTTTGAATACCAATTTTTTGTAAGAAACATGAGTTTGGAATTTCCAACAAATCTTTTAATTTCTGGTAGATCATTATCAAAAACTTTTTTTGCAGAAACAGAAGATGCTGTATCAGAATCTGTATTTTTATCAGAATCTGTATTTTCTTCAGAAACAATTTCTTTTTCATCTTTTGAAATAATGCGAGCAGCCGGAGTACTTGTAGAAGTACCATCAGTTTTAACCTTTAAATCAGCAAGCATTTGTTCAACAATCTCAAGAGTTTTAGATTGGGAAGTTTTAAACTTAAATTGTTTGTCTTGACTGGATAAATTAATCAAAGGTTTCTCAGTTTTAACAGAAATAGGTTTTTCAGCAGAAATAGGCTTTTGAACAGAAACAGTTTTTTCAATAAATTTTTCTTCAATACGATTAAGCTGTTGACCCATAACATGCAAAGATTCATTAATAAAATTGTTTTGTTCAATAATACTAATGATATGAGTTTGATCATCATCAATTTTGAAAGGGAAAGCCTTTACTTCCGTCTTTTGATAAGTTATCAAAACTGTCTCAAGAAGCGGATGGGTAGACCTAACAAAGCTTTTGTCTTCTTTAACAAAATTTGATTTCTTTATCACATTCAAATTATGTTTTGAAACTTCATCTTTTAAAACATAATAGTTTTCAAGAAAATCAAAAAATAAAATGTGTTTTTTCAATTGATTCATTTTTTCTTTCCATTTCCTTTTAACACGGTCTTTCTCAAACTGAGCAAAAGTACTTTGGTAGTATTTCCTTTTATCTCTGCTTTTAGCAAGCATAAATTCATTAAATAGGGAAACCATATCAAGTTCAAAACTTTCATTCAAAACATTTAAAACTATTAATTGGTTTTGATAAACAGGATTTTCAATAAGAGGAAAATCATAATTAGATGGACAAACAGATTTAGTATCATCTTCTTCTTCATTAGCAATTCTTCCATAGGGAGAAGAAGGTTCAAGTTTAGTAGAATAGAAAACAGAGCTAATTTAAGATTTATCACTTGAAAAACCTTTTAGCTTTAAATCAGTAGGTTTTTCAAAATTCTTTTGCAAAAATTCATTGAGATCTTGATCTCTTTTTGAAATACTTTCAGATCCAGCAAAGGAATGTCTTACTTCGTTGATCCTCAAGGGTTGATTGTTTTGAAAACTTATTTTAACAGTACCATCAAGATATTGTTGAATATGTGTGAGATCTAGCTCATCAAAAACAGGTTTAGGAATAGGGGATTCTTGTTCCAACAACCATTCAGTGGGAAGCTTAACATATTGCCATTGAATCATTTTTGGAATTTGAACTTTAGCATCAGGAGTAGAACATGTGATTAACATTGTTTTACCAGAAGGTTCTCTGTGATTCTTAGCACCAGGGTTCAATTGAGTACCCAACAATCTATAGTAAATACAATAAATCAAAGCAAAAAGTTTACTACCTTCTTCCATGTGATAACCAGATGAAGCAATATTTAAAGTTAAAGCTTTAACAATATTAGGATCATTCAAAGCAAGAGTAATATTAGGATAATAGTTGAAATAAACAGGACCATCATACAAAGAAGCAGTAATCATACCAAGAATGCTATCTTTAAAATTCTTAAATCTAGCATCTCTTAAACACATAAGAAGAGAAGCATTTATTCCTTTTCTAGTAAGTGGTTTAACAGCAACTTGAACCATACCAATATGCAAATAACTGAGTTTTTTAGCAATGAAATCATTAATATTTCTTTTCGAAAACAAGCAACATTTTTCATGAGTTTTTGAAATAGAAAATATTTGTTCAACAGTTCTAACTTTGTAAATGGGATGAAAAGTAGTTTCAGCCCAACTAGTTTTGTAAATAGTTTTAGTATCAACTTTAGGAATATTCCACTTCTTGAAATCAGGGAGTTCGTGTTCTTCAACAGTGTGATCTTCTTTATTCACAATATCAGGAGGACAACCAGTCCTGGAGTTGGATCTCCACAACTAATCCATGTTATCCTAGATTTAACATTCAATTATCATATTTTTCTCACAACCGTTGCATTTTGTAACACATACCCTAAGCAACCCTATACCTCTCACATGCCCTACACGCCCTCTCTTGGCTCAAACGGGCCTTACAGTCAGGTTTTGGGAATTCACTTTACGTTTAGGGTGGCGCCAACGATGGTAAGAAGGGAACACAACAACAGAGTATCAAAGTTTCGGATAGACACAGACAAGAGATAAAGACACAACAACACTATCACCGATCAGAAAAGAGTAGCTCTGATACCAAAATGGGGGGAAGGGGCACACAACTGAAGAGATGGAAGCACAGATATAAAAGAGATGGAAGCACAGATATAGTATATTGAAAGTAAAGTAAAGTAAGCACAGTAAAGTAAGCAAAGTAGAACCAGCCAAGAAGGCGGTATTGCAGTTATAAAAAAGTGCAAGTAATTCAAAAACAATAATAAGGCGGTAGAACCAGCCAAGCAGTATATATCAAAGCAATTAAAAAATTTAGAAACGTCCAAGATAGCAATAGCAACAAGTAGTATAATAAACTGAAATCTGTAAATACTTCTTATTGAAAGTAGAACAAAACACAAAACACTTACAGTAGTAGTAGTGGCTACAAAAATGAAACAGTTACAAAGATTGGAACTAGGGTTGTAGTAGTAGGAAATCCTAAGGTAATCAAAGAACTCTCTGAACGGTTTAGACCCCTTAAACAAACAACCAGATTGCGTAGCCTAGATTAATTAGCCAAGTTGTTACTTAGTCAAATTAAGCAATTCTAGGTTAAAACAATCAAATAATCATATCATGCATATAAGACATATAAAGCAGCGGAATAATAAAAGAACACAAGATATGATCACCCAGGAAACCACACGGAAAAACCTGGGGAGGATTTTACCCACCGATCCTCAAGGCAAAACGGAATCCACTAAGAAAGAATTGAAGTTCTTACAAAAGGACTTACAAGCTTCCCGCTTGACTTCCTAATGCTACCCACCAGTAAAACTTCCTGACACGACCACGCGCAGGCTCCGAGTCCACGGACTACTTCTTTCTTTGTATTCCTTCAATCAGCTACAAGCTCCCCGCTTATTTATCTTTAAGCTTCAATGGCAGCAACCAAGTTGATCATCAAGATGTTGAAGTAATCTCAATCTTGAAAACCCTAAGTTTTGTGTAAAGGAAAGCTCCTCTAGATCTCACAAGAGATTTACACAAAACCGCAATATATGAGCAACAATACAACTTGTGCCACTCTAAAAACGTGGCTAGGGTTTTGCCTTATATAGCTAGGGCAAAAACATAAAACCTAAACGTTTTAAAAGAGTTAGGGCTGAGCTGGAATTTCTGCAGAAAACGCATCTGGGCCGATTTTCGATCGATCGAGAATTACATTCGATCGATCGAGTCAGGCCGAGAAGCCCCAATGCATCTGCAGTCACTCGATTCCAACTTTACAATATTTTACCAACTTTGAGCAAGCCTAAACAAGACTAAGTACATTATTTTGATCATGGTTTGCCAACATTACAAATTAGAGTTCTAAATACATAAAATCCTAAGACCTTAGAACCTAACACTCTCTCTCCAAGAAAAGCTCTCTAAAGAAAGGAGTTCTAAGGAGAAAATTCTAAAATGAATTCTGCTTCAAGCTTAAGGGACAGCCCTCCTTAAATAGGCAAAATTTTGGATGAATAGTAAAAGCAAAAGTAACATGAACAGTAAAAGTAAATAGTGAATAGTAAAATCTTTCTCCAAAGCAGTCTTGGAAACATGAGGAATCTTCTTTTCAGAACATTATTATAGCATGGGAAACAACAGTAGCATTTTGGCCGTTGTGCAAGCCAGACAAATAGTATCAATTATCTCAAAGATCAGGAGTATTATTTTCATCATGTCCAAATAGTTCCTGATCGTAAGGGAAATAAGGGTTGTGGGCAACAGATTCCTCAGAAGAGGCTTTGGAATTTCCTTGATTAGCAGCAACTTCTTCCGCCCACTTGAGTAAAGCAAAAAGAGCATTAGGGTTTTTTCTTAAGTCATCAATGGGAGAGCTCTTATTTTTTGCCAAAGGCTTAGCATTCTTGCTGGAAGAAGAGGAGGGAGCATCAGCAAGGACAGGGGATTGACCAGGTGAAAAATCCTTAGCAATGGGGAGAGCAGCAGTAGTTGAAGATTCTCTAGAAATGGTAGCAATAATATTCTGAGTATGGGGCAATTTACCCCACCATTTTACATACCAGTGTCTGGAGAGAACATCACCTTCCTTTTCATATTGCCATTTTAATATCCAAGGTATCTTATAACATTTAACAAAGTGAAGCAAAGCAGGGAACTTAGCACCATAAGCATCAACCTTATAAGACTTCTTGAAACATTCAAAAGCATTAGGTAATGGTTCAAGAAATATGTCATTAATAGGGCCAAATTGAGTCCACCAACGGTTGAATCAAAGAGGCAAAGAACCAGTGAAATTTTTATCAAAGTTAACCAACCAGGAATGTGACATGTTTTCATTCTTGTGAAGCATAAATCTTGACCAAGCAATGATGTAATCATAGTAGGAATAGGGGATGGGAGAAGTGGACATTGTTCTGGTAGAAGTAGGGGAAGGACCCCATTTTTCTTCATGAATAACATTGACCAAGTAAACACTGTGGTAAAAAATTGTGGAGGTATCAACTTTGTCAGATATGGTGTTAATAATAATAGATTTTTCATGACGCAAGAGATCATAATAATACAGTAAATTCTTTTCATTATGCTTAGGAATCTAGTGAAATCTAGGAGGGAAATAACTTTTAGCAAGTTTGAGAGGATCAGAAATTGAGACTCTATTGGGTTCAATATAAAACAAGTTTTGGAAATATTGTTTCTTGACATATTGAGGGTTATTGGAATTTCTGGGAAAAACAATCTTAATAGGTTGGTTAACAGGGGTTATAGCATAATGGTCATAGGACGAGGCAAGAACAATGGAGTAATTGGGCCTAGGGATGGTTCCTAGGGTGGTGAAACGGTTAGCAATTTCAATAGGAGAAGCAGGTTCTTTTTTGACAATTTGTTTGGAGGTTTCAGCAGGATGATTATCTCTGGATCTTCTACTTGCCATTGTGACACTGCAGAAATTCACGGGTAAGGAAATCAGGGATGGAATTTTGAGATCCTTTAATATATTCAATATCAAAATAAAAAACGCTTAAAATAGCTTGCCATCTAGCAAAAATGTGTTTTGAAGCAATATTCTCAACATCTTTTTCAATAACATATTTAGCACTTTTACAATCAATACGTAATAAAAAATTTTGGTTTAACAAATCACTTTGAAATTTTGAAATACATAGTACTATAGATAAAATATCTTTTTTAATAGTACTATAGTTTAGCTGTGCATTATTCCAGATTCCTGAGTAAAAGCAGACAATTTGTTCAGAGGACTCTGGAGAAACTCTTCGTTTCAGAATACCACCATAACCAATGTCAAAGACATCGGTTTTAACAATTTTGAAAGCATCAACGATGGGAATACCAAGACATGGAAGTGTTTTAACATGAGATTTGATTTATTTAACAAGAGAAGTGTGAACATCAGACCAAGGAGGAGGATTATTTTGTAACCCATCAAAAAGAGGTTTGCATTGTTTCCTCATGTCCTTGTAGAAATCAGCAACATAGTTCAGTGACCCAAGAAATCTCTGGAGTTGAGTTTTATCAATGATAATATCGGCAAACTTATTAGCAAATTGAATGGCTCTATATATAGGACGAATTTGTCCTTCAGAGATATCATAACCAAGGAAGCGGACTTTTGTTTGAAACAGTTTGATTTTCTTAGCAGAGACAACAAGACCATTTCTCTTGATAGTATCTAGAAAAGAGTACAAATGTTTCTAGTGTTCATCAATAAAGCTAAAATAAACAAGAACATCATCAATGTAAACAATGGTAAAATGGCTGAAAGAATTGAAAATATCATTCATAATATTTTGGAATTCACTCGAAGCATTCTTTAGACCAAAAGGCATCACATTCCACTCATAATGACCAAAAGAAGTGGTGAAAGCAGTTTTATACCTATCTTTCTCACTAATCTGAATCTGCCAAAATCCAGACTTCATATCAAACTTGGAGAATATTACAGCCTTACTTAATCTATGAACCAAATCATTTTTATTAGGTATGGGATATCTAATCCATTCTAAGACCTTGTTCAAGGGCTTATAATTGTTGACTAGACGAGGGGTTCCTCTCTTAATCTCAGCATTTTTTTGAACATAGAACACAGCACAAGACCAAGGAGACTTGCTATTTCTAATGAGTTTTTTCTGAAGTAAATCATTAATCTCTTTTTTGCAAAACTCAATAGTTTTAGCATTCATTTGAACAGGGCAAGCTTTAGTGGGAATGTTCTTTTCATCAAAATCTTTAACATATGGCAAATCAACAATATGTTTTCTTTTATACCAAGAAGCATTAGGAACATCAAAGCAAACATCATCAATCAGAATTTTTTGGAAATTATCAATTTTTGCTTGCAACAATTTATCAGAAAGTTGTTCAGCAATTTTCTTATATCTAACTTCTTGCTGAAGGAAGTTAAGATGTTTGATTTTAGCATGAATCAGATTTAAAGCATCATCATTATCAATCTCAAACTTTGAGACAAATTTGAATTTTACTTTCTATCCAAAAGGGTCAGTAGTAATTCCATCATGTTCAACAAGAAAAGGATACAAAGCATTTATAAAAGGCAAACCAAGAATCACTTTATCAGTCATATTTTTTACCAGAACAGAAGGAATCTTGAAACAGACATTATCATGGCAAACATGAGCATTGTTTAATTCATATTTAATCTTCATTTGAGAACCATTAGCAGAAACCAATCTTTCCGTTGATTTTTCAAAATATTTTGAAGGAATCAATCCTTCTTGGATATAGTTCATATCCGCACCAGAATCAATCATAGTAATAACAATGAAATGATAGTCAGGAGAAACAACAATTTTAACTTTTATAAACCATTTTGGAGGAAGTATTTTATTAACAAGATTAAGTTTATCAGTGATACCTTTATCAGAAAGAAAAGTCTGTTGACTGGATTCACCTTCATCTTATTCATCTTGTTCATTATCAGATTTGTCAAGTTTTTTTTATCAATTTTTAACATTAACAATTCTTGTTTAAGATTATGATTATCACTTTTAATATTTTTAAATTCATGTTTTAATTCACTTATCTCTTGTTTAACAATATTAATTTCATGTTGAAGATCATTAACAGTTAAATCTTTGGATTTCTTTTTATTAAATCTTTCCAAAGTTTCTTCAAAACTTATCGTTGATTTGAGTATTTTACTAGTTTCATCTTTTAACAAATTTTTCTTAAACTTATCCAAATATTCTTTTTGTAATTCAGGGTTTTCAATCTGATGTATCAATTTAATCAATAAACTTTCATTTTCTTCACTTTTAGTGAGAACATTAACAGATTTAATAACATTATAGCAGGAATCTCTACAACCAATTTTAATATTTGGTGAATCAGAGGAATCATCAGCAGAATGATAACAAGAATTAGAAGAAGAAGAAAAATCATCTTCCAAAGAATCAGACGAATTGTTTGATTCAAGGATTCTGAATAATTCTTCTTGATCTTTATCATCAATATTTAACATGTTAAACTTATTTTTTAACTTACCAGGTTTTTGTTTGCAATCTTTACTGAAATGGAATCATTTTTACCAATTAATTCTTGTTTTACCTTATGAGCAAAGATAGAAGGCAGACCATCAATAAATTTTTCTTTCCAATAAGGCTTGAAACAGTCTTTCCGATGCATTACTCTGGAAAGGAAAACATATTGATACCATCTGTAATCTGACATAGTAGGACATCTCAAATTATTTAGCAAATCAGAAATTCAAGATGAAATATTAGATGGAGTACCAACAAAATGTTTGATAATAGTATAAATCAAGGTATTAACACCATTAGGAATACCTCGACCAATACTTTCATCAAAAATAGGCAAACCTTCATCATTCTTTTTAACAGCATGTTTAATAAATTCTCTGGAATCTCCTGTGAGATATGAATCCCACCATCCACAAAGAGTACCAAAAAAACTAGTAGCAAAAAGGTCAACAATTTCAGGGTGATCCAGATTATGGTTATTAACATAAGCAATTCCAACCATAGACATATGACCCATTTTATTAATGATTTCTTGTTCAGACAAACCATCAATATTCCATTCATAAATCTTATCAGCAGAAACAGAAAACTGTGTTTGAAAAAGTCTTTCTTCAAACTGCATATCAAGGGGAGTAGGTTTTGAATACCAATTTTTTGTAAAAAACATAGGTTTAGAACTTCCAACAAATCATTTAATTTTAGGTAAATCGTCATCAAAAATCTTTTTTGCAGAAACAGAAGATACTGTATCAGAATTTGTATTTTCTTCAGAAACAATTTCTTTTTTATTTTTTGAAATAGTTCGAGCAGCAGAAGTACTTGTAGTAGTACCCTCAGTTTTTACTTTTAAATCAGCAAGCATTTTTTCAACAATGTCAAGAGTTTTAAATTGAGAAGTTTTAAACTTAAACTTTTTATCTTGACTAGTAAATTAATCAAAGGTTTCTTAGTTTTAACAGAAACAAGTTTTTCAACAGAAATAGGCTTTTCAACAAAAACAGTTTTTTCAATAATTTTTTCTTCAATACGGTCAAGCTGTTGACCAATAACATGCAAAGATTCATTAGTAAAATTGTTTTATTCAATAATACTAATCATAGGAATTTGATCAACAGCAGAAAGTTTTGTAAATAGTTTTAGTATCAACTTTAGGAATATTCCACTTCTTGAAATCACGGAACTCTACCTATATATATATAGGTAGAGTTCCACTTGATATAGAATTTAAATTCTATATCAATGTGTTTTGTTATTATCCTATAAAAAAGTGGAATAAAAAAAAGTTCGAACGAATAGAAAGAAGGGAATTCTGGCCTTTTGCCCTTAATTTTTAAAATTTTTGGCAATATGCCCCTATTTCGAAACTATATAGGGGCATGCCCCTGTTTCGATATACGATTACCTTAAAATCGAGTTTCAATTAAATACTTGATTCGTAGAAAATCAAGTTATGCCCAATCAAACTTTACAAAAAAAAAAAGTGCATGGAACTCGAGTTCCATGCAAAAATTTTTTATAAGTGTGATCGCCCCTATAGGGTCAAAATTTGGTAGGCCAAGCCCAAAATTTTTGGATTGTGAGCCCAATGAACCCAGAACAATAAATTTGTAGAGAGTGGGTGAAAAAGCTGGGCTGGTTATGGACTTAGCAACGATTTACTTTAGCAAATTAGAATGAATTGAAGTAAAAACACTTGAAGAAATAAATAATACTCAAATCCGAAGAGGCTTGTTATTCATGGAAAGGTGAATACAATTCTCTCTGTTCTTCCTTCTCTCCAATTTTTCTGCCCCTTCATTTAGAGGCTTATTTCATTTATATATTCTTCTTCTTCCTTATCTTCACCATACACCTGTTCTTTATCTAAGCATTCACTTGAGTACATGTCACATCAGACATCTGCTTTAGTTTGCCGTGAGTGGTGGTAGCTGAGGTTGCACTGTTCAGGGGTCTTCTCTACATCAATGCGGCCAGGAAAGTTGCTGCAGTGCATTAAATGCGGTGGTAGTAGCTTTTCCTTTTAGATATTTCTCTGTTCTTATCATCTCTAGGCATGCCCAGAGCTTGTCCTTATCGTGGAGATAGTTGGGAAGGTCACTCAGGCCTTCAGTATATTTGCTTGATCAAGTTCCCTTGTGATTCGAGGAGAGAGACCTCTTCGGACCAATAGAGTTCTCTTCGAACTGCTCCTCGTTCATTTTCAGGTGCATTTCTTCCACATGGACTCCTTTCTATTCCCTTTCTTCTCTTCGGACGCATAATGATATTCGAATTGGGCCCTAGGCCCAATACATGATGTTGGGCTTTTACACCCACAACCCCATATTCAGGGAGACCTATAATAGCGTTTTTAAGGCCTATAGCGAGGTTTTTAAGGCCTATAGCAGCGTTTTCCTGCATAAAAATTTTTTTATAAGTTTGATTGCCCCATACCAGGTTTAGGGAGCCCTATAGTGGCATTTTTATGCCCTATAGTGACATTTTTAAGCCCTATAGCGGCGTTTTCTTGAAAAAAAAAATTTATAAGTCTTATTTCCCCATACCAAGTTTAGGGAGCCCTATAGTGGCATTTTTAAGCCCTATAGTGACGTTTTTAAGCCCTATAGCGGCGTTTTCCTGCAAAAAAAAAAAAAAAAAAAATTTTATAACACTGATTGCCTCATACCAGGTTTAGGGAGCCCTATAGTGGCGTTTTTAAGCCCTATAGTGACGTTTTTAAGCCCTATAGTGGCGTTTTAAAACTCGATTTCCATAAAATCGAGTTCCATGCAATTTTTTTTTTTTTTTTTTAAGTTTGATCGGGCATAACTCGATTTTCTACAAATCGAGTATTGCATTGAAACTCAATTTTAAGGTAGTCGAGTATCGAAATAGGAGCATATTCCTATATAGTTTCGAAATATGGGCAAATTGCTAAATAAAAAAAATTTAAGGGCAAAAGGCTAGAATTCCCGAAAGAAAAAAGGAAACGTTGATATATGTATGTTATTTACAATTTTTTTTTTTTTTACTTTATCCAAAAAATAGTTTGGTACATCAGTATGAATAGATAACGGACTTGGGTTGTTGGGGTTTTTAAAAAATTAAATAAACATTTAAAATAATAAATGAAGAGTCTTATCAAACTTGGTTTGTTGAAGTAGAATCATAGAAAAAGTCCTATTATAGAAAGAGTAGTAACTAACAAAAGAAATTGATAATGATCGTGGTCGAAGTTTAATTTAGCTATTCTGGATAGTGTAAATCATTCTGATGATAGGATATAGATTATTACAAATTAGTTTTCTTTTGTTACAAAAGAAACGATAGCGTAGATGCATGTTTACATTAATTAAGGTTTTTTTTTTTTTTTTTTTTGTGCTATTCAAACGTTTCTTGTAAATATCATATTAGTAGTTGTAAGACACCAAGATATAAAGCTAGGATATAGTGATATACATCATACATAATATTTACTTTTACGATTCTATCTAAAAAATTGCAATTTGTTTTTGAAGATAAGACCAAAAAAATTATATCTTTTTTTTTTAAATTTAAAAAAATTTCAGCAATTTGGTGTAGCCACTTGGCTCAACCACAATTTCTAAGCCCAACTTTTATTTTGTAGTATACTTGTCGCTAACTCATGTGATGTACGAAAAAGGTATTATGATATATGATTTAATTTCTTTGATGAACATATATGATTTAATCTTGATTTATTTGACTACAATCAAATAAATTGAATTTGTAAATAACACTATATAGCTAAAATATATATTAAAAGTTATATGTTATAGAACGAAGAAAACAAAAAAATGTCTTGTACAATTATTATTATTTACAATGAATAAAAAAACTTATGAAACATTAAAAAAAAAAAAAAATGTCATTATAAATTAAGAGAATTTGTTAATGCGTTTGAAATTGAATCTGTTACCTAGCTCTTGATTTTTTTTTTTTTTTTTAAATGATAAGTGCATATCTAACTTTAAAATAATATATACAAAATAGGAATTTAATACATTAAAAAAATTTATAACCACAGACTTATTGTTTAACGGGTGTCTATGGTACGAACCTATTACAACACTTGTCGATAAAACCACAAACTCCTTAATCCCACATCATTATTTGATCTTAGAAATTTGATTAAAATCCATAATATATAAACCATATCCCATAAATTCCCAGTTTAAAAAAATAATACCCACTTAAGCTGCATGTTACATCCAACCAATTCTATATCCATTTAACAAAATCTGCTTCACATTGAATATTCTCTAATTATTTAACAAATAGATAATCCTCTTCTATAATATCCATCAACAAAAATTTAAAATAACCAAACTTAAAATTTGGAATGGTGAATAGTGAATACTATTAGTGGATAGCAATAACCACTAAAATTATATCTTTTGATAGCCTACAATAGCAGGCTAAATTGCTATAGTAGAATAGCAATAACCACAAAGATTATTCTTTCTAATTGCCTATAATACCAGCTAAATTGCTATAGTAGATTTTTGTATATAGATGATATCCCTTATTATCTAAATATGAAAATTTCATGTTTTTGAATAGTTTAGTCTCATTTGCAAGTCTTAGAATAGTTTTTTATCTGAAATTTTCATATGTATGTGAAACTCAAAATCAAATAAGGTGGTCCTGCAATATGAACAACTTGGATTTCATATTCTTCTTTTTTTTTTTCTTTTTTTATGAATAGATGGGATTTGCTCTTCCTACACTCTAGAAGCAAGAATTGGATTAGTCATAAAAATAAACTAATTAAGAAATTCAAAAACCAAAAATCAAAACCAAAGTAGGAGTGGAAAAATTAATAAACAATTGGAATCTTACGAGGGAATTGAAGGTTGATGGTAGGGGATTTAGGAAGCTCACACTGATTTTTTTTTTTTTTCAATTGTCCTCTCTGATCTTTTGTGTTTGCGTTTTGAGAAGAAAAAAAGACACAATTTTTATAAACTCCATTATGCAAGAGCTTGGAAAACCCATAAAAAATAAAATTCTGCCCAGACTCCTTTCATACCCAACTAAAGCTAACACAAACAGAAGCCTTGGAATAACATTGCTCTCTAAGAAGTTTGGCTCACTCCCTTGGGCCATAATCATGTGCAACCCCGCCATTAAATCACAATGAAATTTTTTATTACCTTTAGCTTTGGAATAACGTTGCTCTCTAAGAACTCTTAGGGTTTTGTTCTTCTCTTCCTAAACGTAGGATTATGAGTCAGAGATAAAATAAGTGAATGAGTCGAGTATAATTTTTTTTTTTCTTCAGAGAATTTAGTCGGCTTTAAAATCAAAATAAATAAATCAAATTAAAAATAATAAAAAAATAATAATGATATGGCAAGCTCTGGAAAGGTCAACAAAAAGTCAAAAGTTTCGGTTTTATATATATATATATATATATGATATTGATTATTTGTCAAATTAAGCTGATGTAGGGTATTGAAGCTTTGAAGGGCTTTGATTGTCTCACAATCTCTTTATACACTTTATATACATTATGTGTTATCAAATGTGAACATTCATGAAAAATATAAGGGTAAATTCCAGTAAACTATCCTAAGGTTTGAGCTAATACCAACTAAGTCCAAGACTTTTCAAAAATTACCAACTTAGTCCCTAAATCCAATTTAGTCCTTAAACACTGTTTATCACATATAACCATACAAATTCTAAAACTTGAAACCCCCAAACATCCCAAATTACCAAACATACACACAGATTCATATGCATAAACTAACAAAAACACCATATTATACCCAATTTGAGACAAACCCCAAATCAAAAAATACTCACAGATCTACAAATGACCATACGTAAACCCCACCTTTCAAACTCAAATAAAAAATCACCAAATCCTTATCACCATAAGAAAGCCCAATCCATAAATTGACCAAGACCCAAACCAAGAAGAACCAAAACAAAAAAGAAATAAAGAAAAAATAAAATAACAAAGAAAGAGGAGAAAGGTCGGCGGCTACCAATGGTGGCGGAGCTCGTGGGTCTCTACCAAATGTTCCTTTGACATTTGGCACACAATCCCAAACACAAACAGAGACCCAAACTCATAAACAGAAATAAAAACTCTCTTCCATGGCTAAGGAACACCAACTGTCTCCATAACACTGATTCAAAGAGAGAGTGCAAGATGGTAGTGGCAAAACATGGGTTTCAACCATAAGAGAGGGAGTGTTAGAAGAGAAAGCCAAAGAGGTCTGAGAAAGGGAGAAGAGAAGAGTCTAACTCCTGAGAGAGATAGAGAGAGAGAAAGAGAATAAATAACGGGATAAATGGCATTTAGGGACTAAATTAGGTTCAGAGACCATATTTATCATTTTTTAAAAGTCATGGACTTAGTTGGTATTAGTCCAAATCTCAGAGTAGTTTATAAGAATTTACCCAAAATATATATACCTATGTGAAGGTGTAAACATTTTATATACAAAGTGTACATCAAGTAGTTTGAAACAATAAGCTTTCCGGGTCTTGAATAATCTCTCGTTTGTTGGCTTTCCACTAAGCTTTACAATTGTATAATTATATAACACTGATGGTTAAGACTTCAAAGGTAAAGCCAATATAAAATGTAGAGGAGACACACACATTTCTTTTTTAAAGCCCAGAGGTGAGTGCTGAGTAGGATTTCAACGAGACTAAAGGTCGATTTAGAATCCGCTTATTTTGTTGAAACTGAAAACTTTTTGCTATAAGTACTATAGATAAAGGTAAAAGTTAGTTGAAATAGTACAGTAAGATCCATGAATAGTACTAAAAAGTACAGTAAAATCCATGAATAGTACTAAAAAGTGCAGTAAAATCCATGAATAATACCAAAAATAAGTTGCATAGTAAAATAAACTGACTTTTTAATTTGGAGCCAAACGCATACTAATTATCCAATTATATCCCACGTTTAGAAAACAAAGTGTACTCATATCATCTTTTTTTTTAATAAATAGCTGAGTGCCACCACTTTTTTAATATAATTATAAATTTATATCCCACATTTAGAAAACAAAGAGATGTGCGTCTGACTTAACATCACCAATGAAATTTAGGTGAGTAGGAGACAGTATTGGAATGCATTAGGCCTACACAGTACCTTTTGATAGACATGTCACTCTTCATTCTATCTCAAAACTCCAATTAGGAAAAAGACATATAAATAAGAAGGCAAAATTGCAATTCGCCACATTTTGATATTTAGTTGACAATGGCCTCTGGATTGTTTTTATGAACCTTGCACTCAAGCTCGGCAATTGATGACACAACTATAGCATCAGTACTACGTGTACAACAGACTAATAATAACAAATTGACATAAGAATTTGTCATTTCTTACTTATCACACCAGAAGTAGAAAGAAGACGTAAAGCTTGGTTGGAATTGTTCAAAACCGATGATGACCTTGAAACTTGCATTTTCCTTTGCTTCAAGAACTCTAAGGAACTCTGCAAGCATTGAGGAGGACCTATGTCCTTCAAAATAACAGTTTCTATCCTGCAAATCACAATGCAATAAAATCATTATTCTATTTTTAAAGTAATGTGGACCTCAAAAGGAAATCTTTTCCACCAATTCGAAAGGAAGAGCTCCCTCACCCCGAGGTTTTGGATTTTTTCTTTCTTTCAGTGGGCTTCACCTCAGCCTTCTCATCCTCTGAGTCTGATAAGAAAACTTTTCTGTAGAGAGATTACATCATTTTTGTTAGAATCTTGAAACAAACTCACAGACACATGAACACAGAGAGAAGAGACACATCTTACTTTTCACGAGCTGCAAGCACATTAACAATATCATTTGGAAGCATCCCATCATTGCCCATAGACTCCTGTGTTTCAACTTCCTTTGCATCTTTAGCACTTTGACCTTTTCGAGATGGTCTTGGTGTTAAGTTTTGGGCCCATTTCCTACGACGTTCTTTTTCTTCACGGACAACCCTAAATGGACAAAATTCCATCAAGCACTATATTTTGCACACTTTAATAGTATATTTCTAAGTAATTTCAACAGCACCACCAAAATGCTAAGAAGTATATGTGCACATTTTCAATTTGAATTTCAGCAAAAATTTTTGCAGGGAAGTGGGAGGAAAAATAATCAGGATTTGGTAGCATCTGAATGCAAGCCTTCCCAATTTTTGTAAAATTGGTTGATGTATGTAATGTTCCAATTTTATTTATTTTTTTGATAAATCAATAGTTACAATGGGAGAGAGGGGATTTGAACCCTGAATGTCTCCCTTAGAAACACTAGGAGGTGCCAACTAGTTGAACTACAAGGCTCTTGAAAATGCATGTAATGTTCCATGTAAATTGTTTGTGTAGCTAATGGTGTATTAATTACTTTCCATTACCCACATCATTGCTCAGATATTGAACTTTCCTCCTCTCACATGCCTTAACCCTAAGATCCTTCCATATATTTTTACAATTAATTTGGCTAAAACGTTAAATTCATTCCTCTATTGTTGTTTGCATATTCCGCTCCTGAAGGGCATAGGGCAGCAACCTACATAACATCCTATAATTTGCCCTCTCTTCCAACTATCCATTGGTTATGATTCTGGGAAGAGGAGGTTAACAAAAAATATACAGTTATCCCAAACCTACCCATAAATTTCCTATTAACTATCCATGGATACACTTAACTATGCGAACTGAACTACATTCTCATCCTCCACAGATCCCACCACATAATTTCTGATGCTAGAGATTCATGTTCTAAGCATCTTTTAGGGACTCTTGAGCCAATCCAAGGTTATCGTGTGTGTGTGTGTGTGTGTGTGTAATTTTCAACATATGAAAGGTCATGTTTCTCAACTTTTCTAAAAATTATTACCAATGTACTCTCTGAACCTTGTACCTTCATACCTATATCATTCATAGAGACCGAATTGAGGTAAATCATCACCACAGGCCCACACTCCACAGCAAGAAGACTATCCCTATTCTAAGTTTCTAACATCTCTGTTTTGCATGAAATTCCTAACAAATCTCATAGTTAACAGCAACCTTCACGAGCAGTGCCTTAACATCCCAAATGTTAACCCAAGTCAGCTTCAAATTCAATAACAAAAAAAAAAAAATCTGACTTCATAGCAAAACATTCAGTAAAGGCAGCATAATATGAAAAGAATTCAGCCCCCATCTTAATCAACAAAGGTCGAAATCAGACATTTAAGGTGAACAACAGTGTCAAAATTCAAAGCAAACTGCCAGATAATCACTAAGTCCATATAATACACACACACACACACGCACACAAACTCATAGACAATGAATGTAACACATATACACTAGCTCAAATTTCTATATTAGTACCTAAAATCATCTTAAATAAATTACAAGTACTTAAACCATAGACCTATAAAATCCAATAAAGTCTAAATTTAATACAGTTCAGAAAATTTTACATAGTAATCCTCAACCAATAATCATAGTACCATCCAGGTCCTAAAATAAAACAAAAGCGCTATTTGGTTAAAAAATGACAGACAAAGCAGAAGAAAGCAAAAACCTGGTCTTATTTTCTTTCTGAACTTTTCTTATCTCCTCATCTTGTTGTGCTCCCTACACAACAGGAAATCAAGAAAAACAAAGCAAACCCATATCAAAATTTTTTGTTTCCTGAAAGTGTTTTCTGTTGCTTAAAGTTGATTTCTCGAAACAGATTAGAACAAACCTGCTCGTATGTGAGTTCCTCAGGTGCGTCCGAATCGTTGTCCGACATTTCTATATTGTATGTATGTGCTCCAGATTTCTTCGTCTGATACAAATTTTGAAGTCTAGGGTTTAAGGTTGCCCTACAACAAGGACGAGGTTTTTGTTTTGCAAAGATTCTAAAGTTCGGGGTGTGAAAGTAGCTGGGCTTTGTTGGGCTGGGCCATGATCAATCTGAGCCACTAAAAGTTAAAGATTAAAGCTTAGCTCAAAATAAAATTTGGGATTTATCCTTAGTGGGTTTGAATGGCCCAAATTAAAGGGTCCAGACAGAGCGGTGACTATTTAAAAATAAAAAATAAAAACACACAAACAATCAAGAAAAAAAATATAAGATCACAAATTATTTCACAACTTCTTTTATGCTACTGTGATATAATAGTGTGTGAGCGGTGGAAAAAAAATTGTGAGTCTATGTGTAAGTCTGCTATGCTAAAGTTGTAGTAAAAAAATTGTGAAATTTTTTTAAAAAACATATTATTCTAGTTATAATATAATCTTGCTTTTTATTTTATTCAGAAAAATATTTTATTTATAAAAAAAATTAGATATAAGAATTTTGACCGCGTCAAGTGATAATGAAAGAAAGAAATATGGATAAAGACCAATACCTATTAAAGGAAAAAAGATTGTTTGTGGTCCTAAAAAGGCTAGAATCACTTTACAAACCATTGACGAAAGAACAATGTTGTACACATAACAAATTTCACAATATTTTTCACAATAATTAAATTGCCAAGCTTTTATTAGCTATTATCTAGACTTTTTTTTTTTTTTTGAGGAACCAGCTTTTATTAGTTATTATCTAAACTGACTACTAATATTACTTTTTTATTTATCACTAATAATCTATCACATTAGTGAATGTGAAATATTTTTTTTTTTCAAATTTTTTGTTTCTATAGACTTTTCTGAATGAAAAAGAATCATTGATAAAGTGATGATTATTAGGACGGGGATATTTGTAAAAAAAAAAAGAATGAAAAATATGGAATCAAAATTTTGGACACGATTTCGCTCTGGTCCCTTGGGCATGTGGTCAAGGGACCAAAGCATGACTTTTGGATTTTAAAATTTAATGTAACGTTAACAACAATTTCTAAAGTTTTTTGTCCTTTCATGTGAAAAGGACAATTAGTCGTATAAATGGGGTTGTGAATCGAAGTCAAGCATGGCACATGTTGTGTTACTGTTTTGTTCTTCATGGAAGACTGAGTAAACGTAAAAGCATTAGCTTTGGTGGGCCAAAAGAAAATAAAGTGATGTATGTGGTGACTGTGACTGTGACTGTGAGCATTATTTTTCATTTCATTTATCATCCATTTATATTTTCTAAAGGCAAAGCATAGCGTAATTCAAAGCACAATTTCGGCCACCAAAATTTGACCTCAATGGATTATAACTAGAACATATAGAATTTTCTGGTGAACAATGGATCTACTCAATAAGAAAACTCATTTGAGGAGAATTTAGATAATCCTATAAACAGACTTTTTTTTTTTTTACCCCAAGTATAAAGCCCCAAGCTTACTTTAAAAGGAATTCTCTAACTCTCAAGGTTATTTACTTTTATAAAGCTAAAAACCAACTCCTTATAAATTATATTTTTCCTAGCTTCAATTTTTAGGTGAGACTTATAACAGCTAAGTATGCATTCTCATAGTCTAATAATACAAATTTCATTATAATTTATCTCTTAAGATTTGACATTGTCATAATTTAATTTAAAAACTTTTAATTGTTATATTTGACCGCTTAATGTTTGGACTAGAATAAAATTGTTAGTGATTTGTCGGAAAACATGTTACTGATTTTTTTTATATACAAACTTTGGAGGCTAAGATGTAGCAATTGTAAATTTTGTGGAATTATAATATAACATGGTCGAACCACAAGGTAGGAGGTTGTAATTTAAGGTTTTTTCAAAAATTATAAAATATGTTAAAAAATTTCAACAAAACTCTTTCAATTCATTTTGATTCAAACTTTAAAGGGGAAATGTAACAATTGAATATTATTGATTAAATTGTGATACGATCAAAGCACAAAGAGGGTAAATTATAACTTTCACTTAATATTATTTTAGATGTTGAATTTTGGATTAATTGACCATACTTGATCAGTTCAACACAACTCTTTTTTTATAAGGGGGCTAAATAAAGAATTTTATTTAAGAAGAAGAAGAACAAAACAACAAATAAAATAAAATAAAAATCTCACTTAGCGAGGTAGGGAGAGAAGCCTTATTACAACAAAATGACAACTTTCTATGGGCTGCAAACTTGGCCTAAGAATAGCCACTTAGTTTGCCCTCTTGAGCCTTGACCTAACAGAAGAAACAACTATCAAAATTATAACTAAAGACCTTGGCATCAGAACAGAGATTTAGTATGATCCAAGGCACGTCATCATATTCACCCTTTAGAGCAATAGAAAAAAAACTTTTGCATAACCCTCTACGACCATGTTTTGCATATAATCTTGTTCAAATTGATAAATAATCGATTATCTCAAACGTTTAACCTATTATGAAATGATAAATTTAATTATTTAATCAATATTTCAACACTTTCCCTTCGCACATGATTCTAAACTTGCCCTTAAGTCCAAAACATGAGATTTTTAACTTTTTTTTTTTAATTGGAATAGAATTAAAAAATGGTTTAAACCTAAGATCTCTACTCTAATGTCATGATAAATTACTAATTGTCTCAAAAGTTTAAACAGTTAGAAAATTATAAATTGAATTATTTAATCAACATTCTAACATAGCTAAAGCCCAATTGAAGCATTTGCCCCAGTTGATTTATCAATTCAACACAACTTGTAATATTTGGACGTGCTAAACACGTTTAGACCTTTCAAATATAAATGGGATGGATTAGGATAAAATTTCTATTAGTTAATAAAACTCAAGATGTGTTTGGGATATAAAACATAAGAGTCCAAATTTACAAAAAAATTATGCATGAAAGGATAAAGTCTACGGATACAATTTTTATGTTACAACTTCTGTTACAATTCCAATATGTGCAATTATGATTGGTGGATAAAAAGTGATAACTTTACCTATAAATGATTGTTCATCAATCACAACTACAAGTATTATTAAATTGCGGCAAAAATTGGGACGTAAAAGAGTTGGCATGAAAGTGGTTGATTTTGCTTGGCCTAGGTGAGTTTGGCTTTGGCTACATTTGCTCTACCTAGGATTGGAGACGCTGCGCAGAATGAGCCTGAAATAGTGGTACTTAATTCGGCACGTGCATTCTGATTTTTCTGCTTGGAGAGACACATGCAATATTCTGGATTTTGATGCTTTACTAATTTTCACGGTGACTTTAGGTTTGTACATTTGTACGATGGAAGTGGCAGAGAATTTGAACACTTATTCCAGTTCCCAAACAGAAGTCTAGACACGCAGAAAATTACACAAAAGACGAACATGAAATTATTCATTTCTAAACTACGTAACCTTATTGTGAAAATGGTTGTTGTATTTGTAGAATATGGAATTATTTATTATTCATTTCTAAACTACTACAGTATACTTCAGACTTTCTATGAAAAATAAAATACTACTTATACCAAAAGACGTACTCGGACTTTTCAGTTTTTACGTAGACTTTATTGCGTAGCATATGATATGATGAAGATGTTTGTGGCACTAGGCAAATCTAAGCCAACAATGTGCACAGTTGCAGAAGCAATCAGTACCATATGGACACACAGTTTTCACAATATATTTTACAATTAACCCGTTGACAAATTGTTAAAAGTAAGTGATAAAATATCATTAATAATGTGTTTAATTGAAAATTAATAAAAACTTATTACTTGCTAACTCAAATATGGTTAAAAATGTAAATGAAAATTTGTGTGTGTAATATTACTCGTCGGAGAAGCGGACAGTGGACAAAACCTAATTATGGAAAGGATATTAATGCGAAAAGAACAGATTAGCTTGAGGCAGATAAGATTAGGTAAATCTCCATACAATTGCAATTTATGTCCAACTCTAATTGTGACAGAATTTTTTTTTTTTTTGAAGAGTAATTGTGACAGAATTTAATAATGTTGCAGTGGGCACAAACATTGGATTACAAATATACGTTAGTCTTGTTCTAATAAACAATTTATAAGTTTACTGCGGACCAAGACTAATTTGCCCGGCAAGGGCTTCTTGAAACTTTTTGGTCCGAAAATAGACAACGACCTTGGCGGCCGCATTCATAGCTAGAAACGGACCATTCTGTCATTTTCCGGCATCCTGCGTCGCACGTTATCCCCTACGGTCAGGCAATTACAATTTTCTCCTCTAAATTTTCTCTTACCAAGATATTGCATGGAAACAACATAGTTCATAGATACATAGCAAAAAGAAAAAAAGAAAAGAAACAACATAAATCACCAATGGCCAAAATTGGCAGGCTAGTCTTCCCCAACATAAATCATATATATATATATATATATATATACACACACATATAGTTATTGAATAATTTCTCCCGTGCAATGTATAGTATCTCCTTTTATATATATATATATATATATATATATAATTTGATGATTAGATACTTTGAACGTCTTTTTGAAAATTACAATAATGTGTCAACTAAAATAGAAGACTCTTAACCATGATATCAATTAAATTAATTTTCTATACTTGTTGAGTGCGGCAATGTTAATTAAATATGGTGGCCTATTTGGTTATGCATTTTGTTAAGTATAACGCAAAAGCCTTTAATTTCATAATCTAATGAAAATAATTTTTTTACTTGATGTGTTTATTAAAGAAGTTTGTATACAAAAGTTTCTTATTTATTTTTTTATTTTAGAGAAAGGGGGTATTATTTATATTTATAAGAGCACAAGCACAAAATTAGCACTCCACTAGGAATCCCCAATTGCATTAGGTCCCATGCATGGTAGTTATACACAAAGATGGATATCTATCAAATTCCTCCAGGCCAGATTGTTCTCTTTCCCTTTTCGCTACGCCATCAGTAGCTCCATTCGCTTTGCGGCACACGTGATGTGGATGGACAGTCCAGTCATGACCTATAGCAAAGTTTTGCAATTACAACCCAAAATAGAAATATCTGGTGCCAATACGCTGCATGTGGTTGGCCAATTTACAACAGGTTGAGAATCGACTCCTGCATGTGGTTGGCCAATTTACAACAAGTTGATCGAGAATCAACTCCTAGACAGGGGCAGAGCCAGAAATTTTGGTTTGGGAGGATTGAGTTATGATGCTAATATATTAGTTAAAACAAACCTCTACGCACATACACACACACACACACATATATATATAAATTAATTTACTAAGATAATTTATCATCATCTAAATTTTAATGAGTATATAAAAGTCACATATTTCTTCTATTAGACATGTACAAAAATTTATTATTTTCTACATAGTTTAATTTGTTAAATCTCTTAAATTATATGATTTTAACATAATTTCTCTTTTTTTTAAGACCACCATTGAAAAAACTCAAAATTTGGGAGGGCCAACTTCAATTTTTACGTGCTACATTTTTTAAAATATAAATAATATACATACTATAAACTAATTTTTTTAAATTTTGGGGGGGGCCTTGGCCCCCCCACCTTTGTGTGTGGCTCCGCCACTGCTCCTAGATTAATATATTTATAGCCTAGTCTCCAAGCCAAACTTAAAATATATTTAACAATCCAAATTAAGCAATGTTATTTGTTGAAATACCAATGTGCAGCAGGAAAAAAAAAAAAAAAACCCTTTCGCCCTTGTATGCATAAGTTTAAGTGTTTAACTGATTTGTATGTTAATTTGGATATATATATATATATATATATTTTTTTTTTTTTTTAAGTTGAGAAACACAAATTAATTTTACCTTGAAAAAAAATGTCAGACTTTAAAAAACAATACCTAAACCAAAAAGTTGAAAAATAAGATCATCCAAACTTGCAAATTAAGTATCATTTACAAGTTTGGGATGGAATACTAAATATACCATAGGAAATGAAAGGATTTTTTTGTATGTTTTTTTAAAAACTTCTTTAAAATCTCCCCTACGTATTGAGTAATCAATGCTAGAAGTTAGGTCTAAATAGCAAATAGTTGTAGGTGCTCCCTCATATGGGTTGTGCCAACTCCACCTAGCTAGAACTAGAGGTGTCAATGTTTGACCCAACCCGCGAATATGACACAAACATGACACGAGTTTTTGCGGGTTAGGGTTGGGCCTTAGCGAGTTTGGGTCATAAAGGCGTCGACCTGAAAGTAACACAATAAGAAATGTGTCATAAGTGGATTAACCCACATAACTCGCAATAGACACATTTGACATGTTAATTTATCTGTGTTAATCCGAAATAACCTATTTAACACAACCTATTTAACTCATATTACATATAAATATTCATTTTATTTAAAATTTGTCAAATATCTTTTAATATCAAACCTATATTTTAAACTTAAAAAGAAAAGTAAGTAACTACAGAAACTTACAAGTACTATAATTGAAAATTGAAACTTTATAAACTCTAGTCATAATTAGTCTACTGTTTGCATCAACTCTTTCAATATTGATACTTAGCATTTGGTGAGTTCTATGGATGTTATATTTTTATTGAACTATATTATTTTGAATTTGGGTTGAAGTGTATGCACTTATTTTAAAGTGTAAAGAACTTATTTCTAAATGGATGTTATATTTTTGTTGAATTGTGTTATTTTGAATGTGGGTTGAAGACTTAAAGTGTATATATTTCTTTTGGAATGTAAAAAACTTATTTCTATATGGATTTTATATTTAATATTAAGCGAGTTGAAATGAGTTGTGTCACGTTCATGTCAACCAAACACGACCCGTTTTATAAGCGTGTAATGTGGGTTGGGTCGTATTCACCCGCTTCATTAACAGGTCAAGTTAGGGTTGAAGAGCCATGACACAATTATTGAATGGATCAGGTTCAAGTTGAGGCATTTAGTCGAATATTCCTACCTCAACACAACACGAACCCGACACGTTAACCCAAATTGACACCCCTAGCTACAATATCCGTATTTTCATATGATATAAGGCAAATATATCCGAAGAGCCAACTAAAATAATGCCTAAAGGGTCTAGAAGATAAGAGAATCACAGCCCATAGGTTCTTGCTTAGGTGGGTTGAGCTATAACTTTGACTTCAACTTCATGATCACAACAATTTCAGGCAGTAAAAGACAATAGTTTTTAAGTCGAACCAATATTGTGTCATCCTATATCATCTTGAAAGGTTCCAAAATTGAGTACCTAACCCATAACAAGACCCTTAACACGGCATGGTTTTGGCCATTTTGGGGGGTGGAAATGAGGCAATGAAGATATATATTATAAAGTGCCTCTTATTACGTAACTCATAGCCCAAACAAACATCTTGTAATACAATTAAGAAAATGAACTATACGTGACCTATATATCTACCGCTTCAAAAAAGTCGTTGTACCTGTTCCAGTTACAGTATGGACCGCATCTAGATATACCTTTAGCACCTTTTCCTCTTCTTCATCCACTTTTAGGTCAATCTTATGTGTTATGAAGTACGCAAAACCAACATGGAGATTTCTAATTGGATACGTAATTGATTTGTAACAAGATTATACCAAATACACTTCATCTATGTTACTGTGGGATAATTGACCTTTCTTATATTACTTGGATTAAAAAGATTTTTTTACGTTCAATTTAACGAAGTTTCAGTATTCTTTAAAAAAGGAAAAAAAAAAAAGTGTCAAATATAATACATGTACGTTTTTTAAGATATTGGTCGTAAGGAATTCCTAATGTTGGCCATCAACTTCCAGTTCATTTCCAACTATTTGCATAATATGTGTTGAAATTTGATAAATCTTGTGCCAAGCAGAAAACTAGGTGAGGTGGATAGATAGGTGATCACTGAGAGCAGTCAAATACTACTAGCACATGAAGTAGTGGGGACACTGTCGGTCAACCTTTTCCGCGGCATGGGTACTATTGTCAAAAAAAATTTGGTCTCCTTGTTCTTTACGGCAAATGGACCACGTAGAAAACGCGGTGGTTAAAAGAAAGAGACTAGAGGTGTCAAAAATATGTAAGGAATAGACAATAGTGTCCCTTTAACAACATTAAAGCTTTCAGTAATTAATGAGATTCCATAAATAAATAAATACTGACAAAAAAAAAAAAAAACACAAAGCAATAATTTTATTGAGAAGTCAACTACAAACTACCATGCATGATTTTTTTTTTTTTTTTTTTATATATATAAATTTTTATAAAAAGGTTTTAAGAATAAGTCTGATATCCTAAGAGTATTGTAGTTGAATTGGATTTTTTTTTTTTTGTATTTTCAATAAAAAAAATTAGAAATATTCGGAATTTAAATAGATTCTTTCCTACTATCAAATATTCCTTTGAAGTAATGAAAGAATATTGTTGCTAACTTCTACGAGTTTCTTAATAATTTTATTATTATTATTATTATGAAATGTTGGGTGAAAAGTGTGGTAAAAAAAAAAAAAACAATAGAGTGAAAAGACATTTCCTAAATGTTACATACTCAACAAATCATCACAAATAGCTTTTACACCATGCCAAGAACATCGTAACATAACTTACTTTTCTTTAATAGGAGAATTAGAGTTTGAACTTTCCTTCCCCACTGTTGTAAGCATTGATTTATTAAAAATTATAATAAATAAAAACTCCGCACCACTAAAATCTGTCCCAAAGATAAATTTTATCCTTATGCCCCTTCTCTTTTCACAAATCAAATTTTGACCTATGTTGATTGATTGTTGAAATTTTTCAAAATGATAATTTTCCACCTACAACAAGATGCTTTTCCATTTAATTTATTTGTGTAGGTTTTGAATTTAGGGTATATTTTCCCACTAGAGACTACCAAATGGCCTAAAAAATAAAACATACTTTCTTATTTGAGGTTTCTTTTCATAGATAAATGTTTTAGTTCATACTTCATACAATTATTTGGAACTATAAAATATATTAATGATTTTACATATGAATTAGCCAACAAAAAATATTTTCTAACTCATTTTAAGGTCATAACCAAATACAAGAAAACGAGTTAGTTTTCTAAAAGATGTTTCCAAAAAAAGGCTCATCTTTTTAAAATGATTTTTTATTGAAATATACAAAGTGTAAATATTTAATTTTTGATTGTCATATATGCTTTTAAAAAAATGCACATACAAATTCAATTTCATTCTTTTTTTTCTTTTTTCTTTTTTTACTTTTCTTGATATTTGCATATAATCTGACTTCATTTTTAAGAATAAAGTCAAATTAACTTCACATTAACTTCTTTCCTTCTTTTTTTTTTTAGAGTTTCAACTTATGGCATCCGCTTCTGATGATAGCTCTGATAAGAGCTATCATCAGACCAAGACAATAATCAGTTTTTGGTGTAGGCGGGGATTGAACCCTAGATCTCTTATACAATCATCAAAAACTTTACCAATTGAGCTAACTGGAACCCACACTTCTTTCCTTCTTTAGGATACTTTTTAACAAAATATATTCACGTAGTGTACTAAAGACACTTTTTTTTCTTCTTCTTTGTTCCTTTGATAATGTGGAAGTTTAGACTTCTTAGAGGAATTTATCTGACTATTTTCAAAATGTGTGTAGTTCCCTTGTATCACACACTTCAAGTACTTATAAGAAATAATTCATTGGAGGTGGCTTCAAGATATTAGCTAAGAATTTTGAACCCTTAACCTAATTGATTTCATACCTTGTTCAATGTTTAATTGTGAGTTGCAATGCATATATAATTGTAGGGTCACAATTTGCAACCCAAGTCTCAATTGTACAAGTCTTTGGCCTAGTAAACCCAATACAATAGAATTTGTAGAGAGTGGGTCGAAGACTTGGGCTTTAATGAAGTTAATAACGGCTAGTATGGGTTTTAGATATGATCAAATGATAACAAAGTCAATAATCTTGCATGAAGATGACATCCGAGGAGGCAATAAGTGTTATAAAATCCGGTTAATATGGTTATAGGGCCACAATTTGCTTTTTGCTACAAATGTCCTCCTTTCTCTTTTTTCCGACCCCCCCTTTTGTGGAGGAGTTTTTACATTATATAGTCCCCCTGGATCATCTTTACCTTCCACTTGTCAACCATTTGGGTTGCTACTTAAGTGACTGTCCCATCAACCACATTTTTTGGCCTTTTATGAGTTATAGTTGCCAATGAAACACTGTTCAGAGGTATTCTCCACATAAATACGGCAAGAAAGTAGTTGCTGTGCATTTAATGTGGTTGCAGCTGCTTTTCCTTTAGATATTTCTGGATTCTTATTTCTTCTTTACGTGTATGAAGATTATTTTTGTCGTAGAAACCTTCTGAAGGGTTAACTTAATTGCTGAAGTACAAAACCAATTAGTATTTAATCTCATCCGAGAATGAACTTCTCCTCGGACCATCTTTTTCCATTCCATTTTTTATAACTCTGGACTTTGGGCTTCTTCTAATCACTCACCCTTCCTCGGACACGCATATCCTCAGATAAAGCCCAAGGCCCAATATACGATCCTGGACTTTTACCCCCACAATAATAATTTTCATTATTATTTTAATACATATTTGGATTATTTAAAACATGGTTTTGAAATACACACAATGTAATAATATATAATAGTCTATCAACACAAGATTTAACATGCATGTGAAGAAAAATGAGATAATTCAATAATAAAATTTTAAATTTTCTAAGTAGTGTAGCATTAATAACAAATTACACTGGGTGTAACTTTTTTTTTTTTTTTTTTTTTGAGAAAGTCGCCGAGTGTAACTTTATATGATTCTATATCAAAATGACCTTAATTGTACAAAAATTTAGAATAAAAATTACTAAAATTCATTCAATATATATAATGTTTTTTTTACTTGATAAATGGACTGATTTGCTCAATAAAACTTGAACCTCTATGTCACCCGCCACCCCCATAGTTTCATCGTGGTGGTGTTATTTGGTACCACGAATTGGAACTTTTATTTAAAATAATATTTAATACGGCTTGAATAATAGTATCCATTTTATAGTGAAATGTGCATTTCAACTTCTGACCCTTTGTGAACTTTTTAACATTGGCTTGGAAAGCTTAAAGATTTTATATAGTTCATCCATATTTATACACATGCACAAGCCCTTTGATTCACTTAAACTAGCTAGCAACACTCTTCAATCTTTTAAACGGCTCAAATCATGATACAAACAATAGTTTTCGTGTATTATTTTATTTGTTGGAGATCATAACAAATAAGAAAATCTTAATGGCTTAAAAATATGTTAAAATCGTTGTATTTAGACAATGTTTTCCTCCGCACAAGAGTTGCTTACCATTACAGCAAATTTGTATTGTCACTGATATAGCTATTCCACAAATAACATTTTTGAAGGGACATATTTTTTAATTTCTTAAGAGAAATCAATCTTATTATAATAATGAGAGTTCAAACAATATATGTACTTATTTAAGAAAAATTATGAATAAAGTGTTAAAATTGCTAGAAATAGCCAGAAAAAATCTCCCAAAGTGTACATAAATCTGCACAAAAAAAAAAAAAAAATGCATAACCTAACCTAAATTTCAATTGATTGATCCTCCGTTTGGATACCAACGAAAAATAAAAATTATTTCACTGTTCAATTTATTTTTGCTACTATTCATAGGCCCCACTATACTTTTTAGTACTATTTATGAGTCTCACTGTATTATTTTAACTAATTTTTATCTTTATCTGTAGTACTTTCAGTAATAAATTTTCAGTTTTAGCAAAATAAGTAATATCTAAATAAACCATGAGTCTCTAACACGAGAATACTAAAACCATTAAATAAACTTTTGTTAAATATATGACAAAGTCACAACAAATGCATTTTTCACATTTTTATTTTTCTATTATTTCTTTTACTCTACCTAGTATCTACTCTAAAGAGAGAGTAACATTTTTTTTTCACTTTCAAAACAGGATCAAATAACATTCTCTCCCCATCCAACTAAAATCAATCTTGTACTACAATCTACTTAGAGACATTCAATGGTGGGTGGAGCTATTCATGTTCAAAGTTTCAAATATGATTACAAATCTGAACTGCGGCTGATCATCCAAACGAGCTCCCCATCTGATACAATTGCAACGGTTATATATTCTAGAACCGTGCTTATCAAATACTATATAAGTTTAGAAAGTCAATTAAGCATTTAATCATCATGAGAGAAAGGTCCACAAATTGATTGAGCAAAGAGAAGAATCAGTTGACTTTCGGCTTAGAGTATATCTTAATTAAAGTGGGCCGCCTAGAATTTAGAATAAACGGATCGGGTTCTTCTATTTCAATATTAATAAACTTGCCTAATCAACAAAACACAAATTATATGCAAGAAACGCTCCCACCATCCCTGGAATTTTAGAATAAATGGAATAGTAAAATACAATTGCAATGGGTTATGGGACCCACCTTCCCACCATCTTCATAGTTCAAAATCATATGTGGTATACAACAACGGTGCTACGATTCTGTCCACAAAAAAAAAATAAATAAATAATAATAATAATAATAATAAGCCTTTGTTTTTTGATCGGTCAATTGGGTTTTCGAGAACTACAAGGAGGAAAGGGGTAACGTTGTCATCTCATCTCCCTCTCTCCTCCCATATCTACGTTTATTTTTTTGGAGTCGCAGACAACCTTGAAAAAGTGGGGGAAGCTTCCCAAAAAAACCACACGGTTTTGCTTTGCTTTTGTCTTTCTTTTCGCCGCTCGTGTTTTGATCATCAATCAGCAGCAAATCAATGAGAATCAAAGATCCTGTATTAGACTGGACTTCGTAGATCGTAAGGGCTAAGTAGAGAGGTTTTGAATAGAATCAAACTCTACCAGTATCAAAAAGAAAGTACTGGTGGTTGTTGAGTACAAGTTGAATTTGGCAGAGGAGTTACTTACAGCCATTGAAGGAGCTCAGATGCAGTAAGTCCGTAAATACTAGTAAATAGTAGTAATTGCTAAGCTGACCATACCATTCTCATACATGTAAATTTATTTTTGTTCCTACTATTACTATAAATGCTAAAACAGACCCATCTTGTATGAGCATTTATTGGGATAGATGGCTTCCCAACGGCACAAAAAGCCTCAGCTTTTAATTCCTCAATTACTCCTCAATAGCAAACAATTTTTAATTTTTTAATTTTTTTTGGGTTTAATATATATATTATTTCCAGTCTCAAACTCAGTTTTTGATTTTTCTCTGTTTTAGCTTTGCAGAACCAGAAAGGTTATGATTACTCTGTTTGTTTCGTGCAAAAGCAAAACCCAGTTCAGCTTATAAGCTCAGAATGATTCCCTTTCGAATCATTGTCTCAATTTTCATGATTGTGTTTTCAATTCCAACTAGAGCCCAAAGCAAAGACGCGTGCAATTCCTCATGCGGCAGTGGAGGTAAAACCGTAACCGTACAGTATCCATTCGGGTTCTCGGGCTCGTGCCCGATCCGATTGAACTGCCCCACCAAAAACAACGTCTCCGAGTCCGAAATCCATCTCGAACAATTCCCAGTCTCATCCATAACCTCAACAAGCATCTTCCTCAATCTCCGGGCTGAATGTGGCCGTTCGATCAAAATAATCGAAACGCTCTTCAATAACACCAACTACTTGCCGAAGGTCCAGAACAGCCTCCTCCTCCAGAACTGCACCACCACTCTAAACAACAGCTGCGTTTTGTCCACCAGCTTATTCCGGGCCCAGTTCAAGCCGAAGAAGTGCGACTCGAGAAGTGACAACATAAGCTGCTTTTCGAAACAACAGAGCAGAGAAACGACGCCGTTTTTGGGATTTGTGGATGTCGAGGCGACAAACTGCAAGTCCTTGTTCTCGTCCATGTTGGTGAACAGCTCGGCCCTCTCGCTCCAGTTTCAGACGCTTGAGTTGGCCTGGTGGCTCAGTGGGTCGTGTGGGAAAAACAAAATGAACCCTATGTGCTCTATGAATTCGATCTGTAATAATGTTACTGGCGCCAACGGGTTCCGATGCAGCTGTGAGGATGGGTTTCGCGGTGATGGCTACCTCCACGGCC
Source organism: Quercus gilva (assembly GCA_023621385.1). NCBI lineage: Eukaryota > Viridiplantae > Streptophyta > Magnoliopsida > Fagales > Fagaceae > Quercus > Quercus gilva. The sequence goes on along the minus strand of CM042478.1, from coordinate 9,354,303 downwards.
AGGGCTGCCAAAAAAGTGAGTCAAACTCGCCTGCATCTTTTTTCTCTTTTCATTTTATACTATATAATAATTTATTAATTTAGACAAATTACATCTTGCAAATTTAAAAATTTTTCTTTTCCTTTTCTCTTATATCTGTATATGGCTTATATTAGCTTCAAAAGCTAATATACTCTACTGTAAGTTTTCCAAAAATGTCCTTCCTTTACCTTGTGTGTGAATTTAACTTTAATAAATAAATAACTATACGGTCATAAAAATAACACATTATATGTGTTTCTCTTAATTTTAAAAATTTTATAATGTTTTTGTCATGTGCATTGGATTTCCTATTTACCATTTATTTGTTATAAAATAAATACATCTAATTTATTTAGACAAAAGAATTAAAATTTTAAATTGATGAAGTTATAATCATCAAGTATTTATTTATTTAGGAAAATCACCGGTTATATTGTTATTTGTGCATAAGATGAAATACTTAATTGTAAAAATTGATAGGAGGTGTAATATTAATAAGGGAAAAGTTCTATAAAGTGATGGAAGCAAAAATAAATGATATATCCACAATATTTTTACAATAAATTTTAAATTGCAGGTTATTACTGGTTGTTGTTAGGTTAAAAAAGTAATCTCAGTACTAAATTTAAATTTAAACCAATAATTTTTAACCACTTATAATTTATTGTAAAAATGTTATATACGTAACATTTTTCAAAAGTAAGTTATGAAAATGATAAATGGATGAGAATCCGTAGGTGACATGTCAATCCCAAATCCACACATTTAACACGCATAATTAAAAGCTATACTAGAATTCACATGAACTTAGCTATTTATTCATTTAATATTATTATTATTATTATTTTGGGTGGATGGCGTAAATAATAGATAACAAATTGCCTTCGACGAAGGTAAGTAGGAAGGTAAAGTGGTAAACGGTCAGGCTGACTCAGGCACGATATATGTGAGTTGGCCAATCAAATCAAAAGTCACATGCTTGTTTATCTTCTCATTCCACGCTTGGTTGTATAGTGCTAAATGACTGTAGAGTAACAACAACAAAAAAATCCATGGTTACCTTCGTGGAGCCGTGGCACACATAAGCTTTGTTTGTGGGGTTAAAAAAAAATAATAATAATTGGTACTGCAGACTGCAGTGCTGTCATTCCTCTGATTTGGTATTCAAATTATAGCCTGAAAACTTTATAAAAGATTGACCATGTGGGGAGTGTGTGAAAACATGCTAATGTTCTGGTAGACTACTAAGAACTAAAACTAGATAAAGTGTGAAAATTAAGGTTCAAGACTATAGGGTCTTTCTCAATAGGTAAGTTGAAGAGATAAAACAGAAATTTAGTGTGTTAATTATTTACAGATGTAGGTCCTACATATGGTTACTATTCTAGACCAATTGGGTCATGATTATTTCGCAACCTGATTTATTAGGATTCAATTTTGTCTTAGCTACGGGTTTTAGTTCAATTAAAAAGGAATTTGGTAAGGGTTTAAGGGATCAGCAATTGGTTTTAAAGTTACTACAACTTCTGGGAGTTTTCCTAATATGGAAATTATTTAATAATGGTTTACGCGAATGTAGCTGAGACCTGCAAGGTTGAACAAGTCCAATTCTGGTTGGAAAAAAAGGTGCTTGCCAGAAATAATCCTTCCAAAGTCAAAAACTTTTGGCAATTCCTTTTAGCTGTTTATGTCGTGATTTTAGGGGAAGCAAGTGGCTGAGCTGGATAGGCATAGACTTTGGACCAACAAAATTAAAAAGGAGAGAAGACTTTGATCAGCCGAATTTCCAATATCAGTTGTTGTTTTTTGTTTTGCACAAACAAATCACCTGATGTACCATGTTTGATTAGTTGTTTTTTTAACGCATACAAATTACAATGCTCCTCTCTTTGGAACTTCCATGTTAAGAATAAACATTGAAATGATTAAATGAAACTTAACAAATAGCATCTCCTCCCCCCAATAAAGAAGGGATGGAGAGCATTTTGAGTTGTTTCACCTCCTGGTATTTCCAACTGAAACATCCAGATCAAATTCCCACTCCCCTAACTATCAAATTATCCAAAAACAAAGAACCGTGAAGCAATTTAACCTAATGAATTACTGTTTAGTTTCCTGAACAAACTTAACAAAGTAATAAGATAGATTTCTAACTATATACGGTAATTAGCTACATAATATTTGACTTTCTGGCTAAATCTCAAACGAACTTGAAATAAATTTTTCACTTTTGTCCATAAAGAAATAAAAAGGAAGAAGCCAAGTAGGGATGTGAATTTTTCACTTTCAAGTATACACACACAATGCCTGACCTTTGATGTAACTAAGTTGAAACTTGGTGCATTATAATTGAAACTTCGTCTGTTTACTGATCCCTTCTTCCATTAATTGTCATGTGATTAGTTTCTGACTGCAATCCTTCAAGGTACCTGTCTGGCAAATGTGGAGGCAGTAGTAAAGTTCGTTTTCTCCTTGGAGGTAATCTCAATCTCAACTCATCATTACAAAATGGAAACTGGCCCTGGAAATTCATGGTATCCAGATGGTTTTGTTTGCTCCCACATATGATTTATGTAAATGTATTCCACATGGTTTATTTTAAGCTTTCAATCTCTTATACCAATACACACACACACATATATAAATGTTGTTTCATTTGGGGTCTTTTACTAAAATCTCAAAGAACTTGATGTTGATGTCAACTAAGTTGTAGAATCAAAAATAAACTTTAGTTAAAGATATTTCTTCAAGCTTTTTGATTTGAATCATTTTCATAATTTTTTTATATCAAGAAACCTCGGAAGACTATTTATCAAATGTTTAAGAGCCTTAATCTGAAATTTAACTTGGAATAGGTAGTAAGCCAGAGGAGACTCAAACCCAATTGAATTGCAATGTGGTTCAGCCCCAATTGAATGTGTGTGAACATGAATAACATTTGATAGAATTTTCATTTATTTGAGGTGTATGTATCTAGGCCTAAAGATTTTTGAGTAATAAAATGATCAACATTGTTCTGCTTTTAGGGTTTGCTGCTGGAGCTTCTATAGTGGCTGGTCTGTCTCTTTTTTGTTACTTTATTCGGCGTCGTTCCACTTGTTTGAAAAACCAAATGAGTACAAGACGCCTTGTATGTGAAGCTGCTGGCAACTCCAGTGTTCCTTTATACCCCTACAAAGACATAGAAAGAGCAACTAATAGCTTCTGTGAGAAACAAAGGCTGGGAACTGGAGCTTTTGGTACGGTTTATGCAGGAAAACTTCACAATAATGAGTGGGTTGCCATAAAAAAGATCAAACATAGAGATAACAACGGTATTGATCAAGTCTTAAATGAGATTAAGCTTCTTTCCTCTGTGAGCCACCCAAACCTAGTCCGCTTGTTAGGTTGCTGTATAGAGGAGGGTGAACAAATCCTTGTCTATGAATTTATGCCTAATGGTACTTTATCTCAGCATCTACTAAGAGAGAGGGGCTCAGGTCTCCCATGGACAATAAGACTCACAATTGCTGTTGAAACTGCTCGTGCTATAGCATATCTCCACTCTTCCATGAATCCACCAATTTATCACAGAGACATCAAATCGAGCAATATATTATTGGATTACAGCTTCAAATCAAAGGTAGCTGATTTTGGTCTTTCTAGACTTGGCCTGACAGAAACATCACACATCTCGACAGCCCCACAAGGGACTCCAGGCTATGTTGATCCTCAATACCATCAAAACTTCCATCTTTCTGATAAAAGTGATGTTTACAGTTTCGGGGTAGTTTTAGTAGAGATAATAACTGCATTGAAAGTGGTTGATTTTGGTCGACCTCAGACTGAAGTGAATTTGGCAGCACTTGCTATTGATAGGATTGGGAAGGGTTGCTTGGATGAGATAATTGATCTTTTCCTTGAACCACATAGGGATGCTTGGACACTTTATTCTATTCACAAGGTGGCTGAGCTTGCCTTTAGATGCCTTGCTTTTCATAGTGACATGAGGCCTTCTATGATGGAAGTGGCAGAAGAGCTGGAACACATCAGGCGCAGTGGGTGGGCATCATTTGAGGAAAATATATGCATGGCAAATTCAGTGGTATCCTCTTGCTCATCACTGCGTAATGGAAGCATGAAGTCATTGGATGGTATGGTAGTCGGGAAGGCAGGGGTGGAGAGTCAGAGATTGTTTGGCTTGAAGAAGGTGAACGATTGTCTGGCTTCGCTGGAGGAGGTTAAGGATTGCTCCCCTGTCTCTGTTCATGATGTTTGGTTAAGTGACCAGAGCTCACCTTCAACGAACAGCTTGTTGGGTAAAATGTAAATCGGTGATGTGAAAGCTGCTTAGCTTTATGTTATCTTGTGAATACCTTACAAGTATTTTAGAGCTCTCTCTTACCAACTACCAACCTTACTGCTTATACATTACTTGTAGGCATCACTATTATGCTTAATCTTAGATTATACAGTACTTATAGGTATCTTTATTATGCTTAATCATATATTTCTCTTGATAAATTACTTTTTGTCCCAAAAGATTAAGTCGTTCAATTGCAGGCATAAATTGTCCTTATTAAATTTTTAAGATATGAAGTACGTGGGAATTTTTTAACCATTCTCACCTTACATGATTTCACAAAATTCTTTGACAATATTCAACAATTTCCTGATGATTACTAAAATCCAAGATTTTATTTAGCATTATGAATATAGTTTTAGGTTCTCATATGCAATAACATTTCACTGCAAAAGACAATTGGAAAGGCCTAGCCGAGAAGAGGATGGGCTTCATGGTGTTTCAACAGTTGGTCGTGGCTTCTCACCAGATAAGCCAGTGTTGATCACATTGTAATTTGTCCAGCCAGCAGAATTCAATTTCTTGCAACACCAACGAGTTTTGCTTTCACAGTGCACTTGTTTGCATAATGAAAATTCTAATTTGCTATCCCTAATTACATTGGCTCTCGCATCCAAATCTGCCACATCGTACCCTTTGTTGCTAATGCCAATGTTTTGGTTGCCTGCTCGTGTTATCAAAAAGATAGAGCTAAGTTACATGAACACAAATATTCATACTGCCATGAACACAAATTTATAGGTTGTTGTGTAGTGAAAATTGTCAAATAAATCTTTAGAGGAATGAAAGTGAAATTGACATACGTACATTCACAAAAAGCATAGAGGACAGCAAAGGCAATGCAAATTAGAGCCAATCAAGCTGAAATGCTGTTTGTCGCCATAATATCAAGAAAGAGAATTATTAATCGTATTCATCTATTTTGTCGGAACCAACTCAGATTTATATACCAAGAATAAAAATTATCTATCCCACTCATAATTTTTCATTACATGCTCCAAAAATTGCAGTGTATTTTGTGTTTGGTTATTTTAATTTATAACTTTGTTTACCTTACAAAGAAGATATGGACCATCAAATACTGTTATGTTTCTCTGTCGCTAAGAGAGGTGGCTTCCGTCCCCTCTTAGGCCGTAGAATTGGGAGTTCCTTCTCGTAAGGCTTCTTCTCCCCTCATGTGACAACGTTACGCGTAGGGCTAGTGGTTTTCTCTTTCTTTGGGGGATTGGGAAACAAATTTCTTGGTTTTGCTATAGAGAGTTTTGCTTTCCTTAGAGCGAGATTTGTTTTGCTCGAGCAACCTGGGTTTTGCTTGAGCAAAAAATCTGTTATTTCATTTTTCAACAACCGCTCTTGACAGACTTTTATGCTAATACAAAATTATTTAAATATTTTGACACTAGTTTTGTAATTGGAATAAGCCAACATAAAAACATAGCAATTTATATTTCATATCCCAATATTCTAGATCTCATAAACAAATTATCAAGGGCACAGTATACAAGGATTCCAGGCAGAATCTTACAATTGAGGAAGAGATCTCGACCAGACAAAGCTATGAGTCTGCTAAAGTAGGGTTCAAATTGGCATTAGGAATTAAAAAAGCACATTTTATATGCAACATTCAACCTGCAGTTTATAGAGTTCAAAATTCCATCTTAGATCAAATGTAAATACCACTAGGCTAGAGTCCAATTACATTTTTGTTTCTACAAAAGAAAATAGAACAGTCTGATGCAGGACAGCTCCCACATCACATTCACTGTCTATCCATTACAGTGCCTGCCTTGCCTATAGCAGGAGCCTTATTATTTCTCACTTAAAAGTAAGATCAATGATTCTAATGTTTATTCAGGGAACAATTGCATCCCAAATCTCTAATATTTAGGCTTTGTTTGGTTGTGGGTGGAAAAGTGGAAGGGTGGAGATCTTTTTTGTTTGGTTGAGAAGAAAAATGAGAAAATTGAAATTATAGTTTGTATAAATTTACTTTCATGCCCCTATTACATAATTTTCTTATAAAAAAATATTTTATAAGGAAAAAAACAAGTACTGTTGGGCAGGTTAAAGAAAAACCAAACATGTGGTTAAAAAAAACTTCAACCTGAGGGAGGAGAATGGGTAGATGGGTAATTTCCCATCAAACCCCCTCTCCTCTTCCCATTTTTCTCTCCAATTTGGGGCTGCGGGATTTTGGTGGACTTGAGGAGAAAACAGCCAGGCCCAACCAAAATTCCCCCTATTTTCCCTTCCCAAAATCACCCCAACCAATTACGGTGTAAAGGAGAGTTGGCAAATTGTTTCTCAAAACAATACCTATGGGCAAACACGATGGTTTTGGTTACAGCTTAAAATAAGCTATAAACGATACCATAATAAATGCCTTTCACATCAGGGCAGATTTCAGATCAGTAATTCAGTATGTGGAAGGAAGATATGAACACAAAGGAGGACTGATAACTTGGAGATGAGTATTTAGATGCTAAAAAATCGGCACAGAGTACACAAGCTGAAGCATGTTTAAAGAAGGCTAACAAGGTAGCTCATGGGCTAGCAAATCTATGTCATTTTGTTGAGGTATAGCAGGATATAATCTCCTACAGTTATTAGGGAACTACAACAGATGATTTACAAAAGACGATTTTTCCTGAAAGCTTCCTTTAGTTTTCTGCATCCTATCTTTTCCTACCAAAAACTTTCTCAATAGACAGTTTGAAAGGAGACTAACACTGCAAGGTATAGAAGGGAAGATTGGGGTCCCAAGCATAATTTTATCCTAACCATCAGAAGGGAATAAAATCTTCTTCTTTTTTTATATAATTTTTTATCCTGTTTTTCATGAACACTTCCTACAAGCTGAACAGGAAACATTATCTGACACTAACATATTTATTGCTCTTGACAGTATTTAGTGTCGTTTATGTTCATACTGGGATATTCTAGTATTCTACATCTTGTGAACAAGTTATCAAAAGGACAGTACAAGGACTCCTGGCAGAATCTTACAATTGAGGAAGAGCCCAACCTTTAGACAAAGCTATGAGCCCCCTAAAGTAGGACGCCAACTTTTTTTTTTTGAGAAATAGTAGGACGCCAACTTAGTTTAGGAAATAAAAAACACATTTCATATGTAACATTCAACCTATAGTTTATAGAGTTTCAAGATTCAATCTTGGATCAAATGTGAATATAACCAGGAGAGAGTCCAATTATTTTTTTGTTTCTACAAAAGAAAATAAAGAATTCACTCTGTACCGAGTACAGTGCCTGCCTTAATGTAGCAGGAGCCTTTGGAGTTTGGACAGTTCAATATCAAGCAATTGCTTTTCATTAAAGATACAAATCAAGCAAAAATTTAAATAGCTTTGAAGAAAGATGGTTCCTTGTTAGCTACAAAATGAACACCTGCAGCTTTCAAATATTTACTTAATTATGTATTTCTTACCTGTCCATGAATTTTATCAGGACAATTTTCTGAATGGAACAGAGACCTCTCATAAGAAAGTGAACACTCAGGTGCTTCAGCATCAACATGGTGCACTATATAGGTACGAGATGCAGCAAACTCATGAATGAATGATGAATTTATTTCTAAGATTCTCCAGTATAAAATACTTCTATCTTATTCAACACCAAAATAATTCTTTCACAAAATTAGAAACTTGTTCTCAATAAGTACAAGATGAGTATGTAACATCAGTAAGTTGGAGAGTACCCCGTGCGTATATTACCAGTGACAAATTGATGGGTCACCTCTGCAGGGGAAGCTAGCTAACACCTAACCATGACTTCTAGGATCAACAATTTGATGCACCTTCCTCGCTTCAGCACTTGAATACTGTCCCAAAACACGGGCATGAGGTATGGACGCTTCCCCACGGACTAACGCATCCACATTCTCAGTAAGGTATTGCCTTGGAAGCCTCCCAACCACATTACCTTCCTCATTCCCATTTCTGTCTAGAAATGCAAAGTGAGGAATACCCTCAACACCAAACTCGTCAAGCTCCTGTTCCCATTTTGTGTTGTCAACATTCAGCATAACAAAATTCACACGGCCCCTGCATAAAACATAATTAAGTGGTGATGATTGGCACTTGGCAGGAACAAAATGAAAATCAATTTGTATAATTCCATTTTTTTCAAATCCATCCATTTAGAGCAAAATCTGAAATTCAATTATGCACTTTGCCAATCCTACGGTCGTAAAGAATTATTTAGATTGAACAAAAATACAAGAACAATAAATAACATGTTAGATAATATCCCACATATTGAAGATCATTACTTGTACTGTTGCTCAACTTTGTAGACATCAGGAGCTAATTCCCGACACACTTCGCACCAATCAGCGTAAAATTCCACAACAGTAGGCTTCCCATTTGAAAGAGCCTAAAATAGCATCCAAAACATTACATGTATAAATCAAAAAACAACACCAATATAATACGTATATCAAGTTAAGAGCTTGATCACAAACCTGTTCATAAGGTAATGCGACAGCAGATAGGTCCTTCAAAGAAACGCCGAAATCTAGACGTGAAGATAAGAAAAGCCCCACAGCTGCGAGAGTAGAAACCAGTGCTATTTGCTTGTTTAAAACTTTGTTTGGAAATTCTGGAAAACCAAAGGAAGTTGAAGTTGAAGTTGAAGTTGAAGTTGTAGTAGTAGCTTCATTGGGTGTGTTATTATCACTACGATTGCCATTGGGTGTGCCAGGCTCAACTGCCAACTTTTCCTGAATAAAAATAGAACATAATAAGGAACTTCTAAATGAGGCACAGAAATAGAGAATGCGAAGTTTTAAGACATACATACCGTTGAGGAGGTTTCAGTTTCAGTTGGGTCAGGGTTTGTTTGGCTTTGGCAAGTTATGCTTCGGAATCTGCGGGTCTTGTTGTTGAGAAATGGGGTTTGGTTGTGAACGAAGTGGGGAGATTGGTGGGTTGTATGAAAGAATGGTCGGAATCTGTGGAGGCCGATGGTGTTTGAGACCAAGCGAGCCATTGAGATTGGAGATTTTGATTTAGTTTAGTGAAACTGAGAATCAACTGGTAATTATAAGCTGACAAAATCCGTTGGTCGTACGATGGCTTGAGTTTGTTTGGGGATAAGATATTCCACGTTATTGTTATTTCCTCTGTTATCTGTAACGACAATCGAACTGGGGTCAATCTTCAAAGTCTTGACTCTTGAGGAACGTTTAACCAAAGTTACCAAAACCTTTTTTTTTTTTTTTTTCCTGGTTCTCTCTCTAAATTTTGAGTTTTTGAAAAAGATTTTTTTGTCACTTCTTCTCACAATTGCATTTCTATTTGATATTTATGTTGTATACTTCCAAAAAAATATAACTCTACTCTCTAATAGTCAAGATTGATGCGTGTACGCTTTATGTGTGTTAACTTAAACGCATGTGTAATAGTGATTCTTCTTTTCATTTTATCTCATAGAGGCTTTACTAATTCATGAAAAATAGAATTGGATAGGTATAAAACTAGGAATACAATGTCGGCTTAAGGATTTTTTTTTGAATGGTCATTATAAAACTTAAATGATACAAAATTTAATAAAAAAATAACTTCATATATAGACAAACACACTCACACACACACACAAATACATACAATCCTTCAATTTCATAGAAATAGTCTTATTATTAATGTTATAAGATACATCTCTTTCAAAATTTTAGTTTTAAAAAAAAATTGGACTTTTTGTGTTTTTTTTTTTAAGGGCTCAATATATTGTTAGGGGGATCAAAGTTTAAGGACAATAAACTTAGTTGTAGCCTAAGACTACAACTCTCACTAAACAAATTAATATTACTACATATTTTAAAAATCTAACTATTGAATATCATGTTTTTTATATTTTTAAAATACATGTTAAATTTCATGTCAATTGGATGTTGTTACTATTCGATCCATAAACTTATTTTTATATATAATTTTAGACTACAAAAACTTGAAATTTAAACTATTAATTGATGACATAGCTATTGATCTTTGATTTTATTGAAATTTTTTAAGCATGAAGGATATAAAGAGAAAATGTAATATAATGGTGGATTTATCAAAATTCATATATAGTAAAAAAAAAAATTAAGTAGAATTATAGTTTTATAGCCTACAATGAAATTTGTTGCCAAACTTTGTCCAAAGTTTATTTGTGATGGGCCTAAAAATATTTGGGGTGGTCATAAATTTTTTTTAAAGGTAAAAAAATTAATTTTTTTTAAAATTTATATATAATAATTATTTCTATTAAGGGTGGTACTGTGACCACCCTGGCTTCCATGTGGAGCTGCCCCTAGAGTAGGCCGACCTTAATCACCTATTCTTTATAAACGACTTGGTCATGTTCACAAAAGTATTAATGAAAAATTGTCCAACTTTTAGTGTCTGTTTGATATGATTAACTTTGCCAACTTATTTTACTATTCAGCTTATTTTTGTTACTATTCACGTGCTCCATTACATTTTTAAATACTATTCATGGGTCTCACTGTATATTTTCAGCTAATTTTTACCTTTATCTATAGTACTTTTAACAAAAAAATTTCAGTTTCAACAAATAAAGCGGATTCCAAATAAAGCCTTAGTATTAACAGCTTTTGTTAGGTTTTAGCATAACAGTTGTGCCAAAACACTTGTTCCCAATTCAGGTAGACCGTTTGTAAAAATTGGAAATGGCTTTTGGAAATGGCTTCAGGTAGACTCTAACGTAGGATCATCATTACCCAAAACAGCCCAATTTGAAATGGCTTTTGTAAAAATAAACATGTATCATGGGTGCCCACTTTTCTGTGGCTATCCAGTCACGAGGGTCTAGCAACAAGAGAACTCTTGACTAAAAGGAAGATCACCATGGATATTAGCTCTTACTTTTGTAACAACAGCCCAGAATCAGTTTTCGATATTTTGAGGGATTGCCCTCCAGTTGCTGTGATCTAGAAGGGAAGATGGAAAAACAAATTGCCCCAATTCTTATTCTGTCAAAATGTGGGGGAGTTAATAAAACAGATGACTAACTCTCCTTTTGAAATCAGTTGTCACCCCCAAATACTATAAAAGGATGTATTCCTTAAAGCCATTTGGATCATCTGGACGACCCAAAACGAAGATATAACGGAAGGACAAGCTTCGACCCTAGCATCATTATGAGGATAATCAAACCTTGTGATGAGAACATACTTCATCAGATATGCAAACTTATTAGGTGGAAACCCTCACCAATCAGCTATTTCAAGCTCAACAGAAATGGTCCAATGTTATGTAATCCAAGTCACGCAGGTGTGGGAGGTATGATTAGAGATAACACAATGGTAGTGAAACTCTGGGGATTTGGGGACAGCCTTAACCAATAACCTGAATATCCATAGAAATCATCATAGAAGTAGATGCCAAAGCAGCTGTGGAAATCCTCACTTTAGGTACTAAGTACTAACTTAGCTGCTATATCTCACTTATGTAATGCTTTAATCTCTAATTGTAGATCATTGCTCCAGCTCTTTGAGGTGGTTCGTCTCTAACATATTCATCGAGAAGAGAACCTACTGCACATATTTTTAGGCGAGGGCATGAAAAAACTATAGAGAATTTTCTGTTGTATTTGGACCCTCCTAGTATTGTAACTTGTAAGCCAATTATTGACTAATACATGGATGTTAGGTACCCTAGACCGTAGTTTGTTCTTTAATTAAATTCCTTTTTCAACAAAAAAAAAGTATAATAAATTTTAAAATTTTCCATTTAAATTTCACTCCAATTGGATTTGTAAGGGCTCAAAATGTAATGGACCCTAAACAATAAAATTTGTAGAGAATGGGTAGGAAGGACTAAGCATAAAACGGGCGGACAACGAATTTTGGCCAAGTGTTTGTAAGGACCATTGATCCTCGGTTTTGTCTGAGGATCTCCCTTCTTCTTTTTCAGGCAGTCCTTTACTATGTTTAGAATCTTGCTAGTTATATAGTCTTATTTTCGTTGATCTTGACCATCCACTTGTCAATTATCTGATCATCGTGTACAGGAGTTTGTCACATCATCTGCAGCTTACAGGCTTTACGTTAGTTCTCAGCCGCCTTTACAGACTTTCTATTAGTTGGGGTAATCGAGGCGACTGGGTCCGCCGGTCATGTCTTCATTAAGACGGCCAAAATGTTGGTGGGATATTTTCCCTTTAATGAAGTCGTGATATTTTCCCTTTAATGAAGTCGGTGCGCCGAGGACAGGTCATCCTCGGCGCGGCCCTTCGGACGTTCTGGGTTCTTTCCCATTGTCCTCGGCCTCAGCACTATCCTCGGCGCGGGCCTTGGGCCGCATGTGATGGGCCAGCGCGGTTAATGTAATAGGGCCCCACAATAGCCCCTCAAAATTCTGCTGCACGTCCCCTTGGGCGGGGAGGAGGATTTTGACTACCTCGGCATGTTTTCTCGGCCTGGTGGATTCTATCTTATCGTCAGCGTTTATCTTTACTTCGGTTGTTTTTTCAGCTTTCTTTTTGCGCAAAGTGCCGTCCGAGGATGGTTAGGCTTGAGTTGTTTGTGCTATAACATTCAATTTCTCATGGTTTTTGTCCCTAATGGGGCTCGTTCATTTAGTGCCTGAAAGGGAGTTAGCTTTGCCTTAGTTTTGAACTCGTGATCCGTATAGGAGCCTTGGTCTCGTTTCAGCACTCGTATTCTCATTTTTTGATCATCTGAAGTATCTGGTTTCACCTTGAGGCTTGGGTCCGAGGACCATGCAAGGCCTTGGTTCTGTCCAGTACCTAGTTTTCTTTTTTAGTAATCATCTGAAGTATCTGGTTTCACCTTGAGGCTTGGGTTCGAGGACCATGCAAGGCCTTGGTTCTGTCCAGTACCTAGTTTTCTCATTTTTTGATCATCTGAAGTATCTGGTTTCACCTTGAGGCTTGGGTCCGAGGACCATGCAAGGCCTTGGTTCTGTCCAGTACCTAGTTTTCTCATTTTTTGATCATCTGAAGTATCTGGTTTCACCTTGAGGCTTGGGTCCGAGGACCATGCAAGGCCTTGGTTCTGTCCAGTACCTAGTTTTCTCATTTTTTGATCATCTGAAGTATCTGGTTTCACCTTGAGGCTTGGGTCCAAGGACCATGCAAGGCCTTGGTTCTGTCCAGTACCTAGTTTTCTCATTTTTTGATCATCTGAAGTATCTGGTTTCACCTTGAGGCTTGGGTCCGAGGACCATGCAAGGCCTTGGTTCTGTCCAGCACCTAGTTTTCTCATTTTTTGATCATCTGAAGTATCTGGTTTCACCTTGAGGCTTGGGTCCGAGGGCCATGCAAGGCCTTGGTTCTGTCCAGTACCTAGTTTTCTCATTTTTTGATCATCTGAAGTATCTGGTTTCACCTTGAGGCTTGGGTCCGAGGACCATGCAAGGCCTTGGTTCTGTCCAGTACCTAGTTTTCTCATTTTTTGATCATCTGAAGTATCTGGTTTCACCTTGAGGCTTGGGTCCGAAGACCATGCAAGGCCTTGGTTCTGTCCAGTACCTAGTTTTCTCATTTTTTGATCATCTGAAGTATCTGGTTTCACCTTGAGGCTTGGGTCCGAGGACTATGCAAGGCCTTGGTTCTGTCCAGTACCTAGTTTTCTCATTTTTTGATCATCTGAAGTATCTGGTTTCACCTTGAGGCTTGGGTCCGAGGACCATGCAAGGCCTTGGTTCTGTCCAGTACCTAGTTTTCTCATTTTTTGATCATCTGAAGTATCTGGTTTCACCTTGAGGCTTGGGTCCGAGGACCATGCAAGGCCTTGGTTCTGTCCAGTACCTAGTTTTCTCATTTTTTGATCATCTGAAGTATCTGGTTTCACCTTGAGGCTTGGGTCCGAGGACCACGCAAGGCCTTGGTTCTGTCCAGTACCTAGTTTTCTCATTTTTTGAGTTTATTTTAGCTATTTATCCGGAGCCGTTTGGTTCTTTATTGCTATAGTTTACAATAAGCCATAGATAATTACACTTTTCAAGCAGAAATAATAATAAATACAAGTTGGGGTTGGTGAAGGATGAGACCCTGCCGTGTTCTGCCTCTTCGTTTTGATGGAACCCTTCTGATTACGAGGCGTCTCTTGGGTTGTCCAGGTAACGCGCGCTGACGCTTCGGTGCCTTCTCATTTAATGGGGCGCCTCCCCATTAATGCTAGCCGTGGATCTACGAGGATCTAACGGCTGTTAGGCGCTTTGGAATTTGGGGCGGCATTATTGCCTCCGGAAATCTCCCCCTGGGATTTATGGCAGATTGGCACTCATAAATATCCCACCATCTATATAAAACGCTTCCAGGGCAACCTTCTCCTTCACACTTGACAAAAGTCCATATCAAATTTCTCCCATAAACATCTCCCAAAAAGGCTCCGCCAAACATAGCCGTTTTAGTCCCTTTGAATGAGTGGGCCCTTAAAAAGGGCAATCCTGGGGATGCACAGCCCCTATCAGGAGCCGAGGATGGTACTCCAACTCTGACCACCACGCTGGTGTGGAGGTAGGGGAGATCCGAAGACCCTCCTTCTTTTCAACCTAACCAGAAGAGGAGCCCTCCTCGCCGTCAGGAGGAAGATCCGGGGAGAACGTAACCACCTTTCCTTGGGTACGGGTCATTGACCCCCCAAGTCGGCTGCATTGGGGGTGGGAGGGAAATCAGGCGGAACCCGGAAACGAAGCCGTCCTGTGCCTCTACCTCTTCCGCCCCTTAATGTAGCTTTCCTATCTTCAAATCCTTCTTCTCTCTTCTCTCTTTTGCTCTTCTACGAGCCTTCCTCTTTTCTTTCCTCCTCTCCTCCTTCACTTCTTTTTTAATATTTGTTCTTCATCTCTTCTTTTCTTCATTTCTTCCTCTACTCTCCTCTTCCACCTTTTGTTCTTCTGCCATTGTTGCTCTCTACCACTTTGTTCCTCTGCCGGCTTTATCAAGCGTCTGCCTTTGTAGTTAGCTTTAGAACAAGCCCCCTGGGCATTACTTGTAAAAGATGTAATCTTTTTCCATATATGAATAAAAGAAGTAGACTTATTTTACACGTTGTCTCTCTTTCTTTTTCTTTTTTTTTGCACTTGTTTCTTGTTGTTGTAGGCTGCCGGATGAATATTGTTGCTAAAAACTGCATGGATCGACATCTCTTCTCGATTGATTTGTCGTTTTGTTTTCCATTCCCCAAACGTCGCGTCGCTGATGCACAAGTCCTCCCCACAGACGGCGCTAATTGTAAGGGCTCAAAATGTAATGGACCCTAAACAATAAAATTTGTAGAGAATGGGTAGGAAGGACTAAGCATAAAACGGGCGGACAACGAATTTTGGCCAAGTGTTTGTAAGGACCATTGATCCTCGGTTCTGTCTGAGGATCTCCCTTCTTCTTTTTCAGGCAGTCCTTTACTATGTTTAGAATCTTGCTAGTTATATAGTCTTATTTTCGTTGATCTTGACCATCCACTTGTCAATTATCTGATCGTCGTGTACAGGAGTTTGTCACATCATCTGCAGCTTACAGGCTTTACGTTAGTTCTCAGCCGCCTTTACAGACTTTCTATTAGTTGGAGTAATCGAGGCGACTGGGTCCGCCGGTCATGTCTTCATTAAGACGGCCAAAATGTTGGTGGGATATTTTCCCTTTAATGAAGTCGTGATATTTTCCCTTTAATGAAGTCGGTGCGCCGAGGACAGGTCATCCTCGGCACGACCCTTCGGACGTTCTGGGTTCTTTCCCATTGTCCTCGGCCTCAGCACTATCCTCGGCGCGGGCCTTGGGCCGCATGTGATGGGCCAGCGCGGTTAATGTAATAGGGCCCCACAGGATTTATCACAGTAATATTGTGCTCCTTATCTATTGCTATTGTCTGCTCTTTTATCACACTCGGTTGGATCTAATGAAATAAAAGCATAAGAATCTCTGATTATAGTGTCATATGTGACTGAAACCAGGGTTAGATAACAGGGGAAGTTGTGTACCTTTTTATGAAGAGCACAATGAAATTAAGAAACGGTGTGCTTGGAGGTGGGGGTGGGGGTGCCTCACTATCTACTTTTATGAAGGAAACCTATAAAGAAATATGAAGTTCTAATGATCCATTCATAAAGTCGGTCAGTTTTCATTATTTTTGAGTAATTTCACTTCTTCGTCTTCATTTTTTCCCCACTTCTACTGTTTATAATCTTCTACTTTTTCACAAATAATGATATACAATGTGTCTAAACTGTCATGATATATAGTCAAGAGTATTCATTCTAGAATTTACACCTATAAGAGATTCATCTACTCTTCTCTATCCAAAAAGAAAGTATCTTTGCATTAACTACCATTGTTTTTCTACTTACTACCACTTTGCACTATAAAGTGGTAGTAAGTAGAACAACAAAGCAAATAGCCAAAGCTACTTACGTTAACTCTGGAAAATATTTCAGAAAACTCTCATCGATAGTAGGTAAAAGTATTCAAGATAGGCAAGTTGCTTGTTCTCAAGTGCATACACAGCTTCATAAGATAAGATAAGAGGGGTGGTTTACACTTTACATGCTTCACAAGCTAATCACCATTGTTCTACAAAACCATTACACAACAGCAAGACCCTCCCATATATGCAACCAAATTAACACCAACAATAAACATATAAAAAACAATCACTAACTACTATTTAAGATTTTTGAGCTTCAGGACCCAATATACCGTTCACAATAGAAGTAGCAACCAAAATCGCCACAACCTCCACTCCGGCCACCGCTCCCGCCTGAGCCAACCCCCCAAAACTCACTTCCGCTTCGATCTCTCTCTCCGCCGTTTGGATTCCCTTCTCCGCCGTCACAATTCCCTTCTCCACCGACACGATTCCCTTCTCTGCCGCCTCGATTCCCTTCTCTGCCGCCTCGAACCCCTCCTTCACAATCACCTCCGCTTCCTCCTCAGCCTTCTTCAGCTTCTTTCTCAACCCGAAAAACGGAATATCCTCCGCAAGAGACGGAGGACCTCTCGCAGTTAAAGCCGGCGAAGCCGTTAGCAGGAACAGCAGCTGTCTCCTGCCGGAGAGAGAGGTGGTTGAGCGAGGTGGCGGCGCAGGTTTGGAAGCGTGCGCCTTGCAAGAGGTGGTAGGTGGCGCATTGTGCAAGCGGCGTAGTGAGAGGGTTTGGAGTGAGATTATTGTGGAAGCCATGGCTTGTTGTTGTTGTTGTTGTTCTTGGTGGGATGAGACTACTCTACGCTGAACGATGAGTCTGATCCTCAAAGTGAAGTGAATGAGTTATGTGGTCTGCTATTTTTTAACTAACCACTTTACAAATATACCCTCCTTTTTGCGGTTAAACAATAAAGTTTTTAATATGGCGCCAATCGATAATTATACAACAAAGTTTTTATTTTTTATTTTTTATTTATAGGGTTATACGTTTTTTTTGTGTGCTATTTATTTGATTTTCACAAACAATTTCATTAAGGTCTCGCTTGGGATGAGGGAATGGAATGGAATGGAATGAAAATGAATGAAAATAATTATTTTAGAATATTTTTTCATTCCCTTGTTTGAGAGTTTTAATTGAGAGAATGGAAAATTCATTCCTTTGTTTGGGAGTTTTAATGGAGAGAATGGAAAGTTCATTCCCTTGTTTGGGAGTTTAAGTGGGAGGGAATGAAATGAGTAAGAAGGAACACTCATTCATTTCTATTTCCTTAAAACCTCAAATTTTCATTCCCCTCGAAATTGGGAAGAATGTGAGGAATGTAATTAGATTTAATGATTTTTTTTACTAAAACTCCCAAAAAACCCCTATATATTCAACTCTTTATTTTAAAATAGGGGTCTAATAATAATATTGTCATAAAATGATTTCATTCCATTATCTTCATGCTGCTCCCAAACAATATTACTTACATTCCATTCATTTTCATTCCTTTCCATTCCTTTATTTTAAAACATCCAATCAAGGTTACTTAATTCCATTCCATTCCATTCCATTCTTTTCCCTTACTTAAATACATTTCATTCCATTCCATTGTTTTCCATTCCTTTATGGTCATTCCATTCATTTTCATTCCAAAATACCCATATATATTCAACTCTTTATTTTAAAATAGGGGTCTAATAATAATATTGTCATAAAATGATTCCATTCCATTTTCTTCATGCTGCTCCCAAACAAGATTACTTACATTCCATTCATTTTTATTTCTTTCCATTTCTTTAGTTTAAAACATCTAATCAAAGTTACTTAATTCCATTCCATTCTATTTTTTTCTATTCTTTTCCCTTACTTAAATACATTCCATTCCATTCCATTGTTTTCCATTCCCTTATGATCATTTCATTCTATTTCATTCTCTTCCCTTATGAACTCCCAAGCAGAGCCTAAATAGTCTCGAATGAAACTATTTCTTTTTATTTGTAATAATTCAAAAATTACAATAAGGGAGAACAAATTTGATCCTTAAAGGTCTGTTTATATCACTTATTTTGTTGAAAACTGAAAACTTATTGTTGAAAATATTGTAACAAAATAACTTATAAGCTAGCTGATTTTTTGGGTTGAAAGTATTGTAGCTTCAGTTGAATAGTAACGCGAACGATAACGTGAACAGTACAAAGTAATTCATCTGCATTTTTCATCTTTTTGTGGGGTTCGTGAACAATAATGTGGAACCCAGGTAATTTTTAGCCAAACGCGCAAAATGCTATCCAAACACTCACTAAGTATCTTTGTTTAGAAATATTAGAAGGTGTCGTTGAGCTTTAAGGCTCTTAGCTATGAAGGTAATTTATCTTATATAATATTTACCATGAAATAAATTCTTCTATTATCAATAACTTAAAAATAAATGTTAAGAGATTTGTAATTTATTGACATTGTTAGGTTATTTTCTTGGATTAGAAAATATTCATATATTATACTTGTGCTTATATATATGTTGGGTGCGTTATTGTGAGGGCTCGAACCAGCTAAGCCAAATGAGAATAGGTTGTTTGAATATAACAGCTCAATACAATTAATTTGTTAGAGAAAGAGTTTGCAAGGTCAATCTTGGTTTGATTGTATAGTTTAGTTAGTAAATTAATGAAGGAAAAACATCAAGTGATTCTTAAAAAGAAGCCAAATTTGGGATTAACACTTCCTTGTGTAAGGCCGAGGAGGAATTGCTCATATAATATTCAGTCTTGGTTACAAGATAATGTTGCATAGAGTATGTTTTTCTTTTTTTGTTTTTCTTTTTTGTCCCCTATTCTGAAGGGGTTTCCTTTCTTTATATAGCTAATTGAATTGCATCCTAGGCCTCCACTTGTATAGTCACAGGCCTTCCCTTGAATGCTTGTCCCATCAAGGTTTTGTTGAAGGTGGTAGAATGTGTTGCAAGTTGTGAAAACACTGTTCGGGAGTCATTCTTTCATTAATGCGGCCAGCTGAGTTGGTGTAGTGCATTGAATACGAAGGTGATGATTACTTTATCAGGATATTTCCTTTCTTCTTTA
This sequence comes from Quercus gilva, assembly GCA_023621385.1. Taxonomy (NCBI): domain Eukaryota; kingdom Viridiplantae; phylum Streptophyta; class Magnoliopsida; order Fagales; family Fagaceae; genus Quercus; species Quercus gilva. The sequence continues at coordinate 9,334,477 of CM042478.1, read as the reverse complement.
CTTGCACGTCTTTACTGTCTTCTTCGGTATTTTGTTTTTTGGTGTAAGTGACCTGCCTACGCCTCCTGAGGAGCACTTGCTCCTCGGCCTGACCCTCAGGCGGTCAACCTCTTCGTCCCTTATTCTCGAGTTCTCATTTACGTGTTAGTTCAGGACTAATGTGGGGATGGATTCTTCTACCTCCTTGGACTGGGCTCATAGGTTATATTCTGTACTTGGATCTTACCCCTCCCATAGTTATATTTTAAGGTTTTATGAAATAACACTTCCCCTTTAAGAAATGACACTTTATCAATTTATCCTTTGAGGTTTGTATAATTGTAACATATAGTTCATACCTTATCAAATATATTTCTTTTTTAACATAATATTCCACTCTTAAAAAAAAAAAAAAAAAAAAAAAAAACTACCTAAACTATGGGCCAAATGGCACTATCCCTTTGAGGTTTATGAATGAATGACACAACTCCTTTGAATTTGTTAAATGTGTGGGAATTTTTTTTAATAGAATATTATGGTAGAGGGAGTAATAGTAGGAGAGGATATGATTTAATTGTTAGAATTTATAAAAATGTCCAGGGTTGGGGTGACATTTTTTAAAACATATGGGATAGTGTTTTACTTTGTAAAACTTCATAGAAGATTAATGTAATTTACCCTTATTTATTAATTGTATGGTATATATTCATATTTAACCTTAGTAACAAAAGTTTTCCCATTGATCAAGTCATTCTTAATGCCATGTCTACTCTCGCCAATTTTATTCCACCTCTCCCACTCAAATTGGTTACCCACATAACCCACATCCCTTCTTGGGTTAGATGGTAACCTCCCTCAACGTCAATATTCAAAATTAATTTTGATGGGGGCACTTTCAAAGAAGATGGAGTTATAGGTTTAGTGGGAGTGATTCAAAATGAGTTGAGGATGGTTTTAGCCCCCATGTTCGAGAAGTGTGTTCCCCCCTATAGTTGTTGAAGTGAAAGCATTGGCGGCAGTGAGAATTTTTATTTTTGCACAAGACTTCAACATTTCATATATCATTCTTGAGGGTGATTTGAAAGTAGAGTTCCTTGAAAGGTAAAGAAGAGTGATTTGCTTCTTTTGGTCATTTGATTACGGATGTGAAGATTCTTATAAATTCCTTTAATGGTGTTAGTTTTTCTCACATTAGAAGACGAGATAATTTTATAGTTCACAACCTTACTAGGCATGCTAAACATATTAGCAGTTTACTAGTGTGGATAGATGATATTCCTTTATATCTCAATGCTACAATCTTAGCTGGTATAACTGAATTTGCTATGCATACTAGACATATTAACAATTTACTGTTGTTGATGGAGAATATTCCTTTATATCCCAATCCTATAATCTTAGCTGGTTTGACTAAATTTACTATAATAAAACTTACAGGCTTCTTTTCTTTAAAACAAAAATACTTTACTCACAAATACACTATTATGCAAAACAATTTTTGGGGGGTAATACAGACATCTGAGATTGACAGCAATATTCGCGCTCTAAATGGTTGTACACATTGACTTTGATACACGCTTCAGGTGGCATAAGAAGTATGGCTGCAACGTGTCGTATAATTTGATCTTTCTACTTTGAACTCCCTCTCTATATATTACTTTTTCCGCCACAAAAATAAGAGGGTTTTAGTTTTTTTTGAAGCACCGAAAAGAGAAAAACACGAAACCCTCCCATTTCAAAAAATCAAGAAAGCAATGGTGGAAGAGAAAGACAGTCAGAATCCCGCATCGGAATCAGAAGCCTCAGTCACAATGAAAGAGGACGAAACCCTAGCCCCAAATGCCGACACCTCCAACGACGCCACCATAGAGTCCAACGCTCAGGGAGGCACCGAGTCCACTTGCAACAACAACATCAACAACGGAGCCGAGACTTCGGGGCTCTCTTCCTCCGACGAGAAGTCCTTGGAGTTTTCCGACGACTTGATGGATAGGGGCTCCAAGGCTCTCAAGGACAACGATTTCGACGAGGCCGCCGAGTGCTTCAGCCGTGCCCTAGAAATCAGGTTTCGCCTTTTTCCACTTTTTTCTGTTTGGTTGCCGAGAAATTCTCGAGGAAAATTGAATTTTGGGTGGAAAAGCATTTCTTATCAGCTATTGCTAATTTGCTTAGGTGCCTTTTGTTTCTAGGGTTTTGCTCAGTTTAGTCAGTGTGTGTGTTTGTCATAAGCTAGAATTTTTTTTTTTTTTTTTTTTCCAAATATTGCTTAAGATTGTTAAAAGGAGCTTCACACAATTTGAAAACCCTGATTTTCATATGAATTTGTTTCAGTCTTGTTGATTCAGTTCATTAGGAATTATAAGATTCTTCATCTAAGCAATGGTGTCTACAGGGAATTTTTCTCAAGGGGGTCATTAAGAAATTTCAATTAAATAAAATTTAATAAAAATAGAACTTCAATATACTGAGTTATCAACCCAAAAAAAAAAAAAAAAAACACTCAAATACATGGAGTTTTATAATTTCCTTCTACTAGTTTTCGTATTTTGAAATTGTTACATGATAGTAATTAGTTGTCATTATCTATTGTCAATGTGGGTGGATGTGACTATTTTATTTTGTTAAGTTTGTATAACATTTTTTATTTTTATGCCATTCTTATTATCTATTTGCCATTGTTTTTATAAATATTTTAAATTGAATGACAAAACTCAACTCACTTGTACTGTATTAATTATTGACCCTTGCAACCACACTCATCCATACATAAATAATACACTAAATATCTATTTAACCAATCAAATTCTTGAACAATTCCTATTTTTACTATTTTTTTTTTCCTTGAATCACTAAATTCATAACAAAAATTTATTATAACATGATATCAATACACACCCACGTAACAAACCCTCTGTGTTCCTAATTATTAAATTATATAAAGTTATATTATATGTATACTATTTTTTTTTTTGATAAGTAAAGAAGAGAATATTATTGATAAAAGAATAGCAAAGGAAACACAAAGAGTTCACAGTAGTGAACAAAGAAAAAGAAGAAACAAAAAGACAAAAGCAGCCCCTAATCTATTCTAATAGATGAAAGAAAATCCAAAAGGGTAGAACAATCCAAATAACCCCAACAACGAGACCAATCAAAGAGGGTCCGCTAGCAATACTCTAATAGCTGAACCACAGTTTTTCCCTCATCCTCAAAAGACCTCCTATTCCGTTCAATCCAAATAGTCCACATTAAACAACATTAAATAACTTGAAACCAAATCCCAAATATTAGAGCTATGCTTCCCAAGCCAATGATACCAGCAAAATAATAAGTGCACAACAGAACCTGGCATGACCCATTTGATCCCAAACAACCGAATCATATACATCCACAAAGAATGAGCTATCGGACAGAAAAGTAACAGGTGATCCACAGATTTCGCATTGTTACAGCACAAACAACAACGGTTCGCCAAAGGGCGACCACTAAGCATAAGATTATCCAAAGTTAGAATCTGACCATGGGCTGCTGTCCACATAAAAAAAGCCACCCTTTTAGGAACCATAACTTTCCAAATTCCCTTCCAAGGGAAAGTGGAAGGAGTTGCATTACGAATCTTATGATAAAAGGACCAAGTATCAAACTTCCCATTGCCATTAAGATTCCAACAAAGTCTGTCACACCCTCCACCCCTAGGAATTCGGGTTTGGATGAAATGAAGAAAGGAGTAAGAAGCCGCCAACTCCCGATCATTGAATTCTCTATGAAATCTCAAACTCCACACTCTGTCATTATCACCCACTGGAGGGCTTGCTAAACACAAAAATAACTGAGGATAAAGAATTTTGAGAGGAACATCCTCAATCCATTTATCATGCCAAAAAAGAATACTAGAACCGTTCCCCACCACAAAAGAGAAATGCTTAGCGAAAGTTTCCCACCCTTCACTAATACTCTGCCATAACCCACAACCATGAGCCCTACTACAAGCTCTAGTGCACCAACCCCTTTTCCTTCCCCATATTTCATGGCAATGACCCTATGCCACAAATGCGAGGTTTCATGGCCATACCTCCAAAGCCATTTCCCTAATAAGGCCTGATTAAAAGGCGCCAACTTCCGAACTCCCAAACCACCCAACTCACATGGTAAGCAAACCTTTTCCCAAGCCACCAACGGATATTTGAAACACTCAATTGTTGAACCCCACAAGAAGTTCCTTTGAATGCGTTCCAATCTAATCGCCACAGCTTTAGGGATAGTAAAAAGGGAAAGGTAATAAGTCGGAAGGCTTGAAAGGGTACTCTTCAGCAAGGTGAGTCTACCACCCTTTGACAAATAAAGTCGCTTCTAGCCTGAAAGCTTCTTATCCATCCTCTCAAGGATCGGATTCCAAATAGAGGGTGTTTTGTATAAAGTACCCAAAGGCATACCCAAGTGAATCATAGGCAAACTTCCCACCCTGCACTGAAGGATATTAGCCAAAGACTGAATGTTACGCACCTGCCTAATAGGGACAATTTCACTTTTCCCCACATTCACCTTCAAATCAGTCACACATTCGCACAAATGACATTATAACAAATAATAATAATAATAATAATAATAATGCACACAATCAAAATCAAACACACACACACAAACATATATAATATAAATTTATAATAATTAAAGAGAGAGACACTCACAAACACTCACATTTTGCTCTTAGAGTCAAAAATACCAAGATAGTCAGATAGAGAAGAGAGATGAGATGAGATTCGAGAGAGGGAGTGATTTGTGAATTGTGTTGTTATTTGATTTTGAGATGAGCTGATCTGTAAGCTTAATGTGTAAATTTTAAGTCAGGGTGTACAAAAATATTTTTAAGAGTAAATTACACTAATAAAAAAATGTTATATATATAATTTTTTTTTTTTTTAAAGCCAGGGGGTTCATTTGAACCCCCTGAATTAAGTGTAATGCCACCCCTGCATCTATGCCAGATGATTTATGGGTAGAGTTGTATTTTATCTTATTTTATGAAATTAGGGTTGCCCATTATGGTGAACTTGCTCCTGAATGTGTCCATGCGTACTACAAATATGGATGTACTTTGCTGTACAAGGCTCAAGATGAGGCTGATCCATTGGGTGCTGTACCCAAAAAGGAGGGTGATTCTCAACAAAACTCTACTAAAGATGGCTCTGTTAAGAATACTTTAAAGGGGGAATCATCAACAGCTTCTGTTGCAAGTAATGCTGAACAGAGTGCTAGTACGACTAATCAGGAAGGAGCAGTAGATGATGGTAAGTATCTTGCTCATTACATTTATTGATAATTTGTTTAAACTAATACCTGTTTATCAATTTTCTTTTGTTTTTGCTCATAAATGAAGCAATGCAAATGCTTCTGTGCATAAATTTTACATTTTTTTTGACAGCAAATTCATTTGTGTGAATTGATATCCAATGCATGATATGGCCAATGAGTTTCAGATAACTGTTACCAATCAAAAAGTGTTTCGGACAATTGTTGGCATACACAAGACTTTGTGCCCATTTCTGTCTGTTACTAGTATAGCTGCTTGCAAAGATCCCAGTCCCATCTTTTGAACTACATATATAAAGAGAAATGTCTTTCAATATGAACCGTTTTGTGAAGTTATCACTGTAATAATTGTTACTGGTTCTTGAACATACACCCACAAACCTGAGTAAGTTAAATTCATGAATATGTTATGTTTGGTATGTTACAAACATGAAATTTATCTTTGTTGGAGAATCTTTATTTGCCATCAGTTCTTTCTTTTTTGTATTGTGAACACTATGTTTTTGTCTAATTTGTTGAGTACAATAATCTAACATTCTAACTTCAGGTGCACTTCACAATTTCCTTGTCTAACTTATATTTATGTGTGTTTCATGCCCTTCTAATTGATCCTTTTACAACAAAATTTATCTATGCATAGCTAGAATGTGTTCTATATGTGAGTTAGGCACTGATGTGCAAATAGACAGACTCATATGTAAGCTATTGAGATAATGGTGATGCCTCAAATGTAGTGTATATATGCACATGAGAATGCACAATCTCTGATGGTTTAACATCCTCAATGCTGTTTATTTTCCCAGATTCTGGTTTAGATTAGCCAATTTAAATAGTGCACTAGAATCTTTATGTGTCACAAACACATTCACATTCCTATTTACCCACAGGCATGGTTCTTAAATGAAAAATTACCTAAAGAGAAGTGACTAGGTGGGATTTAATTGGCTCTTAATGGATATGGATCTAAATGCACTTTGATTGTGGTTGAGAATGAAATATTGGCCTCCCCAGTGTTGTAGGGATAAGACACTGAGTTTAATTATTGAATATTAACACATTAAGTTGAGGACGTTCATCTTCGGAGTTTGTCCCTTTTACCATTTTCAGTTAGAGTCTACAAGATTAAGATACTCTTGTATTGTTGTCATCATAATTTGAGATTGTGTCCTCAGGTTAGTTTCTTACATCTCTTGTTCTTTCTTTGTTCTGGTTCAGTTTCCAGTGGAAAAGACCAAGAAGATGATGATGGGGATAGTGAAGTTGAGGATCTGGCTGAAGCTGATGAGGATGAGTCTGACCTTGATTTGGCATGGAAAATGCTAGATATTGCTAGAGCAATTGTTGAAAAACAGGCAGATGACACAATAGAAAAAGTGGACATATTATCAGCACTGGCAGAAGTTGCTCTGGAAAGAGGTATGTCTTTTTTTTTTTTTGGGTGGATTTCTTTTTATTGTTTATGGAGATCATTACCCTTTTTTTTATTCTCCCTTTTTGATTTTATAATAATCTTTGTGGTGGATTTCTATGAAAGCCTCTTATCTATCTTAAACATGAATTATGTCTTGGTTATGCTCCATGTAGAGGACATTGAAACTTCACTCAGTGACTACCAGAAAGCACTATCTATCTTAGAACGGCTGGTTGAACCAGACAGTAGACAGATAGCTGAACTGTATCCTTTTCAAGTAGAATATACCTACGTTTTGAGATGTCAATCTTCAGTAACTGCTCAGACCTTATTTATGTAGAGAGAAGTTTCCAACAAATGAATGTATTTTGTGAGCTTTTGATTTAATAAGCAGTAAGGTTTATGAGTTCATTAATTGTTATGTATATCAGAAATTATTTCTTTTGTTCCCATTGAGTGCCAACCTTAACTGTAGAACTTCAGAAATTTCCGGATATGTTTGTGTCTGGAGATTGGTTCCAAACCTGAGGAGGCCACTCCTTATTGCCAGAAGGCTGTATCAGTTTGCAAGTCTCGGGTGCAGCGACTCACAAATGAAGTAAAGAGTGTTTCAGAATCAACAACTTCATCTACTGCTTCTGAGCTAGATCAGGGTGTAAACACCAATGTTTCTGAGTCTGATAATTCTGTGACAGAAAAAGGAGCAGAGATTGAAACACTCATTGGCCTCTGTGGTGAGCTAGAGAAGAAGGTAAGTTTATCTTTGTGTAAGAATTTGAAAATGTGCATATGTAACTTCATCCTGAGTACATCATCCATCCTTTGCTTTGCAGCTTGAAGATCTTCAACAAGTGGCCCTAAATCCGAAGTCGATCCTCTCCGAAATCCTGGGGATGGCAGCTCTTAAGTCAAGAGTCAGTGAAAAGAGTGCATCTCCAGCAGTGATGAACTCCTCACAGATGGGTACTGCAAACAGCAATGGAGGTTTTGACTCCCCAACTGTTTCTACTGCGCACACAAATGGGTCTTCTGGAGTCACACATCTAGGCGTGGTAGGAAGAGGAGTCAAGCGAGTGTTGACGAGCTCAGGCTCTGCAGAATCAAGTCAAACAAAGAAACCGGCATTGGATTCATCAGAAAATAAAGGTGATGGCAAAACCTCGTGAAGTATCTGCATCCTGGTGTTCGGTGTTCTATGTTAGGTGACTGCAAATTGTTTAAACTTTTACTCTAGATAAAATGTTTCCATTCGCCAGTTATAATATTGTCTTTCAGCCCCCAAACTGCATTGGCCATAGTTGGCTGTGCGGTATGAGGGTACTATGCTTTTTTGTAAGGTAGGATTCCTATTTGACCTTCCTTTGTAATATGGTGTTAAGAACATTACTCTAATCTTACCTTGATGTAGAAGTTTGAGCTATTTATTTCCTTTAATTGGGCTAATTAGTGTTTGATGAAATGAGCCACCCATAGTCATGAGTCATAATGTGCGATCAGAGGGTTCTTTTGATTCTGGTGTTAGTCACATGCCTTATCTTCACTAGGAAGCCTCCGAAGTAGTCTTATCAACATCCTTTCATTCCTTTGATTGATTTTGACATCCCGTAATTTTAGGTAGATTATTTGCTAAACGTGAGACAAACTAATAAATGTAATTTTCAAATAAATTAGTTTTTTTGCTTATTTGATAGAAGATGAGACAAAAAGAAAAAAGGCTACATACTTTTTTTGGCTGAATTTACACTTCATTTCAATTGAGTTTGTAGTTTTAGAATTTTATTTTGTGTAATTTGTGATATGTAAAACATGAGGGTGAATCCTATAGGTGGGGAACAAACAAATCGTAATGTCATGTTAGGTTTTTTTTTTTTGAGAAAAAAAAAGAAAAGTAATGTCATGTTAGTTGAGTCTGTTTACCTAGTAACTTTCAGCTTTAGGATATATGGTAAATTTGTTAAACATATTCAGAAATTACCTTTATCATAAAGCTTGGCGTTATGATAAGTAGTATTCTAAGTGCGTGCACATTGTCAATGGGGGATTTCTTGACGTCATAGGGAAGGGGTAATCAGGTAATGATGTGAAACATGGCATCCAATGCAGGCCAATGTCATGACTCATGAGCTACAGCCCAACAATTATACCCAAGGGGTGATAGTACGTGTAGCCAATCCTTTTAAAGTAAAGATTCGACGTCAGTCGCCACGTTGATCTTGCCATGATATGATGGTGATTGACCGGCCGGCTTCCATGTTGCCATGACATGATGGTGATTGGCAGGCCGGCTTCCATGTTGAATAACCAAAGGGGGAGAGAGAGAGAGAGATTCCCTATAGCTAGTAGGTTCGCCATTGGCAAAAGGGGTCCCTTGTGAATCCCACGTACTTAAAAAAAAGATTGAAGAGTTAAAGATCAAACTAACTCAACCATTGGTGTAGGCGATGGATAATGTGGCAGGCCCTTTATTGACATTTGACAACATATAAGGTTGCAAACAATTACAAAGCCGTCTTTGATGAGATATTCATATTGTTGTCTCATTGAAACAATCTAGTTTAAGTATGCCAAAACTGCAGTGGCCTTTCTGCCCTTGCATACTGCATAATTATTGACTTTATTGTCAAAGGACAAACTGGTATGAAGCGCTTCGGAGAAGATAGTAGGTGTATTTCTATGCAAATCGATGTCTTCAATAGTTGGCTGTTGCGCAGTGACTATTAGAGGCAAAAATAAAGATAAAAAGGGCGGTGATGCCAAGGTGGTAGAGAGATGTTATATAACTCAAAATTGAATACGGTGAAGCACCATACACCTTAAACTTAGCTCAAAGAAAGTATGTGTTTTCAGGTGGAGTGCAAGCAGTGTGGGAAAACCTCCTGGGGAGGTTGTGGGAAGCACCTGAAAACCCTGTATGCCAGCATTGATGAGGGAAAGCACTGCATGTGCCGCTCCTGGCCTGGAGTTGCCATGCCCTCCACGGAGACAACTAGGCAGCAACCATCGCAAGTTTCTGGTTCAACTTCAACTACCAAGGTATTATAACTGCAAATTTTGACATATATCTTAACTATAATTTGGCTAAATCTAATTAATCTATTAAATTTGTTACGGATTTTTTAGTCCAAGCATATTACTTGACAATCAAGAGATTAATTATAATATAATAGTGGTGTTAGAGCATTCATATCCAGTGCTTTAAATTAGAGTTTTTGCTATTATAAAAGGTATTGTAGATAAACGAGGGGGAAAAACACGCTATATCTAATTTGTAAAAAATTATGTAAAAGCAAGACCACTGTAGCTAGTCTAAATTTTTTACTCTCTTTCTTTATTCATCCCCCCTTTCTCACAAATTTTGCCAATGTGTCATACAAGGAGGTTGAGAACATCGCACCAAGTGGCGGTGGAATTGTGGAAGAATTGGAAGCAATTGTTATATAGGCATCAAAGATTAGGGTTTAGATCGAAGGGAGAAGTTGTTGTGTTTGGGTGAGTATAACATTGTTGCCCACCTTTGTACTTTTTGTTAGGTTTTGCATTAATGGTTGTGTGATGGATTGCGGGTTTGTATAGTGGGTTTGGGTGTGTGATGGGTTACCAATGGAAAATGGAGATGGTTACCAATGGATATGATGGGTTGAGGTTTGGGTTTAGTCAATCCGAGTGAAGAAAAAAAAATTACCACCAAGACACGATGAGGATGAGATTAGTGGTGGGCGGAGTAAGGTAGATTTGTCCGTGATAGGAGCTTAAGTCTGATGAGAGAGAGAGAGAAGGTGAGAGGTTAGGATGAAAGGATAGGGAGAGAGAAGGGGGTGAGTTGCTAGTAAGGATCATCGGCAAAGGTGAAGAGAAGAGGCTTAGGTTTTGCTTTGGCTATGGTAGAGAGAGAGAGAGAGAGAGAGAGAGAGCAAACAAAATAGGATAAATAATATTATTTTAATATAATGCATTGCAAAATAAAGAATGTGATGGAGAATCTTGTTAAATTGGTTAAGTAAAATTGGAAAAATAAGGTCAAAATAGAAAAAATTTGATGAACCAAATATCTTTTTTTTTTTTTTGATAAGAAGGGAAACTTGCATTAACACTAAAAAGAATCAGTACATAGCCTGTTTGAATACAAACCCTGGCTATCAGCTTCAAAAGTTTTCATGATGTTCACAGGCTGAAAGGAATACAAGGTGAAATCTGAAACTGGTAAGCAGCCTAATCTAGCAAGTTGATTAGCGCACATGTTGGCCTCGTAGAAGACATGCTTGATCCGATAATGGGGAAGACAATTAACCAACTGCCTACAGTCATCAAATAGACTAGAAATGACAGTATTTGAATAGCTTGGATTAGTGAAAGCATCAACTAGAACTTTTGCATCTACTTCTATAACAAGAGTAGTCACATTCATCTGTTGGCACAGCAAAAGGCCATCTCGAGGAGCCCAGAGCTCCACAAGGAAGCTATTAGCCTTCCCAATTTTTCTCGCAAATCCTGCAACCCATTTGCCAGTTTCATCCCTTATATGCTATGTTATGCCCTAAGGTAAGTGTTATGAAAATTCATTAATGTTATGACATATCACCAGTAGCCATAGGCAAATCTTAACTATTTTGTAGGGAATTTGTTTTGCTTCTGCTATTATCTTTCCTTAGTTTCTTTTCCTTTCAATAAAGACTTCTTCTTTATTTATTTATTTTTAAAAAAAGAAAAAGAAAATCCTAGCATAAACAAGGCACATATTCCAACTAGTAATTGATGGTATCATACATTCAGTAAACATTTATTGTAGAACAATGAAAATTTTATGCATACTTTGAAGGGCATTATAAGTACGCAATTACATTAAAATTTAGCTCTTCGTTCCATCAAACATTTGAACCCAAACAAAATAAGATACAAACTATTATTTTAATATAATGCATTCCTAAATAAAGAATGTGATGGAGTGTAATGTTAATTTTTTTTGTTGTTGAAAATATTAAGTATTTTAACACACACACAGGGAGAGGGGAGAAGGTCTTAAAGAAACTGATAGTGGTGTATATCCAAAATTTTCTAACTCTTAGATATAATATTAAATTAGTTAAGAAACATAGAAAAAAATAGTTTTTTGATGGGTTAAATAGAAAATTTTTGATTAACCAGATATGAATGTTTTGAATACCTATGAAATGAATATTTTATGACCAAAGGTAAGTGCTATGAAAATTCATTAATGTTATGATATATCAGCAGTAGCTAGGGGCAAATGATAGCATAAACAAGGCATATTCTATCTAGTAATTGAGGTTTTCCTCAACCAAAAAAAAACTATTAATTAAGGTTGTAAGGACTAGATTTGAATTCCTAGTCCAAAATATGAATGGACTTAGGCCCAAAAAGCCAAAAACAATAAATTTGTAGAAAAATGGGTTAGAAAACTGGACTTTAGTTAATCGAACAACAGGTTAAGTAGATTGGTGATTTGAGTATGAAGAAAGACAAGTGTAGACTAAAAAATAAACGTCCTCAGTAATGTTTGAGGAGATTGGTTCTAATATAATGCTCTCAAATGAGGTTACAAGTTTTGGTTCTAGATTGCTATAGTGTTTCTTCTCTGATTTTTCGAATCCCTTGTCTCGTTACCCCCGCCTTCTTTTATACTGTCTTTCCATTTCATCCTTACCTTCCACGTGCATGCCAGATGGTTGTTGTTAATACTTGTCCCATCAGGACTTCCTATAAGTCTTCATGTAATAATTGTAAGGCTAAAATACACTGTTCAAGTATCACCTCCACATTAATGCGGCCAAGGAGATAGTTGTAGTGCATTTAATGATTAGGTAGCAGTTTTCTCTTTAGATATTTTAGGACACTTCCGTGTCTGATGTCTCTACAATGCTTATCTACACTAGCAGAACTTCTTGGAATGTTACCTTAATTGACAGACTACCTCTTTGGACTTAAGCCTTGGTCTGCCGAGGATACATTTATCCTCGGCTCATCCTGTTGAGCCATTATGGCCAAATCTAACTTCTTTATTTATTAACACAGTCTCTTCTGACAAAGACTCCTCCTCCTCAGACAAAACCTCGTCCTCGGCTTGGGCCATAGGCCCAATGTACAAATAGATAATGAACTTTTGGGCCCAATATCCCTACAAAGGTTATCATACATTCGTTAAATATTTATAAGAAAGTAATTATTAGGTGCTTTTGAAGGATGACAACATGATGTTCACTTCTCTCATCCTATATATATTAAAAGCCAAAACTCAGAAAAAATCAAATTAGAATCTAAATTGAATTTTAATTGGAGTCCAATTGAGCGTTATGTGTCCCATTTAATTTTTAATTTTTGTGCCAAGTGAATAATATATATAATATATATATATATATATATTAAAAGTCAAAGTTCAGAGAAAATCTTAGAATCTCAATTGAATTTCAATTAGAGTCCAATTATATGCCATGTGTCTTATTTAATTTTTAATTTTTTTTGCCAAGTGAATTGTTGAGTGTGAAAATCAAAAAGTCCAAATTCAATTAAATTCTAAATTGGATTTTAATTGGAGTTCAATTTTGAACCACATATCTATCTAATTTTTTAATTTTTGTGGCAAGTGAATTATTAGGTGAAAAAACCGAAGAGTCTAAATCCAATTTTATTCTAAATTATATATATATATATATATTTTGTGTGTGTGTGTGTGTGTGTGTGTGTATAATGAGAAGTCATTAATATTTTAAAAATCTAAGGTTTAAAAAATGTGTAAGCTAATACCATGTATAATTTCAACATCTTTAAAAAAAGTATAATTTAAATTGTATAATTGTGATTATTTTTAATTGTACTCGTGCATATGCACAGAGTTACACACTAGTATTTATGGTACATCTCACTAATTAAATTCACAGTAAAATTTACCATGAATGTATGAGAAAAGAGTATCATATTACCATGTTGATTTTCTTTTATTGGAGTACAATGAAAATTTTATGCTTACTTTAAAAGGAGCATTATAAGTATGCAATTATATTAAAATTTCAGTTTTTGGTTCCATTTAACATTTGAACCCTTATTTCTCAACCAAAAAAAAAAAAAAAAAAAAAACATTTGAACCCAAATCAGCCTTTAAACTGGTAAGAAGATTTTTTGAAGTTAGGTAAAATGGTGCAAATAAGAACCTACCAGCTTACAGAAGTACCAATGGTTTGGATTGGCCGCATTTACTTTGTTTAATGTGAATTGATTGCCTAGTAATTGGGTTACTGATGTTGCTTTGTGCAGGAAAAATAAATATTGATGTTGCCTAGTATTTATGGTACATCTTATTAATTAAATTCACGGTAAAATTTACCATGAATATACGAGAAAAGAGTATCATGTTATCATGTTGATGTTCCTTTATTGGAGTGCAATGAAAGTTTTATGCTTACTTTAAAAGGAGCATTATTATAAGTATGCAATTATATTAAAATTTTAGCTTTCCGTTCCATTTAACATTTGAACACTTATTTCTCAACCAAAAAAAAAAAACATTTGAACCCAAATCAGCCTTTAAACTGGTAAGAAGATTTTTTGAAGTTAGGTAAAATGGTGCAAATAATAACCTACTAGCTTACAGAACCAATGGTTTGGATTGGCCGCATTTACTTTGTTTAATGTGAATCGATTGCCTAGTAATTGGGTTATTGATGTTGCTTTGTGCAGGAAAAATAAATATTGAAGATGCCTTGGATTCTGGGGGCAGTTGCTATTAGTTATGTTAAGAGTCATGGTGGGCCTATGAATAAATAATGGAAAGTGAGAGTCTTAGTTGGATATGATCATGTCCTACTATACTCTTTTTTCCTAGTTTAGCTAAGAAGAATCATATTAATAATGTGATGTGGGTATAGTCAAGATATGTTGACTAATGCTAAACCTGCATTTCGAAAAAATGTATGGATTAATTAAATTAATAAAAGAATCAAGTACTTCCCCCCAATCTCGTGCAGGGTGCCCAAAATGCTTAAACTTGGCGCACTAGTAATGGGCTTTTTTGCCTATTGTTTGGTGTTCTTTTCTATGCTTTGTCGTGGTATGTGTGCTTTACTTGCTTGACCCACTTCTTAATTTACTGGCTAGTAACTGAAGCTAAATTAATATAACACTCTCTCTCACTCTCAGACACACACACATACAGGTTTGAAATTTAGACATGAAGTTCTTGGAATGAGATCAGCAAGTTCCTGAATTTCACCAATTTGCACAAGCACTTGCACAGAAACAAGTGACATATACACAGGCAATTTGAAGCCAAATCTGCTTGTGCGTTTAGGTAAAGTTTGGACTTTAATGGTTTGGCTTTATATCGTCTTCCTATAAAAGATCCAAACGGATGTGCCCAAATAACTACAAGTCTACAGCAACCTATCCCACTTTTTTTGTGCATTTTATCTTAATGATTAGTCATCAGACCACGTGAAAGAACGAATGCAGTAATAATAAGCGACTTTTATCTAGAAAAAAAAAATATTAAAAGACTTTTAAAGTCCATTTCTTGAATGATTTCCGCATCTTTTACTCCAACCCCAAGCGATTATGAATAGAAGTCTACATATAGAACTTTTTTCATAATGTTATTTTTTTTTTCATAATGTTATTATATATATAACAGATAGAAAGTAGAAAGTATAATCATAAAAAAGCAAAAACAAGAACAAAAAGGGAAAAAGAAAGTAGGATTTTTTTGTGAGATCAGAAACTCAAAGGTGTCTTTAAATTTCTTTTTTTTTTATTAAAGTACATTTTTGCCCCTTAAAGTTTAGGATTTTCTTTTTTATTTTAACTATTTATATTTCAAAATTTTATTTTGACTATCCATGTTTAATTTTGTATTCATTTCGATTACATCGTCTATTTCTATTAGTAATTTGATTGTTCAATGCCATTTATATTTAACTATTTTATAAAACTCTAAAATGATATGAAATGCAGGAATTTTATTGTAGTAGATAGAAAAAAAAAATATTATAGACAATTGAATTATTGATAAAAATGAATGATATAACAAGTATAAAAATTGAATCAAACGCAATGATTAAAATAAAAATAACCTCAAATTTAAAAAAAGTTAGTCTTTTAAAAAAAAAAAAACAGAAAATGAATTATAATTGGATTACCCATACCACTCCCCAATTTTTATAGGAATGTAACTCACCTTTCATGTCACCTCATAAAGACGGCCATAAATGCATTCAAAGGACAGTAGAAGGGTAGAAATTCTGATATAAATGAAAGTGAACACTGGTTTTATTTTCAAACGGAATTTGATGGGCTGGGGTCACGAATTTCAAGTATTGATAATTTCATTCAGATTACCTCCCCACTCCAAGAAGGGGGGAAAAAAAAAACCAATTGAAGATAGAGATTATACATTTGAGAGCTTTCTTTATTTGAATCAAGTGGTACATGTGATATTCACAGTTTCACACACAGCTCTAATTATAAACATTTTTCTTTTATTAGAATATATTCATTATATTTTCGTAGAATCATTATGAACAATGTAAATCCGACCATCCAATCTGATACGGCTGAAATCACATATTTGAAAATTGAAACTCCGATGCACCTGTAATTTATGACTCTCTCAGCCCATGTGGACCATGTTAATAGTATTAATGGCTCAGCACCTACCTTGTATGGCCCACAAAGCTCAAAAAGCAAGAAATAATTTAGAGCAAAAAAAAAAAATATATATATATATATATATTAAGGTCAGAATCACGGGGTCACATTAGTTTATTCACCTAGTTGTGACATGAGGATCGAAATTAAGGTGTACAAAAATGTGGGGTTGGTGATTAGGAATAGACTTGGTGTCTCGCAAGCTGGATAGTAATATTTCCCTATCATAAGATGTACATGTAAATTTGCACTAATATGGACTCGATTGAGATTTTTTGGAATTTAACTAAAATATTCAATTATTTAGGCAATAAAGCAGATGAAACCCAGTTGGCAAGCAATTTCACGTTTAGACATGGATATGATCACACAAATCACAATGCCTATGGCTATGGTCCTCTCCTCTCTGTGTAATTCAAGACATGACCTTTTTCATTTATATGTACTCCCCCCTTTGACATCAGGACATAAAGAGAGACAATGGTTTGGAGTGGTTGAGATTCTGATGTAATTCAAAAACAAAAGGAAAGAAAATTTGGGAAAAGTAAATCAACCATATGATCCACTTTTTCGAAATTTGTTCATGCCCTATTTGTCCGGTCTGAGATTTTGGATTCCAACACTTTTCAGTTTTCGACTTTTCCCCCACTTTATTAAAATTTTCTCAAAAAAATCAACCACTTTGACAGTGTAAAAAAAAAAACACAAAAATGAAAGCGAAGTGATTTACGGAGGTCAAGTCCATTTCCCACCCACCGTACCGCAAGAGAATTTTTGTAATTAGGGCTTTTCAAGTTTTTCAACTCCTACTACTACTACTACTCTTCTAGACATCCCAGTTTTCCTCTTTGTTTTTTCCATCTACATCTACTATAAAAGACAAACACCCTCTCTCTCTCTTTATTATGTCAATTTTGCATACATGGATCTAGGTTTTTAGTTTCCTATACCAAAAAATTCTCATAGACCCAGATAAATATATAGACAAGAGAGATATTTTTTTAATTACCTGAGACACAAGGCAATGGCGGCGCCTGAGAAACCCAGCAGTAGCTCCAAAGGTCAAGCATGGTTTTGCACCACTGGTTTGCCAAGCGACATTGTTATCGAAGTCGACGACATGACGTTTCATCTCCACAAGGTTTTTCCCATCAATTCCTGAATTTTTTTTTTCCTCTTCTATGCAATATTACATTCTCTCATTCTTGTTCTTGTGTGTGATATTTCAGTTTCCTTTGATGTCCAAGAGCCGAAAGCTTCACGAGCTTATAACGGAGCAAGAAACTAACGCTGGTACTGTACAACCGCGAATAACGGAAGAGGAACCAGGAAACAGTGACGGTGACGAAATTGAGGAAATACAGTGTTACATAACGCTAACGGAATTTCCTGGTGGTTCGGAGACGTTTGAGACGGCGGCGAAGTTCTGTTACGGCGTTAAGATTGACGTGACCTCCGCCAACGTGGCTCCACTCCGTTGCGCCGGCGAGTTTCTTGAAATGACGGAGGAGTACTCTGAGGACAACCTCATTTCCAAGACGGAGAGGTTCTTTTCTCAGTCTCTGCTCAAAAGCCTCAGAGACTCCATCAAAGCTTTGAAGTCCTGCGAGAAGTTAATGCCTATGGCGGAAACCCTGGGGATCACTCAGCGTTGCATCGATTCGATCTCTTCCAGAGCTTCCTCCGCCGATCCGGCGCTGTTCGGTTGGCCGGTGAGCGACGCCATCGACGGAGGAGGTCGGAGTTCGTATTCGAAGCAGCAGATCTTGTGGAATGGGATCGATGGCGGCGGCGGCGGTGGTGGTGGACGAAGAAAGAGTGCTGTATCTAGGGCTAGCAATGCGGAGCTGTGGTTTGAGGATTTGGTGCTTCTGAGTTTACCGTTGTTCAAGCGTTTGATCTTCGCGATGAGAGATAAAGATCTGAGTCCTGACATTATCGAGAGCTGCTTGATGTTCTACGCAAAGAAATACATTCCAGGAACTTCTAGGTCCAATCGGAAGCCATCAACGTCTTCTTCATCTTCGTCAACTACAGCTTCCGAAGCCGAACAGAAAGAGCTGTTGGAAACTATAGTTACCAATCTTCCATTGGAAAAAAGCTCAAGGTCTTCAACAGCGACGAGATTCCTATTCGGATTGTTGAGAACCGCGAATATACTCAACGCTTCTGAAGCTTGCAGAGCTGCGTTGGAGAAGAAAATCGGATTGCAACTCGAGCAAGCCACACTAGACGATCTCTTAATCCCAAGCTATTCGTATCTGAACGAAACTCTCTATGACGTTGATTGCGTTGAGAGGATCTTAAGCCATTTCCTCGATGGATGGCAAGAAGCAAACCAAATCGGTGAAGACGGAGACAACGGAGTCAGATCACCGGCGTTAATGCTAGTCGGAAAATTGATCGACGGTTATTTATCGGAGATCGCCTCCGATGCCAATCTCAAACCAGACAAATTCTATCACCTAGCGATTTCGCTTCCAGATCAAGCTCGACTCTTCGACGACGGTCTTTACCGAGCCGTTGATGTGTATCTCAAGGTACAACTCTAGAAATTTATATAAAAATTGAAGTAGTTTGCGAAATTTGAATTTGAATTGACTTTTGGAACTTTTTTAGGCGCATCCATGGATATCGGAGTCGGAGCGAGAAAAGATTTGCGGAGTGATGGACTCCCAGAAACTCACACTCGAAGCGTGCACACACGCGGCACAGAACGAGCGTCTTCCGTTACGGGCGGTGGTGCAAGTACTGTTCTTCGAGCAGCTACAGCTCCGCCACGCGATCGCCGGGACTCTACTCGCGGCCGAAACGGCGCCGCTCGAGTCAGGCAGGCCGTCGGCGCTGTTGCAGCACCGAGAAGAGCAGGAGGAGACGGAAGTGGAGGAGGAAAGCGAGGAGAACAACGCGGGAGTTTTGGTGGCTGCGGCAGCGTCAGCGACGACGCGCGCGCATGCGGCGGCGGAGGAGAGCGGCACGTGGAGAAGCGCGGTGAGGGAGAATCAGGTGCTGCGTCTCGACATGGATAGCATGAGGACGCGGGTGCATCAGCTGGAACGCGAGTGTTCCACGATGAAGAGAGTGATCGAAAAGATTGAAAAAACGGGCCCAGCTGGATGGAAAGGCTCGTTGACTAGGAAATTCGGGTGTAAATTTAAGACCCAAGTTTGTGATTCTCATGAACCAACGGTTGTGGATGCGAGGAAAGGAAGACACCACCATCACCAGCAATAGAGGTTTCCGTATCTAATCATGTCCCCACGCCTTGTGACGTGTAATCGCAAATACGGCGAAAAATATATATAAAATTTGCTGAATCCTTGTACATTTTCTGCCACGTAAACTGTGGAAAAAAAGCTCGAATAATTGTGTCTCGCTTTATTGGTGATCCAATTTTTTACCATTAATTTTTTGTGGATTCACAAAAATTCATCGCTTCTTTTGAGGCGGTATTGTTATGAGTATCACAGACACATGAAAGATATGATTTTGATCAGTGGTAATTGCAGTTTAATGACACGTGGCTGATTGGGCCTTCTATTGGTCCTTTTCTACATGAACTGGCAAAAATTACTTTGGAGTGGGAACATGGAAGAAGGTGGAGATTATAATTATTACCATCCTTCTTTTCTTCTTTGTCGTGTTATTTTTTGTGTGTGATTGATTTGACGGAGAAGAAGTAGAGAAAAACAAAGGCGCATTGATTCATTCATGTCGTGTTTGATAATTCTTGCCTTGTAATGATCATGAATGTGGGATAGTCCACTGTCTAAAGCCTTTTCGTCAAAGAAAGCTTCCTCATAATTTTTAGGGAGGTTGAAAAGGAGTATTGGGCCTACCTAACTTTTTCCATCAGAGGCTAGTATTTTCCTCTCTGTTCTCGTTTGGATAAAATATTAAATGGAAAGTTTTTAGCCAATTAGTAGGGGTTGGTGTGATAAAACGACATGCCTATGATTATGTTTTGGAGTAATTAAGTTTTGGTTTCCTTGGACTAGCTAGCAATGAGTCTCTTTTTGACGATGCTGAAAAAAGCAAGAGTGTGATGACCACATGAAACCGTGCATCTCAGTATATAAATCCACGTTCCACACATGCACATGATGATGTAATATGTCTGCACAGGCAGTTCAGGCTTTGGCTGTGTCCTGCCCCGTCCATTGGCAGAAATTTCCCCCTTTCAAATACCTTCATTCTGAGTTGTTGATCAGCATAGCTATGTGATTTGTTAATTGGGTAAATTCCAGATAATTATCCTAAGGTTTGGGGTAATGCCAAATATATCCAAGACAATTAAAAAGTAACCATTTTAGTCCTTAAACACAAATATCGTTACAGGCTGTTTGTTCATTCCACCTAAAACAAAATATGCACAACATTTTTTCCATTTCCAAGATTGAATGTTCAGAAAGGGTACCCCACACTCATCTGCTCCTGCCAGCCTAAATGCATTTTGCAAATGCAGCTGTTTTCTAGTTTTAGTCCAACTACGGGACCCATTATTTGATAATAATCCAAACAAACTCAATTGAAATGCAAATGGTCTAGCAAATCACATGTGATGAATTAGTTAGATATATACACACACATGCAGTCTCTAATACATCTTGACACATATCCATATAGAATACCAATTCCTATCAACATCGTGAATGATTGATGTTGTTGGACCATGATGGACAAGCAAAGAAAACAGAGCTGGTGTTATTGCCATTAATATCTATAAAACATAGTTTGAAAAAGAAAAAAAACAACTCATATACAAAGTGGCCTTGAACACACTAGGTTTCTTGGCATAAATTAAAATTAAATAGGAAAACAATAAAACACTCTACAACTGTTAGGTGCATAGTATTTAGATATTTTGCATAATTCAGGATCATAATAAGTTGTTGCATTATATTAGGATTTATTGCATTTGTATTTGCATTTTAGTAGGGTAAGGGAATATGTTAGTCATTTGATTGGATTTGTTGAGGATATTTCATAATCAAATTTTATTCACCATTAATCAAGCACACGTGAATCAAGGATCCATAAATCAAGCAACTACGCCAAGCCTGGCAACCAAAGTAAAACATGTGCTAAAT
The DNA here is from genome assembly GCA_023621385.1 of Quercus gilva. Lineage (NCBI taxonomy): Eukaryota > Viridiplantae > Streptophyta > Magnoliopsida > Fagales > Fagaceae > Quercus > Quercus gilva. The sequence goes on along the minus strand of CM042478.1, from coordinate 9,313,036 downwards.
AAAATAAATACTTAAATGATATCATTTAGAGTTTTGTAGGGTCGAAATTTGACGGACTAGGCAATAACTTCCCGTATTACGAGCCCAACAAATCCCCAACAATGAATTTGTAGAGAATGGGTTAAACAGCTGGGCTGGATATGGATTTAGCAACGGTTCATGCAAGCGAAACAGGGCAAAAGACACTCAGGCTAGTATTTAATAAAAGTATCTTTGATCCGAAAAGGTCTTGCATTTATCAACTTCCTAAAAAATCCACCCCACTATGAGACCTGTTTCCTTTATATATATACACATTTTTCCCTTATCTTCACCGCACACTTGTCCTTCATCTAAGCGTCCACTTGAGTATTAGTCACATCAGACGTTTGCTTTAATCTGCAGTGAGTGGTAGCGGCTGAGGTTTCACTGTTCAGATGTCTTCTACACATAAATGCGGCCAGGAAAGTTGCTGCAGTGCATTAAATGCGGTGATGGCAGCTTTATTTGTAGGATATTTCAGGATATCTCCGCGCTTAGGAATGCCCAGCGCTAACTCCCCTCTAAGGAATCTTCTACTTGATCAAGTTCTTTGGAGGTCTGACGAGTAGAACCTCTTCGGACATGCCAGGATGTCTTCGGACGAAATATTAATCCTTCCTTGGTTGCATTTTCGCCAGGATAGCAGGGCATTGATCCTTTTAACCTCTTCGGTCAGGAAGTTTTATTCAAATTGGGCCACAGGCCCAACATATGGCGTTGGGCTTTCTCACCCACAATAGCCCCTCAAAATTCCAATTTTTCCCTCGCATCCGAAGAGAAAAAGTGGGGTTTTGACCTCTTGCCAAGTGAAAGCATTGAATTTTTGACTCCACACGTGTGTGCGCGCATGCATCTAGGCGCCTTCTTTATTACCGCTGCTGTTGCGTCGTTTCCGAGGCGTCATTAATTGCTCCAGGCGGCGTCTTGTCCATGAAATCTAATGGCACGTCGCAAATCCAATGGACGAGATTCCCTTAAAAACTTCGGGCAGGATAAGTCCCACCACTTTGCCCACCTCTATATAAAGTCCCAGAGGGGGTTGTTTTCTCACTTTACAAATTTCAGACTCTCCAGCGAACTCAAGCGTTTAGACTCCCAAAGCCTTTCCTGTCATCTACTTCAACTCGTCTCAGAATCCGCTACAATCTTCCCGCGAGGCTAAAGATCATCTTCCAATTCGATTCTGCGTAAGTTCTTTGCTCGAGATTTTCGAAATCTATTCAGATTACCTCTTCGGCCATTGGTAGATTTTCTTCAGTTGCTGTTTCGCATTCCCCTCCCTTTAACCTAACTCAAAATGGGTAGATTTAAATACCTAGTGGACAGCCCCTCCCAGATAGAGAAGTTTAGGGCGACATATCGCATTCCTCAGGAAGTGGGCTTGAAGTATTGCCCCACGGAGGGCTTACTAACGGACAGAGAAGTGGGTGAAGTTATAATCCCCATTATCGCTTTCCTGGAGGGGGGAATGACCATCCCCATGGGTCCAGTTACCAGAAGTTACCTTACCGCCCATAGGCTTAGCCCTGACCAGTGCGAACCTAACACGTTTAGGATTTTAGGGGCAGTTGACGACCTAAACCGTCACTTAGGATTGGGACTAACCTGGCACGATGTGGTACACATGTATGAGTGTCGTACTAAAGAGGGAGCGAGATACTATCTAAGGTCCCGATCCGATGTTGTCAGACTTCTCTCCTGTCTCCCTAAGTCTAATAAAGGGATAAAGGACGATTATCTGATCGTCTCGGGCGCATGGCATGATGGAATTCATTGCCCAACCCAGCCAGGAGAGCCAAGTGGGACATCCCCCATTGAGATTCTCTAACATTTTTTTGCTTTCAGCTATTCGGAATTCCCTTCGTCATGTTTCAATCTTTTTTGATAGTTCCATTGCAATGTTTACAGATAGACGTCACGTATCTCCTCGGCTGAGTCTCACAAATACCGCGGCCCTGAACTACCTTCTTCGGTCAGAGATTTTTGTAAGTGAAGACGGACAGCTCAGGTCCGTTCCCCTCATCCTCGGCTATACTCCGAAGTCCGAACTTCAGCCGATCGGTAACGCAATAACACTCGGGGATCGTCGCATCAACCGTATTGACGTGGCTCGGAAGAACTTCTTAGCTCCCTTCGACCTCGCCCCGGTGCCCCATCCTAATCCGCAGGGTATACCACTGCTCGTTCAGCCCGTTGCACAAGTTCCCCTTGAACCAGTAGCAGAGGAAGAAAGAGTTGCTTCTTCTACGCCTTCACTTGACGAGCAGATCGACCAGTTCAGATTTGAGGGTGAGGCTTCGGAAGAGATTCAAATTATAGACGTCGAGGAGGAAACAGATAGGCAATCGGCTGTCCATCCAGAGAGACTAATTGTGTCTGCCTACTCTTCGGACGAAGACATGCAGAGCTTATCAGAGTTGATGAAGAATAGAAAAACGAAGGCCGCCTCCAAAGGCACTGGTCCATCCCAACCAGCCGCGGATCTCCCTCCTCTTCCTCCTCAAGCCCCTTCAGATCCCAGCTTGATGTCGCTGCCGGATCTAAAGAAAAAAAGGGTTGCGACCGAGGCTGAAGGCACTGAGGCTATGCCTAAAAAGGGGCCCAAGCAGCAGAAGGTGGCCCATGATACCAGGGGAAAAAGGCCTTCATCTACTGAAAGCAGGGAAGACCCTTCAGCCGCCGATGTGCGCCGGGGCTCTCGGACATGGCCTCCGAAGGTGACGCTGGATGGTGCGGACATCCCCTATGATGCCTCCATCAGAAATTATGGTGGAGGTAAGGCCGGTTACATAGCGGACGCTTTGGAGCAGCCCTTGCTCCTTCCAAGGGACATGGATTCCTACAAGCGCTTCAGCCTGCAGGAGCTTTTCTTATCCCTAAAAAGAGATCTAGGCATGGTAAGGGAATTGACCTTCTTACCCTCTTTTTGCTATGTCTAATAACTAACAATAAGGAATGTTTGTCTGTTGTGCAGATCGCCCAGCAGATATTTGTCGCTGAGGAGTGGAACAAAAAGAAAGAGATTGAAGTGTAAGCTGAGGTGCAATCAAGGGAGGAGGTAGAGAAAGCACTAGGCGTCGTAAAAGACGAGTGCGCCTGCATCTTCGAGCAGCTGAAGGAGGAGACGAAGGCGAAGAAAAGTGCGGAGGCAGGCCTGAAGAACGTTGAAAAGCAAGCCGAAGACCAACGCCAAAAGTTATATACCACCAAAATCAATCTGAAAACAGAGAGGGCGTTGGTGAGAGAACTTCGGGCTGAGCTAGACAAAACCAGGGATGCTGCTACAAGGGCCAAGGAGGACGCTCAGTTAGCCAAGGAAGCAGTTGAGGCCGAGAAGCAGGCTGCCTACCTGCTGGGGGTGCAAGAGACCCAGACGAGGCTGACCGAGGAGTTTGCCAAGGTCTGCAGGGGGTACTGTGAGATAACGTGGGGCAAATGCCTTGACGCGGCCGGAGTTCCCCCAGAGTCTAACCTGAGGCAGCCTGGGAGTGTTTACTACGACCTTGATATTTGTGACCTGCCAGACACTTTGGAAGCTTCCTCGGCCGGTCAAAATCTTGCAATCCCAGCCGAGACGAGCCAAGCACCTCTTCAGACCGGAGATGCGGGTGATCTGCCAAAGATTGATCCAGTGCCTCAGAATAAGGCTTAGCATGTTAAATCTGTGTAATAGTTAGGGCCCTTTATCACCTATTTTGTAATGAAATTGCCTTTTCAATGAATGAAGTAGTTTACTTTTTGTTCATTGTTGCTTTTACGGAGTATGTTAGATTGTGTTATTATGGTTAACAATGATGGTTTAATAACTAAGAGCCAGCCAAAACCACGGTAATCTTTTAGACACGGTTAAACAAGGCCTTATGATAATGACAGTTGACGTAATTTTGGCTTAAGTTTGCATATTCCACCAAGCACCAGATTAGACTAATAATGTGAACGAGTGTCAACTAACCCGAATCATCTGGCCCGAAGACTACAGGCATGATTGGATTTGAGTTTAAACGCTTGAGAATCGTAAAAGGAGTGTTAACTAACCCAAATCATCTGGTCCGAAGACTGCAGGCATGATTGGATTTAAGTTTAAACACTTATGAGAATTTATCATAACAGAATGGTATCATGACTGAAGGGAAAATTCTTTTAATAGTAGTACCTTTTGAGGTTATTTACATTCCATGGCCGGGGCACTACATGATTATCCAGGTCTTCTAGGAAGTATGCTCCAACACCAGCCCTCGAAGTGATGCGATACGGCCCTTCCCAGTTCGATCCCAGCTTTCCCCAGGCTGGATTCTTTGCATTGCCTACTACCTTCCTTAGGACCAGATCACCAGGCTCCAGGGGTCTCAGCCTCACATTGGCGTCATAGCCCTGCTTTAGTTTCTACTGATAATGTTCCAGTCGGACCATTGCATTTTCCCTTCGTTCTTCAATTAGATCCAAACTCTTTTACAGCTGCTCGTCGTTGCTGATCGGATCAAAGGAGCTTGTCCTGTATGTTGGGAATCCAGTCTCTAGAGGTATCACGGCTTCACCCCATAGGTCATCGAAAAGGGGGTTTCTCCAGTAGACCTGCGAGGCGTAGTTCTATATGCCCACAACACGTGAGGCAACTCTTCCACCCATCTACCCTTGGCTTCGTCTAGCCTTTTCTTCAATCCGTTAATGATGACTTTATTGACAGCTTCCGCTTGCCCATTTCCCTGGGGGTATGCAGGGGTAGAATATCTGTTCGTGATTCCCAGCTCACTACAATAATTCCTGAATGCTTTGCTGTCGAATTGAAGCCCATTGTCCGATATGAGGGTACGGGGGACCCCAAACCGCGTGACAATATTTTTCCAGATAAATTTTTTCACATCCACATCCCTGATGTTTGCTAGAGGTTCGGCTTCGACCCACTTGGTGAAATAGTCCGTGCCGACCAGGAGGTATTTCTTGTTTCCCGCTGCCTTAGGGAATGGGCCTACAATATCCAGCCCCTATTGAGCGAAAGGCCATGGGCTGGTCAGCGGATTAAGAACGCCCCCAGGCTGATGTATGTTCGGCGCAAACCGCTGGCATTGATCACACTTTTTGACGTATTCATGGGCCTCTTTCTGCATATTCGGCCACCAATAACCCTGAGTAATGGCTCGGTGAGCCAAAGACCTCCCACCGGTATGGCCTCCACAGATCCCTTCATGTAATTCCTCTAGTAAGGGTTCAGTCGCCTCTGGGTGCATGCACAATAAGTATGGGCCTGAATAAGAGCGTTTATAAAGTTTGTGATCCTCGGACAACCAGAACCTTGTAGCTCTTCTCCGTATTTTGTCCGCTTCCCCTTTTTCTTCGGGCAACGCATCGTCCTTCAAAAACTTGATGATGGGGTCCATCCAACATGGGCTGGTTCCGACGCAATGAACTTGGGATGCCTTTTTTCTTAACTCCGTAGGTCTCTGTATGTCCTCGACGAGGATAACCCTTGGCAATTCCTGTGCCGAAGAGGTTGCAAGGGTGGCTAAAGAATCGGCATGTGTATTGCCACTTCTGGGGATGTGCCGTAGGTTGAAGGATTTGAACTCGGATTGCAGGGACTTAGCCAGGCTCAAGTATCCCTGCATCCTTTCGTCTTTCGCCTCGAATTCTCCCAACACTTGGCCGACGACTAGCCTTGAGTCCGAGAACATCTCAATTGACTTTCCCCCCATCCTTCGTACCATCTTCATCCCCATCAACAGAGCCTTATACTCTGCCTCGTTATTTGTTGCTGAGAAATCTAGCCTTAATGCTTTTTCGATGATAATTCTCTCTGGGGATATTAGCACTAGCCCCACTCCTGAGCCTCTCTGATTCGATGCGCCGTCCACGTACATTCCCCAGGGCAAGGGGCTCCGTGAAGAAACCATACCAACGGTCCTTCCTTTAGTGCCCAGCATTGGTGTTACCTCCTCTAAATGGGGCTCTGCGAACTCGGCGACCAAGTCCGCAAGGACCTGGCCCTTCACTGACGTGCGAGGCATGTACTTGATATCAAAAGCCCCGAGGATCGTCCCCCATTTGGCAATCCTTCCGGTGTAATCGGCGCTTCGGAGTATGACTCTAAGTGGAAGCTAGGTGAGGACTATAACGGTGTGGGCTTGAAAATAATGGGGCAGCTTCTTCGTACTTAGCACAACTGCCAGAATGGCCTTCTCCAGCGGCAAATAACGAACCTCCGCTTCCTGCAGTGACTTGCTTACGTAATAAACTGGTTTTTGCACACCACAGTCTGTTCGGATCAGCACCAAGCTTACGGCATTAGGAGCCACAGCGATGTAAGCAAACAAGACTTCATCTGGCTCGGGACTAGACATGATGGGAGGTTTAGCCAGGTAGTCCTTAAGTTGCTGAAAAGCAATAGCGCATTCCTCCGTCCATTCGAAATTCTTCCATTTATTGATCAATGAGAAGAAAGGCCTACACCTGTCTGCCGACCTGGAAATGAATCTATTAAGGGCAGCGGTCATCCCAGTCAGCTTCTGAATTTCCTTAGGGCTTCGGGGAGCTCGCGAATTAATGATGGCCTTTATCTGATCGGGGTTAACCTCGATTCCCCTGTGAGTGACCATATACCCTAAGAACTTGCCCGACCCAACACTGAACGAACACTTGGAAGCATTCAAGCGCAGTCTGTGTCTCCTCAGAATTTCAAAGACGTCCCTAAGGTCCCCAATATGCTCAGTTATGACCTTGCTTTTTACCACCATGTCGTCAATATAAACTTCCATGCTTTTACCCAGCTACGGCTCAAACATTTTGGTCATCATCCTCTGATAGGTAGCCCCTGCATTTTTCAAGCCGAACGGCATTACCTTGTAGTGGTAATTCCCCACAGAGGTTACGAAAGCTGTTTTCTCTTGATCGGCGAGAGCCAGCGGTATCTGATGATAACCCTGGAATGCGTCTAAGAAACTCATCCGAGGGTGTCCCACAGTAGCATCAACTAGTTGGTCTATCTTCGGCATGGGAAAAGGATCCTTCGGACAAGCTCTATTGAGATCGGTGAAGTCCACACACACCCGCCACTTTTCGTTTTTCTTTTTTACCACCGCCGTGTTAGCCAGCCATTCGGGGTAAAAAATCTCTTTAATAGCCCCCGCCTGCTTGAGTTTCATCACTTTATCCCTAACCGCGTCAGCGTGTTCCCTCGAAGGACGCCGAAGCGGTTGCTTCTTGGGGACGATGGTGGGATTAACGTTTAGATGGTGGAAAATAAAATCTGGCTTACCCCAGGGGCGTCTGTAGAGTCCCATGCAAATACATCTACGTTTGCCCTGAGGAACTCTATCAGCTCTTCCTTCTCTTGAGGAGGCAGCATGGATCCGACTTGAAAAAACTTCTCTGGGTCATTATCCACGACTACCTTTGCCAAGCCTTCGCATTCTGCCTCTTCGGCCGAGGTCTCGGTGCCCAGCACCGAAGGCTTTGATTGCTATAAACTCTCTTTGTTACGGTCCAAGGGTTCAGCCTGAGGTTGGTGCTGGATGGCTGCCACTAGACATTGCCTGGATGTAGACTGATCTCCTCGGATCTCCTCGACTATCCCGTCGGACGGATATTTAATTTTCTGATGAAGTGTGAAGGATACGGCCCCGAGGGTATGAAGCCAAGGTCTGCCCACAATAGCAGTGTAGGGTGAGTAGGCATCCACCACTATGAAATCTACCTCCACCGTCTCGTGTCCGGTTTGCACAGGTAGTCTGATTTGGCCCTTCGGAATGATCACTTTGCCATCAAAACTGACTAAAGGGGATCTGTACGGAGTTAGGTCTTCGGGGGATAAGTTCAGCCCCCTATATAGGTCTGGGTACATTATTTCTGCGGCGCTGCCCTCATCTACCATCACCCTCTTCACGTCGTATCCACCTATTCTCAGAGTTACTACCAGGGCGTCATCGTGCGGCTGTATAGTCCCGATTTTGTCCTTGTCCGAAAATCCCAAAACCGGGACCTCCATCCTGGATCTCTTCGGATCTCTGTTAGCACTCTTCGAGGACAACTGAGCAACAGACAGTATTCTGGATGGGCAAGACCCCGTCTTTCCTGGTGCGGCAAAAATAATATTGATTGTACCCAAGGGAGGTTTCACAGAATCGCCTCTCCTGGGCCCTGGATTTGCGTGATTTCCCTGACCGTATGAGTGGTGTAGAAGGTGCTTTAGTCTGCCTTCGCTGACCAGCTGATCCAGATGGTCCCACCGGCTCCTGCAATCCTCAGTAGCATGCCCATGGTCAAGGTGATACTGACAGTAAAGATTGTGGTTGCACCTTTCAGGGTTTCCTACCATCTTGTTCGGCCTCTTGAAGAACGGTTCATTTTTTATTTTATCCAGGACTTGGTGTACTGGCTCGCGAAAAACCGCATTGACCATCTGAAAGTTCGATGTACTTTGTCCGGCTTAGTCCTTTCTGGACCTGTTGTGGTTCTGCCTGTCCGTCCTGAAATCCCTCCCCTCCTGAGGGATAACCTTCTCCTTTCCCTTACTTTGCTGTTGATCTTCTTCAACTCTTTTGTACTTATCGATCCTATCCATCAACTGGCGTATATTAGTAGCAGGCTTGCGCGTTAAGGACGCTCTTAAGGGATGTTCAGTGGGGAGGCCCAGTTTAAAAGAGCTGATGGCCACCAATTCACAATCTTCCTCTACCTCGTTATACGTTTCCCAGAACCTATCTGAATACGACTTCAGAGTCTCACCTCCTTTCATACTGACTGACAATAGGGAAGCCATAGACTGCGGAACCCTTCGGCACGTGACAAAACGTGAACCAAATGCTTGAGTCAGCTCTTGGAAAGAGCTTATAGATTTTGCTTTCAGATTGTCAAACCACCTCATGGCTATCGGTCCTAAGCTGGATGGGAAGACTTTGCACATCAGGGCTTCGTCCCTGGAGTGGACGGCCATCCTCTGGTTGAAATGGCTCACATGTTTCACTGGGTCTGTCCCGCCATTATAGATTGTGAATGTAGGCTGGTGGAAACGTCGAGGAAGTCTAGCATTCTCGATATTACAAGTAAAGGGAGATCTGGAAATTTGATCCAGGGCTTTACTCATAGCGTCGTTCCCTACGCCTCTAGGTAAGGGGTTCTGAGGGTTCCCCTCGTCATGCCGCATTTCCTCATAGGTAAAGGATTCGCCGACTGGCGTTCGAAGTTTCTGTTTGTAAACAACATCCTGTTCGTCCTCTGCATCTTCATCAGAGTACGAGGGACTGCGCTTTCTCTTCGCATGGCACAACTCCCTCTTTAGCCTATCGATTTCCTTCTGCATGTCTTTGTTTTTCTCTGCATGGGACATGTGGCTCTCTCCATGAGACTGGTTTTGATCGTCACTTGCGGTGTGTACACTGCCCTCACGATCCTGCCTCCGTTCCAGATGAAGAAAGGGATCGGTGCGCTGAGACGACCTGGACTCCGCTGGTCGTTGCCTTGGTTCAGCCATTCTTTGAGGTGTTGCTTCCACCTTGGCTCAAGCTGTTTCCCACAGACGGCGCCAATTGTAGGGTCGAAATTTGATGGACTAGGCAATAACTTTCCGTATTACGAGCCCAACAAATCCCCAACAATGAATTTGTAGAGAATGGGTTAAACAGCTGGGCTGGATATGGATTTAGCAACGGTTCATGCAAGCGAAACAGAGCAAAAGACACTCAGGCTAGTATTCAATAAAAGTATCTTTGATCCGAAAAGGTCTTGCATTTATCAACTTCATAAAAAATCCACCCCACTGTGAGACCTGTTTCCTTTATATATATACACCTTTTTCCCTCATCTTCACCGCACACTTGTCCTTCATCTAAGCGTCCAATTGAGTATTAGTCACATCAGACGTTTGCTTTAATCTGCAGTGAGTGGTAGTGGCTGAGATTTCACTGTTCAGGTGTCTTCTCCACATAAATGCGGCCAGGAAAGTTGCTGCAGTGCATTAAATGCGGTGATGGCAGCTTTATTTGTAGGATATTTCAGGATATCTCCGCGCTTAGGAATGCCCAGCGCTAACTCCCCTCTGAGGAATCTTCTACTTGATCAAGTTCTTTGGAGGTCTGATGAGCGGAACCTCTTCGGACATGCCAGGATGTCTTCGGACGAAATATTAATCCTTCCTTGGTTGCATTTTCGCCAGGATGGCAGGGCATTGATCCTTTTAACCTCTTCGGTCAGGAAGTTTTATTCAAATTGGGCCACAGGCCCAACATATGGCGTTGGGCTTTCTCACCCACAAGTTTCATTTCATCTAAATGGTATTCATGATGAATAAACTTTGATTTTGAAATGTCCTCAATAGGATTGTAACAGCTAGTGGAGCTCATTGATTTTTATTAAGATAAGTTGTTCCTAAAATTCAGAGATTATTTTGAATAAAAGTAGTAGTAGTTTATTGGAATAAAATCATCAGAAAAACCATTTATGCAAAAATATCTGTTAAGGTTAAGGATTCAGGATTCCTTAGTTGATTCTAATTCATTTTTAGTTCTTTACATACCAAAAACTATAACTTAGAGGGAAAAAAAAAAAATCCAAGATTACATACCAAAAGAGTAAAAAATAACCAAGAAAAGAGCCAAGAAGCTAAAAGCACAACCTACAAAAGAAACCAGAACAAAAACTAAATCAAATATTTTTCAAGTAATTAATACTTCTTCCATCACAAGAATTTTAGCTATATTTTGATATCAAGAGCTAATTTGTACCTCTCTTCAAATTAAAACTTGAACAGAAGCCTTTTTTCTTTTGCTCAATCTTAAAATTATTTTTGAATGAAAGTCTAAATTCTAACTCTAATAAAGACTGAAAAGAGCCATTGATCCAACTGATTTGGGTTACTTTCTTTTAGTTTATATTAAGAACTCTTGTTACTCTTTGGAAGAGCAAAAATGATGATTTTGGGCTGGTGAGAACAAATGGTGTGGGGTAACTTTTTGAACATGCAGTCTTGGAAATGAAAAAAAAAAAACAATTGTGTGGATTTTGTTTTATGAGGAGTGAACAAACGCTTGTAATGGCGTTTGTGATTAAGGACTAAAATGGATGCTTTTTAATTATCTTGAATGTGTTTGGCATTAGACCAAACCTCAGGGTAGTTATCTGGAATTTACCATTGTTAATTTGGATTTGGCCCTACATCATGTTCTCTGTTAGGCGCCAATTTGAAAAAGCATAGAGAGCAATGTTTATACATGTTCAATCACATACGGTTCAAATACAACTATATTTTCTTGATTTTATCATACTACGACACACTTATTGTGAAAGTTGTTGTGTGATTGTGTGTAATGATTGAACAATGAGTGGAAGCATGAAAAAATGAGCATGCATTAAAGATTTACGTGGTTCAACCTAATAGACTACGTCCACAATGAAAAAACCCTTAACGGATACATATTGATATTAAACATTTGTGTTACAATAAACTCAATGTAGAGTTCATATATTAGAGAATACTTGACTAATCCTAAGCTAAGCGTAGACTAAACCTAAGGTTAATATGTTTATTTAATGAGTACATTGGCCTACAGTTGGTTTAGGCCACTTAAACTATAATACATCTAACACTTATATATAATTATCTATACTATTAATAACATGATTCCCTGTTTGGGTTTCAATTTTTTGCGTACTAAATACCCTCACACAAATTCTTAAACTCTCTAAACTGCCTCTATCTTTTAGTTAAATAATTTTAAATTAAAAAACACAAACTGGTTAAAAAAGTAATTTATTGTTCCTAAATTTTAAGTTTTTCCTTTTATCTTCTCCATTCAACTTAAAACTTAAGATAATATCTCTACGTTATTTTTAAACATTATTCTATGCTATCTTATATTAAAAAAAAAAAAAACAAAATACACAAGTTATTTATATATCACTTTTCAACATTACAACACTAAACTAAAAAAACTAAAAAAATTATTATGTGCACAAAGTGCGTGTAATGATTCTAAAATATATATATATATATATATATAGTTGTATACATAATTATCACCCGTATGCTTGCACTAGCAAAGCCCACATAAAGTTAGCCAAGGTTCTACTATAATTAATGATATAGTACCGTTAAAAAAGAGATTGATCCTCTTCTATCTAGCAACCCCCTTTGGGGAGACTAATTAATGCGCAGATGTACTTACAAATTGAAAGCTGCTATGCTACCCAATCTGAGTTTCTCACGTATTGCTGTTACTCCACTAGGTAGCTTCCACTAGTAAGTACTCCTACAGTTTATGCTTGTTAATGCTATTTATTTAGTTCCAGCTCTACTAAAATAAAAGGTGATATTTGGAAGTTGAGTAGGTGACCCACCATTATACTGAAACGGAAAAAGGAACTCTGGCACATATGTACCTTTGATTACCCTTCTAATAGGAAGATATTAGCAGATGTGCAAGCCAGTTTTTAACAACAACAAAAGTTTGTTTCAAAAAAATTATACTCAGCTAAAAAAGGAAGAAAGAAAAACACGTGTTTTAAATCAATTACGATTCTACGAATTTAGGACGGCTATTTGTCTCTTCTACCTTTTTCTTGGTAATTTCTCTTCTACTTTTGATTGTAAATATATGTGTGGAAGGAGTATTCAATTATGGCAAATGGGCCTGGGCCTCTTGGCCCAAAAGTCCAAAACAAGAAGGAAGACTTGGACCAATGAGGACGGGCCTAATCAAAACGGGCCCCAAAGGGGTCCCTCCATGAGGTCCAGTTTTAGAGAAGAGAGGTGACAACTATTGCAAGTCCTAGGAAGGAAATATCTGACAAGGATCCACCCCTCTAAATATGACCGAGGAGTTTTCCCTCCTCGGCGATGTGTCAAGGCTCATCTATCACCGAGAATGTAGGTAAAGGCTCGCATGGGCCGAACAACAAGCAATCCAATAGGCTTGAAGAAGGATGCTTCTGGAGAAAGCAATCACCCTCACCGCATTAAATTCATTTCACCCACCGACAATGCTGCATTACTAGTTGAATGACACATCAAAACAGTGTTCAATAGTCTAACTACTAGCGAGTCAAAACTTAAGATACGTTTGGTACACTGAATGTAGATTATATTAGGAATAATAATCTTTATTACTAGGAATATAAGACATTGTAATGGAATAACTATTACTATTCATAAGTTTGGTTGTTACATATGGAAAACTTGTAAAAGATGTTGTATAAGGAAACTTTATATTTTTGGAAATATATTAATTTTAAAACCTATTATATACACTAAGGAATATCTATTACATCCATTTTAAAGAGGAAAAACTATTCTTCAATTTAAAGAATAGTTATTCCAATGTAATAACTAATCCTTGTAATAAAGATGCAACCAAATAACCGAATTGATATTACACATGAATAACTATTCCATTACAGGAGCTATTATAGCGTACCAAACATAGCCTTAGAGTAAGGGGGCGGCTCTCCTATTAGCTGTGTGAGGCGGCTCTAGTCATTGACTTTACTACTTTACCACTAAGAATTTTTGTTTAAAACTTTTTAAATAGCCAAGTTATTTGTTTTGGGTAAAATAGATTGATTGAGCTTAATTTTTTTAGCTTTATTATTGGTAATTTTTGTTATTGATCCAATTTTTTTGGGCTTTTATATTTTGTTTTAAATTTAATCTATTAGTTTTTATGGCCTTTAAAAGGTGGAAAATGCTAAAAAGACAAAATTTTTACAAATTGCTAATGTGGCGAGTGATTATTGGTAAGTAAAAAGTAATGCAAGTGTGCGAACTAATAAGAATTTGCTACCCCAATAGTTTGTAAAAATGTTGTAAAAAAAATTGTGGCTATAACATTACTCTTAAAGGAATTGATGACATTGTTAAGGGGGGCAAAGTGTAATTTTATTGAACAAAATTGCTAAAATTAGTACCTATTAATATACTAATATTTTTTTTTAAAAATGTGGGGAGCCCATTGCCCCCCCCTAGTTAATATATAGCTCCATCCATGCTAACCACCACCCATTTCTGCCTCAAAAAAAGGAGATGAGACAAGTATCTTTCCGACTTAATATTATCCCAACAAGTGGACAGTGCCTTCAAGAGTATAAATGGGGATGAATCTCCTGGGGGATCCAAAAAAAGCTTAGAAAAGAACTAAGAGAGAGTGTTAAGATCAAAGCTAAGAAATACTGAGTATAACTCAATACCTTTGTAACCCCTCTTGATCTTTCCAATAGCAGTTGTTATTGATAAGATTCCTACTTATTTTATGTTAAGTGTTTTTTTTGTTATTGTTCAATCAAGATTTATCCATCATTTAGTTAACTCCTCAACCCATCTTTACAAATTAGTTGTTAGAGCACTTGTATTAGTAATTGCAAAATAGTGCAAAATAGAAAAAGTGTTGAGATATGCACATTTTAACCCCAAAAAAACTCACATTAGTGAGTGTAAAATTGCGCATATATGCATTGTGGGGATAGGAGTTGATAACCTTGGCTCACTTCATACTAGGTCTAAGGTCCACGCCGAGGAGGAAGAAATGTCCGAAAACGAATCGAGAAAGCTTCAGTTACCAAGAAGTATTGCTGAAGATAATCCTGTCCTCAGCCAGCCGAGTCCATGGAAAGGAAGAACAGAGCACCATCAGAGGTGGCCCTTCAGAGCGTCCTCAAAGAAAAGACAAGTACAACGGGTCAACCACGGAAGCATGGTAGAAGAGCGATTCCAGGAGGAATTGTCACCTCCACATTAAATGTCCACAACTAATGTTCTGGCCACATTAATGGAGAAGTAATCCATGAACAGTGCTGTCATAGTTGCTGCAACCCACAGAAAGAATGGGAAGGTGACTGATGGGACAAGCACTCAAGTGGTGACCTGCATGATCAGAAAATGGAGGGCCAAGATTAACCAAAATAGGGATATATAATGTAAAAAGTCTCCCAGAAAAGGGGACGGGATTTGAGAGGTAGAAAATATTGTAGCACTTGTGTCATCCCTGTAACCAAGCACTGAATAAGCAATAATAACTTCCAACCCTTAAGAGGAGGGCCGAGGAGCAATGTTTCATACTTTAGCCTACGTTCTTATCGTTCAAGCCATTCACTACCATGTTTAGTTGTTGCAATCCTTATTAGGACCTAATTCTTTAACCCACTCTCTACAAATTCATTATATTGGGCTAGCTGGGCTTGAATCTATTCATCCCATAGCGGTAGTGCTCAAACTCGGTCCTTACATGCACAGTTACTGTAACTCATGCATTTAATATTTTAGTATTTTTTTTGGTAGTGTTGGATATGTGAGAGAGAGAGGTAGTGAGAAAATAATAAAAAAATGTAAAAGAATGAACATTTTATTAAATAAATGAGTAGAATAGATAGACTGATGCAAGTGTTTTGTAAAAATAAATGTATAAAATAGAAAAAATAGATTTTAAGTATAAAATAGAAGAAAACTTTTACACTTACCGATGCCGTTGCTCTTACTGTTTAGACTCATACCCTGAGATAAGAGGTTTCGCCCCCACACAACATGCATTACCGAGATCATGAATTGGGCTGATAATGTAAGTTGAACTGGGCTACTTGAACTTGACCAATTAAAGTAGAAGTTCCTTTTTTTTTATTTTTTTGGACATGTCCAATTAAAGTAGAAGTTAAAAAACCATAAAACTAGCATCGGGCTCAAAAGCTCTAAAATTGGGCCGGCCGACAATGCATGATTTGAAACGGACAAACACGTTTCACTCTAGCATGAAATACACGTAAGCAAAGAGATGACAATGAAAGTAACAGTGCCTCGTGGACAGTGATCCGAAAGTGGCGAAACCATAGATAGGAAGCAGTCAGACAGAAGAAGCAAAATAGATTAGAGAGAACATTGGAACATTAGATTCCAGGGCCCTAACTCTAACTGACTCGAGCTTAAAACAACGCCCAAGTAAGTAGGTCCCCACAGTTAAAATTGCCTCCCAACCCGTATTGACATAAATTCCATCCATTTGATTGACATGTAGCCAACTAAGCTGCTTCATATTCCTGCTGTCATTTTTCTAATTATAGTCCTTTGGCCATTTGTTCATAAAAAAAAAAAGTCCTTTGGCCACTTTTGTGTGACTTATCTTCTCTTCTTGCTATATATCTATATCTGCTTCTCATTCCCACTTTGGTCTTCAAATTCCTCTATTGCTTTAGTGGGTTTAGATCTGAAAGAAAAAAAAAAAAAGCAGAATGGGGAGGAATGACTATTTGGCTATGAAAACTGATCCAGCCACTCAGGATCTCATCAACTCTGATATCGATGAGCTCAAGATTGCTGCTAAGAGACTTATCAATCATGCCGCTAAGCTTGGTGGCCTCAGCTTTGGGACCTCTTTTCTCAAATGGGTCGCTTCCTTTGCTGCTATGTGAGTACTTTCTTTTTATATATTTCGATTTTTTTAGTTAGTTCTTTTCTTGTATCTTTACGGTTGTTTGGTAGTCATTGATGTTTTTTTAGTGTTTTGGATGTGAATATATTAGAGTTGCGTCGTTATGCATAGAAATGGGAAAGTGACACTAACTTCTTTTTTCTTTTTTTTTCTTTTTTTTTTTTTTTAATTTTTAATTTTTTTTTTTTTATGAATGGAATATTCCCATGTGGAAAGGGCTAACTTTTATTGATTTTCAATTAAAATTTTTGTGACTGATTTTTGTTGATTTTCTTATTGTTAAAGTCAAACTGTGCTCTGTTTAGTGCTTATCTTCCTTTTCGTTTTTGTACACATATTCCGCATAATATTGTGTTAATTGTGCTTTAGAGTTGTGCTTTAGTGTAAAACTTTGCCTATTACACACACGAGGTCTTGTTCTTTAATATGTTTTGAGCCCCAAATCGTTAAAATTCATATATGTAGACAAAAATTTTGATCTTATTATAAGCTCAATATATTAGACTTAAGAACCTAAAGCAAATATAAGTAGATTTTAGATGGATGAAACGGAACTTTTTAAATCATAGATGGGCAATTCAAACCCAATTCAAATCATGGTTGTGTTGTGTCTGAATTACTTTGTGAAAATGTAGACCCTGGTATTTGACACACTTGTGAGGCACAGACGTATATTGTTTGTCATTTTGTTCAATATCCCCCAACTCATGGTCATGGGAATCTGTTTCCACCTACCTCTATTACATATCTTTGAATCATATTACTTCATTTTTAGTGAAGCCCTTTTGGTGAGATCTCATAATTCTGAGATTGTTAGATGATTGGCACGAGCCCATATGACTTAATTTTGATTCATCAAACAGGACACATAAATTTAACAGTATGGTATGCCAAGTTGTGTACAAAATGTCCCAATTATATCAGTAATCGGTTAAATGGTATGAGTGAGAACTCAAGCATGATGAGGAGGGACTCATGATTTGGAGTGTTATATGATTGCCTGAGCAACTATCTATGAACTATATATTCTCGGGAAAAAAAAAAAACTATGAACTATATAAGTTGTTAAATGATCTAGACAACCAGATCAGAAACTCTCAGTATTTCACTTATCTGCAGGCATACCACAAGGCAATAAGGTATCAAGCTTTTCAAGTGTACTTGTGATTATTTTCTTTTAAGGGTATCAGTGGAAAGAGATATGGACCATATGGTATAAAGAACGATTCTTAATTCCCCTCCCCCTTTAAAATAAAAGTACATACCCAGCAAGATATAAGTTTATGATGAACAGAACTAACGACAATATTCAGAGTGAATCCAATAAGATTCAGTTTAGGACTTTTATGTTAATGGTAATTATTGAATGTCTTATATTTGTATGAACAATCTAAACTTGCATCTTCTGCTAATAGTTGTGGCAGATATTAACCCTGATGCTATTGAAACAAATGGATGGCTTATTCTTTAGTGTACTAAAATTCCAAAGTGTATCATTTTCTGTTTTTCTAATTGCCATATTTTGTGAATTAACAACATATTCTTTTTCAATTTTCAATACAGTTATTTGTTGATATTGGATCGAACCAACTGGAGAACAAACATGTTGACTTCACTTTTGGTTCCTTACATTTTCTTCAGTCTTCCTACGGTGCTGTTCAGATTTTTTAGGTGATAATTCCTACTGGGTGCACCTACTCTTTTTAATCATTTTTCTTGTTTAAATTTTCTTTTCTGACTTCTGCTGAACTTTACTTTTAAAATTTTTTACTACAAAATCATTCAGAGGTGAGGTGGGGAGATGGATTGCTTTCATTGCAATTGTGCTAAGGCTTTTCATCCCACGACACTTCCCAGGTATACACTGTGCCATTCCCTTCTTCTTCTTCTTCTTTTCTGTCCACCTTTGCTTGAAAGTTATAATGACAGATTCACTAGTGCAATTGTAATTTCTAGTTACCAGTGTTGAATTTGATTTATTCAAGGTTCGGGTGTTTATTCTCAGAGATTCTGAATAATAAGTTGTGCGTGACATTGTGTAAAAAAATCAATCAATTGAAACTGGACTCATTATGTCCATTCCAATCTTGCAAGTTAGCTGAAAAAAAAGTTAATAGTTATATACTTTCTATTCACAATGAATTGATTTCTCTTTGCTAAGCATTATCAAACAATTTATTAGAAAGAAAATCATTCTAACTGCTCACATGAAGATGGCAAAGAAGGCACACACCTTTGTTGTCTCTGTACATCAGTTGTACAAAGACAGAACAAAGCTAAAGTTTGCTTGTGTTAGCCGAGCATATTGCTTTAACTATGTTATAGTAATGGTTTAGTGCCTCCTTATAATCCTGTTAATTGATGACTCTGCAGAATGGCTGGAGATGCCAGCTTCTCTTATTCTTCTTCTGGTTGTGGCTCCTAGCTTCTTTGCAGACACCTTGAGGGACAGTTGGGTTAATTTGTTGATATGCCTTATCATTGGTTGTTACCTATTGCAAGAGCACATTCGAGCATCTGGTGGATTCAGAAATTCCTTTACACAAACCCATGGAATTTCAAACACTGTTGGACTCATTGTTTTGTTGGTCTATCCTATATGGGCACTGATCGTCCACTTCCTTTAGGCTCTAAAATTGTCCAAGCCATGGTTTTTCTTCATTCCTAAACTCCAAGCAAGCATTTTATATTCAGTATTTATATGTGAGGCCCCATGTATGATATGTGCCAACCATTGTGTAAGACTTCATTTTCTGCATCTATATGTAAGACACTGTAAATGACTAAGTGGCACTAAGTTTTCTACATCTGTTAGTAATTTGAATAGATGAAGCTTTATTATGATAAAAACCTTCTGGTTCTTTAATGCTTGATTGAGTTCTGGCTATGGTTCTTCGAGGGAACCAGGCCTCCTAGATGAAAAATGGGGATTAAGTGAGATTCATAAGAATTAGAGAAGGAACAATTGGCTTATCATTTCCATAACATCCCATTGCAAAGGAAAGCAGACATTTATGATAGGCATGCTGGTGTACAATTTCATAACAAGTGACTTATTCTCTATTACTAACAACAAACTCCAACAGTCTAATTAGAATTAGGCACATGGCAGCTGGCCAGCTGGTATGACAGTAACTAATTGCTCCTATCAGTCCTAGGACTCTGCTAAGCAGCCGGCAGCCAGCAGCCGGCAGCCAGCAGCTCATTTAGCTCAATCACAGCAGTAGTCCTATAGCAGCAGTAATGCCTTCATGGGAACGGGCATATGGCTCAATACACATGATCTTATCATGTATTGTAATGCCTTCAAACTGAGTTAGGAAAAGGAATGGGGTGCAAGTGTTGGATTGAGTTTGTGTAAGGTTTTGTTTGAAAAGGAATGGAGTACAAGTGTTGTAATGGATTGAGTTTGTGTAAGCTTTTATTTTTCATATCTCAGGCTCCCTGTGGCCTGTGGGCGCGAAGATAATAATAACATTAACCCAGCAAACAATAGTTATTATTAGCAATAAGAAAGTTCAAATATCTTAGAATAAAAAGAGAGGAACAAGAAAAAGAAAATGGTACATTACATTGACACATTCGACGTGTAGTAAAATTAGCTAATACAGTAATACCTGATCTTTAATAAATGACACTTCGCTCCTGTGCGCGCCTGAAATGAGGCTATTGGGCCTAACTTCACTTGGGCTCATAACTTATTTGTAAAGTGGGTTTAGGATTTCCTACTACGGGTTGTTCTCAGCATTGATACTCAATGAAGCTCTCTCTCTCTCTCAGTCACTCTTTTCTCTCTATTCTCTATTTCTTGAGAACCTTTCAACAACCTTCTCTTCCTCCAACTTCTCATATTTATAACTCTAAATTAGTGGAGAGACCATGATCACTTCCATGGTTAGTGTAACAGGAGGTCCAATATCATTAATCATAAGTGAGTAGTTAGGTGGGAGTGGAATGTGGTGAGAGTAGCTTTGGAACTTGGTTCCTACTTCTGTAGATATGCTCGGCAGCGATGTTTCCTAAGGCATTGCTGGGTACACAAGGGATGGTGTGTTTGAACGTCATTCTTTCTTCATTGCTCGAGAAAGGTTTGCCAACCAAGGATCAGGTAGCAAAACTTGGGCCCACAGTTTGTGTGGGTTCGAGCTGGGCTTTTGGGTAGATAAGGGTTAGGTTCATAGGCCACACCTTCATATCAGAATCCCAGGCACAAATGGGTTCGGATACAGAGTGTCGTATAGCTCCCATTCAGAAAAATGAGTGGAGTGTCATTTATTTTGATCATTTTTAAAGGTGGAGTGTTATGTATTTAAAATAGTTTATAGAATATATTTTGTTAGATTTTATATTCTTATCATTAGTGATAATATTTTGCAAGATGCCAAAATGTCCCCTCACCAGTCACTCTTCCAATACAGGATCCTAAACCACACTAGGTGAATAAATTAAACATATATATATATATATATATTTATTGATGATAAGAGGCAGAGCCGGAAGCACAGTAATAATATAGTGAAAGTAAAATAGCAATACCCGTAATACCGCCTTCTTATTTTACTTTCATTAAGCCGCTTCTATATTGTAGATTTTGTAACCAGTATGCCATCTATCATGAACATGCATGCAATAATGATTCCCCATAGGATCCTTACGATGGTTATCCATCTGATGCCCTTGACATTGATTAAGTCTTCCCAGTGTAGAAAATTGAACTGGCCAATGCACTTATTACAAGCCTAATAAGCTCCTATTAATGATATTTTCTCCTGGAAGAATTGATTCCCCTATTTGTATGGCCTACACAATGGCAAAAAATGCTACAATGTTTACTTCTAGTGAAGTTCCCACTATTGTTTTACTACTGGCCCTTGCAAAATGATGATGCTTTTGATGAAAAAAGAAGATTCTTCATGTTCTGTCACTTTCGGCACATTTTGGACTAAAGTTCAGACCCAAGTTCACTATGCTCTTTCTCATGATGATTTTAAGTCAAAAAGTGAAAAAAAAAAAAATTATTTACAAATTACTGTTCATGGATTATAATGATCTACTATATATATATATATATATTGTGGGGTCGGTTGTCCAAAAAGATGACATAGAAATCATAGGAAATGGGCTTGTGACCCAACGGCTCAGTCCGAGGACATTCACTTATCCGAGGATGGTTAAAGAAAGGTATTTTGGGAGTAATATAAGGCAAAGGGATGTAAGTCGTGTATGGTGGCCCAAACCACGTCCGAGGATAAGATCCACCTTTGATACCACAGTCCGAGGTGGATGTAACTATCTTAGTATTCAAGGTACTCCATAAAATTTTATATGAACTGAAAAGTGAATATAGAACAAAGGAGGAACCGGGAAAGATAACAAATATCTTCTAAAACTGCTACCTCCACATTAAATGCTTCTCAGCTAATTCTCTGGCCGCATTAATGTGGAGGTGATACCTGAACAGTAATCAAGCAGCCTTATGGCTATTGAGCGAAGGTTCCAGGAGGTGCTGGATGGGATAGAAAGAAGTTCCCAGAATAGAACCTACACGTGTACGGTGAAAATGGGGTGAGGAACGCAGTATATAACAGGAAAATGGGTGACATTAGAGGGGACTTTTTTTTTTTTTGCCAGAAAAAGAAAGAAAACGAGAGAATCCAGAAAGATATCCCCTGAAACTTAGCCGAGGAGAGTTTTTATCGTTTAGTTAGATTGAAGCTTCCTTTGCTACGCAACAATCATGACTTTTTCTACCAAACGGAATTAGCTCTTACACCCACTTTCTAGAAATTTTATTGTTTGGGCTTGTTGGGCTAAAAATCCATCCTTATTCTGGGTCCAATCCAATTTGAGTCCCTACAATTGGCGCCGTCTGTGGGAAGAGCTTGATCTGTTTGTAGGGAAAGACAAGTGCAACGGTTGTGATGGAAGGGAGAGCACCACAACAGCCAGTGGCGGGCCCACAGCAGGTGGATGTTAATCCACACCAGGCAGAGTCCATGGGCTCTCAGCATGGTAATCCGCTGGTAATCCATGAACAAAGAGGGGATCATGAGGGAAGTGCGCGAACAACTCACACTGATAGAAGTCATTCTTGGGGAAAAAGCCATATTTCCCACGTAAAGAACGACAGGGATATGCAGCATGAGATTAACAGATTAAAAAGGGAATTACGACATGAGCGACGGAAGCATATGGCTCACAACTCTGGGCAATCCTTTGAGGAGTTAGATGACACCAGTTACAGACGGAGGTCAAGAACTTCGCCCAGTGAGTCTTTTTCGTATGATGAGGAGCACCACCGTGAGCGAAAACATAAGAGTCCACCTCGCCAGGGCTTAGGGAATGACACTTTGAACAAAGCGTTGAGTCAAGTTTCCAAATCGCCTTTCACGCGACGCATTAAGGATGCAAGTCTTCCTCGGTGGTTCCATCAGCCTGCGTTCACTATTTATAATGGTCGGACAGATCCAGTGGAACATGTTAGCCATTTCAGTCAGAGAATGGCCGTTCATGCTAAGGACGAGGCCTTGATGTGCAAAGTTTTCCCATCTAGCTTAGGTCCAGTGGCGATGAGATGGTTCAACGGTCTGAGAGCGAATACTATTGACTCCTTTGAGAAGCTCACCCAAGCTTTTAGTGTTCGCTTTATCACCTGTAGGAGGGTTGTTCAGCCTTTGGGATCGTTATTATCCATGTTTATGCGGGAGGGGGAAACCCTGAAGGCCTACTCTGATAGATAC
Organism: Quercus gilva; assembly: GCA_023621385.1. Lineage (NCBI taxonomy): Eukaryota > Viridiplantae > Streptophyta > Magnoliopsida > Fagales > Fagaceae > Quercus > Quercus gilva. The sequence continues at coordinate 9,289,878 of CM042478.1, read as the reverse complement.
TGGGAAATGTTCAACGAAGTAGATGGAGCCTATGATGATGTGGCCATTAATACCTTTAAGGAGGGCCTTCCAACCGAGCACGATCTGAGGGGATCTTTGACAGGTAAACCTGTTACTAGCGTGCAGCAGTTTATGGACTGGATTGACAAGTATAGAAGAGTAGAGGAGGATCAGATACAGGGTAGAGGAAAGTCCAAGGTGGTCCCTTAGGAGAGGAGGGATTTCAGGTCGGACCGGTATAACAACAACTCACCTCGGAGGGACTTTGGGGGGCAATCAGGATCTGCCAATTCCCAGGTGGTTAATGCTGTGTTCCGAGAACTAGTACAACGGGTCCTGGAAAAGGTAAAAAATGAGCCATTCTTCAAATGGCCTAATAGGATGGCAGGGGATCCTATGAAAGGTAATCAAAACCTTTACTGCCAATACCACCAAAACCATGGACATACTACTAAAGATTGCAGAAACCTGTGGGACCACTTGGAAAAGCTGGTCCGAGAAGGAAAGTTGACCCACCTTCTGCATCATTCCAGTGGCCGAGGAGGTCAAGCAGGTTCGACACTTCGGGGAGATGCCTCTTCAGGACCTCCTCTAGGCACGATAAACGTTATATTTGCCGCTCCGGGAAGAACAGGGTCTTGTCCTTCCAGGTTAATGTCTGTGTCTCATTGTTCGGATGAGGGCTTTAGTTTAATGCCGAAGAGAGCAAGACTGAGCACCTCACTGGTGTTGGGCTTTTCAGATGAAGACAAGAAAGGAACCATACAACCATATGATAATGCTTTGGTAGTTACACTTAGGATCAGGGGGTATGATGTGAGAATGGTGATGGTTGATGAGGGGAGCGCAGCCGAGGTGATGTATCCTAACCTATACAAGGGGTTGAATTTGAGACCCTAGGATCTAACAGCCTATAACTCCCCGCTGGTGAGTTTTGAGGGTAAATCGGTCATTCCGATGGGTATGATTAGATTACCAGTGCAGACTGGCTCAGATGTGGTGGAGGTAGATTTTATTGTGGTAGATGCATTTTCTCCGTATACGGCAATTTTGGGTAGGCCCTAGTTGCATATCTTGGGGGCTGTTTCTTCCACTCTTCATCACAAGGTGAAATATCCATCAGGAGGCCAGGTGTTAGAAATATTGGGAAATCAAGCCATGGCCAGGCAGTGCCTGATAACGGCCATTCAACATCGGCCAGTGATAGATACTTCGGCCACGGCCGAGAATGATTTATAGCAATTAAAGACTCTAGGAACCCTCTTCAGCACGTCCACCATAGAAGCGGAGTGTGAGAATTTGGAGAGAGTGAATGTTGGTGATGATCAAGATAAGTATTTTCAGGTTGGTGCACAGTTGCCTTTGTTAGAGAAAAAGCAGTTAGTTGAGGTCCTAAGGAGAAACGTTGATGTGTTTGCATGGAATGCCTACGAAGCCTCAGGGGTGGACTCAGATTTCATTTGTCATCATTTAAATGTCAATCCCTCTGTTATTCTGCAGAAACAGCCACCTCGGCGTCCATCCAAAGTACATGCCGAGGCTATCAAAGACAAGGTGACCAAGCTCAAGCAGGCAGGGGCTATCAAGGAGGTGTTTTACCCTCAGTGGTTGGCCAATACGGTCGTGGTGAAAAAGAAAAATGGAAAATGGCGCGTATGTGTTGATTTCACGGACCTTAATAGAGCTTGTCCAAAAGACCTTTTCCCTATGCCCCGTATAGATCAGCTGGTGGATGCAACAGTGGGCCATCCTCGGATGAGCTTCTTAGATGCCTTTCAGGGTTATCATCAGATCCCACTAGCATTGGATGATCAGGAGAATACCGCTTTTCTCACTCCCACTGGAAATTATCACTACAAGGTAATGCCCTTTGGCTTGAAGAACGCGGAATCCACTTACTAGAGGATGATGACGAAGATGTTTGAGCTACAGTTGGGCAGGAGCATCGAGGTCTATATTGATGATATGGTTGTGAAGAGCAAGATAGTGGCCGAGCATGTGACAGACCTCACCAACATTTTTGAGGTTTTAAGGAAGCATAAATTGTGACTGAACGCATCCAAGTGCTTATTCGAGGTAAGCTCTGGGAAGTTTTTGGGCTACATGGTGACCCACCGAGGAATTGAAGTGAACCCCGACCAAATTAGAGCCATAAGCAGCTTGCAGCTTGCAACCACCTCGGAATCCCAAGGAGGTCCAGAGGTTGACTGGGATGACCGCTGCGTTGAATAGATTCATATCCAGGTCGGCGGATAAGTGTAGACCTTTTTTCCTTTTACTCTACAAGTGGAAAGGATTCGAGTGGACTGAGGAGTGCGCCCTGGCATTTCAGCAGCTTAAAGAATATCTGTCTCGGCCACTCATTATGTCTAGTTCTGAGGTGGATGAGGTCCTTTTTGCCTACTTGGCGATAGCCACTTATGCGATCAGTTTTGTTATGATACGAGTGGATAATAGCGTACAACGGCCAGTCTATTACGTGAGCAAGTCGCTTTATGAGGCTGAAGTACGTTATCTGCCGTTGGAAAAGGCCATTTTGGCAGTGGTGCACGCTACAAAGAAACTTTCCCATTACTTCTAGGCACACACTGTGGTCGTCCTAACTCAGTATCCGCTCAAAGCAGTACTTCAGAGTGCAGACTACACTGGCAGGGTTGCCAAGTGGGGCACAATTCTAGGGACTTTTGATATTAAGTATATGCCTCGTATGTCTGTGAAAGGTCAGGTTCTCGTCGACCTGGTGGCCGAATTTACTGAAGGCTCTGAAGAAATAGAAGCAAGCCCACATGGCATGGATGAAAAATCAATTGGCCTTATCTCTGCGCAACATGCCTCGCCCTGGAAAGTGCATGTGGATGGAGCAGCAAATCAGAGGGGGTCAGGAGTGGGGCTGGTTCTGATATCTCTTGAAAATGCCATTATTGAGAAGTCTTTAAGATTGAGATTCTCAGCCACTAACAACGAGGCAAAGTATGAAACTTTATTAATGGGAATGGTGATGGTTAAGAACTAGGTGGAAAAACAGTGGAGATGTTCTCGGATTTAGGACTGGTCGTGGGCTAGGTTAAAGGGGAATTGGAAGCTCGGGACACCAGAATGCAGGGTTATTTGAGCCAGGTTAGGCGTATGCAAGTGGATTTTGAGTTTTTTGAATTATCCCATATCCCTAGAAGTGGAAATGCCCATGTGGACTCTTTGGCTACCCTTGTTACCTCCTCGACGCAGAACTTACCCCGAGTGATAATGGTTGAAGATTTAAACACACCTACCCAGTAACAGAGGTCTCGCTTCAGGTCAATCAAATCAGCTCTGCGCGTAGTTGGATGGATCCTATAATGTTATTCCTTGAAAAGGATATACTGCCCGAGAACAGATCGGAAGCTAAAAAGATACAAAGAAAAGCTCATTATTTTTGGCTGTCCGAGGACAAAAAGTTATACAAACGCTCTTTCTCTGGGCCATACCTGCTTTGTGTGCACCCGAAAGCCTCAGAGGCACTTCTAGAAAAGCTACATGAAGGGATTTGTGGGAGTCACACTAGAGGAAAATCTTTATCTCACCGGGCAATTACTCAGGGGTATTGGCGGCTAGGCATGCAAAAGGAAGCACAGGAGTATGTTAGGAAGTGTGATCAATGTCAAAAGTTCGCCCCGAACATCCATCAGCCGGGGGGAGTTCTTAACCCTTTTTCTAGTCCTTGGCCTTTTGCTCAGTGGGGTTTAGATATCGTTGGCCCTTTCCTTAAAGCAATAGGAAATAAAAAATATCTACTAGTTGGCACGGACTACTTCACGAAGTGGGTCGAAACTGAACCTCTGGCTAATATCAGGGATGTGGATGTCAAGAGCTTTGTCTGGAAGAATATCATCACGCGATTTGGGGTCCCTCAAGCTCTCATCTCGGATAATGGTCTTCAATTTAATAGTAAGGCTTTCAGAAAGTATTGTTCCGACCTGGGGATAAAGAACAGATATTCCACTCCGGCCTATTCGTAGGGAAATGGGCAGGCCGAAGCTGTCAATAAGGTCATAGTGAGTGGGCTCAAAAAAAGGCTGGATGATGCAAAGGGAAAATGAGTGGAGGAGCTACTACATGTCCTCTGGACGTATCGAACAACGCCCCGACGATCAACAGGAGAAACCCCATTTTCAATGACGTATGGGGCTGAGGCTGTGATTCCTCTTGAAACGGGTTTTCCTACACTAAGGACCAGTACTTTCACCTCGGATGGTAATGATGAGCTTTTGAGTAAGAATTTAGACCTGATAGACGAACGATGAGAGAATGCGATAGTTCAGTTGGCCTATTACCAACATAAACTGAAATAAGGTTATGATGCAAATGTAAAGCTGAGGCCATTAGCCCTAGGGGACTTGGTATTGAGAAAAGTCTTGGGAACTACCAAAAATCCAGCTTGGGGAAAGTTAGGGCCTAATTGGGAAGGACCGTATCGTATCACATCTGTAGCATGAATAAATGCTTATTACTTAGAAGATTTAGATGAGAAAACTGTACTCTATCCCTGGAATGTAAGCAACCTAAAGATGTATTATTATTAATAAGAACAGTTCTGTTCTATTTCCTTTTACAGTTTATTCTAAATTCTATTACTTGTGTTTCTCAAGCTATCAAAGTATTAAACAGAAACTAAGTCATGTTAGGTTCTCGGACCACAACTTAGTGGAAATTAATACACTATGACATCTATCAAAGTATTAAACAGAAATTAAGTCATGTCAGGTCCTCGGACCACAACTTAGTGGAAATTAATACTCTATGACATCTATCAAAGTATTAAACAGAAACTAAGTCATGTCAGGTCCTTGGACCACAACTTAGTGGAAATTAATACACTATGACACCTATAGAAGTATTAAACAGAAACTAACTCATGTCAGGTCCTCGGACCGCAACTTAGTGAAAATTAATACACTATGACACCTATAGAAGTATTAAACAGAAACTAAGTCATGTCAAGTCCTCGGACCACAACTTAGTGGAAATTAATACACTATGATATCTATAGAAGTATTAAACAGAAACTAAGTCATGTCAGATCCTCGGACCACAACTTAGTGAAAATCAGTACACTATGATCTCAATTGAAGTATTAAACAGCAACTTAGTTATGTCAGGTCCTTGGACCATAACTTAGTGAAAATTAATATATTGTGACCTCAGTCGAAGTATTACACTGAAGCTAAGGTATGACAGGTTGTTTATATAACAAACTTAGTAGAAATCAGTGCTTTTTAAATGGGATTCGTGCGACTAAAATTGTATATCAAAGCAAACTCCATGAGCATCACTTAAAGCATTTTAAGGTGTTCAATACCTCCAGGGGTTAAACGTTTAGAATGCTATCTCAAATATGGACACTTCTTAATGAATTTAAAGCAAACTTTTGTAGGGCTGGGAAGTTCACGGTTATGGTCTGCTTTGGTTCCCAATTAGCATACATAAAGTTAAGTTTTCCCTTATAGTATCAGATTTTATTCCTCTATAGCCTGGAATCATGTAAAAATAAAGAATATTCGTGCAGGAAATTATACAAGTGATAGATAAAGCCATAATATCTCATATAAATTTGGAAAGGGAAATATACATCGCAATTAAAAATATCCTAAAAATATATATATATATATATATATGAAATAAATGGAAAATAAAGGGAATTTAACTACGTTAACTTTTTGTTTAATTTTATTTGGAGCTTGGGTTGGGGGGCTTTGCCAGTTGCCTGAGGAGGAACACCTTTCTCTTTTTCCTTTGGAGCTTCTCCAGCAGGTAAAATGGTTGAAGCTAAGTCCTGTTCAAAGCTTTGAGAAGCTATTCCATTCTTAGGCCCCTCTGCTTCTTTGTCCGAATAAGTATCTTTTGCCACTTCAGGCATTTCAAATTGCTTATGTTGATTGGTAGAGGAAGGATTCTGAATTTGTGCTTCTTCAGCCGATTCAACAACTGTAGAGGAGGCCTCTTTTTGTTGGGAAGAAGGACCTGGGGCTTGTATGGCCGGAGGGAAGTAAACGTTTTCAGGCCTCCTCAACTCGGAGGATGGTTCGACCCCAGCTCGGTTGAGAGCCTCCTCCCAAGTCTGGGCACAGTATGTCTGGCATACGACTAGGACCTCAGCTCGGAAGTTATCCTCGGTCTCAGCAACGCCGACGTCGTATCCATGCTGTTCGGCTTCGTCTTTTTCTTTTTCAGCCTCAGCTCTTGCTTTTTCAGCCTCAGCCTTAGCTCTTTTAGCTTGATCTCTGAGCCTCTGGGCTTTCTCCAGTTGTTTCTTTAGAGCTGATATCTGTTCCTGGGAAGTTGTCAGTTGGTCATTAGCATTGCGCAGACGTTTCCTTTGATCCTCGGCCTGTTTTTGGGCGCTATCCAAAGCTGAGTCAGCACTCTTCCGAGCATGTTCTTCATCGGCTAGCTTTTTCTTCAGCTGTGCATTGGTCTGTTCAGCAACAGTGAGTGTCTGAACAGTTGTTGCTCGCTTCTTCCTTTCATCATTTATTTGCTAGTAACAAGCATTGGTTATCTTCTCCAGCCTGAAAGTGGCTTGAACAACCTAGAGGAAAGAGAGTTAGAGATGTAATAAACAAAGTTGTGTGCATGACGTTAAAAAAAAAAAAAAAAAAAAGACAAGAAAAGCAATAAGGGTATCATACCATGCCCAAATATCTTTTCATATTCAGGAAGACCTCGTTCTTCTTCATGCTTTTCAGCTCAGCCATATCATTGGGAAGAAGGAGGGTTTCTTTTAAGGCCGAGGCAACGTGGCACCCAATTCCACCGTTGAAGTCCCTAATCAAGGCATCTTCCCTCAGAGGCTCACCACCGAGCATGGGAGCAGGGAGCCAGGCCTCGGGCTCCAAGGACTGAGTATTTTGCCTTGCCACAACTCATTGAGGCCCATGAGTAACCTTTTGCTAATTCGCAGCTCGTTGGACCTCGTCTTCACGAGTTGGACGAGATCTCCTAGTCTCCATCACTTCTTTGTCTTTTGGCTCTTTCCTCCTCTTTGGATCAGTAGGTTCGGTCCCATGCGGTTGGGGTGGTTGAGGAGGAGGAGGAGGAGGAGGAGGGGAGAGATTGGGTTGAATTGACTTCCCCGGCACCCCCTTTCCAGGCTGGCCTTCGATCACATCCAGTAAACTCCTTTAGCTCTTTCTCTGGATGCCCATGTCGTCAGAAGTCACCTCGGGAGATTGGGGTTGGTTGAAAACTTCAAATTCGTCTACAGAATCCAACAATTCTACAACTCTTTCTGAAGTTTCTTCTTCTTCTTCTTCTTCTTCTTCTTCTTCTTCTTCCTCTCCTTCTTTCTCCTCTTCCTCTTTCACTTCCTGAGGAATAGAACGTGATGATAAAGCTCCTACAAAAAGAGCGGCCACAAATAACGGCTGAATAAAAGGAGTGCCTTCAGGAATCGAAACACTCTCAGGAACAATAAATCCTTCAAAGGCTACACTGATTCGGTGCAGCCGAAGATCTTTAGCCTTTATCACACACTTGGGAGCTTGAAAGGCCTTGGAAATTGGTTCGTATCGAAGGATTATGTGCGCTGCTCTCAGTTAGCCGTCGAATGGGCTCACATACACCTCGGATCGCAGGATTCTATCTAAGCTCTCCCTGTTAACCAGTCTGAACTGAGGTCTGGTAGCGCGCTTGTCTGCAAAATCAGTAAAACAGGAGAAAAACTCTGTCAGAAATAAAGGTAACTTGAATTAAAGAATATAATCCAAATTGTCGAGGCATATAGCCTAAAAACCCCACCTGGTTTTCCCTCTTTAGTCGGACAGGGTAAATCATCATGCCATTCCCCAGAAAAAATAAGAAAATCATCTTTTAAGCCCTCGTTCGATGTAGGGAGACACTGGATTAACTTTACCTCAGGGAACTTAGACTTAAGATAGTATCCCTGGCCCTTCAAATGATTGAGGTTATACACCCAGTTCACATCGTGATGGGTCAGACCTAAGTTTCTCCTCACATTAAGGGCTTCTATACTCCCTAGCACCCTAAACATATTTGAGGCGCATTGTGTGGGAGATAACCTAAAAAACCTAAGATAACTCCTGGTAAGACTACCTATAGGGATAGTCATCCCTTCCTTTATAAAGACGATCATAGGGATGACCACTTCCCCTGTTTTCCTATCGTTTAACCATGTTTCTGTGGAAGCATATCTCATGCCCACCATTGGGAGAATCCTATACTTAGTTCTAAATATCTCTATTTGCTCATCGGAATCAACTAGACACTTAAACCTACCCATTTCCTAAAAGTCGTGAAAAAAAAATTAACGAAGAGGATTGAAGGATAAGGAGGGTTAAGGAAGCTTACAGGTGTGGAAAGTGAGCTCCTCGGATAGACTCCCAGTATTTATGAGAGCGTGGAGAGGAAAGAAAGAGGGACAGGTTCAATGAATACACGCTAAAACGGTGTGATTTTTGTAACTAAAAAGATAATTGATTTGAAAAACTCTTTATAGGGGCGCAGAAATTGTAAGCAGGAAAAATCCCACCCATAAATACTAAGAGTCCTCCACCGTTAGATTTCCATCTTGCCGAAACGTGGGGGACAAAGAAGCCGCCATCATTTAATAATGGCGTGCTCCTGACGCCGAAACGTCAGAAGCATGCCTTGGGTAGGTAGAAAGGCGTTCTGAATGTTAGAAAAGTCCACGAAAGAGGTGAGGGCGAGATATCAAAATCTCCATTTTTTCGAGATAACAAAAAGTGAGATTTTGAGGAGCTATTGTGGGGCCAGTTGTCCAAAAAGATGACATAGAAATCATAGGAAATGGGCTTGTGGCCCAACGGCCCAGTCCGAGGACATTCACTTATTCGAGGATGGTTAAAGAAAGGTATTTTGGGAGTAATATAAGGCAAATGGATGTAAGTCGTATATAGTGGCCCAAACCGCGTTAGAGGATAAGATCCACCTCTGATACCACGATCCGAGGTGGATGTAACTATCTTAGTATTCAAGGTACTCCATAAAGTTGTATATGAACTGAAAAGTGAATATAGAACAAAGGAGGAACCGGGAAAGATAACAAATATCTTCTAAAGCTGCTACCTCCACATTAAATGCTTCCCAGCTAACTCTCTGGCCGCATTAATGTGGAGGTGATACCTGTACAGTAACCAAGCAGCCTTATGGCTGCTGAGCGAAGGTTCCAGGAGGTACTGGATGGGATAGAAAGAAGTTCTCAGAATAGAATCTACACGTGTACGGTGAAAATGGGGTGAGGAACGCAATATATAACAGGAAAGTGGGTAACATTAGATGGGACTTTTTTTTTTTTTGGCCAGAAAAAGAAAGAAAATGAGAGAATCTAGAAAGATATCCCTTGAAACTTAACCGAGGAAAGTTTTTATCGTTTAGTTAGTTTGAAGCTTTCTTTGCTGCACAACAATCGTGACTTTTTCTATCAAACGGAATTAGCTCTTACACCCACTCTCTAGAAATTTTATTGTTTGGGCTTGTTGGGCTAAAAACCCATCCCTATTCTGGGTCCAATACAATTTGAGTCCCTACATATATATATATATATATATATTCTTAGTGATTGTCATAATTAATGCTACTTTAAAATTGAACCACATGTCTAGTAATTGGACCAAAAATTAGAAGAGGAGAAAACATCACAGCACATTGCACAATTACAACTGAAAATCCTATGATTCAATTACTTACATAAAAGTCACAAATCGTCATCTACAAACCACGGTCCACTGGATAACAACAAATGCATTAGAAACCTCTTAGAATTACCCAAAAAAAAAAAAAAAAAAAAAAAAAAAAAAAAAAAAGACAAACGAAATTTCTATCATACCTTTGTACAGTCTACCATTGCCTTCATATAGTCCCACATCAGGCTGCACATCACTACAGTCGAGTGAATAAAGGCTTTCCACGTATGTAGCTACTGCAATTACTGGAGTCGGATTACAGAAAATTGATCTTGAATTGTCGTGTTCGTCATTCAAATTGCACATCATCAACTGCTCCTCAATTTCTTTAGCTCGACGTGGTTTGAATATTGTTCCATGGGTGTTTTCATTCAAATTGTACGCTATCAAACTCATACTGTCATAACTAGCATCCAGCATTAAGACCTCAACATTATTGTTTGACAAGAATGTAGGCCTTAGAAAAGCCCTCAAGTATGGAATAGTGACCAATCTAGTCCAACAAGTCTCCTTTATCACCCATACCTCAACACATAATTTCTTGGACAGATAGTTACAGGTGCTCTCCAAAATCCCCTAACTCTGATAAATAGCCCCATTGAGCCTAGCTCGTTAATATTTTGTAATCAACAATGGAATAATCATAGCCAAAACCAAAAAGAGTAGTCCTTATCAAAAGAATGAGATTTTGGTCTTGATCTTGGTATTTCCCTGTAAAATGTAGTAGATGGGCTCCAAACCAAAAATTCAGTCGTTCTGTGTGCCCCAACTCCCAATCAAAGAATTCAACACATACCAAACCATTGCAAGAAGACTACTTTGTGTCTCAATTTCATTACTTTTTCTTGCAACTACCCCCTCAATGAAAAACCAACATCAACTGCTTCAAATTCAAATCCCTCTTCTTCATAAACAACATGGTTTTGAGATAGTGCTTCGTAACCAAAGAATTGATTAACACGATTGTTGGTCAAAACAACAACGTTCATGTGGTTAAGGTTATGGTTTCCTACTTGGTAGTTTCTAAAAAAAATATCCTACTTAGTAGTTTGGGCCTGTTGGGCTCGTCAGCAATACGTTAATATGGGCCCTCAAGAACAAAAAAAGATAGAGAAGACAATTGGGCGTCCTAGATTTAGCTACAGTGGTGAATGGTGATGGTACATTGGTAATTTTAGGTAAAATGAAAACCCTAAAATCTAGGCCCTAACCTTAAAACCCCCAAACCCTAACGGCGTTTCTCCTATAAAAACAACACTATAGGTACATTGTTTCTCACCCAGCCTCCGAAGTCTATGATGCCCCCTTTGAAATTCTCTTCATCTTTTTTGCAGTTTAGGTACTTTCTTGATTCTGAGGGATTTTGCTTTTGATTCCATTGATGATTGCTTTGCTGTTTTTTTAATATTGTTTCGTTTGTTTTACTCTCTATGCTTTTTCTCAATTTCTGGGATTGTGGTATGATTTAGTTTTTTTTTTTTAATAAAAAATATTTTGGAAAACAATGATGATTAGTGTGTGTGTGTAAGTACAAAGTATGGTAGTTGGGGTTTTCTCGGTGATGAACAAAAAATGATGACGAGTCCGATCTATTTCCATTCTTTTAAATCGTGACGACAAACCGAGGCATTTGTCTGAGAGACAACTCCGTACCTTTTTTAATTCTCGTATTCTGTTTTTTTTTTTTTTTTAATGTTAGGCATAATGATGAAAAATAATCTGATAATTTCTTGTGATGAGAATTACCTCCTACTCATACTGAATGCCTGTTTGATAAAAAGTTTTGATTTAATTTACAAGACATGGAATTTCTTTAAAACTTAATTTGCGTTAATTTGTTTGTGTTTTTATTATTGAGAGAGAGGGAGAGGAGGATGTGGCAATGATGATAAAGCTATCTCACTCTCGAATTTGATTGAGAAGCATCGATGATTTTCACTTCAAGCACTTTTGAGCTGCTTCTTCACTCTCTCTCTCTTACACACCTTTTTTTTTGTGAGAGCAAAATCAAATGCATATACCATTTCATATTATTGAACAAACTCTATATCAAAGATACAAGTTGATGCCAGATCGTAGGAGGCAGCCATAACAGATATGATTGGATATATACAAGGCTAATTTAAATTGATATTTCTATCTAAATAGAGGAGATTTCTTGTAACTAAACACTATTCTAAACAAATTGTTTTATAATCTGAATGTGACAACCAAAAATGTAGAACACTTTCAAATGCTGATTGATAGTGTAATTTGAATTTTCTGTGGTAAATAATATTATATATATTTTTATATACTTTTTCACCTACGTATATTTAAAAAAAATACAAATATAACGTTACGTCATCAAATGGGAAGTATTCCCAATTCGGGCCAACCCATAACATGAATTTCCAAGGAACCAATATAATGGCATTTATTACTTAAATTTCAAATAATGTTAATCCTTCTCTTTTAAGGGATAGGTTATATTAGAATAAATTACTAAGGCTTTTAAGAATTCAATCAATCTTAATTTTCTATGAATTAAAATAATAACCCTAAAGAAAACTCAGTAAGGCTATAAACTTAGTACTACAAGGATAAAGTTTGACTAAAAACTTGGATGTAGCATAAATTACATCCAAATTTGTAGCCATGGCACTACTTAATCCTTTGAAATTTTATTTTTATTTTGCGTTATCATGGTATATATCCCAATACTCATATGGGATGGATCTCACAATTGTGAGATTTGCCTCATGTGTAAAAGACGTTAAACTCACATGTCACGTTATAAATAATATCATCTACTTTTGAGTAATTGACCCACTTGTGTTCGATATGTTAGAGAAAACTATTTGCATTTTTGGTGTCTGTTCCATATTGAATGAGTCATTGGGTTTTAAATATGCGATCAAGAAATTTCATTTATGACATAATATAAGATTTTATGGGAAATTATATTTTGCCCACCTATAGTTTTTTTCGAAAAACACTTTACTAATCTGAAGTTTAAAAATTGATACTTTACCTACTTGAGGTTAGTTCCGTTTGTCTCCCGTTACCTACTTCTGTTAAAAACAGGGGTAAATTTGTAATTTTGTTACCATTTTATATCGCTCTCCTCTCAAAACATAAAAAAACTAAAAAATCAAGGGAAAAGAAGATCTAAAAGTTATGTTTTGTAAAAAATTAAAAGTTAGTGGAACAATGTCTCTCGTTATAAGTGTTGACAATGAAGGACCATATTTCATGCCAGACATAGTTGTAAATGTATGTAGGTTGGGAGAGGAAGAATCTGTTAGAGGAATTGTTCAAGAGGTGCTTATGGATGGTTCTTGTAGGATTGTTCTTGGCAATTATGGTGAAACCATGACAGCTCTTCCTGATGAAATGGACGTAGTGGCACCAAGGAAAAATGACAAGGTCAAAATAATGTCTGGTGTGCAACGTGGTACCATTGGGAAGTTCATTGGCGTGGAGGGCAATGACGAAATTGTGAAGGTGGACGACTCTCGTGATTATAGAATTGGTTCTTTTGGCAAAACTAACATAGCCATGATTTAACATTCGCACATTGTTAGAATTGATTATTCAATTTGTATTAAGGATTTATGTATGATTCAAATTTTTAACTTTAAGTTTTTAATTTTGTTCTTTTATTTGTATTGAGAGAAGATGTAAAACTTAGGTTTTAATTTTTACAAAACCTAGCTTTTAGATCTTTTTTTCCCTTGATTTTTAGTTTTTTATGTTTTGAGAGGAGAAAGATATAAAATGGTAACAAAAATACAAATTTACCCTTGTTTTTAACAGAGGTGGGTAATGGGAGACAAACGAAATTAACCTTAAGTGGGTAAAGTGTCAAATTTTAAACCACAGGCAGGTAAAGTGTTTTTGGGTCAAACTACAAGTGGGCAAAGTGTAATTTCCCCAAGATTTTATTTTTAGTATTTATTGATTTTTATGTTTTATATGTAATTTTCATTATTTTAAGTGTGGGGGTAAGAGCCCAAACTTGTATACTGGGCCTTGGGCTCTGTTCGTGGACACGTCGAAGGAAGAATAAATAATTGGAAGAGGCCCTGGTATAGAAGACCACGCAAGGAAATGAGGGAGGAATATAGTCCAAGAAGGTTGACCTTCTCGGATAAGATGAATGTCGCTTAGGCAAGTACTCGGATGATTTAGGTAACCGTTCAGGAAGTTATAACGATAAGGATGAACTTTAGGCACATACAAAGGAGATAATAATATAGAAATATCTCAAAGAAAAGCTGCTAATACCGTATTAAATGCACTGCAGCAACTTTTCTGGCCGCATTTATGGGGAAAAGACTCCTAAACAGTACAATTTTCAGTTACCGCCACTCACAAATAACAAAAGAGGATACTTGATGAGACATGTACTCAAGTGAGGATTTGAATGGATGACAAGTGTATGATCAGGATGGCCTGAAATGACCTATATAATGTAAAAGATCTCCCATGAATGGGGGATCAGAAAAGAGTGGAAGAAAAAGGAGAGAGAGAATTACTGTAGCGCTAAGAACTGTATGAAAGGTCATAACTACTGTATTGATTCATATTCAATCTCCTTGGACAACCCTTTCGTTAAGCTTTATGTGCAGTTTACTTTTGTTTATCATCGAAATATTCTCTAGCCGTTAATGCAAATCATTAAAACCAAGCTTTTTGGCCCACTCTTTACAAATTTATTGTACTGGGCTCACCAAAACCATCGTCCAAACAAATTTTTGGGCCTAGGCCAACAATCAATGACCTTACAATTGACGCCGTCTGTAGGAAGAGTTTGAGTAATAGTGAGTATAACGGCTAATTATGACTGAACCAGGTTAATGACAAGCGGAGTTGAAGGGCTCTAAGCGTGATGACCCCTTCCTTAACCTTGAGCGGAGAGGTAACTGCGAAGGAAGTGTCCACACCACACACACTGACCGGAGTCAACCTCAAAGGGAGGACCATATCTCCCATGCAAATGACAACAGGAACATGCAACTAGAGATTGATTGGTTAAAAAGAGAATTATGCCATGCAAGGAAGAGAAAAGCTTCTAAGGATTCGGACCTTTCCTCTGACGATGAAAGAGACGTTGAGCGAAGGTTTCAAACCCCACCCAGCGAACCCTTCACCTATGAAGAAGAGCATCATTGTCAATAGCGGACATGAAGCCCATCATGTCGAGGCGTAGGACATGACGCTATGAGTAGGGCCCTGAAACAAATCTCCAGGTCGCCTTTCACACGTAACATCGAAGATGCAAGACTCCCGCGATGCTTTTACCAGCCGACGTTCACCATCTATAACGGCCAAACAGATCCTGTAGAACACGTGATTCATTTCAACAAGAGGATGGCCGTTTATTCCATATGAAGCCTTGATGTGCAAAGTTTTCCCGTTCAGTTTAGGACCAGTCGCTATGAGGTGGTTTGACAGCCTGAAAATAGAGTCTATAAGTTCTTTCCAAGAGCTCACTCAAGCGTTCGATTCTCGTTTTGTCACATGTCGCAAGGTTCCTCAGTCATTGGCCTCCTTACTGTCCATAAGCATGCGAGAGGGTGAAACTTTGAAATCATATTTGGATAGGTATTGGGAGATGTTCAACGAGATGGAGGGAGGTTTTGATGAAGTAGCCATTAGCTCCTTTAAGCTCGGCCTCCCAACTGAACACGGCCTGAGGAAGTCTCTAATGGGCAAGCCTGTTACTAGTGTGCGCCAACTGATGGATAGGATTGATAAGTATAAAAGAGTCGAGGAAGACCAGCAGCACGGTAAGGGAAAGGATAAGGTTATCTCTCAGGAGAGGAGGGATTTCAGGTCGGATCAACATGGCAACAACAGGCCGCGGAGAGATTGGGTCGGACAACCAGGGTCGACAAACCTTCAGACAGTTTACGCTGTGTTCTGAGAACCGGTGCATCAAGTCCTGGTGAAGATCAAGAATGAGCCATTCTTCAAAAGACCAAACAAAATGATAGGAAACCTTGAAAGGCGCAACCACAACCTTTATTGCCAATATCACCAGGATCATGGACATACTACGAAGGATTGTAGGAGTCTGTGGGACCACCTGGACCAACTCGTTAGTGAGGGTAGGTTAAAACAGTTCTTGCACCATGCCCATGGTCAGGGGAGCTAAGCAAATACAGGACCCCAGAGAGATGATTTTTCAAGACCTCCATTGGGCACGATAAACGTTATCTTTGCCGCACCAAGTAGAACTGGGTCTTGCCCGTCCAGAATACTATCCGTTGCTTGGCTACCCTTCGAAGATGTTAACAGAGAGCCGAAGAGGGCCAGAATGAAATTCAACCAGTGTTGGGCTTCTCGGACGAGGACAAATCGGAACTATCCAACTCCATGATGATGCTTTGGTGATCACCTTCAGGATAGGGTGTATGACGTGAAGAGAGTGATGGTGGACCAAGGCAGTGGTGTAGAAATAATGTACCCAAACCTTTATAAGGGGCTGAACTTGACACCTGAAGATCTGACGCCCTACAGCTCTCCCTTGGTCAGTTTCGATGGGAAGGTGGTCATCCCGAGAGGTCAAATCAAGCTGCTTATGCAAACTGACCCTGAAATAGTGGAAGTAGATTTTATAATAGTGGACGTTTACTCGCCCTACACCGCAATCATAGCCCGACCTTGACTCCATACACTAGGGGCTGTTTCTTTCACTCTTCACCAGAAAGTCAAGTGCCCGTCCGAAGGACAGGTTAAGGAGATTCTGGGAGATTAATCGATGACCAGACAATGTTTGGTGGCAGCGATCTGGCAAAAACCCGAAGTCGAATCCTCAGCCTATAATGAAAAGGACTTATAGCAGTTAAAATCCTTGACTCCGAATGTCGAGGACTTAGTCAAGGGAGCAGAATGCGAAAGCTTGACAAAAGTCATTATCGACGAGGATCCAGAAAGGTTCTTCCAAGTCGGATCCCTGCTGCCTTCTCAAGAGAACGAAGAGCTGATAGAATTCCTTAGAGCCAACATTGACGTATTTGCATGAGACTCCATTAAGGCCTCGAGAGTGAACCCAGAGTTCACCTGAATGGTTGACTAACACCGTGGTGGTGAAGAAGAAGAGCGAAAAATGGCGAGTGTACGTGGACTTCACAGACTTGAACAAAGCTTGTCCAAAAGACCCATTCCCTAGGCCAAAAATCGATTAGCTAGTTGATGCTATCGTTGGCCACCCTCAGATGAGTTTCTTGAACGCTTTTCAAGGGTATCATCAAATACCACTAGCTTTGGATGATCAGGAAAAGACCGCTTTTGTCACCCCTATTGGGAATTGCCACTATAAGGTGATGTCATTCGGTCTAAAGAACGCAGGAGCTACTTATCAAAGGATGATGACTAGGATGTTTGAGCCTCAGTTGGGCAGGAGCATGGAAGTTTATATTGATAACATGGTGGTGAAAAGCAAGGTCATAACTGAGCATATTGGGGATCTTAGAGACGTTCTTGAAGTCCTCAGAAAACACAAGTTACGCCTAAACGCTTCCAAGTGCTCATTTGGTGTGGGATCGGGCAAATTTCTAGGCTACATGGTCACCCATAGAGGAATCGAGGTGAATCCCGACCAAATCAAGGCAATCAACAACTTACGGCCTCCTCGGAATCCCAAGGAAGTTCAGAAATTGATCGGAATGACGGCGGCCTTGAATCGTTTCATTTCTAGATCGGCAGACAGATGTAGGCCATTCTTCTAGCTGTTGAATAAGTGGAAGGGGTTTGAATGGACCGAGGAGTGTGCCTCGGCCTTCCAGCAACTTAAAGACTACCTTTCTTGGCCTCCCATTATGTCCAGTCCCGAAAAGGACGAAGTCCTTTTTGCCTATATTGTCATGGCCCTCCATGCTGTGAGTCTGGTGTTGATACGAGTTGACAACGGCGTGCAACTGCCGGTTTATTACATGAGCAGGTCATTGCATGAGGCTGAGGTGCGGTATCTACCTTTGGAGAAAGCCATCCTTGCCGTGGTGCATGGTACAAGAAAGCTACCCCAATATTTCCAAGCACATACAATTGTCGTTCTCACATAACTCCCGCTTAAACCAATACTCAGGAATGCTGACTACACGGGGAGGATCGCCAAATGGGGGATGATTCTAGGGGCTTTCGATATTAAATATTTGCCCTGCACATCGGTCAAGGGCCAAGTCCTGGCAAACTTGGTGGTCACAGAGCCTTCTGTAGAGGAAATAACACCAACACACAGCATGGATGGAAAATCGGTTGGCTTGATCTCCCAGCAAGGTCCTTCACCTTGGGAAGTATACGTCGATGGCACAGCAAATCATAAGGGCTCTGGTGTGGGGTTAATGCTTGTGTCCCCGGAAAAGGTCACCATTAAGAAGTCGTTGAGGTTGGATTTTACGGCAACAAATAACAAAGCTGAATACAAAGCTCTGCTGATAGGTATGGCTGTGGTTAGGAAAATTGGGGAGGGGGGGGGAAGGTAATAGAAGTGTTCTCGGATTCAAGGTTGGTGGTCAGCCAAGTGAGGGGAGAATTTGAGGCAAAAGATGAAAGAATGCAAAAATACTTGAGGCAGGTTAGACGTCTGTAATCGGAGTTCGAATCTTTCAGTTTATTGCATATCTCCAGACACGATAACTCCCATGTTGATTCCCTAGCCACCCTTGCGACTTCCTCGGATCAATGCCTTCCTCGGGTTATTCTTGTAGGACACTTGTGCAGACCTACTGAGCCATGAGGAGAAGCAGTTCAGGTTCATCAGGCAAGAGTAGGACCCAGTTGGATGGACTCGGTGGTGCTATTCTTGAAAAAAGATACGCTGCTTGAAGAAAACTCTGAAACCGACAAGATACGAAAGAAGGCTGCATGGTTATCCAAAGACCAGAAATTGTATAAACGATCTTTCTCAGGGCCATACTTGTTATGCGTGCACCCCGAGGCAACTGAGATGCTCCTTGAAGAGCTCTATGAGGGAATTTGCGGAAGTCATATTGGTGGTAGATCCTTGGCACACCGTGCTATCACTCAAGGATATTGGTGGCCAAATATGCAGAGAAAAACTCAAGAATATGTGAAAAAATGCGATCAGTGCCAGCGGTTTGCGCCAAACATACACCAGCCAGCGGGGGTCCTTAATCCACTGTCTAGCCCATGGCTATTCACACAATGGGGCTTGGACATCGTGGGTCCTCTCCCCAAAGCAGCAGAAAATAAGAGGTATCTGCTGGTTGGCACGGACTACTTTACCAAATGGGTGGAAGCTGAGCCCCTAGCAAACATTAGAGATGTTGATGCCAAGAGATTTGTCTAGAAGAACATTGTTACACGATTTGGGGTCCCAAATACCCTTGTCCGTGTGTTTACATCTTCCTTCCCTTTATCTTTTCCATTTATTTTCTGTTGTGGATGTGTTTATATTTGGCTTAGATTGTTTATCAATTCTGTGTTTAGTTTATATTCATGTTCCGCACATCAATTGTTTGATAATAAGCTTGAATTGATATTTTGTAATTTGGGGGTCAGAACGTTCAAGGGTGTTTCATACCCATATTGAACTTTCAACCCTAATCTCGGACAATGGCCTTCAGTTTGACAGTAAAGCGTTCAGAAGATATTGCAGTGAGCTAGGAATTACAAATAGATACTCTACCCTTGCCTACCCCCAAGGAAATGGACAAGCAAAGGCTGTTAACAAGGTCATAGTGAATGGGCTAAAAAATAGACTAGATGACGCAAAGGGCAAATGGGTGGAAGAACTGCCACATATTCTTTGGACGTATCGAATCACTCCTCGTAGGTCTACTAGGGAAACCCCATTCTCAATGACTTATGATGCTGAGGCTGTCATTCCTTTAGAAACTGGTTTCCCAACCTTAAGGACTAGCCTATTTAATTCGAATGAGAACAATGATCTACTGGAGAAAAGCTTAGACCTGATTGAAGAAAAGAGGGAGAATGCCATGGTCCAATTGACATATTATCAACACAAGTTATGACGCCAACGTGAAGCTGAGACCATTGGCCCCTGGTGATTTAGTGTTGAGAAAAGTTTTGGGCGCTACAAAGAACCCAGCATGGGGAAAACTAGGACCTAACTGGGAAGGACCGTACTGCATTACCGTAGGAGCTGGTATTGGAGCCTATTTTCTAGAGGACCTAGAGGAGCATGTAATACCACGACCGTGGAATGTAAATAACCTGAAAATGTATTATTATTAGTTGATATATATGCATTTAGTGTATAAAACCTTTGTGCAACTCCATGACATTTTTCCTAAGTGTTCAAACTTAAACTCAATCATGCCTGTAATCCTCGGACCAGATAATATGAGTTAGTTAACGCTCCATGACATTTTCTCTAAGTGTTTAAACTTAAACTCGATCATGCCCATAGTCCTCGGACCAGAGATATGAGTTAGTTAACGTTCCATGACATTTTCCCTAAGTGTTCAAACTTAAACTCCATCATGTCTGTAGTCCTCAGACCAGATGATATAAGTTAGTTAACGCTCCATGACATTTTCCCTAAGTGTTCAAACTTAAACTCGATCATGCCTGTAGTCCTTAGACCAGATGATATGAGTTAGTTAACGCTCCATGACATTTTCCCTAAGTGTTCAAACTTAAACTCGATCATGCCTGTAGTCCTCAGACTAGATGATATGAGTTAGTTAATGCTCCATGACATTTTCCCTAAGTGTTTAAACTTAAACTCAATCATGCCTGTAGTCCTCGGACCAGATGATATGAGCTAATTAACGTTTCATGATATTTTCCCTAAGTATTTAAACTTAAGCTCAATCATGCCTGTAGTCCTTGGACCAGACGATGTGAGTTGATTAACACTCCCTTATAATTTTTATAAATGTTCGAACGAATCCTGGATCGTGTTAAACCTCTCGAATCCCATGCTTAGGTTAAATTAATACTCAATATTGTTTTTCGTAAATGCTAAATGGAATCCAATTGAAGTAATGTACCAACTATTATACGACCTAATTCTTGTCTATATCCAGTTAAATTATTAGCGCCATTAATAAGGTATCGTTATTGATGAAGAAAACGAAGAAAACAAAAGGAGGCAAAAGGTACATCCATTAACTGAAAAAAGAGTATATTACAACTATTCAAAAAAAAAAAAAAAAAAAAAAACCTAACATCTAAGCCTTCATTTTGGACCCCGAGGGGTCAATGGTCTGACTTGGCTAGGAGCCAGCAGCATCTGGGGCTTGGTTCGTAGATTCAGAAGGATCTTTAGGGGCATCAAGAGGAGCAGGAGGAAGGGTTTGGGCCACAATTTGTTGTTCGGATCCTGGTGAAGCTTGCTTAGAATGAGAGGAGTCAGGACTTGGGAGCTCGCAAATTTCAGGATCATAATAGACGCTCTCAGGTCGCCTCAAGTCAGAATCTGCAGAAACTCCTGCAGCGTCAAGGGCTTTCCCCTAAGATATCTCACAATATTCTTTGCACACTAAAGAGAGTTCCTCCGTCAGTCTTGCTTGAGTCTCCTCCACCCCAAGTTTTTACGCCGCTTGCTTCTCCGCCTCGGCCGCTTCCTTGGCCAGCTGAGATGCATCCTTGACCCTTTAAAGTTCAGCACGAAGATCCTTCACCAATTGCCTCTCATTGGCCAGATTGATTTCGGTTGTGTACAACTATTTGCGTTGATCTTCGACCTGCCTCTCTGCTGTCTTAAGTCCTGCATCAGCGCTGTTCTTGGCCTTGATTGCCTCTTTTAGATGCTCAGATTGCTTGGCGTAGTCCTTTTTCAGCTTACCTAAGGTCCTCTCAACCTCGGCACGAGACTCTGCCTCCACTTTGGTTTTATTGTGAGCATCATGGACCCACTCCTCAGCCATGTAAACCTGTTGGGCAAGCTACATGGCGGGAACAGGAAAACTCCATAAAAGAAAAAAGAGAAGATAAAAATAATTAACTATTAAAGGGCTTGATCGAGTAACTTACCATGGCCAAATCCCTCTTGAGAGATAGGAAAAGCTCTGGCTGGTTGAAGCGTCTGTAAGATTCCATATCTTTCAGTAAAAGAAGTGGCTGCTCTAAGGCTTCAGCAATATGGCCCACCTGCCCTCCTTGGTAGTTTCGGACTGAAGCATCCCAAGCAATGGGAGCACCATCTACTTCCAGTTTGGGGGACCATATGTGCGGTGGTCAGCGCACATCAGCCACGTGGGTATCCTCTCGTTTATTCCTGGACACTTTTTGCTGCTTGTTTCCTTCTGAAGGACCTAACTCGCCTTCCTCTAATACCTCGCTCGGCCTTTTCTTTTTTAGATCTTGGTTCGGCTTTAGCTCGAGATCCTTTGGAAGTTGGGGAGGAGGCGAAAGGTTCGCCAAGGGTTGCACCTTAACGGCCTCTTTGGTCACCGATGCCTTGTTTCTACCCTTCATTAGTTCTCTCAAACTTTTATTCCCCGTGTCCAAGGCTATCTTTTCTTCTTCTTCCTCTGAAGTGTCATCTGGGAGGGCAACAACGAGAACTGGGGCTTGAATTGCTGACTGCCTGTCAGGCTCCTTCTCGGCTTCCGAGGTTCCCTGTGCCGCTTCGGTCTCTTCTGCTACGAAACGAAAATTATCGATCTCTTTGTCCAATGAGGAGGTTGAGGAAGCGACCCTTTCTTCGACCACTGTAGCTTCGGGAGAAAGTTGAATGGCTAGGACGACCAAAGGAACACCCGCTGGGATCGAAAATGGTACAAGCGGAAGATCATCCGGTGCCAAGAAATTGGGCCGAGACACGTCAATCCGATGTTTTTGTCGATCTCCTTCTCTTATGGCATTGCCGACGTCCAAAAATGCGTCCGAGATAGGTTTAAAATCCAATATTAAGTGTACAACTCGTAATTGCCTGTCTGTGCTGACAAAGATCTCGGATCTCAACAGGAAATTAAGGGCCTGAACGTTGGTCAAGCTCAGCCTGGGGGCTACGTGCCTTCTAGGGAAAAGTCAGTTAAACAACTGAAAGCCATAATCTTAAAAGACTAAAAAGAAAGGGAACAAGACGGGGTTAAGGGATCGAGTTCAAGTCTATCGCTAGGGAGCCTAATCCTAAGGTATCCCACCTAGCTTTCCCACTCGGACGGGACAGTAAACGCCATTGTGCCATGCTCCTGAAGCTATAAGATAATCATCTTTCATGCCTTTATTTGACCTGGGTAGGCATGAAATCATCCTTACCACGTCCGAACGGGATTTGAGATAGTACCCGGCGGTTTTTTGGGAGTGGCACTCGTACATGTGCACCATATCGTGCCATGTGAGCCACAGACTCAAGTGCTCGTTGAGAGCATCAACACTACCCAAAATCCTGAATAGGTTGTGTGCGCATTGGTGGGGGCATAACCTATGGTTAAAAAGGTAATCTCTAGTCACTGTATCCATTGGGAGAGTCATTCCCCCCCTCTATAAAGGCTATCATGGGGATAACAACCTTTCCCTCCTCCCGGTCAGTTCCTATTCATTCTGTGGGACAGTAGCATAGGTTGACCCCCGGGGGTATATGATATTTTGCCTTGAAGGCCTCTATCTTGGCAGGGGAGTCCACTAAATGCTCAAACCTACCCTTTTTTTTTTCTTTACAGACTAAAAGGGAGCGACTAAAATCAACAAGTGAAATAATGAAAATTCGAAGGCCGAAAAGACTGGCCGAGGAGAAAGGAAGGGTTCAAGTAAATTGAAACTTACACGAACCAATGTGTGCTATGACCCCTAAAGTTTTAAGAGAAAAATCACACAGATTACTGGAAAAACGACTAAAGGAGGCCTAATAACTCAAAACGCTTTGTGTGGTGAAATGCTGAAGATCGCTGGAATGCTTAAGAATTTGCAAGATAAACGAAAAATGATTTCCCCAAGAACTTTATATAGAGGGCGAAAAGTGGGTGGGAGTTATCTCGCCTAAACCCTGAGGAAAAATACCAGCCGTTGGATCAATTTGTCACCGTTGGATGCAAAGGGCAAAACGCTGCCTGGAGCAATTAATGGCGTTTCGTGAATGCCGAAATGTCAGTAGCAATAATGAAGTGCCTAAAACTACACTTTCGCACTCGCAAACTCAGGTACTTTTACATCTATAACCCCCATTTCGAAAGCATGTCAAAATTCCATTTTTTCTCCTTGGAAGCTAGAGAAAAATTAAAATTTTGAAGGGTTATTGTGGGGGTAAAAGCCCAAACTTGTATACTGGGCCTTGGGCCCTGTTCGTGGACACGTTCGAGGAAGAATAAATAATTGGAAGAGGCCCCAGAATAGAAGACCACGCAAGGAAAGGAGGGAGGAATATAGTTCGAGGAGGTAGACCTTCTCGGATAGGATGAATGTCGTTCAGGCAAGTGTTCGGATGATTTAGGTAACCGTTCAGGAAGTTACAACGATAAGGATGAACTTCAGGCACGTACAAAGGAGATAATAATATGAAAATATCTCAAAGAAAAGCTGCTATCACCACATTAAATGCACTGCAACAACTTTTCTAGCCTCATTTATGGGGAGAAGACCCCTGAACAGTACAATTTTCAGCTACCGCCACTCACAAATAACAAAAGAGAATACTTGATGGGACATGTACTCAAGTGAGAATTTGAATGGATGACAAGTGTATGATCAGGATGGCCTGAAAGGACCTATATAATGTAAAAGATCTCCCATGAATGGGGGATCAGAAAAAGAGTGGAAGAAAAAGGAGAGAGAGAATTACTGTAGTGCTAAGAACTGTATGAAAGGTCATAACTACTATATTGATTCATATTCAATCTCCTTGGACAACCTTTTCGTTAAGCTTTATGTGTAGTTTACTTTTGTTTATTATCGAAATATTCTCTAGCCGTTAGTGCAAATCATTAAAACCTAGCTCTTTGGCCCACTCTTTACAAATTTATTGTACTGGGCTCACCAAACCATCGTCCAAACAAATTTTTAGGCCTGGGCCAACAATCTATGACCCTACATTAAGATATAAAGTTTTATTTTCTTGATTTTAGGTATTTTATACCATTTTGTACTCAAATGAATACTTTACTTTTATGGTAAAGTATTAATTAGTATATTTTTTAGAATATTTTCATAAAAGTATCTCTTCTTTCTAGCGAATTCTAGATATTTCCTAAGTGTCTCTTGAATTCACAAAGAAAAATCCAGAATCCAATAGAAATAAGAGTAGAACTTCTTTGAAAATATTATTAATAAAATACTGGACTCTGATTTTAAAATATATTTTAAATATTTGGAGGCCAATTAAAAGTCTCATAAAATTTGTTTGGCATGAAAAAATATTTTACAAGAGATCGTAATTAATACCTTACCATAAAAGGACACTTATTTGACTATAAAAATATTTTTTTAAAAAACTTAAAATTAAGCAAATAAAATCCATATTCTAAATAACGAAAATTAAATAAAAATATTGAAATCCAATAAATGATATAAAAATAATCCCCAAAATTTAATATAACCCAATAAAAAAAGAAGTCATAGTACCCAAATTTCCATCAATAAAAATACATTTTTTGTTTTGAGTAATACTACAGTCACAAACTATTTTCTAACATTTTTACAAACTGTTGATGTGACCAACTTTTATCGAGGCCTACTATTAACATCACATTTTTATTTATTAATAACTATTCACCACATTAGCAGTTTGTAAATTTTTTTGTAAAAATATTTGTATCTCTAGCATTATTTTTTTGTTTTTGAGAAATAATAAAAATACCAATTTAATATAGCAAATATACACATAATGTTACGTCCACAACCTTATCAAAAAAATGTTATGTTCGCAATATTTTTATTACAAATTATAGATAATAAGTTATTGTTGATTATTATTATTGGCATCACTTTTTAAAATTCCAATGGACACGTCCTTGTCATAGGGTTTTTTTTTTTTTTTTGATTGAGAAAAACAAGGATGTCATTACACTTCTATAATTCACTTTTTTTTCTTAACATTTTAATGTGTGTGTATGGTTCTAATTAGACAAAGTTTCTTCCAAATTGAGTTAGCAAAATCCTCTCCAACTATTTATGTGACAGATTAGAAGACCAACAACTTTATTGAAGGACAAAATTACTCTAAATTGATTTAGAAGAGAATTTGGTAATTCATAAATGATCAACATATATTAATTATTTAAATAGATCACATAACTATTACTCATTTCATTCCAATTTGTTTATCCTTTATTCCATTTTGAGATATCCTCAAATATTATCCTGTTTTTAAAATTAAAGGCCATTAATTTACTAATATTCCTATTATACCCTTATTTTAATACCAAAACTATTTTTGATAAATTTATTTAAGAATAGTTTTGGAAACTTATATATTTTTATACAACAGATAAAACAGTAAATGATTTTTTTTTTAAAAGATGGATTTTTGAAACAGGACAAACAAATTAGATAGATAGAATGGTATGTCTTTGTATTAAAACTATTTTTTTTTAATTCTGTGTGTATGTTCATTTCTCAAAATAAATAAATAAATAAATGGTAGATTGAAAACATATGTCCATGGTAATTTGAGCCGTTACATAAGTAGGCAGAGCAACTTTGGTCTTTTTAAATGATAAATCTATCAAAGTATTACTAAAATGATGTTATAACATTGTTTCTCAAAAAAAAAAAAAAAAAAAAAAAAAAAAAAAAAAACATCAGCTCATGATTTTTACCAAAAAAAAAAGAATTCAGGACATGATTGCTTCCCCTATCAGCCATCACACCTCACCCCCGGGTCCCAGTGAGAGAGTATCTTTATCCGAACTGAGAAAATTGCCACGGGGCAAAGTATGAAGACAAGTTCATAAGCTTGAATCAACCAATAAGAAACCTTATCCTATCCATTATCTTACTCTCACCAAAGCCACCAAATAGCTGCAACTAATATCCAATATCCATTGTCCATCCACCCACACACAAAAAGGGTCTCTTTTTTAGTTTATTTCATAGAGATAGTAGTGAGACTGAGAAGGGAAAAGAAAGAAAGAAAGAAAGAAAGCAAAGTTGAACACAATGGCAGCCTCACTACAAGCAGCTGCAACACTCATGCAACCCACCAGGGTGGGCGTGGTGTCTTCCAGAAGCAGCCTACAGCTGAGGTCTTCTCAGACTGTGTCCAAGTCATTTGGCGTGGAACCAGCTGCAGCTAGACTCACTTGTTCTCTTCAAGCTGATATTAAGGACTTCGCCCAGAAGTGTGTAGATGCTTCCAAGATTGCTGGTTTCGCTCTTGCTACCTCGGCCCTCGTTGTCTCGGTATGCATTTCTGATCTTGAGTTTGCATGTGAGAGAGGACTAAAATAACTTCGTATTCTTAGGCTGAGATATGATATGATAGTTTAAGATTGCAGATTCTCTTATTATTTGGTAAATTACAACAACCTCCCCTGAGGTTTGGGGAAATACTAAGAACATCCAAAGGTTTTTAAAAATGACCAATGTTGTCCATAAACACTAATGGCGTGTAATGCCGTCTGGTCCCTCTCCCAAATTTATTTTATTTTATTTAAATTTCATCTATATTATCTATTTCTTTCACTCTGTTCTTTGCCCAGAACATAAACCATCTCTCTCACTCACTCTCAGGCTCAAACCAATATATCCAAAGGATATACACGACCGTGTATTTAAGAACCATTCCAAAGAAAAAAACTCACTAAACCAGTGGACCAATTTTCCAAAACCATAGACTCAATTTGGGAAAAAAATTTACAGAACATTCAAAAACAAAAATCTCACTACGTCAAATGATCAAACCAAGATCAACCCAATTAGATTCAGCATCCCACAAAACCCAGACATACAGCAGTGAGCATCGTGTGACCATCCACATCAGCACCACATATCACTACCCACTCATCCTCCTCAAACCCAAATAGTTCCAAACATCCAACATCACATGATTTACACCTCAAACCCAAACAAACCCAAATCAAATTAAAAAAAAAAAAAAAAAAAACCTCATACCCACGACGGCAAGTTCCACCTGATTGTGACCTTGCAACCGCCGTCCACCACTTATCATGACTCAGCAACAGTCGTCCACCGCCCTAGATCTCGACCCACCCAGCCGCCATCCTCCTAGATCCGGACCTAACCATCCAGCTTTAAACGGCAACATAGAGCGTGGTTTGTGGGTAAATCAGCACAAAAGCATTTTGGTGGTGGAGTTTGTTGTCCTTGCTGAGTCTGAAACCTTATGGCTTTGAGCTTAAGCTTGAGGGAGAGAGAGGCATTTTCTGGTGTTAAGGAAGAGAGAACGAAGAGAGAGAGCAAAGAAATGAAATAAAACAATCTAATACACAGTGCACAAACGGCTTTAGTGTTTAAGGACTAACTTGGTCATTTTTAAAAACCTTTGAATGTGCTTGGCATTTCTTGCTTGGTATTTCTCCAAACCTCAGTAGGTTGCTGTAATTTACCCAAATAATAATAATAATAATAAAAGGTTGCAGATTCTTATTTATTTTTCTTGTCATTGACTGCTCCATACGTTATTTTGTTGAAATATTAATGTGTGAGATATAATATTAATTAAGCCTCAATCCATAAGCTTAAGTATTGGGTTAAGTAATTTTCCTATATGTTATATGAAGTCCTAGTCATGTATTATATGTTTGGAACCAATATGGGGATGGAGGGAGAGAAGAGGGGAGAGAAAGGAAGGTGATACTAAATTTTGAGGCCTTTTCATATGTCCATTTTAGATCTGATGCACAATTAAGCTATAAGATTCAAAAACCATGCTTTATGATATAAATCAGTGACAAAGTCAGCATTCCTAGGTGTTGATGCAGAAACTGTCATGATACATAATACATTAAAACCATGCCTGTAAGATATCAAACTACGATGTTAATGGTTACCAAAAAAAAAAAAAACTACGATGTTAATTAGCAATTAAACGGTTGGTTTTATACTTCCCTTCGTTAATTTTTGATATTTCATAGCAATTATACAGAGAATGTTGGTTTTAAGTAGTTCCGTTGTTACAATTTGATCCTCTACTTCGTGGTGAATAGATATTAGATATTAGCCATCTGAACTGTGTGGACAAACTCTTTTGACTCTTTGTTTTCTATTTTCAGGGAGCAGGTGCTGAAGGAGTTCCAAAGAGGCTAACCTATGATGAAATTCAGAGCAAGACATACATGGAAGTAAAGGGAACCGGAACAGCCAACCAGTGCCCAACCATTGATGGCGGGGTTGACTCATTCACCTTCAAGCCCGGCAAGTACAATGCCAAGAAGATCTGCCTAGAGCCAACTTCATTCACTGTCAAAGCTGAAGTTGTGAACAAGAATGCCCCACCTGAGTTCCAAAACACCAAGCTCATGACCCGCTTAACCTACACCCTCGATGAAATTGAGGGACCCTTTGAAGTTTCTCCGGATGGCACTGTCAAGTTCGAGGAGAAAGATGGTATCGACTACGCCGCAGTGACAGTTCAGCTGCCTGGTGGTGAGCGTGTGCCATTCCTTTTCACCATTAAGCAATTGGTAGCATCAGGCAAACCAGATCGTTTTAGTGGTCAATTTCTAGTGCCATCTTACCGTGGTTCATCTTTCTTGGACCCAAAGGGAAGAGGTGGCTCAACCGGTTATGACAATGCAGTTGCATTGCCTGCTGGAGGAAGAGGAGATGAGGAGGAACTTGCCAAGGAGAATGTAAAAAATACATCATCATCAACAGGGAAAATCACCTTGAGTGTCACCAAGAGCAAGCCTGAGACTGGTGAGGTGATTGGAGTGTTTGAGAGCATTCAGCCATCTGACACTGATTTGGGAGCAAAGGTTCCAAAGGAAGTGAAGATCCAGGGGATCTGGTATGCTCAGCTTGAGTCATAGGCCACTTTTTTTTTAACATGTTTAGTATTCCTTGTTGGTTTAAATTTTTGCTGTAAGTCGAAGGTATTGCTAAACTTCCCTGTGACGCAGTGGAGAAGCACTGAGATCGATTATTATCCAGTTTGTATATTATTATGGCTTATGATAATGATGTATTGAAACTCCAAAATTCCATGTTGAAATTATGTTGGAATGCGGGAAAAAGGATTATTCAAAGACCTAAACCCTCTGCAAATCCTGTGTCTAATAGGAATAATAAAACCAATCTAATGTTAGCTCAAACGACATCTATTTCATTTGGGATTTCAGAGTTCAGACTATCCCCTGCCCCACTTCAGGACTCTCATGCATTTGAGGAAGCTCCTCAGTCCTCAATTATCAATCGAGTTCTCTTATTATTTTCAGTAACGTACTATTGTTATGTGAAAACGCTAGCTGGGGCAATGAGTTACATGTCTCTTAGCGCTAATGTGTCAAATTTTAAATACAAAACAAAAAGATAATGGGTAAGGATTTGCCACAAACAGTTGCAGCAATTTCTACAAAATGCATGTGTCAAGTGGCTATTTAGTGAAAAATTCAATCTTGATATAGAAATTTTCATTTAAATATAAACCTGGTTAGGTGTTTATCTTAGGCATGGATATGTGTGCATTTTTGCAGGAGTTGTTATAACTTAGTTTGTAGTAAATCTTTGCCCAAAGATCATTGTGATTATGATTTGTGTAATATCACTTTTATATGGAACTATCACAAACATCATTGTGAAAGTTTCCATTTCATTAGAATTATTGCTTATTGTGTCTTAACATGACATCAATCACATTCATTATCATACTAATTAAAAATTTGCAGGTAATCAACTTTACCATCATATAGGTTTCTTTAGCTTATTTGCTAAAAGTAATACAATAAAATAAAAGTTGGTTTATTTTTAAGGAAACTAATTTTGTTACTTATTTGGTAAAAGGTGACAAAAAAAAAAAAAAAAAAACAATAAATTGGTAAATGATGAGTATTTTCCATTCTACAAAGGATCTTGTTGAATACCAACTAGTTGTCAAAAGAAATATCTCTTTAATATACTTTTTTTTTTTAATAGTAATTAAAAATTGAATTCTGAACACCTCTATCAGAAATAAGGCGGTATTACATGTATCGGATGCATGATAGATTTTATCGTTGGAAACGCTAAAAAGTACCACTTAAATTACAAGGCTTTTGACTAATTGATACATTACAAGAAGATCTTATTAAGGCGATAGTTGGAGGTCTTAACTACAAGTGTTGACATAAAATTTTTTTTAAAATTAAGAGTTTAAATTCAATAAAATCATAGTGTAAACCCTTTTTGTTTACACGGTCAAATACCAACATATCACAATAGTGTTTTACAAATTAGTGAACAAAGCCTACCCCACACACAATACTTCCACACATTAATACCTTATATCAGGAAATCAAATTCTATCATATTAAAAAACCCTGCTGCCACAACTGAAGAATCAACACCTCCAACCCAGCAGAGATGCTATCAAAGACGTTGCTAGAGTCCAGAAAAATACGTCGCAGCCGCCTTTATGTGGTAGTTGCACAATAGTTTTTTTTTTTCCATCTCTTCCTTATGTTTTATAGATACACAATAGTATTTAACATTTACGTTATTTTTTAATTATATCCTTTTTTAAGGTTTTGTTGAGAATATTTAGATAGATTTTGTAGCTGTATGGCACCAACCAACTAAATTTAATCTCTTTTTAAAATTTTATTTTATTTTTTTAAATATAAGTTACATGTTTTGTTAAAATTTAATCTCTTTTTATTGTTATTTTATCCAAAGAAATTAATAAGAAAAAAAATATACTATTGTTTTTATAAAGAATAATATACCAAAAAACCATATCTATACTATTATTTAAGGGGCTTCTCCTGTTTAGATTCCTCATTTTTTTAGTTCAAAAATGTCCTTATATTCCTATGTTTAAGTAAAGATAAAACTAAAGGATAATCTGGTAAAAATGCAACTCTAACTCCCACTAAAACATTACCTAAAAAATAGAAGTACTCTCCTATTAATTTTCAAATTACTTTGTAGGGCCAGAGAATATGGCAACCCCGGCCCACTTTATGCTAAGCCCAAGGCCCACGCCGAGGAGGAAGGAGTGTCCGAAGACGAGTCAAGGAAGCTTTATTCACTAGGAGTACCGCTGAGGATAATCATGTCCTCAGCCCATACGGACCATTGAAAGGAAGAGCAAAGTGTCATCAGAAGTAACCCTCTAGAGCGACCCAAGAGGGAGGCAAGTACAACGGGTTAGCCATGGAAGTATGGTGGAGGATCAATCCCAGGAGGAACTGTCACCTTGTGAGAGACCGCGCCCCCGGCCCCCTTTTTTATAGGAATGTTGGGCCAAACCCACGTGAATGGGTGGAGTCGTGTTATTGCCTCTCAAAATGGAGGTTCGACTAGTTATATTTTCCCCTTTAGATTAAGGGTTTTACAATGGAGTCGCCACTTATTTAATTGTTGGAATAAATAAGAAAATCATAATTGAAAAATTCATCATTTTATTAATTTGAAATTGAATTTACATTGAACATAGGAAATTACATGGCTTTGGTCCTAGATACAATCTAAGATAAAGTACATGACTTTGTTTCCTACTTACAATCTAGAAATTGAAAATTACAAGGATAAGCATTTGATTTACTAACCCTTGATCTAAGTTCGGAGGCTATGTTACAAGGTGGGAAGATGTTAGGCACCCACCTTGCCCTGTGAAACCGGTCTTCTAGATTATGGTGGCCAACATTCATATCATATCATCCAATATGTCAATCAATTTGCATGTTGAATTTGATGTGTGTGCATGTGATAAATCCTAATTCAATTTATTGAGCATTACATTTGGATTGAAAAAAAAAAAAAAAAATTCTAGTGAATGTGTGTGGATGGTGATAACCTAGATTCAAGGATTTGAAAGAATTGTTAGACAAACATGTTTTTCATATTTTTGATGTGGATTTAAGATTAAATCTAGTGATATGCATGAACATGTGATGAACAACCAAGAACATGTGAAGAACATATAAGAACAATTAAGAACATTCAAACATATTCAAGGGAATTTAAGTGATTACTATCATGTTTTAATCTTAAACTCTTATCATGGAAATACAAAAAAACAATTAGGGAAAGAGATTATACCTTCATGCAAGATCCATATGGTGGAGGAGGAGACTTTTGAGGGAGATCCTAAAGGTGGAGGAAAAGAAGAGTTAGGAGAGGAAGAGTGAGTCTCACTCAATACCTTAAGTCTCAGGAAGGCCAAGATATGACAAGACTACGCTACTTCCCTAGAACTCAAGAGAGGAGAAGAGAAGGGGTTTTTGGTGTGCCCAGAATGAATGAGAGGGAGAATTTATATAGTAGTAGTGAAGGGAATATGAATGAAAGGCCATTTAATGAGGGTTGACAAGGATCATGAACCTAGACCTCATTTTAGCCTTGGAAAAATCTGGTGCATTAAATGGAGAGATTGGTGGGAGTGGGGAGTAAGCCAAAATTCGGTTTTCCCGTAACTGCTGTAACAGCCTGTGAAGCCAACGTCAAAAAATCATATCTGACTCAATTTTGATCGGAATTGTCTCATTCTTGTGCTCAAATTGAAGCCCCGAATGTCTAGTTTCTGGGAAAATTAACCTCATTCACAGATTCCAAATATTCTGAGAGATATCGATGAAATAGTGAGCAGAGGTCATTTGTTAGAAAATGGTTTCAGCACAATTAACATTAATAGGTCCTAAATTAGTCCCCAATTAACATTAAATGACTCCAATCACTCCAATTTCAGACTTAATTGGTTCCAAATTTACACTAATTAAAAGATAATTGCACAAATTACTCATTGAAGAATTAATGTTTAACTATCTAATTAATTAGGTGTATGCAACCTCACCATAAAATGTAGTCCTAACCAATTAAATTATGACATATCATTGATCTCCAATTAATTACACTTATAACCAATTAAAATCAATTGTTCATAATCACATATAGTTGGACTCAATTTGTGATAGTGCATCTTAGCCATTAAAACTTGACTTGATGATAACTTTCAATTTAGTGGTTCGATTAGGGCTTATGACCAGTTGATTTGATTGTTACAACATCAAAATCATTTTGGTGAAATGAGATTAGGGATCTAATGGCCAGAATCAAGATGCATATTTATGAGGTGAAAGAACCCCTTTTACCCTCCATGTGAGGTTAAATGCGGGTTGCAAAATGGGGTGTTAACACACCTCCGCATTAAATGCCTACAACTAATGTTTTGGCCGCATTAATGGAGAAGTGACCCCTAAACAGTGCCGCCTCAACTACTACCACCCATAGGAAGAATGGGAAGGTGGCTGATGGGACAGACACTTAAGTGATAACCTGCATGATCAACAGATGGAAGGTCAGGATTAACCAGAAAGGGATTTAAAATGTAACAAGTCCTCCAGAAGGAGGGACGGGAGTTTGAGGAAGGAAAAAGAATCATGGCATTTGTATGACCTTTGTAACCTAGTACTAGAGAAGAAATAAGAAATATACGATCTAAGAAAACGGCCGAGGAGCCTAGTTTCACATTTCAGTTTGTGTTTTTGCCACCCGATCCATGCATTACCATATTTAATTGCTGCAACCCTCACTAGGGCCTAGTTCTTCGATCCACGCTCTACAAATATTGGGCCAGCTGGGCTTGAGCCCACTCATTCCCAAGGAATAGAGCTCAAACCCAGTCCTTACATACTTTATCCAGTTATAAATTAGAAGATTCTTAAAATAAAAATTATATATATATAAAAATAAAAACATAGAGTTTTTTGTTTTTTTTGCTAAAAAAAAAAGCCTCATTGCACGCGCGAAGCGTGTGTGATGAGGCAAGTATATATAGAGAATTTTAAGTTGTGAAGAAATTGATATGAACAAAAAGGAGTTTAGGTGAAAACCAAATACTTTCTTTGTTACTTTATCATTAGGAAAATGATGGCATAAGATGCATGTTTATCCCCCCAAAAAAATACTTAGTCTAAAAAAAGAACAAAAACGTAGGTTGATACACAATAGCATTTAATTCTATCTTATTTCTTTCTCCAAAAAAAAAAATCTATCTTATTTGCCTTTTTTTTTAACCTATCCTTTTGTACATACGTTTTTTGTTTTTTGTTTTTTTTTTTTTTTTTTTCATACCTTCGCTATGTTTTATTGATGATACACAATAGTATTTATTATTTACGTTATGTGTTTAATCTCTTATTTTTTAATTCTATCCTATTTTTTTAGGTTTGTCGATAATATTTAGATAAACACAATTGTATGGTGTAGTTATATGTCACCAACCAACTAAATTAAATCTCTTTTTAAAATTTTACTTTTTGTTAAATGTAGGTTAAATGTTTTGTTAAAACACTTTAATGTAAGTTGCATGTTATGTTAAAATTTAATCTCTTTTAATTGTTATTTTATCCAAATAAATTGTTGTTTTTATAAAGAATAATACACCGAAAAATATTGTATATAAATAGTAAGAAATTTAAGTTGTGAAGATGTTGATATAAACAAAAAGAAGTATAGGTGAAAATCAAATACTTTTATTGTTACTTTATTATTAAGATAACGATGGCAGGTTCATGTTTATCCAAAAAAGAACTTAGTGAACAAAAAGATACAATAGCATTTAATTCTATCTTATTTAATTTTTTTTTAATCTATCCTTTTGTACGTACGTTTTTTTTTTTGGTTCCATCTCTTCCTTATGTTTACTGAGATACAATAGTTTTTATTATTTACGTTATTTTTTTAATCTCTTTTTTCTTAATTCTAACCTAGTTTTTTTAGGCTTTGTTGATAATATTTAGATAGACGAAATTGTAGGCTGTAGACTTATTATTGTATGATACCAAACAACTAAATTTAATCACTTTTTAAAATTTTACTTTTTGTTAAATTTAAGTATCATGTTTTGTTAAAATACTATAATGTGGTGGCATGTTTTGTTAAAATTTAAGCTTGTTATTTTATTTAAAAAAATTGATAAAAACAAATAAATTATTGTTTTTATCTAGAAATTATTGCAATTTAGTACAACTATTTGACACACCCACAACGTCAAACCCACCAAACTTTTATTATATATTTATTATATGATATATATATATATATATAAAATATGATTGATTTGGCCTATCAAATTATAAAAAAATAATAAAAAAACCGTCAAAAGATTAAAAAAAGAAAAGAAAGAAACACACAAATAATAAAATATAATCATAGGCAACGCCCTGCCGGAGGAGGAGAAAGCAGATGCAAAACAGCGTAGCCATTACGTACTTCCTTTCCTTTCTTTTCTCACAACTCCTTTGCCAATTGCCATCACATTCACAACAATTACACATCAACTTACCTTGTATGTTCGAATGTCCTTCTCTTCCTCAACTACCTTAAATAGTTATCAATTGTCTATTTTATTTTATTGTCTTTGACTTTGTCATTCCTTTTCTGGGCATATAAAGAATTCCTGTCTCTCATGGCTAAAACCTCTGATATATGGAATTTACTATGGTGAGTTGGAGTTCTCAAGCAATAGCATGGACGAGCTGCCAGGGGCATTTGGCACTAGTGCCAGCTTGGCTTTGCGGTTTGGTCAGACTATCTTCTCTTTGGCCTCTATTTTCTTCATGTGCTTGGACGTTGCGTTCTTCACCTACACTTCTTTCTGGTATTCTCGATTCCTTTTTAATTTTTCGTTTTAGTCCTACCCTTTTGTGGGTTTTGTCTTATTCTTCAATGCCCATCTCTTTTTCTGTTCAAAGTTTCAATTTTTATCCCAATTGTTGTGTTTCACTATGGGTTTTATTATGTCATGGATACCTACTACGTGGATATTTTATTGTCTCTGTGATAAACTATGCTTGTTATGCAATCTATTTGGTTAAAATTATAATAATAAGTCAGCTGTGTTTGTTGGGTTTAGCGATGGGGAATTTTCTAAGCGCAGGCTTTTTGGGTTCTCACTTGGTTGGACATAGAAGACACGCTCATAGACTGGAAATAAATTGATAGAAATTGCATCAATTTAAAGACTTTCTGGAACTTATAAGAGTTTAAGAGAGAAGGTTTGGGATATTGCTTTTAGATTACTTGTCTTTTTGTTGGATATCTCGTGGATGCTGGCTCATATTGAGTGAATTTAAGTAATTAGATTATAAAGTCAAGAAGTATAGCGGTGAGTTAGAAGAATTTCCAGGGGTATACATAATATATATTCAAGTTATATGGTTTATTGAATATCTGTATATAATATATATTCAGTTATATGGTTTGATTCAAAATTATAATTTGAAGACGTATTCGTGATAGGAATTCTTAGGATCAATGGTCTGAACTCAAATGAATGAAAGAGTTGTTATTGAAATAGCACTTGAGTTTACAGAACGCTTGTGAACTGTCTGCATTCAAGCGTGTATATGAGTAATTTCTAGTCTATTTTGTGTACTCTCTGATATGTACTTACCACGAAATATATCGACTCATAAAAGGATTGCTTAAAATAAGAAACCAGTGTCAAATTTTTTATTTCTAGAAATGAATTATGCAGCAGGGCTTAGTGAGGACTAATTGAAGTTAAGCAATTCAGTGTTTATTCAGGTAG
Source organism: Quercus gilva (assembly GCA_023621385.1). NCBI lineage: Eukaryota > Viridiplantae > Streptophyta > Magnoliopsida > Fagales > Fagaceae > Quercus > Quercus gilva. The sequence goes on along the minus strand of CM042478.1, from coordinate 9,252,630 downwards.
TTTTCTCTATATTTTTGAAGTGTTTGGCATAAGAACCCTTCCTACTACTCACATTTTCCTAGTCAAAGAAGATCAATCAATATGGTTGATAACAACACACCGCGTAATAACGGTCAGAAATTTCTAAGTGTCTGCTAAAGGGACTCTTATGCTGATCGGACTTTGGTGTGTTTGGATCGAGATGGAGGTATTAATATATTCCAGCCACCTTTCCTTGTACTCTCCTCTCCTCTGCCCCCATCTCCCTCCATCCAAACATAGGGTTAAGGTTTGGAGTATTTAAACTTTGACAACATTTTCCACCCATTCGAAAGTGTTGGTATGAAGAGAAAGAAGGCCAAACGTTTTCATTTTTGAGTATATGCCGGAATCTAATGAAAATTTGGTTACAATATGAAGTATTCTAAGAGGAGCACATTCAATCAAAAATAGTATTACCCTACTTTGTTATAGAGATGCAGGGATGTGAGAGTTTTATCTGCGAACACTGAAAATTTACCAATAAAAAAAAAATGTAAGAATTGCCAATTAAGAAGCATTTTCTTTTTCATTTAACTCCAAACAAAGAAAAATAAACAAGCACCCGGATGATAAGGATGTCTTTTATGAGGTAAAATATTAGACCAAGGAAGGGAAATGAATTGGACCAAATTTATTTTGGATCAATACCAGCCACATTGGAGGTCATTCTTTATTGCAGATGTGAGTATTTTCACAAAGGATGGATTCTTGAAGGCGCATGAAATGTTTCTTGGGAGGTCGTTCAAGCTGATGACAACTAGTATCGTGTGATTCTTTTGTTATCACTTGGCGCTATCCCTAAGCTTTATTTGAATTAAAGAAAAAGAATGTCATAGTTTTATTTATTTATTTTTTTTGGGGGGGGGGGGGGGGGGGGGAGAGGGGGGGTTAACTCTTTAGGCCTAAGTTGTTTTTATGGCATCATCATGGTGTGGTTTCTGGATACAACTGTGGTGACAGGAGCCAAATTCGCTATGGTACAGAGTTCAAATTGGTTTTGAGGTAGTAAGTTCCCATTTGATCTTTTAACTGTTAATGTATCTTCTAGACTGAAATTATTCTATCCTTGTGTCTTCTGGATGTATCACAATTATGCGTGCACATGTTTGAATTTTGGAATTAAGAAGTAGGTAATTCAGCACATATCCTTTCTGATGACTGCTTAATGTGTCATACATTGGGAGGCTTAGGCTTAGGTTTCAATATGCCTCTGAATTGAGGTAGAATTTGTCTATAGTTTCTCATAGACCCTTCTCCACTTTATGAGAACATTGTATATCCTGATTGCTGTTTTTGTTATTGCAATCTTATTTTGTGATGTTTGAGATGTTAGAATCTGATTTACAATAAATTCCCATTGGAGTGGAATTCATAGTTGAAACAGTTGAGAACAAAGTTGTGTCCATCAGGCGCTGTGTACAATGACTATAACTTGTGTCTTAGTTTTCGTGATAATGGAAGGTCCCTATCAACTAAATGATCTATTATAGAGTAGATATGTCCTCAACATTCTTAAGTTAGAATCAAAGCCCTGAAATTTTTTTTTATTTTATAATATGCATGCTAATGTACTTCTTGGAAAACTGTAATATATATACATAACTGATGACCATAGCTTTTGTTAGCAAAATAGCAGCAGTCACAATCTAGATAGTCATAGACATCTAGTCTTCAGAGCAAAAAAACATTCAAATGCCTTCTGTCAACAGCAAGCTAGATTTCTGTGTTAGTTGATTTACCAAATCAGTTTATTGTCTTATCCATTAACTGCAAGTATTACATAATGCCATTTTTAATTATTCATGGGGTGTTATGGAATATATTATGTCTATGTTGCTTTGAATATCCAGCAGTGTGCTGTAGAAAAAGTGATGTTTTAATCCACAGGGAATTTCAAGTTAATCTCTTTAACCTTGTCATTGCTCATGTTGATATCACAGCTATTTGGTGACAGTCATGGGTTTGGTAATTCCATGGAGCATTACACTGATAGTGGTGGATGCATACTCTGTCTTCATAAAATGTTTACCTCGTCAACCCAAAATATTATTGGTCATCATTGTAGGAGATTTGGTACGTGCAGTTTTCAATTATGAACTTTATGATATCATCCTTTTCACTGCTTAAAGAAGGAATATAATGTTTTGTTATATTCTAGGTTTTATCATTTCTCCTGCTAGCTGCAGCATCCTCAACAGCTAGTGTCACAACTGTCCTGCTTGCTGCCGAAGGTTACTGCACTGCAAAGCCATGTAGTAGATATCAGTTGTCTGCCGCAATGGCTTTCTTTTCTTGGTTCCTTTCATTGGCTTCATCTCTCTTCAATCTTTGGCTTCTTCCTTCTTTGTAAATTTCTGGCTGGCTGTTGCCATTTATAGAAATGAAAAGGGTAAATGTTGATAAAAAAAAAAGAAATGATAGCCAAAGTCTAATTTTGTGCGGTGATAGTGTTTCATATTTACAGAAATATCAAATATGTTACGATTGGATCAATCTGAATTTGATCATTCTTCAGCCATAAAGTAAAGAGTTTAAAGCTCCTTTGTTTCAATGACCCTGCTTTTCCATTTATAATTTTATTTAGAGTTTAGAATAATGGGAAAAGATGTGAAGCAGTTTAATTTTTAATTTTGTTTTTGTTTTTTTTGCTTTAGTTTTTCTAAGATTTGAACCTGAAACCCCATCCCTATGGATCATTATCTACATGCGATGACAACATTGGCTAGAAATTTTTATATTTTCAGAAAGCATTGATGCAGGGGAGTGGAACTGTGATGAGAAAATATAGGAATTGTTCCTTACCTGGCCCGCACTATAGTCGAAGCTGCCCACCTGGATGTCTCGAAGGATTTGTTAAATATGTTACTATATTCTATTAAATTTCAAAATATAACTTCGATTGAATTAATATCTAATAGATTATTTATGGCTGCATTTGGATTAGTTAATTTAATAAAGAATCTTGTGAACAGTTGCAAATGTAAATTACTTGATATAAATACATGATAAAATATGAGTTTTGAGGATTTTTATTTTATTCTAATAAAAAACACTTGCAATGTTATGGATTTTGACTATTCTTTTGCACTTATCGAATTCAAATCCATATATTAATAAAGATTATATCCATCCATAAAATTAAAAAAAAAAAAAAAAAAATCCTATCATGCTTTATTCAAATTCTTCCATTGAAATAATCTCAGATGTTCATCATGACATTTTTGTTGCTTTCAAAAACTGGGCTTTCATAACCCGAAATCAATCCCATTATATCCCTTCAAAAGGAAGAGGCCTGGGTTTTTATGGGTTTTTTAATAGCCTTTGGGTTTTTATAGTATCAGAGGCTATAACTTTTGATTTATACATTTTCTTTACTTTTATACAAGGAGCTTAGGGAATAGAATACTGGAAAGATTTTTTTTTTCTTTCCCCAAGAGCTTTTTACTATTATTGTCATCATTCTATATGGTTAAAAAAAACTCAAGCTGATTAAGTATTTTGGTAAATGGAAGGAAAACTGCTAAAACATGGAGAATATCTTTAATTGTGACGAACTTTGTGGTGTCTCACAAAAGATAAGATATTAATCTATTATACCCAAAAACAAAATTGAAAGAAATCATTTTTTCCATTCTATATATTCTTAATTCCTTCCGGTACATTTGAAACTAGAGGAGATGTTGATGAGACACCCATAGCTATTTGTGAGAACAAGAAAGTAACACTAACCATACAATTAGCATAGCTCGTTAAAGTTCAAGAATCTCTTCCAAAGAGATATCTTGTGCTTTATTTTTAGTGGGAAATGAAATGATATAAGCCAATCTTCTCTAAACCCATACTTTTCATCTACTATGCGCTGGTACAAAGGAATAATGCTAAGACTACAACTGTTCACACAATTTTTGCCATAATGGTGGGTTGTAGATACCTGAGTGATAGAAGTGTGGATTCATATAAACCCATAACTTTTTTTCCACTACTTATAACTCACAAAAGTTGTGAACTTTGTTATAGTCCTAGCATTTTTCAAAACAAAATCCAAATATTTCCTCCGTCCAACAAAAAAAAAAAAAAAATTCAACCCATCACATAAACTGTTGTTTAAATAATGAAAACTGTTGTTTAAACACCAAAACACATATTTCTACACTTTTTTACCGACACGTATTTTCACAAAACTTAAACAACGTTACTAAAAATCTTTTACCAAACGGCCTCAAATTGACTTTTCACCAAAACGGCTAATGTTTTCCACATCCCACTTTAAATTTCAAAAAACGGTTACCCTTGCCATTCCTTTCTATAAGTTCAAACCCAAATTACCTAATGCCCAACTATAATGTCCTCTACTCTCAAATATTGGACCGTTGGTTCCCGCCTTAAGAATTCTCTCTTCTATTTCCACGCACCATCCACTACTCTCACCCACAAATTCAAGTCTCCCACTCACCAAAACCTCCACCAACTCCTAGAGAAATGCTCTTCCATGAGAGAACTCAAGCTACTCCATGCCCAAATCATCCTCCATGGCTTAAGCAACGAAAACCTCACGCTCGGAAAACTAGTTTCTTTTTCTGCCCTTGCTGACACTGGAGATATTGAATATGCCCGCCTTGTGTTTGACAAAATGCCTCAACCAAATAAGTTTATGTACAACAGTTTGATAAGGGGTTACTCAAATGGTGATGACCCAATAAAGTCAATTTTGCTATACCGCAAGATGATTGGTTCGGGCCTTTCACCAAACGAGTTTACTTTTCCTTTTCTTCTAAAGGCTTGCACTCGCAGATTGGCGTATTGGGAAGCTGTGATTGTTCATGGTCAGGCCATTAAACTAGGGATTGGGTATCAGGTTTGTGTTCAAAATGCCCTTATAAATGTATATATTGTTTGTGGGTCAAGTCAATGTGCGCGGCAATTGTTTGATGAAATTTCGGATAGGACTTTGGTCTCCTGGAATTTGATGATTGGTGGGTATTCTAAAACGGGTTGTTGCAAGGAAGCATTTTTATTGTTTCGGGAGATGAGAGAATTAGGAGTGGAGCTTGATGAGTTCACCTTAGTTAGTTTGCTTTCAGTTTGTTCACAAGTTGGTGATTTGGATGTGGGAAAGTGTGTGCATCTTTATATTGAGATTACAGGAATTAAGGTTGATTTAATCGTGAGAAATGCTCTTGTAGATATGTATGCTAAATGTGGGCATTTGCATTCTGCCAAAATGGTCTTTGATCAAATGCCTGATAAAAATGTGGTCTCATGGACTTCCATGGTTAATGCCTATGCTAAACATGGGCTAACTGAATCTGCTCAGCAAATTTTTGATAGCATGCCAGTGAAAAACGTGGTTTCTTGGAATTCAATGATTTCAGCTTATGTCCGTGAAGGTAATTGCCCAGAAGCTTTAGACTTGTTCCACAAGATGTGTGATTTGAGTGTGGTGCCTGATGAGGCTACCTTAGTTAGTGTTCTTTCAGCCTGCAGCCAAATTGGTGATCTAGTCATGGGAATGGAAATCCATGATTACATGTGCAGTAACAATTTAATACCTAGTGTTTCTCTATTTAACTCCCTCATAGACATGTATGCAAAATGTGGCGCCCTTAGAATTGCCATGGATATCTTTTACAAGATGCCAGAACAGAATCTAGTGTCCTGGAATGTTATGATTGGGGCCCTGGCGCTGCATGGATGTGGCTTAGAAGCTATTGATCTCTTTGAAAACATGCAAGCCTATGGAGTTTTGCCTGATGTGATTACTTTCACAGGACTGCTTTCGGCTTGTAGTCACAGTGGTCTTGTTGACTTAGGGAGATTTTACTTTGACGAAATGAGTTCTGTTTACGGGCTTTCACATGAAATTGAGCACTATGCTTGCATGGTTGATCTGCTTGGGCGAGGAGGGCTCTTAAAAGAAGCAATTTGGCTGATAGGAGGAATGCCAATGAAGCCTGATGTTGTGGTCTGGGGTGCCTTACTTGGTGCTTGTAGGACCTATGGCAATATAGAGGTCGGCAAGCAAATCCTAAAGCAATTGCTGGAGATGGAGCCAAATAGTTCGGGCCTGTATGTGCTTCTCTCAAACATATACTCTGAAGCTGAAAGATGGGAAGATGTGAAGAAGATTAGGAAACTAATGAATTACCATGGGATCAAAAAGTGTAGAGCAATTAGCTTCATTGAAATTGATAGCTGTGTTAATGAATTTTTGGTTGATGACAAGAGACATGAAATTTCAAGTAATATATACTCCATACTTGATCAATTAACAGATCATTTGAAGTCTTCAGGATATTCATGCAACCTTTCAAGTGCGTACTTGGATGTAGAGGAAATCTAGTGCTGTGCCCAAATTTTTTTGTTGTATCAATAAGTTATGATAAAGTAAATTCAAACTCTAAGACTCTCTCTCTCTCTCTCTCTCTTAATTGTTAAAATGTCACAAGAACCGTTCTTCTAATTAGGTACTCAGGAAAGAACACCACCGTATATGTTTGAACAAGAGAGTACTTTGATTTGTCTTTTGCATTGCAGATTTCTATATATAGTTAACCCAGTTTGGTCATTAGCTGATGATTATTTGGAAGGCTGCTTAGGGCATTACAGAGAAGTTATGTCTTTTGTCATGACGTATAGATTGTCCTGTCATTCAATTGATCAATACTCCATAAAAGAAATTGCCATAAACTAGGTTTAATTTGGAGATTTTCGTGGTACTTGTTAACTCTTGGTTGAAGGAACATGGTCATAAGGTTTCACAGTGTGTGCTAACTGCTAAGTCTACTTATAAAATTGGCCAAATTGTATTTAAAAGGCAACAGGTATCATAGTATCCGATAATCAAAGGTTAAAAAACAGCATATTTTCAGAATGCCATCAATCTCTGTGGTTGTTTCCTCTAAGCTATAAGAATCTGATAATTCTTATTGGCTCTTAACATATAAAGAGAGCTAACTATCAATCTCAAACCACTGGAAAAAAAATAGATTCAGTAAGCTAGATGAACGAGTGGAAGCACCAAAACATCATTTGGGAGAGAATGAATTCCCTGCCTTTTAAAACTATAGCATAGAAAGAGTCCATATTCTACATGGTTGTTATTTCTAATTTCCCAAGTTACAAGAACCCACCTAAATCCTCTTAAGGCTAATATCCTTCACACAATCCCCACGCCATTAACCCCAAAGAACCATAAACCTATACTAGCCGTTAAAGATATCAAGGCCCAGATTGATCAGGCACAAGTCTCACATACATGGGTCATGACAGGGTTGTAAATGAAGGAATTGTTTATAAATACTTCACGAAAATACAAAGAGTAAGAATTTGGGCCAAAACATGAAGAGTTAAGCTTCAAACTTAGTATTATTAACAAAATTGGCACTAGAATTTTTTCAGATGATACCTTGTTTGAGACAAATTGAGGTTAGGATTCTTAGGAAGTCAAGAACCAAGCCCATAAAAGAAAGATTTGTTGGAAAATTCAAGTTTGGTGCCAGAAATCAGCTTGAGATACTGACTTTGTATGCAAAGTTGTTGCAAACCATGCATAGTTGATTCAGAAAGTGGCGACTTTAAGAAACTACACATAGTCCTCAACAATTTAGTTCAAACAACTTCATTAGATTTTTTTTTTTTTGCCAGAAATCGATCGTGCAAAATGAAAAGAAATCATATATATGAAATATTCCAAATTTTGAAGCACCCAAACACCATCTGAAATATAATTTTTGACCATTAGTCCACATTGCAAAAAATTGGAATAAGTGGAGGGTTAAACATCGTAAGCTCTCCAATCATGGTATCAAGAACACTTGTCGATAAAGCCTTCAACTAAATTCCTGAATTTGGGACTTTGGATCTCAAAAAAAAAAAAAAAAACGAAATGGAAATGCAAAAACGTCTGAATATGAAAGACCTTTAGGAAGGGCTCATGGTTACCATGCACTTTTTTTTTTTTTTTTGATAGATGCCTGAAACTTATTACTCCCTTAAAAAACTTTCTTTAAGCCTCCAACTTCAAAAGAAAACAATCTTCTTAGGTAAAATTTCTCACTCATTTTTGTTTTCTCATTGAATTTCTATTGATTAATTCTTATTTAAGTGATGTTTGTCATGATTTGGATGAATAAAGTTTGGGTTTGTGTGTCTAGGAATTCCCAAAGAAAACATTGAAGTTCTTACTCACATTTTAGTGTTTATCCCAAAATGGTATGTTGGAATAGATTGGGATTGAAATAGAAGCATAAACAATGATAAAATAGATGATAAAGAAGAAAATAGCAAAATAGATATATTCAAAATGTTTGGACTATATACTGATGCAAAAAGGTAAAATAAGAAACTTCTGTCTCTATATCTTGTTTAGACTTTTCCCTGTTAATATCTGCCAAGTGGTCTTTTTCTATTAAGTGTCCCCTACGAGTGTTTTCTTTATTGACATCTTTCAAGATAGTGACCTTCTTTGGGAATCGATTTTGTTTCCAAATTAGAGGTGAGGTAAGTCCAAAGATCAATTTTTGGAGTATTTTATTCCAAACAAGTTTTGAGGATATTGTCTTCTAAAAATGATTTCCGATAATCTATCCAAACATATATTTTTTTTTTTTAAAAATTGTTTATTAGCTCAAAAAATAATTTTGTAGAGATTTTTATGCATTTTTAAAAAAAAATCGGTACCAAACAGGACTATATGCCTATATGAATGTGCACGATGCAACGAACAATTGAAGATACCAAAACGAATTTATATTTTACATTGTCCAACATGAAAGACTTTGTACAATTGCAAATCTATTAGAGTTATCTTAGATCAGATTCTCTTCAAGGTTTGTCTAATACTCTAGAACCTACATAATTTTGCGTATATGGCTGGTGGGGTTTATTGTTCGAGTTGCCAATAATGAGGCTTCACAATCCAATTGATTTAGCCAATAAACGTCAAATCCTTCAATATTATAATGAACTTTCAAGATAAAGGCTTTCATGTACGAAACTTCCGCGGCTTCATAACATCTCTTTCTTTTAGATTTTTTTTTCCTCTTATTCATTTCTTTTTGAAAGATTTTTTTTTTTTTTTTTAAATTTTAAATTTGGTTAAAAAGTATTGTCCACTGAAATAAAATAGAAAATTATGGATGAGACTAAAACTGCAAAAGCATTACACAGATTTCTTTCCCAGTACTATTTACAGTACACTGAATCACTGATAGAATCTATAGAATATTTATTTTAGGTGAAGAATATCACATGCACAAGCACTATACATGCATACACATAATTTTCATTGAGCAATTTTTTTTTTTGAATCAAAATTGATTTTTTTTAGCAATATTAGAACAGGTTACTCAACATTTATATACAAAAAGTTGTAAAAGAATTTGTATCACGATATTAATTTTTTTTTTAATGGTCTGGCACACATACACAGATTGCCTATATGTGTCAATAAATTAAATTATTATATCTAAAAGGAAAAAGGAAACATAGGAAGGAGCTGAGAAACCCACGAAAGAAAACAGGTGCGGGGAGGGGGAATCCGCAAAAGATAGGAAGTGGTATTTATATGTATCCATTAAAGAGATGCTTTACAGCTTTTGTAAGGAAAACAGAGAGAGAGAGAGAGAGAGAATCCCCCAAAATAAAAGTTTACGTGCGAAGCCTTTTTTTTTTTTTTGGTAAAAAGATCATGATTGCATCTACTACATGCACGAGTGTAAGACAGTAAGAGTTGGGTGGGAAGAGATTAGAGGTGAAGAAGCTTCGAGGAAAGGGTTGGGGTTGGTCTTGTCTTGTTAGGTGACATATATTAATATGAAGGAATAAATAACTTCAAAAGAGTAAGCTTTAAGGGTTTGATTTGAATGATTGGCATAAGAAAATATTAAAACCAATGTTGAATAAACAACTTTTAGACAAAATTTTCCACTAAACTAATTCAATGAGATCTCTTCTAACCTATTAAGTAGCATCTCATAATTTTATACGTACGTACGTGTGTGAGTATATATATATATTTATTTATTTATTATTTTTACAAAGCATATAATTCACTAAATACATCATGTGACTAAATATACACCCTGAATAATTTTATTAATCACCAAATAATGGGTTTTGTTTTGTTGACCTTCCCCTTTCCTAAATTTGACCCTCTACGGTTATGGATGGCTTTAAGGTAAGGATACATTAATATCTCATTTAGATTGTTTTTATATCTTGCTAAGGTTGGTCGACTCCATTCCCTTTTCTTGTAATTAAAATTTTAAAAAACTAAAAGGCTTATTCGTTACTTGTTCCTTGGACCATGCCATATGAAATATAACTGGTACACCGCTATTTAAGATTCATATGATAACATGGCATGTTCTTCCTCAATTGTATATACATATATTCCTGATTTCATTATCTTTCACCTGCTATAAATTAAGATATTATATAGCTCAAAATCAGAGTGTTTTATCATATCCCGGTCAAATATTTGCATTGACTCTCACATTATAGGCAAGAGAGTCGACAGATCAAATTTGTTAAATCTTAAAAAATTCAGACCCAACCGAGTTACTCATGCACATGTTGTAGAGAGAATAAACGACCAAAACAAAAGAAAAATGATATATTCTATGGTGCAAAGACTTGTAATCTAAACAGAAGAATGAATAAAATAAGTACAACAAGAGAGAAGAGAGAGTATAGTGAAGGCAAATTAAGCATAGAGCACGAAATGGTATTTCTTATATAAAAAAAAAAAAAAAAAGAAATGGGGGCAAGAATAATACATGGACAATGCAAGGTTTTGGGGTGGGGTTCTACGACCCAGCATACTCAGATCACATTACGCCAGCTCTTGTCGGATTGTTGGGAGAATTTTTCACATTTCCAAATTCCAAGCACCTTCGCTTCTCACCCACACACACACACACACACACACATATATACATAAAAGCTTTCTTACACACGTGGCCTTCTTCATGCATTGCAGCGAAGTACCATGCACTACTCGTCAACCATGCCACGTCTCTCTCTTTCCTTTCATGATTCATCACCAATATATGTATAGCTACTGTTTGAAGAAAAATTTATATATGCCCGCCATTTTCTTCAAAACCACACAATTGTACTATATTTTGTCACCCTCTGTTTAAACTTTAAAGCCCCGGTTCATGATTTCACCATATTTGAATGTCTGTAGATGGTTATTGTACTATTCTGCTTGTCATAATTCTCCCCTTCTTTTTTCTTTTGCCCTTTTCCAGTTTGGCATTAAGTATATGGACAAGGATTTTTGGTTGTTTCTTTATACTCCACGTTTTCAATTTATGCATCTGGTGTAAACGTCACCTTTGGTGATGGAGGACCCTCGAATTTCGTAACTTATCGGGTACCTTAAACGGGAAATTATTTTTTTTGGGTGTAAACAACAGTATTTTTTTTTTTTTTGGTTAAGGAAAAATGGGAGCGTTTATGGTTGTATTAAACTTCCAGGCAGGGCGTCACGTCGTGAGATACTCACTTATTTTTGCGCGTATGAGAGTCACTTCATTTCTGAGTACACCCCTCACCAAGGATACCCACCAACAGAAGGCCGTTGGTAGGACTTGAACCCAAGCTTGACAAACAGGGAAACGAAGTCCTGACCAACTCAGCCAACCCCCGTTGGCGGTGTAAACAACAGTAGTTTATTATGATGAACAGCACAATGAATGTCTGCTTTTCTATTATGGTCTATACGATTGTTTTAGAAAGTGGTGGATTTGTAGAGGCAGTATGACTTTATAGAAAATATAATAATTTCTACCCAAAATATATATATATATATATATATAATTAATGGTAAGTAACAGTATAATATTGTAAAACCAACAAAAAAAAAAAAACGGTGAGAAACATTTGGTGTATGTTATTGTCATCTTAAGGAGGGATTATAAGATTCACATAGTAGACTCGTGATGTGGTTCATCATTTTACTAAAAAATTTCTACCAGTTTAAAATTGTTAGTTAGAAAATTTTTTTAAATAGAAATTAATTACTGACTCAGCAATTTTAAACAAGTGAAAATTTTTTAGTGGAATGGTAGACAAGTGACGTAGTTCACCAGAGGACTCTATAATTTCTCCATCTTAAGGTTAAAGTTTAATAACTTACCACTAAAACAAAAAAGGGTGGGTGGATTTGATGATAAAAAGTAATTATTATGAAATTGAAGTCTTAAATTCTATTACGTTTAACCCAAAAAAAGACAGGAAAAAAAATCCTTGAACGATTATGGTGTTAAGTTTAATATTATTCAATTAATTCTTATTTCTATCTAAAACTCTTATTAAGTAGAGTATTAAATACCTTAATTAATAGTGTCATGTAACTAATTTATTTATCATTCTTTCTTCTTGAAGTTGAAAAAAAAAATTGGGAAGCCTGAAAGAAATAAGTGAGTAGAGAAAAATGATAAAACTTAGGTACAATATTTTATGTACAAACACATATGCATTAGATTTAATCGACCTTAAAAATGATAATATTATTTGTGTTTTATTAGTTTATGCAATTAAGTGTTTGAATTTCATTGAAAAACTTAATATATTGCACCAAGAGACTAGAAGTTTTTGTCCAATGAAAAAAAAAAAAAAAAAAAAAAAAAAACTATGTGCAAATTTACAATTATTATTATCAAATTAAATTTAAACATGATTCGAGTTCAATATATTGCAAAATTAATTTATGCATGTTGGGTCGACCCCTGATACATGTATGCATAGATTCCTTTTGTATATTACACACTTTTTTTTTAATTTTTTACTATGAATGTTCATACTCAAAAAACTTGTGTTGTGCTGAATTGAATGACACTTATTATCAGCATATATGTTGTTAACGTGGTGTTCATAAGCCTTTCAGTATTTTTCCTTTCCTCTGAATGTGTAGTCCTCCCATTCGACATATATCAAGTAATTATAAAAATGAAATATCTTGGAGATGGTCCCAAGATGTTGGCTACAAATTTTAAACCAAACTCTCATGAAGCTAATTATGTTTGGAAACTATTCAGTAGCGGCTCCAAAATTATTTTCTAGAAAGGTCAATAAGAAACATAAATTATACAAAATTTAAAATAAAAAAGAACTTGAATATATTGACATCACAAATAAAAAATAAAAATAAAAATACAAAAATCCAAATACATGAAGTTTTACAATTGTTTTCTACGAGGTTTCATATTTTAAAATCGTTGCATGATATCTTCATTATAAATCCTACAATCCATATCTCTTTCAATGTACGTAGCCAGACAATAATTCATCAACTGATATCTCATTTGATTGATTTATTTCAAATTTTTTAAGATCTAAAAGTGCTCTTTCTAAGCTTTAAGAATAACAATTTCTACTTTTGTTGTTGGACTTTTTTTTTTTTTTTTTTTTTTCTTTCTAGATTTTAGATCAAATTGGTTTTTTGTTGGGTTTTGTGTGTGTGTGTTTAAAAATAAAAATATTAAGATATTGTTAAGAAAATCATATTCAAGTTTGTTTCAGCTGAGCTTAAAATAAATTTAGGGTCAATGTATTCAAAATTTTATTTTAGAGGTCAAAAAAAAAGTTTTAAAAATTATATATATATATATATATATTGTAAGGGCACCTTTTGGTTCCTAAGCCCAAAATGTAAAAGGATTGAGACCCAAAGAACCCAACACAATGAATTTGTAAAGAGTGGGTTGGAAACTAAAGATGACAAGAAAATAAAGATAAACAAATTTTGTGCATAAAAAATCTTCCTCAGCAATGTTCGAGGAGAGCATTCTTATATAAATTTGTTTTGGACTTAATTACAATTACAGTTCTTATTGCTACAGTATTTTCTCTATAGATTCTTAGATGATCCCCTTGTAATGGGGTTTTTCTTCTTTATATTACCCCGTTTTGCTTCATCTCAGCCTTTCAAGTGTAAATCAAGTTGCTGGATTTGATCCTTATCCCATCAGCACCTTCCTAAAATCTTTGGGGATAACTGTAAGACTGAATATTACTATTCAGGTATCACCTCCACATTAATGTGATCAGGGAGTTAGCTGTAGAACATTTAATGCGGTGGTAGCAGCTTTCTCCTAGATATTTCTTAGATTCCATTTGTTCTGTTCCCTCTTGATGTTTATCCTTACCAGTATATCTGTCCAGAATGTTGTTCTTGATGGCTAGTCAAACCTTCTGACCTCTACTCTACTTAACCGAGGTGGCATTTCTTCTCGGACTACCTTCCCAAACCTTTATGACTAGAATCACTTCATAACCTATTGATTTGTACATCTTCGCCAATATCTAATTGTCCTCGGACTTCTAAATGTTCTCGGACAAGGCCCACGACCCAATATACACCCTCGGGCCTTTCATCCCTACATATATATATATATATATATTTATATGGAGGCATAAAAACTGGTCCACGGTGAGTTCTTCACGGATTCACTCTCAAACTATTCAAACAACCAACATAAGTAAACAATAAAGGAAAAACACTTCACAATGGGAAACTCAAGCAATCGATTTCTCTAAACTTAAATATTACAATTTCACGTTGGATAATACAATAGATAACTCTCACATTCTCGCGGTGTTCTCTTTACTCTCTTTCTCTCTTACTGATTTTTCTTCCGTTTGTTCCTTTTTCTCTTCTTTTTTCAGCTCCTCATTCCTTTTGCCTCTTTCCTCCCTTTTATAGTTTCAGTCCTTGCTCTTATCACTACAGCTGTCCTATTACTTGCCAAAGTCTCAAGGATATTTCTTTTAATTTTATCGATTTCCTCCCCACCCTTATCCTGGAATTCTGACTTTTGGGGGTTGTTTACACTGTTCAAGCTATCTTACTTGTATTTAATGCAGCAGTGATTAGGTAAGAACCTCATCATTAATGCGGAAGCAAAGATCTTCAACCTTCTTACATGTCCCAGAAGTTTTCCATGATCTTAGGCATTGTCAGGGAGTCACATGTGGATCATCTGTGCACTTTGCCTCAAATAAGGCTTGTCCCTCTCTTTCTTCATAGGAAGAGTTTTCTCGTGGTATTCTCCTTTCTTGAGTGTAGAGGATGGTTTAGCTTCCTCTTTCTCACAACATGTTGCCCTTTGGAACTCCTTTAAGCATATAAGCTTGGCCCAATTCGCTCCCGTGGCCCAATTAATTATTGGGCCTAAGGACTGGACGGAGATTCTTTTACTCCCTACAATATATATATATATATATTGCCATTTCAGGGGGTTCAAATGAACCCCCAGGCTTCAAGTGGAGCTGCCCATGAAACTATTAGACCAATCTCTTAAACTTAAATGCGTTATTAATACTAGCATTTCTTTATCCAGTAAGAGCAAAAACCAAAATTTAAACTTAATTATTAGTTATAAATTATAACGAGTCAAGATCCACTCACATCCATTAAATAGTAATAGAAACTCTTATCAATAGTAACCAAATTCAAGGTGAAAATTTGTGAGATTTTGAAAATCAAATTTGAAAAATTCATTGGCTATATCCTAAGGGTAGATTGTTTTCACTACCATTTTATTCTAATAGATAGATAATAAAGGAGAGAGAAGTGCAGTTTAAATCACATACATGAGATATATATCATCAAGGGCGGAGCTACATGTTAGGTTGGGGGGGCCAAAATTTTTGAAATTTTTTTTACTATATATAAATATTTAATATTTTAATAATTAGCCCTCAAAAATGGGACTTGGCCCCCCCAACTATTTGAGTTGATCCAATAATGTTCTTAAAAAAAATTGTCCAATTTGTCTAGTAGTTATAGAGAATGTATTGTTTCTCAAATTCATTTTTTATGATAAAATGTGTTCTCGTATTGTTTTAAAGTTTTGGATCATTTATGTCTTTAAACATTTTATTAATTCAATTGAAGTTTTTTTATTCACATCGGTAGATAATTTGGTAACTTATATTGATAATAAAAATTGTAAGAATTTTACTATAGAAGATGGTAAAAGATTGATTTAATTCTATAAAACATTTAATTTTAAGGATTCATTATAAAAGATACTAATTTTGTGTGTGTATGTGTATATAGATACATGTATTTGTGTATGTGTATAAAAATTTGTATAAACTAATAAATTAGCAACACAAATCGACTCCCAAAACAAAAATTTCTGACTCCGTCCTTATTATCACGAAGAACATTCAACCCCATTTTCAATTACCGATTGTTACCTCTCTCTCTCTCTCTCTCTCTCTCTCTCATATAGATGGGTATCGTACTATTGTGCTTGTCATAATTATCTTCTTCTTCTCTTTTTCCTTTTGCCCTTTTCCAGTTTGGCAATAAGTATATGGACAAGGATTTTTGGTTGTTTCTTTATACTCCACGTTTTCAATTTATGCATCTGGTGTAAACGTCACCTTTGGTGACGGAGGACCCTCGAATTTCGATAACTTATCGGGTACCATAGACGGGAATTTATTTTTTTGTGTAAACAAGAGTAGTTTATTATGATGAACAGCACAATGCATGTCTGCTTTTCTATTATGGTCTATACGATGGTTTTAGAAAGTGGTGGATTTGTCGAGGCATTATGACTTTATAGAAAATATAATAATTTTTACAAAAAAAAGTATAATAATAAATAGTAAGTAGAAGTATAATATTTCTACCCAAAAAAAAAAAGCATTATATTGTAAAACCAACAAAAAACAGTGAGAAACATTTGGTGTTTGTCATTGTCATCTTAAGGTTAAAATTTTATAACTTACCACTAAAACAAAAAACAAAACAGGGTGTGTCTGTTAATAAAAAGTAATTATTGTGAAATTGAAATCTTAAATTCTATCATATTTAACCCAAAAAAGGCAGGAAAAAAAAATCCTTGAACGATTATGGTGTTAAGTTTAATACTATTCAATTAATTCTTATTTCTATCTAAAACTCTTATTAAGTGGAGTATTATATATATCTTAATTAATAGTGTCGTGTAACTAATTTATTTATCATTCTTTCTTCTTGAAGTTGAAAAAAAATTGGGAAGCTTGAAACAAATAAGCGAGTAGAGAAAAATGATGAAGCTTAGGTACAAATATTTTATGTCCAAAACATGTGCATTAGATTTAATCGACCTTAAAAATAATAATACTATTTGTGTTTTATTGGTCTATGCAATTAAGTGTTTTGAGTATCATGGGCGGCTTTAAGTGGAGTCGCCCATGAAACTATTAGACCAACCTTTTAAGGTTAAATCGATTGTTATCTCTCTCTCTCTCTCATGATTGCGGTGAAATCCTCAGTTCAAAGTTTAGTAATTTTCCCACGTTATGATACCTGTGTATAAGGTAACTACTTGTCAATTTATTAGGACCAACTACATCTATTGTTAGGAAAAAATTGCCTCCTAACTTATTATTACATGATGACACCCTATACACTTTATAGTCTCTCACTCGCCATAGAATTGGTCATAGGGACCTTTCTAGTTTATACTTTATAGTCAAATACTCCTCATCCTTCATCTTTTCCGAAGTGTTATTTCAATTTGGCTTCGGAAAATTTTGCGAAAAGTGATTTTTATTTTATTTTATGCATAATCCGTCATTGCTGTTTGATCTAAGAAACCAAACGCACAGTTTATAGTGTTTTAAATTCACTGAATCCTAAGCCAGATGCAAAGTTTCCAATGAGTCGGCATATAAACTTTTGCAAATAAGGCTAAAGTAAAACACTAAATCATGATGTCAATCAGTCATATATAATTATATATGAGAAATGCTAACGAGTACCCTTAGGGTACTAGTTAATAATTCATTTAAAGAAAGTTTTTATGAGAAATGAAAAAAAAAAAAATTTTTTATTTCCCATAAAAGTGGTATCAAAACTTTCTTAAAATGGATTATTAATGAGTGTTCTAAAGACACTCGTTAGTATAACGCATTATATATTAGCAAATAAAACTCATGTAAAACTCCGAAAAGTACTTTTGTTTTTAATTATTAATTGTTCGTGGAAATATAATGATAGCAAATTTGAAACACCATGTCAAAAAAAAGAGCACAAAAGTTTACGTTCCAATCAAAACGAAACAAGTACAAGCAAATAGTAAATCTTCAACATTCCTCTAATCTCATACAAAAATCCAAGCTCTTTTAATTTCATGCCTGTATCACTGGATGCTCGATGGCCTACCATAACAAGCTTTTCTGAATTTGCCAAAAGTTTTTTCCCATTTCATTATAACACTATACTTTATTACTGCATATCTCATGCCATAAATGGAAGATCCAGTACTATTCAAGGTAATGGTTATTAGGTAATGACCCCATGAATTCCATCCTACAGTTCTTCACGTGAAACCTTTAACCCTTACACAAAAAAGGGTGAAATCTTTAGCAAATTGTCCCACTTTCCATGGCCTCACTTCGCAGCACTTTCCCCCAATACTTGAGTATGAGAGGAAAGAGCCAAGGGGAATGGATTTGGAAAATTTTTTTTTTTTTTTTTCCCATAATTTGAGAGTGGTAACTTAAGAGTTATAACAACACTAGAATGGTGATTGAAAAATTAAAAGTGCACGCAGCTAAGTGTACATTCAACTGCATTTTACAAGAAATCTTGTGACTTTAATTCACGATATCCCTTGTAAAACGCAATTGTGTATATTACGTGTACACTAAAGTGTGTGTAATAAACACGACTCAGAGTCAATAGTGATTTAAACTTAGATTTTATTTTAAAAAGGAAGGTAAATTATATTATTAAATTACAAGACTCTTGGCATTGAGATTTAATTTTCTCTAATTTAATTTTTTTTAAAGAAAAATAATAATTTAACTATTGAGGAGGAGTTTCAATATTTTTTTTAATAAATAAAAATTAAATAATATTTCTCCAATTTTGGAGGGTTTTTATTTTTAAATTTGGGATGAGAAAATTTGAATTCTAAATGTCTCTGCTAAATATAACAAATATTGTTTGTTAAATTACAAAACTCTTACCAATTTTGGATAATTTTAAGGGAAAGGGATTCAAGTTTATATACTTTCTATTTTACCTTTAATATTCCTTGAGTATAGAGTATGATAAATGTAAGTCATAATTGTCAATTTCCTAAAATGTTATCATTTTGAAAAAAAGAAAAAAGAAAAAGGAAGTACACTTAATCCTCTCGTGTCCCTGTTAATTTTTAAAATATACAAAAAAAGAAAAGAAAAAAGAGGTGTAAGGACCAAAAAGAGAGTAATACAAAGCCCACCGTGGGAAATGGGACAATCTCGTTTGAACTTTGGTTCAAGCCAATAGAATTTATAAGAGATGGGATAGTACAACAAGCATGGAGTCTGCTCTCGAGTTTTCTCTCACTCTAAGTTTCTGAACTCCTCTTTTTCCCCCCCTCCGAAAAGTCCCCCTCCGAATCCCAGACCTCTCCTTTATATAGCCCGTTGCCATTTCATCCGCTCTATCTATCTCTAGCTGGCTCTCGCCCCTCTTTCGACACCTGTCATCTTCTCTCTCTCTGAAGCAGGTGGTAGCGGTAGCTGGTGTAGCTGTGACTGACACTGTTCAGGTCACTTTCACATTTAATGCGACTGACAGAACTGGTGTGCGCCATTTACTATTGATGTGGCTGGGGGCTGCTGCCCTAACGGCTGCCTGTCTGCCACTGACCTCCACCTCCTTCGGCTGTGGGGTTTCTCCTTTGGCACTTGGTGTGGTGCTCCGTTGGATCTGGCTCACTCCTTGGGCATTATTATCCTTTGGGCCCTTGCCAGTGCTTCGCGCGGCCCAATGTCGGGCCTTTCTTATTCTTCCTCGGGCCTCGGCCCAATAGTTTGGCCCTTCGCCTTCCTTCTCGGTCCTCGAGTACCCACAAGAGGGATTTATGCTCCCTCTTCTCTTCTCTCCTCTCTCAACTTTCTCCATTCTTATTACCAAGGTCAATGAATATAATATAACTGTACCCAAAAAAAAAAATAATCTTGACGTAAAGGAACAAAATCCTCTTCCTTTCCCTTGAAATGAAGAAAATCCATTTATGGTTAAAATTTGCAATTCTTAAATATGATCATATGACAGTGTGCCATTTTAAATAGCATGACATATAATATACCCTTTAATTTTTTACTAATATTTAATATGAAGTATAAACCATGAAACAATTTCAAATAAATAGAATTCTATTGTTCACAATAAACATTAGTTGCAAAAATGTTAAAAATATTATAAGTTTATTACATAAGGTTTATTAAATAACCTATTAATCAATATAATTTGTGAATTTCAACAAAATTAGAAATGAATGTTGGAGTTACTCCTTTGTATTTTGTGACACAACAATCTATAAGTTTACAAATATAAACTTATAAGGCTGTGTTTGTTTCGAGTGAAAAACATATACGGAAAATCTTTTATACCAGATAGAGTGTTTGGAAGGACCAGAAAATACAGTGAAACTGAAATCAATTTCAATTTGACAGTAAAATTGGAGTCTCTTCAATATAAAATTCTTTATACTTCTATTTTACTTTCAACCGAATTACAGTTTCATTTTTTTAGTTTTTACCTAAGAGAAAGAGAGATAGAGAGAGAGAGCATCCAGCATATTTTCTAGTGTAAATTCATATTTTTCGGTAATTCATGCTAACAGCTGTTTTAATGGTATTCGTTAACAATTTATTTTATGAAAGTTTTTGAATCATTTTTATGAAAAATGAAAAAAATTGTCAAAATATTAATTATTTTTTTTTTTTCTCATAAAAATTTTTTTTAACTGAATTTTTAATCAATACCTTAAGAACACTCGTTAACATTTTTTTTTATAAAATAATAAAATAAATTAAAGAGATAAATAAATATGATTTTTCAGAATGAAAATCCAGACACATTACAGAATGCCCACTCCGTAAACCGTAACATCATCTTGAAAAGTGGGGCTACTCTCTTATCTTTTTAATGGCTTTAAACCTAATGACTTAAATCATAAATATGACCAATCCAAAAGTGCATACAACCTGTCACCACCAAACTCACAGCCTGGCAAGTACTGCCCATTGGTCGATAAATTGTTTTTCTGCCTTACACAAAACGACAAGTCTGACGTGTCAACCCCGGTACAAATTTCAAAGCACCCCACTTCTTCTTCTCTACTATATAGCCACAACTTTCTCTTCCACTCTTAGCTAGCTCCTTTTCCTTTCCATTCCATCCTCCACCGCCGAGTTCTTTCAAAACCCAGTACTCAGAATATATATGAGAATATTTTTCTGAGTTGGGACTTTGACTGCAGTGTATAATTCAAAATTTTCAAATGGGTATTTGCAGTTCGTCTGATTCGACAAACGTGGCAACGGCGAAGCTGATCTTACAAGACGGTCGGCTACAGGAATTCTCGTACCCAGTTAAGGTTTCCTACGTGTTACAGAAAAACCCATCGTGTTTTATATGTAACTCAGACGAGATGGACTTTGACGATGTGGTTTCGGCGGTGAACGACGAGGACGAGCTTCAACTGGGTCAGCTTTATTTCGCTTTGCCGTTGAGTAAGCTACAGTACCCTTTACAGGCTGAGGAAATGGCTGCATTGGCTGTTAAAGCTAATTCTGCTTTGATGAAAGGAACTGGGGGTGAGAAATGTAGGTGTCGCCGGAAACCGGTGTTTTCCGGCGGAGAGGTCAAGTCTCCGAGGAGTGTCGTCGTCGCCGGAGATGGGTTAAGGAGAGGAAGGAGTGGGAGTAGTAGTAGAAAGTTGTTGAGTGCAATACCTGAATAGTGGGGTACTTTATTCTGGGGTTAGTTTTGTAAATACTGCAATGATCTGGGTTCATATAAAAAAAAAAAAAAAGTATGTGATGAGTGTGTGGCACTGTACCCATTTTCAAACCCATCTAAGGGTCTTGTTACAATTTTACCCTTGTTTAGGTTGATGAGCCATTTACATGAACATAGCGATAATGATAACGACAATAATTTTGAAAAATGTTCTTTCAAATTAAACTCTAGCTAGTCGAGAATGAAGTAAACAATATACTATAACGGAGGAGTGTATAAAATAATGTGTTACAGGATAAGAGTGAATAAGAATAACAAAGAATAGGACGATAAACAATTAAACATCGTTTTCATTTCTGGAATTTCATGGGTGGATAGACTGGGCAAGATATAGACATTAACAAAAATACGTATGATGTGTGTGTCATTAACGAGAGGGCCAAAGATTTCGATTTCTAAGTTTTGTTTCTACTTTTGGATGTAATGCATAGAGTAATAATTTTGTTTTCTTTTTCCCACCATCCATGTGGAGGCAAGTTTATTTGTCTCCTATTGCATACTGTGTATGTAAAAAAAAGTAGGTCGCGGAATGGTGCAATGTGGAGTTTGGCAAGTTTAGAGTTTAAACAACGCGTTAATGGGGTTAGATTTATAGACCGAATCATGTAGTGTTCTTGCACTCAAGCTTCACCCGATTTGGATTATAGTTTAAGAAGAAGGGACTCTTTTAACAGCTTTAACAGTCCTATGAGGCTACAATGATTATACCAATAATGATGATAACGGGTCATAGGTAGATTGAGGCTTGTACAGATAGTCATGACAAAATGATGGGTTAACGTCGGACTAACAAGTTGACGGTGACAATGATATATGTGAATGTGATGGGTCATGTTTACTTTTCTAGTGGTTGGTTTTTGGGTCCATGAATTTGCTTTGCTGTATTTTTAAGGGTTGGTTTAGACTTCAGAGAGAGAGAGAGAAGGGAGGGTAATAATTGAGTGATTTAGTGGAATAGATGTTGGGTTTTTGAGTTAAATGCTTTGCGGTTTTGCATAGTACAGGCACAGCTGTTATGATCGAACTTATTAGGATATGATGAGTTCACAATGTATCCAATGGGGGGTTCAGGAATATATATATATATATATATATTTTTTTTTTTTTGATGAACAGTCCAGGAATATATATACTTTTTTTTTTTTGAGAAGCGGAATATATATACTTACTTATCAAACAACTAATTTCATTATTTATGGAATGGATTGGATCATTTATAAGCTGTGACTTTCGAAACATTCGTCCTTTAGAGTTCATATATAATACACACGTAACACTGTAATTAATAGAGTCAGATATGTGGGAATGCGTAAACCGTGTAAAAGAAGTAAATAGATGGCGACAGCTTTGACAATAACTGCATGCCGTGCAAAACTACTCAACTTGTAAAAGTAGAAAGATCAAAAAAGAAAAAAGAAAAAAGAAAAAAGGGAAGTAGATCAGATAAGCAATTTTTTTTTTTTTTTTGAGAAACTGATCAGATAAGCAATTGTAATATATAATACTAACCAAAATTAATTTTTGGTCGGGCTATTCGGTCGTGACTGGTGACTATAATGACAGTTCACTTATTGGACATTAATTTATAACAGCAAGAGATTTGGATGAGCTACAAATGTACACTGCCCTCATTAAAGATGCTAGTGATCATGAGTTGAGAGAATGAGGTTATTTTTACAAGTATTTCTAATTTTTTATTGCAAAATTTGAACTTTAGAACCTTGTAAGAGTGAACCATGACCTCTAGAGCAACTTTCAAACTTAAATTTTCTACCCAAACAATTTTAATTTCCTGCCTAGATCATAGAATTGGTTGTTCATCACTTACTAATGAACAATCCAAGAACATGTATACCTATAAAATAAATGTATGCATGTTACAGTAGTCAAAATTGACCATCTCAGATATTATTATAGGGGTCCCTCGTTGGTTCCAATAGGTTTGAAGCCTTTAAGGTAATTTAAAATTTATAGGTCCGGCTCATGATGAAAGCCAGCTGGTGGAATCCAATGTTGATTGCAAGGCCGAAAGAAAGAAACAGTCGCCTTAGCTGTGGGAAAATGTGAATAGAACAGCACGTGTTTTTACTTTTAATGGTATCTTAATATGCAAGTGATGAACAAGTGGGAAAGAATTTAGATCCAAACAAGGGGAACTGTCCGAAAATTAGGAAGTGTTATGTTCATTGGCGCGGGACCCAAACAATGACCAATCCCAACTATCAATATATATAGCATACTATGTGCAACTTGGAGTTCGTCCATTTCAAAGCTGTATACTGTAATAACAATAGAATCAATTTGTTTTACGGGCTGGCTTCACATTTTCTATGTATTTAACTACCCATTTGCATCTTAATATCTTACCCATTGGGAAGTTTCTGTTTAATAACAATAGAGAAATTAACTATTCTACATTGAATTTTTTGACAACTAGTAATAAATATTACATCAATATAAAGAATGTAAACTTGTCTCCAAATTATAAATAAAGAGTGTGAACTAATAGAGTAGCTTGGAATTTAAAATATCTCATATACGAATGTAGTCCTATTCATAAAGCTGAAAGTTTATTACTCATTGCTTTCTTTACAAAAGAGTGTATAGCTAGTTATAATAAAAGTTGTCTTATAAGAAGACAAACTAAAAGATAAAGAATGAAGTGTCATGCGTCCTTATTTACAAAGCGATCTTCTACTAATGATACAAACTATCAACACATGAAGTCTCGTAGTACAATAATACATAAGAATAACAATAATGATTATTGACTATTTACAACATATTGAATACAATAATGTCTATTTAACTATTTACAAGACAATTCTTGTCCTGCACTTGGAAACGAAAACTAATAATAAAGAGTTAAAGACTACAGAGTAACATTCTACCCTCTAGTCTGCACATGTACATCAATTAAATTTTTGAAGACATTCTTTCGAGCTCGAGGCTAGCTAGTTGACTGATCACATTTTCCAGTGATTAGATGAAAAGAGAAGTGCTTACCCTATGGGTATAGGAAGACGAGGGAAGTTCGGCTTCCTGGCTTTTCGACATTGGTTGTATAGTGTGGTCCTTCAATAATATCGATGGACAATCAAACTATATCATTTTCATCTCGGTGAGTTAATAGTTTTGTCTATACTCTATACCCTATGGCCAACTTTAGTCACAGGTCCCACTCATTTTTCAGCGTGCTATTGGTGACTTATAATTCCTCGGAAGCTGAGCTCTTTAAATCCAGCTGTCATTGCACTGGGTGCTCCAAGCTTAAAATGAAATTCTTTAAAAAAATATTAGTAGTAAATAGGTTTGATTAATGATCGCCATTAAATATTTGTTATTAAACTATTTTATGAAAATTTTAACTTTTACAAGAAATATAAAGATGGTAAAAAAGAATTTTTTTTTTTTTTTAAATATCCGTTAACTTTTTGAAATGTAAATAGCAAATAAATCAACTTCAAAAAGAGAAAACCAACCATAAGGTAGTAACATATCTTTCCCCCTGAGTAAAGAAGGGTAATAACAATAAGGTTATAACACATGATTATAGCAGTATCACCAGTCTGGAATTAGAATATTGTAGAGTAATAACAATAAGGAAAACTAATTAGAGAGGATAATCATTAAGGAAAACAGTAATATTACAAGGACTTTTTTTTTTTTTTTTTTACATATCATGATATTCGGGAAGGACATGGTATTCATGCATTTGGTGGCAGACGTAGAACAATTATTTTGGTAGGGACTCAACTACTCAAGACTAGTAATATTACAGGACAATGCTCAACACATGTCATGGATTTAATTTACAGTATGAATTTGCCAAAAAAAAAAAGGTGTGAACTTGATCTATTTTGCGTGTGAACATATATATATGGGTCAATTTTGAAAGAGTTTGAGAAGTAAAACAGTGTGAACTTGTAGAAAAAATTATAAGAGTTTGATTGAGGATCGTCTTTTTGACTTAGAATCAACAAAAAATGATAACATGAAAAAATAAATAATAAAAATTAAAAATCAAGGTGGCTCATTACCAAGCTTTGGGGACAACATTAGTCCTTAGGGAAGGGATTAGAAAAAGCTGAGGGTCCGTCACTCCATCAATGTCTGCTGCTACTACAGTCTATATTGATTGAACTGGCTCGACTCCCAGCATGCAGGGACGGAGGTATGTGTGACAGTGTGAGCCTTGGGCCCCAGATGCTAGAATATTTTTTAAGAGAGAAAAGTTGAACGTCGCATTGGATATACATTTTTTGAACATCATAAATTTTCGGTCAAGTAGAAACGAATTATATATTAATATTAGACACATATGAATCTATGATTTATTAGGATTTTCTAATTAATCTGCTTTTGTATCAAGGATGAACGTAGGATTTCAAATTAGGGAAGCCGGAGTATAAGCGAAAAAAATATATATATATTAGTTACTAAGTAATTGATTTTCCCATAATCTACAAATCAAATAAGATTTATATATATTATTTCACAAAAACAATAATTGTTGTTACTAAGTAAAGGCGAAGGCTAGAATCCGGTTAATATGCATAATGCATTAATTATAAATTTAATATTTCTCAATTTATAGATTTACTAGTTTTCAATTATAAATTTATCTAATTTAAAAATATTACTTATAGCATTATGAGTAAGCAATATGAGCAAAGTTACAATTTTATTTTGTTACATTTGTGTGACATTTTTATCATATTATGTATTTGTTTATGTCTCTTTATCTTTGTCAATCACCCACTACCCCAATTTTATAATGCACTACTTTTCTTACCTTTACCTATTTTTGCACACAGTCAAAGTCCCAAATACCAAACGGTATTATATGGTATCTACATACTTTCTCTCTATAATTTAATTTTATTCAAAAATCATAACTAAACTCAATTCTCACTGTAAGAATCAGATTTGAATTTCTAGTCCACTACATGAGTGGACTTAGACCTAAAAAGCTCAAAACAATAAATTTGTAGAGAATGTGTTGAAAAACTGGGTTTTAGTTGATCAAATTAACATTAAAGTAGATTCAGATGATAAGAGAACGCAAAGAAATAGGATTGTATTGAAGCAAAATGGTCCTCGGCATAGCCCGAGAAAGTCTGAATCAATACATATCATGGGTTTAATTTACGGTATGAATTTGCCAACAAAAAAAAAAAAAAGTGTGAACTTGATCTATATTGCGTGTGAACATATATATATATATATATATATATGTGTGTGTGTGTGTGTGTCAATTTTGAAAGAGTTTGAGAAGTAAAACAGTGTGAACTTGTAGAAAAAATTATAAGAGTTAGATTGAGGATCGTCTTTTTGACTTATGAGAATAAAAAAAAATGATAACATGAAAAAATAAATAATAAAAATTAAAAATCAAGGTAGCTCATTTCCAAGCTTTGGGGACAACATTAGTCCATAGGGAAGGGATTAGAAAAAGCTGAGGGTCCGTCACTCCTTCAATGTCTGCGGCTACTACAGTCTATATTGATTGAACTGGCTCGACTCCCAGCATGCAGGGACGGAGGTACGTGTGACAGTGTGTGAGCCTTGGGCCCTAGATGCTAGAATATTTTTTAAAAGAGAAAAGTTGAACGTCGCATTAGATATAATAATTTAGGCGAAAAGAAAAACACATGTGCTTACATTTTTAGATAATTTTTATTTTAGTCTTTATATTTTATTTTTATCGTTTTTAGTTTCTATCTTGAAAAACGATTTTCGTTTTGATCCTTACCGTTATATCATAAATGGATATTGATGACGTGACAAACGGCAATAATAAATAATATTTGTTTAATGTCTACATGGCCTAAATTAATAATAAAATTTTTTTTTGGCATTAAAAAATGCCATGTCAGCATATAAATTAAAAAAATTAATTTATTAATTTTAACTAAATAAAAAAAATTAAAAACAAAATCAAAAATTAAAAATCATATGAATTGAGATCTAAGTGTGTATTGAACAAAAACAACAAGAATACAAACTCAAATCCAAGTACACAAACCCAGAAATTAAAAAAAAAAAAAAAAAACCAAACCCTAAGATCAAAGTATACCTTGAAGAAGATCAAAGAGAACATAATTCCAGATCCAAGAACAAAGAAAGAAAAAACACCCATCAGTTTCGGCCATTTCATTCTCTCTCTGTTAAGCTAAAACACAACAATGGCGACGGCCATGTTCAGGAGGGCAATCCCATGCATCTCCGCCTTATCTCGATACACACGCACCCGAGCTCACGCAAGCGAGGCCGAAGCTCTGCAAGTCGAACAAAAGGCACGTGCCTCCACGGCACTCAAAACCTTCTCGATCTACCGTTGGACCCCGGAAAACCCGATGAAGCCGGAGCTCCAGGACTACCAGATCAACCTCAAAGACTGCGAGCCCATGGTCCTCGATGCCCTAATCAAGATCAAGAACAAGGTGGACCCCACGCTCACGTTCCGGCGATTGTGCCGTGAAGGGATCTACGGGTCCTATGCCATGATCATCGACAGTTGCAACGGGCTCGCGTGCCTCACGAAGATCGAGTCCGGATCGTTGGCCTCGATGATCACGCCGCTGCCGCACATGTTCGTGATCAAGGACTTGGTGGTGGATATGACGAACTTCTACAACCATTACAAGAGCATCGAGTCGTGGCTGAAGAGGAAGAACCCGTCGAAGACGAAAGGGAAAGAGGTTTTGTAGAGTAAGAAAGATAGGGCAAAGCTGGATGGGATGTACAAGTGTATATTGTGAGTGGTGGTTTGGATTTGGAACTGGCAGTGTGTATATGGGTGTTTTTTCTTTCTTTGTTCTTGGATCTGGAATTATGTTCTTTTTGATCTTCTTCAAGGTATACTTTGATCTTAGGGTTTTTTTTTTTTTTTTTTTTTTTTTTTTTTTTTTTTTTTTTTTTTTTTTTTTTTTTTTTTTAAGGTTTGTGTACTTGAATTTGAGTTTATGTTCTTGTTCAAGACACACTTAGATCTCAATTTATATGATTTTTATTTTTTTATTATGTTTTTTATTTTTTTTATTTAGTTAAAATTAATATATTTTTTTTATATGCTAACGTGGCATTTTTTAATGTCAAAAAATATTTTTTATTATTAATTTAGGCCACGTGGACATTAAACAAATATTATTTATTCTTACCGTTTGCCACGTCAACAATATATGTTTCTTATGTAACGGCAATGACCAAAACGAGAACCGTTTTTCAAGATGGAGACTAAAAGCGGTAAAAATAAAATGTATTGACTAAAATGAAAATCTCCTGAAAATGTAGGGACTAAAATGTGCTTTTCGCCTATAATTTTTTGAACATCATAAATTTTTGGTCCAGTAGAAATGAATTATATATTAATATTAGATACAGATGAATCAATGATTTATTAGAATTTTTTAATCAATTTATTTTTGGATCAAGGACGAATGTAGGATTTCAAGTTAATGGAGCCGGAGTATAAATGAAAAAAGAAAAAAAAAAAATATATATATATATATATATATATTAGTTATTAAGTAATTGATTTTCCCATAATCTACAAATCAAATAAGATTTACATATATTATTTCACAAAAACACTAATTGTTGTTAGGGGAAATTGCACTTAACCTATCTGTGGTTTGACCTGTTTGAATAATGCTCACCCGTGATTTGAAATTTGTCACTTAACCCACCTGAAGTGTCCTCCGTTAGACCCCCGTTACCCACCTCTGCCCTTTCTGTTAGAAAATTTCATTTACTATATAAGCCAAAATTAGAACCCAATTACAACCCTAAATGACCGAGCTCTCTCCCTCTCCCTACCTTCAAACCCTCAAAAATCCCATTAACCTTAATAGCTTTCCCTCTGTACTCCAATTGCTAAAGTGAAATCTCTCCCTGAACACTTGCAAGCAAGGAGGAGGCGTGAGTGCTGAAGCTTGGGTTTTCCTCTGTATCAGGTATGAAATGACTTTCTAAGGTTTACCATTGTTGTGTTTATTTTTTTTCAATGTGTAATGATTGATTAAGGTTATTTGGATAGCTTTTCTGTCATAAAATTAGTGGTTTACCATTGTTGGTTTTACCATTGGTGTGTTTGTTCTTTTATAGTTGACATTGATGACTGTGGTCCCTAGGAATATTTTGGTTTTAGGTTGTCTGTGGTCTCATGGAGACAAATTGTTTAGTTGGTTGTGTTTCTTGTCTCTAACCCCACGTTACTTGGTGTTTGGTGTGCAACTAAAATTATTTTGCTTTTGTCGTTGGTGCTCTCTATGCATGTGTTGGTTATGTATTTAATTACTGTTATTTGTGCATGTGTTTTAACTCCTGCAGATGGTTGCTGAAATTCATTTTGATTTTACTATTCACCATAGTGGGAATTTTGAGTGGAACCCTGGTTTAGAGTACGTAGGTGGTGAGGTATCTACAATGGCTAATGTTGATCCAGATCTACTAAGTCATTTTAAGATACAAGACATTTGTGCTGAGGCTAGGGGACCCATTAACAGGAGGATTTATTATTTAATACCTGGTGGTGACTTAGAGCAAGGGTTAAGGTTAATTACTTCAGATGATGATGTGACCTACATGTGTGAACTACATGCCAAATGGCCAACAAATGAAATCACACTTTATGTAGAACCTGAAGTTGAAACAATTGCTATTGAAGAACCTATAGTTGAACCAGATCAACCAATTGCAGTAAACCAGTCATGGGAAATGAATGATGAAGATGATGATCCTGATTGTGAGGAGGTGACCAATATTGTTAGATCATCTATGGTTGACCAAAATGATGTTAGTGAAGAACCTGTTGAGGGTTTAAGGAATGACAGTGTTGGTGGAGCTGTGCATGTGGATGACCATGCTACCCATGGACAAACTGTTGGCAGTGAAGATGTTCATGTGGATGAACCTGATTTGCTAGAGGAAAGGTATGAAAGACTAGATTATCCTGATGACATATTTGGTGCTGAGGTGCTTAATATGAGAGAGCATCAAAGAGATACTGAAAATGTAAATGAGGGAGATGGTGTGAGAGAGCAAGTTACAGATGATGGGAAGAGACCAGAAGCTGCTGCCAGTGATCAAGCTGGTGATAATAATGATTGGGCTAAAAAAGCTTTTGATGATGATGACACTAGGAGTATAGACAGTTCAGAGGACGAGGATGAAAGGGTGAGATGTCCAGAGTTTAATATGAACACTGGCATGAGTAACCTCAGTTATGCAAGGGTATGAGTTTCCTAAATGTTAAGGTATTTAGGGTTGCTTTGAGGGAATATGCAGTGAGAAAACCTGTGGACATTAAGATTAAGCTTAATGAGAAGACCAAAGTTTCTGTCCACTGCAAGTATGAATGTGGTTAGAGGGTTTACGCATCACAAATTACAGGGGAGTTAACCTTTCAAATAAAGACCATGGTTCCAACTTGTACATGTGGGAGGACATTCAAGCATAGCAAGGTCACTTCTTCATATATGGCTAGGAAATACTTGGATGATTTCAACAAAATCCCTGATTGAGCAGTTTCTAGTGTGAAGCATCGAGTAATGCAGGATGTAAATATGGACTTGAGCATAAATCAAGTGTACAGAGCTAAGAGGAAAGCTAGAGAGTTCATACTAGGTGATGAGAGGTTGCAATATGGGAAGCTTATGGACTATGCAAAGATGATAAGAGTAATTGATGTGGGGAGTAAGGTGATTCTGCAAACTGAGATTACTAAGCCTAACACACAACCCAAGTTCAAGAGGACATATGTGAGATACAATGCACAGAAAGTTGGATTCTTGAGGGGGTGTAGGCCACTTATAGGATTAGATGTTTGCCACTTAAAGGGCAAGTTTGGTGGACATATATTATCAGCAACTGCAAGGGATGGGAATGACAATATTTTCCCTGTTGCATTAGGTGTAGTTGAGCAAGAAAACAAGGATTCTTGGGTGTGGTTTTTACAAACATTTGCAGATGATATTGGGAGGCCAGATGAGCTGAATCTGTTGTTCATTTCAGATAGGCAGAAGGTAATGTAATTCACTTGCTTTATACTTGTTCTGTTTAATCATTACATTTCTGCTTTATACTTGTTTTGATTGTATTTATGATAACTAGGGATTGATACCTGCCATAGAGATGTTGTTCCCAACAGTGGAACATAGATTTTGTGAGAAGCATATTTACAACAACTTTAAGTTAAACTACAAGGGTTTAGAATTGAAGGTTGCATTATGGAGGTGTGCTGCAGCAACAACAGTTAGGGAGTTTGAGAAGAGAATGCAAGATATGAAGGAATTGGACAAAAAAGCATGGGAGTATGTAGCAGACATCCAACCAACCCAATGGACCAAGTCATATTTCACTCCAAGGGCCATCTCTGATTGTTATGTGAACAATCTTTGTGAATTATTTAATTCTATGATACTAGAAGCTAGGGATAAGCCTATCATTGCCATGCTAGAGTGGATTAGGGTTAGGTTGATGACTGGAATGTACAATAAGAGGACTGGAATTGAAAAATTCACTAGTGACATATATCCAAACATAGTGCAGAAGCTTGAGCAGTTGAAAATTAATTCTAAGTCATTTTCTGCGATTCCATCAGCTTGCTATATATATGAGGTTGATAATGAGTATGAGAGACATGTGGTTAACCTTACAAGAAAGTGTTGTACTTGTAGAGTTTGGGATCTGACAGGAATCCCATGTAAACATGGTGTTGCAGCAATCTATAAGAACCTAGATAGGCCTAAGGATTATGTGCATGCATGCTTTAGAAAGGATGCCTATGTGG